>VDFB02000007.1:2246510-2952952 GCA_007258455.2 Sequoia sempervirens
TAAATCCACTTTTGCTCTCCACAGTAAGATACAAATTTCCAGCATCAAGGCTTCTTAAGATGCAAAACACTGTAAATCGAAATACATGCGTTCCTCTGGAGATGAGAAGGTACGGCCTGGTAAGTACAGAAAAAGTACGGCTGACAGCAATAAATAACAAAGTACGGCCACCAAGAAATATTGCCAGATCTCTGAATAAAGTCCTCTGTTGAAGTCGCCTTATTTATTTGATGAAGATTCTCTGCTGACTCTGAATAAATGACTCAATAAATCCAATCTGTGATCTCTGTATGAAATCACCAAGTGCAAGCTTCAGCTGGTATTGCACAGCCTCAGTCTGCCTAATCTCTGAAGAGTTTTCGTTCTCCAGAAACGACCGTCTGCTAGAAACCCTAGGGTTTGCAAACTCCAATGCTCAGAGCAATAAAGACAAAATTGAATAATAATCAGCATAGTTCGATTTTACCTTGAAAAGGTATATATTCCTCTTGAAGAAATTCGACCCAACTCCTTTTAAAAAAAATCATTTAAATTAAATGATTTAATACGCCTTTTGAAACTTAGGAGAAATCATTAATTATTGGCGTCCCTCTTTTAATGAATATAAAATACTCATTAAGTCAACATTTAATAATTTATTATAAAGTATAATAAATACTTTATAATTAAGCCAAATAATTAAATATTTAAATATTTCGATAAAGTGACTTTAATATAAAGTCAAATTATTAAATATTTAATAATTCATTAAATACTCTTTATTTCTCCGTCTGATCATCAAACTGCTGAACTGGGTCGATTCTGAGCTGAAAAGTTGAACCAGGTGCCCTGCCCGAAATAGCAACTTCCGCCTGACCTAATTTTCTAAAAATAGAAAGTTCCTGAAAATGCTCACTGGAAGATTCTGCGAAGGCCCAACCTGACACAACTGCAAAATTGGAGCTACCAAACATTGAGCAACTGCCCCGGATGATCCTCTGCACACTCCTGTCAGCCTACGAGGATTGAAATAATAGGCTAACCTCGTCACCAGCTGCGCTGACTAGGATGGGGACATGACATTGTTACTACCGAAAATTTCAAACCAGCATTCAATGATTGTTCGTTTGAGTCAGGGGCTGCCATAGCCTTTGATCAAGATGACAGTGAGGTGGATGAAGAGCTTGAAGACCTTACGACTTTTGAAGAAGAAAGGTTCAAGGTTGTTTTGGAACACAAGGCTGATCTACCAAGGCAAGAAGCTGATTGCAAGCTTGAGGGTGAAGAAACTGTGGAGTATGTCCCTCTCCATGACATTGAACATTCTCCGTTAGTTGAGGATGAAAGACAAGAAGGTTGGAGCAGCTCTGAGGACAGCGATGTCACAAGACAAAGTTCTGATTTTGAAGAGCAGCCAACCAGCAGTTCACCATCTTCGCATTCTGATGAGTGGGAAGGTCAATTCAAGGTGTTCATTGTCAGGGAAGTGCAAGCTCTATCCCTGTTTGACCACGCACATAGCTTGGTTGAAGAGCTTTACTGGAAGGTTCAGCTTGAAGAGAGACGTAGAGGAGTGACCGATGAAGTTACTCTTCCTAATTTGCAACTTATCAAAGATTCCTTGGAGACCTTGAAGTCCGAGTACGTGCACTCTATTGGAGAACAGGATCATGCCTTTGAAGTTGCAAAGAAGGCCAGTTGTGCTTTTCATAAAAAGGAGAGTACGATTGATGAGCTCACTCTGGAGCTTAAATCAATAAAGGACAAGTTGAAAGAAACTCAGTTGGATCTAACAGAGGTAAACCTTTCAAGGAGCAAGAGGATGCACAAAGAGCTGAAGAAATCAATCAAGTGATTCGAGAACTTGACTATCTTCAAGAGGAGTTTGATCTTGAAAGCATTTCAAGAATATTAGAAGTTGCATGTGCAGATTTGGGGCAGCGAGACGAAAGGAATGGCTTCCGAGTCTTTGACAACCCTTTCTTTGAAGTAGGTGCTAAAGCAACTTATGACAATACTCTTTTCGAACCAAGTGAAGAGAAAGCTTATGAGAAACATTCCTTTGAGGTAGATGATGGGATTTCAAGCCTTGAGGAAATCTCTTATGACATCATTGTTGAAGAGGGAAGTTCTAGCACTTCTTCTGACAATGGAACGAGGATGCATGAGCTACATAATGAAGACTTCACTGCTGATCCTAGTCTCCCCATTGAGGAGGTGGAAAATCAAGAAGCATGGTGGAATGAGGTCACTAATCTTGATGGGCAACAAAGGGCTGATTGGCACTCCGATGAAGAGTCCATTCATTTTATGATAGGGATGCTTGTCAGATTCCTATCGGACTTCCTGCTTACATCATCTTCTCAAAAAATAACTAATTTCATAATGGAGTTTGATGAAGGGTCCATTGAATCCTTCCAGCAATTCTTCTCTCATGATTTTGAATTTGACTTTCTCAACAAATTCAGATTTGTTGAGTACGTCTTGGAGTTTCAGGGTGCGATGATTCAAATAGAACGTATTTCCCAAAGCGTTCTAGTAAAAGTAAGTCTCCATTTGCGGAATGACTCTTCTTTACTTATGATGTGGGGCCCTGGTATCAGCTCGCGTTTGATATGTGTCAAGAAGGTATGTTGGAGTGATGAGCCTCAAATTCACTGTCCTTTGGATGTTATTACCTTCTTCATCAGTCATTTGAAGTTCACTCCTAATGATCAATGGGAGTTTTGGAGAGAAAAGTTGAACAAGGATTGGTACTTGGCTGTGATGGGATCTTCAATAGGTCTATCCTCAGCGGTAGATATGAGCAGACATGATATTTTGAGTGCTGATTTTCAGTTTTGCAGCAGCTATCTATCTCCTTGGATGCTGATTTTCATAAAATCAGATTTCAAGTTGACCATTTCAGTCTGGTTGGGTCGTCGGTTCATTCAATTTCAAACCTTCCAATCTCTTTCGAGGGACAATTTATGGTTTCAAATGAGAGAATTGGTGGTGTGGATTGAGCACGATCAGAATTTGGAAAGAAACCATACTCATTCTAATGGTTTTCCCGGTACATATTCTTGTACAAATAATTGGAGCAGCAGACCATCGCTCGACTTTGCTTGGCATTTCGAGACTCCTACTGCTGAGATCCTGTTCAATGTCTTGACTCTACATTATGAGATTCTTGGGGTAGGAATTGTGAGAAATTTCTTCAGACTTCATAGTTGTGCCATGATAGTTCAGCGGAGGCATAGGGAATTCATGTGGGATCATGAGTTAGAGTTTGTTGAGTTCTTGCAAAGGATAGCCTTCCTCCTTGCAAGAAGATTTGTAGATGTCACATTTGCAGTCATGGTTCCGTTTGTTACCATGTGGAGGTATGTTGAGGAGTTCGATTTTGATTTGAGTAGACTATCTTTCCTATTGTTTAGAATTGTGATTAACAATAGTATGGTTGATACTGTTAATTCGGGGCATTGTGGACATGAGATGTTGCATGATTTTGATCCCCCTCCTTTAAGATCTTTCGGTTTGAGTATCATGGATGGTAACACTTTGGGGTTACAAGGAAGGTTAGTGCAGCATAGGCATGATGATCTCACGGATGTGATCAGAGTGGTGCAGCATCGGCATGGTGGGTCCTTCCTACGATGGGTTTGGGAACCAGGGATCATACTTGTTTGCGTATGGATTAGTTTAAAATTTCTGGAGTTATGGTGGTATTGCTTGAGGACAAGCAATTTTGGGAAGGGCGGATTGTAATGTCCCCTTCTCGATCCTGATCTTTCCAGTGACCGTTGGCTTTTTTCTGGAAACCCGAAGGCTAGTCGGAAGGTAAAATTAGGGTTTCCTATTTTTAAGGATGTCTTTGCTCGGAGTTGGTGGATTCAATGGCGGATTCTTTCTGGGTTTTCAGAGAGCTTCGCAGTGGTATGTTCATTTCGGCATTCTAAGCATTTTCAGGAATTTACTATTTTTAGTAAATTCTATTTCTGGCAGTTTTACAGTTGAGTTCAGCGTGGTTGACTTCCTACTCCAGTTTGGTCAGTTGACTTGCTCATTAATGGCTTCAGGGCGCATTTGGAGAGATAAGTGAGTTATTTAATTAAAAAGGTCACGTTTAATGTTATATTTTAACGTTGACCCCCTTGGCCTAGTCTATTGACTTTATGTTGTTTTGAAAAGTGGTCTTCTTGAGGGTGGCGCCTTCATTGAAGATTATTTTATATTTTATCCAAAGTCAAATCAAGATATAAGGTGGACGCATTTATTAAAGTATTGAATTTATTTTAAAAGTGAATATTGAACTTGAAGGAAAAGGACGCCATCTTTGAGGAGATTAGGGTTTTTGACTTTGAGAGGAGTTTAGGGTTTCGAGAAGTCAACCAGAAATTATAAAAGGAAGACTTGGATCATCATTTGGGCATCTTTTATCTACAGGAATGTTATGCTGCCGGATTGGCTTTGGGATTGCTTCGAGGAATGAAGGCCTCCTAGCTCGGGCATCGCTTCTTGCTTGCAATACAGCGACTAGTGGTGATTTAGTCTAGTTTGTGTGTTTGCTTTGAGATTAGTGCATTGTAATCAGCTTGTAGCTTCCTTGTTTCAGTTTTGCATATTAGAGTTTTTCATGAAATTGCATTATTTGCTACAGCAGATTCATGTTTTTATTCATAAGTCAAGAAAACAACAAAATATTGTTCTGGGTGTTACTCCATCTTCATTGCTAGGTCTAGGCGCCATCATCCTCTAATTTGCAGATTTTTTAGAGAAGCCATTAATTTATAAGAGCAGATCGCCCTTCCTTGAGGGCCGTACCATCTGCTGCTTGCATTGAAACCCGTGCATAAATAATTTAAGGTTGTTTGATCTGTTTTTAGTGTCTTAGTATAGGCGCCTTCATTCTTAGGGAATATTGCATTTAGTTTCAAGTCAATCCGTTGAGTTATGGAAGAGTTATGAACATCTGAGTGCTTTCTTAGACTGCTGGTTATTCATTTAAAATTGCAGATTTGTAAAGAAAACCAGAATTGTTATTTGATCATTGAAAGGTTCACTGTTTGGCACTCCTAACTAAGCTAAGGAGAGTTCTTTATGATCTATGTGAGAGTTATGAACAATTGAGGGATTTCATAGGCTGCTGATTATTCATATAAAGTGCAGATTTGTGACAAAAATCAGAATTAGGCTCTTGATCATTGAGAGTGTTATGGTCTTGGCACTTCTATCCAAGATAAGGCAAGTTCTTTATGATGTAATGCTAATCTCTCAAACTCCTAAGCTATTGGCAGGCGGATGATTCTTATTTTTGTAAACTGACAGTAGTACTGGCAGTAAATTTCAGTCTTGTTCAAATCTGGTTGTAATGCTCAATTTCATTTGAAGTTATTGTAATAATTACATCTCCGCCCTATGGTAGCTACTTTCCCACTCTGGGTTAGCAAGCACATTCTGGGTGTTGAGTATTTTCAGCTTTCAGCATTTCTTTTCGAGTATTGTACTTTGTAACACTCCGCCATATGGTCGCCCCTCACTCCATTCTGGATTGGGTAGCACATACTTGGTGTCGAGTTCCCTTTCAACAAGTAGAGTAGAAGATCCTCTGACCATATGCTCGCCATCATCGGCGCCATTCTTGGTTAGAGTTCCTGCATAAGCAATTTGATTTAGATCCTCTGACCAATGCTCACACCTTGCCCACATCGGGATCCTGGTGTACATTCTGGTTAGAGTTGCTTCAGTATGTTTGGTTTATCTGCTAACCTTAACGGGTGCATTGATTTGTAAACTTGCAATTGAAGAAACAAAAAAATTTGGCTCGGAATATTTCAAATCTCCTGTACCTTTGCAATAGAAAACTGAGAATCTAAATTATCAATGTCACTAGAACTCTGTTCTAGACCAAATTCAAGCGTAGGGGAATCTGATTTATGTTCAATGGAATTTATTCCTTCGATGTTATCTTCAATGCATGACTCGTGAGATGAGGTAAGAGTAGCATTAGAGTCGCAAAGAACATTTTCCTCCATAGACTCATTTTGAAAGTTGAACCAAAAACCTCCTGTATCATTAAAGTGAAAGAAGTCATCACCAACATCAGATGTGAAGCCTTCATTATTTTTAGCTTGTTCCTCATGTATCAACTCCGCATCAGTGGCTGTCTCATAACCCTCATGAAACAAAGCATTTATTTCATTGGTGATAGAAGAAATGTGTGAAGATTTGTCTTTCTCCTTATGTACAATTTCCACATCTTGTAATTTCTACTCTTCATCTTCTGTATGTACGACTAGAGGAACTTCCTCCCATTCATCTTCTGAATTGATCCTTTTCTTTCTCTTCTTTTTCCTATTGAGGTTTCAATTTTTCCTCACATTGTGTGAACACATTGAGGAACAATGTATATGCAATTGAAGAGGGAATCCATTCTTGTTTCCAAACATTCCATATTATAGATATGGTGGGTCGGGAGAAGACGTCACTCTCCTTGATAGTTAGAATCATAACATCTTTCATGGCTGAAAAAATATCTTTATTATGTGTGTTCTTGATCGTGGTGAAGAAATAATGGAACAGGTTGTGGACTTGATCATGCAACCCCAAATCCACAAGAAGGATACTTGGATACTTGTTTAGATTTCCGCAAATGTTTTTAACATGGTCACCCTTCTTGAGTAATGCATACTATTGGTGTCATCTAGATCTTCGAAGCTTTCTATAATCAAGTGTACAACCTCTTTCATCGTGTCATCGTCATAGGACACTACAGGTACCAAGATTCTAATAATCTCACTTAAACAAGAAGTCACTAACAACTTGATGTCCTCATCATGATGCCTCAACCATTTGTGTTCTTTTAAGGCGGTTACTACAGGTGTTAGAGGTAAATCTAATACTTCAAATGACTGCTCAATAAGGTTCAAACATTCTTCTACTCTTTCCAACGTGACCACAATGTCATTCCTTTGAGATAAACTACTGAGCTTACTACTTGATTCATAAAGTAATCTTGCCAACCACTTTCTATCAGCGGTTGCCATGCTTCAAACGGAAAGTCAATTTGTTGCATTTCCCAAAGGCTGGCAGGTTCACTTTCTCGAATACCACTGTAATGACCTGTTATAGATTTGTCTTAAGTTTGCCTTTAGTCTTCTTAAATCAAAGTATTTAAATAGGTCTAGCATCAATACTTTCAATGATAGATTTTAAAGAGCAGCCTTCTTGGCTAATTTAACTTGATTATTAGACTTATATTTTTATTGATAATAATAATTGGTATGCTGATAGAAATGAGTAAGTATCTGATATGAACAGTCTGCAATTATAGTGATATTAAAATGCAGGATAGACACTGCGAATTGTATGCAGTTTTTGATTTAGCTTATCTGATTTCATGCATAAACATTTGGAGTGAGTTGATGTCTATCTTATTCGCTGTCCCAGATATAGTCTTGTAAATCATGTGATTCAATCATGGGCTGAGTGTCTGAATCTTCTTCAATTAATGTGCAGCCTGACTTGAGGACCAATGGCTCCCGAGGAGCGCCCTAACCTACTTTACTATAATGTATTAATGCTTCATATTCTAATCTATGCTTTTTTTCTTTGGAATGACTCCCCTTTAATACCCCCAATAGGTAGGGGCATAACTCTTCATTATATCTATTTGCCAAGGGACTTGATCCTTAATTAAGCTAATCGCTGCAATTAAGAATAATTAATTTATTTAACATTATTTCTTAATTGAAATTGTTGTTTTGCCTTGAAGAGGATCGCTGGATTTTAATCATGATATGGTCAATATACTTGAGGAAGTCGTTCTTCTTTCACATACCGATTAGTTCTACCATTAATCAGTGATAATATTTGAAATATTCTGAACCAATTTTTTCAATTTTTTTGAATGCAATTACAAACAACATGCATCCGTTAAGGTTAGATGAAAACCCAAACGATGCGGAATGAACTCTAACCAAGAATGTACACCAGGATCCCGAGATGGGCAAGGTGTGAGCATATGGTCAGAGGATCTCAATGCAATGCTGAGCTGAATAACCCTAACCAAGAATGCGCCAGATGATGGCGAGCATATGGTCAGAGGATCCCTACCAACTACAATGCTGAAAGTAACTTGATGCCAAGAATGTGCTTCCCAACCCAAGGTGGGAATGGAGCTACCATATGGCGGAGACTCTAATGAGCTACAATGCAATGTTCAAAATAAGATAGGCGGCAAGCCAGCCTCTTCCACTTGTTCAGTGGGAAATACAATAAAGCAAAGAGCAGAAGAGAGAATGCTGACAGTACTACTGTTCAGCTTACAATTTGATAGAAAGTGCCTACCATGACAAAGATCAGAATGCTCTCCAATGCTGCAATATTAAACGATGTCTCCTCAAAGCTTAATAAGATGTTCTAGTCACCGACCTATCAACATAATGCAATTTCCTAAATCTGATATGACAGACCAACAAGTTAAAATGCATAACCAGCAACCAAGTATCTCACCAAAATGCACATAACTCTCTCAAGACTCACTCAAAATGCATAAGACCAGATGCAAAATGCTTCTAAGATGAAGGCGCCCAAGAAGGAACCCTAAAACTGACCCTAAATCAGATATGTGTTTTTTTGCACAAACTTCAAGAAAACCTAAATGGTACGGCCCTCAAGGAGGGGCGATTTCCTTCTTAAAAAATTCATTTCTTTTCTGAAAAATCTGCAACCTGTCAAGTAGGGGCGCCCTTGCCAAAGGAATACAATGAAACAGTGCCCAGAATGATATAATTTTTATTTTCAAATATATGATGAAAACTACAAATCTGCTATGATATCAACAACTCCAAAAAATGACATGAAATGCAATAAACTGAACTACAAAAGCAAGGACTCAAGCTACAATGCAAACCTCACTACGAATCCTCTCAAAACAAGCAAACTTCTCCACTAGATGCTATCTCTCAAGCATGAAGTCGAGCCAAGGCTAGGAGGCATTCATTCCTCAAAGTAGTTCCAGCACCATTTTGGCAGCATAATAATAGTCAAGATATGAGATGATGAAATGAAGACCCAAGGCTCCCTTTTATAATTTGTGAAGACAGTTCTGGAAGCTTCCAAAAGGGGCACCACCTCTTAAGATTCTATTTTGCTTTGACTTGACTTTTGTTCTCCAAGATGGGCGTACCTTCTTTGAGAGATAAAAATCACTTTTAAAATAAAATATAAACTTCTCCAAAGGGAGGTGTCCAATTTCTCTTAAGCAATTATTGACTTTAGAAATATAAAAATATTTCCTGATGATGCGTCCACCCATGAGGTCCCCTTTTTCAGAACAACTTAAAGTCATGAAGCTAGGCCAAGGGGTTATAACATTAAAATATAACATTATTTTAATTAAAATACTTATCTCTCCAGAAAAAAGCATCAAGAGGCCAAAACAACCATACCAACTGAACTGACTGCAAAAGGAGGCCAACTGAACTAAAGCCAACAGGACCACTGCCAGAAATAGAATTTACTAAAAATAGTAAATTCGGAAAGTTGCTCGGATCAAAGTGCATGCGATACCATTGTGAAGCTTTCTGAAAACCCAGAAAGAATCCGCAATCCAAAACCCCAAACTCCGAGATGTAGCCGTCATTACTTACTAAAAATAGTAAGTCCGGAAAGGTTGCTTGATGCCGTTGCATGTCATCCCTCTGCGAAGCTCTCTGAAAACCCAGAAGGAATCCAGAATCCAAACAGCCAAATTCCAACAAGCAATACCCTGAATCTTCAAGAGAACCCATCAAACAGTCGGAAACCCTAATTCTGCCTTTGACTAGCCGACAACACCCCGGGGATAGGTCATCAATCACTGAAAAGTGCAGTGCTAAAAATGGGGACATTACAATATTAATGATGTTCTTTTACGTCCAATGTGCCTTTATTCATAAAACAGTTTCAGCTTTACCCTTGACTCCTGTAATCATATTGTATGTCGATTAGAACGTTGTTGTGATGGGAATATGCTACCATCGACCTCCTATATCTCGTGATCATGACAGGATACTATGGATGTTCTACCATTAATGGCGTTGGCTTGGTGTTGGCTCTATGTTGGATAAGTCTAAAGAACATGTGATGTAATTTGCGATAGTGTCTTGGTGATTGATACAATGTAATGTCCCCTTTTTGGGATTAATCTAAATCTATGTACTGAATAGATTTTCGTCCTCTTTCTCTTTCCTATCCTCATTGGAGGATGGTAGAATTACTATGCTGAGGGTGTGTGAATGGCCTCCAAGTGGACTCCCTCAAGGTTTCCGACCCATCTTGACCGAATTACCCGCCTTTCCCTCCACAACTTCCTATCCTCAATGGGTTTTAGCAAAAGGGATTTGGCACGAAATCTATTCTTATAGTAAGAATCATAATAGCTTATGAGGAGCAATAATTGCTATAAGCATTGTTATTGGGACATTGATAAATAATATCCATTTATCTCTACATGTGGAATTTGTCATTCACTTATATTGGATAGATGAAACTCAATATATATTGACATATATATCTATTGTGTTATTTAATCTCTCTATGCATTCACTTATCATATTATATTTAATTGAATTCACAAATCATCACAGATTAGAGTGTTTATAAACATTCATTGATATTTAATCTAATAAGATATGGGTTAGTCATTATACTATAACCCACTGCCCATAATAACTTGAATTCGATTATATAACCCTCAATGTTATCTAGTCAGTTGAGGTTACTTACCTCTGATCGACGCACTATGCCGGACTCTGTCTTCTTCCTTCCACTTGATGATTCATATACTTGTGATATATTTAGATATGTATATATATAATCTTATAACTCTATATTTATTATTTACTTAAACAATCAATGATTAAATAAATTTAATAACACTTACCTTATCTGCTGTACCTTTAATTTACCTTGGTTCATTTTGTGTAGATCCTTTATTTATTTATGCTTGTTGTTTTGTTGGTAACTGCAAAACTGATCGATTATTTTTAGACTGCTGGATGTTCAAACTTCATGCGGATTGACCCCTTCAAATCCTAATCTAATTATCTATTTCCCTTGTTGCCAAATGCTCAATAGATATATCCCTCATCGATGCTTTTATTATTATTATCTCTCCTTGTACTCCATACATTATTTTATATATATATATATATATATATATATATATATATATGAGGAGATACAATGTTTCAAGGAAGATATTTCTCTTAATGATCACTGCTTATATCCCTATTTCATTGATTCATCTCTTCCCATTTATCAATCCAACACAACAAGCACCCGTTAAGGTTAGCCCAAATCCAAACCAACTGTTGGAAAGTAACTCTACGCCAAGAATGCACACTCAATCCCAAGATGGAATTGGTGTTTTCATATGGCGTCGAGGATCGTCAGTAGCAATTGAAAGAGAATGCAATGCTGAAAGTAACCCAACCCAAGAATGTGCGCTCAAGACCCGAGGTGGGTGAGGTGCTAACATATGGCGCTGGGGGTCTAATGCATTGGTGACGGCTCAGCCGATCAGTAGTGTTGTGACCTTTTCACACATCGCCCCATTGCAAATGGGGACCCCCCTAATTTTTGCTTCGTTTCAGACTTTTGGCTTGATTTTAGTTAGTTTTCCTGTTGTCTCTCTCTTGTTCTGTCTTTCTTTTTGGGGATGTGCCTGTCTGATGTGAAATTTTGGCTAAGTCTGGGAATTAGGGTTTGCTTTCTTCCGGTCAGTTTGAAGTCAAATGGAGTGAATAAATTGAAATCTGAGGTTGGCAATACAATCAGCATGCTTCCAGCAGGTTCCCAGCTAAATTTCATTGGATTCTGACAACTTACTATTTTTAGTAAGTACCTAATTTGGGACGTTTTCTCAGCGCTTTTGAAGTTCCGATCGTTACACTGCATCTAGAGCACGCCAAGCTATTTGTCTGCAAGTTTTGAGCTGAAATGGACAACTTTCTATTTTTAGCAAGTTTGCCTTCAGGAGCTAATTTTAGGGTTTACATGCGAAGTTTTTCAATGCATGTTTGAAGATTATTTCTGGGTTTTCTGAGACCTACACGATGATGTAACATGCAAGATGAGATGATAACTTTCAGAACTCAACCTTCAGAGGCTATTTTTAGGGTTTGCATGTTGGAATTTTCTACGCATGTCTGTACATTCTTTGTGGGTTTTTCGAAAGCTTCGCAATGGTGTAACATGCAAACTAGGATCAGGACCTTTTTTAGGAGTTGTCTTCAAAGGCTATTTTTAGGGTTTGCATGCAGAGCTTTTCAGTGCATGTCAGGTTATTCTTTATGGGTTTTTCAAGAGCTACGCAGTGATGTGACATGCAAGCAGAGTTGATCACTTTTTCGAAGACTTACTATTTTTAGCAGGATCATTCCGATAGCTGCCCAACACCTCAGTATCACGAACAAAGCAAAGTGCAACAAAAACGAGGTCAAACGGAGGTCATTTGATAGACATCCAAGTCAAATTAGGGTTTCCAGCTTTGGGACCCAAAATGAGGGGTAAAATGCCAAAATTTTCAAAAACCGGTGTATCCCACTGCGATCAGTATCTTTCAAGCTATCCACCGGTAAAATTTGAAGGCAATCGGAGCACTTACTATTTATAGTAAGCCACTTCCGAAACATGCTATAAATAGTAAGTCAACAGCGGATGACAATGTGAACGGGCAAGTCTATTGATGAGGGTCACGACATTCAAATTTCAAGTCAAACAGAGTTGGGGAAGTCATGAAACTGAGCAGTTACTATAAATAGTAAAAAACCTTCAGAAACATGCTATAAATAGCAAGTCAGCTCGAGACGGCAGTGTGAACAGATCGCCTAGGTCATGAGGATCCTGTGGTGTGAATTCCAAATCAATCCAGGCTTCAGAGGTATGAAAATCAGAGGGCTTACTAAATATAGTAAATCAAGGGCGAGCAAGCTGGAAAAATGCCTAAGTCTGAAGAACTTCCTGCTCACCCCCTGAAATGCGCCCATGACTGGTAGGAAGTTGAGAAAAATTCTAAGTGTTGAAGTTAAATCCTGCTTGACCCCCAAAATGCGCCCTTAAGGAGAAATAGGATGAAATTTTTTCTAAGTGTTGAAGTTAAATCCTGCAAGACCCCCAAAATGCGCCTTGTCTTCAAGCTGGCAAAAGTGAGAAATTTTTTCTAAGTCTGAGTCAAATCCTGCTTGACCCCCAAAATGCGCCCAACTTTCTCAGTGGTGGTGGAAAATAAGCTAAGTCTGGAGTTAAATCCACCTCTACCCCTCAAATGCGCCCTCATCTCCATGCATATGAAAGAAAATTTCTAAGTGTTTGCTAAATCCTTCTCTACCCTCAAAATGCGCCCATGCTAGAGTGGGGTCAAGGCAAGTTACCAAGACGTTGAAGTCAAAATTCCTCACCACATTCTAAATACGCCCAAGATGAAGGTGAAGATGGGTAAAAAGAGTTACCAAGGCGTTGAGTTTTTCCTCCATGACTTGTGAAATGCGCCCAAATGAGCTGGGAAAAAGACAAAAGGCGTTGACTTCCTTCTCCACCCTTTGAATGCGCCCATGTTAGAAGCAAGGTCAAGGTATAAGCTAAGGCGTTGGTGTTAAATCCTCCTCCATATGCTAAATGCGCCCAAGTGCAAGGTGAAGTTGATGGAAAAATTACTAAGGTGTTGAGTTAAATCCTTCACCACATGCTAAATGCGCCCATGTTAGAGATGAAGTTGGAAAAGTGACTAAGGCGTTGGAAATAAATCCACCTCAGTATGTAAAATGCGCCCAAGTCTAAGGTGGCTAAGGAAAGTTTCTAAGTGTTAATTCTTGCTTGACATGTGAAATGCGCCTAGAGTATTGAAGATGTTAGCTCTGAGAAAAATGTGTTGAGTGTTGAAGATCCTCCTTGACCCCTCAAATGCGCCCATGTTGGTGATGGGACTTAAAATTTTTTCTAAGGCATAAAATTCCACCTCTAGAGGAAAATACGCCTAAGCTTGAAGAAGTGATGAAGTTTTCTAAGGCATGGATGAATTGGCAGTGGATACGTCAGAATGTGCCAGTTTCATGAGATTGAAGAAGATTGTCAAGGCAGAGCAAGGAAAATACGCCCAGAGATTAAGAATGAAAATAAATTTGGTGGCAAAATATTTTTCTAAGGTTAAAATTCAAAAATTAAATGAACCCCTTTGTTTGTAGACACATGAATTTGATGCTTTCTGAATGGAATTTTCTTCTGGGTACCGGATATCTTCAACAAGGAGATGATTTGAAAGTTTTCCACACCTTGTCGAAGATTTTAAGATGAAGATTTTTGATGGGCACCTGGTTGATAAAGTTTTCTAAGGCAGAACAAAATATAATTTGTCTGAGGCAAGAAGAGAAATAAGGTGCCTTGGCTAAAAGTTGGAGCTGGATACTTAGGTGATTTTTGATGAAATTGTTGGAGGGGGAAATATTCTTCCAAGCCAGAGTGAAGATATGAAAATTTTCTAAGGCAGATGATGTAGGAGTCTTCTAAAATGCGCCCTCAGAAAGGAGAAATTTGTCTAAGGCATGAAGAATGTGAAGCTAAAGTGAAACTCAAATATCAAGATGAAGGCGTCAAGATGGCATGCAGATGTTGAATAGCTATGAAGAAAGCAAGGTTGGCTAGAAAAGAAATGTTCCAGAGATCGATCAACCTTGGAAATCAGAGTATGAAAATCAGGTAAGTGAAGGAGAGTTTATATTATTAAGTGTTTTGATGCTCTTCTCTTTATCTGTTCTGCAGGATGAACGTTGGGGTCAAAACACGATGACTTGAAGTGATGAAGCAAATAGTCCAAGATGATAAAATCATGAAGGGAGATGTTGGAAGGAACGGCTAAGTGTTGGAATTTCTTCTTGAAGACCTAATATGTGCCCAACGCAGTCAGGCGAGTGGCAAAGGAGAATGCGTCGAGTCCAAGATTGGAGAATCCTTAAGGATGAGGATGAAGAAATGATGAAGACCTAGGCGTTAAAGAGTCATCTTCAAGCACTAAAACGCCCTCAAGGCTAAGGATGAGGAGTGAACAAAAGGCTTCAATGTTAAAGAATGACAACGAAATGGGCTAAAGAGCGAAGTAGAGAAATTCTCCTTAAGTGTAAAGTCCTTCGATGACCCAAAAGATGTTCTCTAGCGTGCTTCGTATAGCTCAAGATGTAGTGGTAGGATGGAGGAAAATCACCATCAAACAGGTTAAAAGGTTACAGCCTTGGAGTCAGATCGAGAACGTGCCTGCCATACCAGTCCAAGAAATTGAAGCAATGGCGACCAGACTCATCCAGTTTGCAGTCAGAAAATGAACAGTGGGAACGCGTCTCTGGACAGGAATCTTCTAGAGGATGGTGGACATTAATTGTTCATTTATTACTCCACTCCTCTTTTTAGGGTTAGGGTTGAGGTGGCACAATTTGGGCCATCCATTTGATTGTAATCTGAGCCGTCCATTGGACTTGGCCAGCTATAAAAGGGGCATCCCCCCTCATTTGTAGTTCAGTAGAGATTAGATTAGACGTAGAGAGCATTAGAGAGATAGCCTAGAGTTAGCTGAGCTGATAGATTGATAGTATAGTTTGAAGAAGGAAAGTTTTTCCTTTGAAAACTTTGTAAGAAATTGTTGTGAACACTCTCTCAATAAAAAGAGTTTTCGTTGATGATGATCTCGTCTTTTGTTGTGAGTAGCTAGCGAGGTTTCTTCATCCTTCTACTTCAAGTAGGATTTTAAAGTAAAGTAAATTTCATTTCATGCAAGTAGTTAGTAATTGTGGAATGTGGTCTTCAATTTGAGCAAACTTCGTCTATCCATACCACTAGTGGGCTCGCCGATGGTGAGTTCGCCTTGTGTGGTCAACTGGAAACTTGTGGATTTAACTTCGATTACGATCTTCATGTTGGTATGCGTCGTTGTGACGGTGTCTTCATTGTTGAATTGTAATCTGAATATCTTTAGTTGCTCCCCTTGAAGATTGCACCAGTTCTGTGGAGGCTGTTTGAAGTGAGGCAAAGCGGAATCTGGTTGAGGCTTGTGAAAATTGATCTCCACGTCCCACGCATAGATTAGTCCATAGCATCTTCTATCCCTACAACCATTTCAATTCAGTACTTTTTGGTCAGTTTAGGAAACAAGAGCTTTATAGACAAAC
Organism: Sequoia sempervirens; assembly: GCA_007258455.2. Lineage (NCBI taxonomy): Eukaryota > Viridiplantae > Streptophyta > Pinopsida > Cupressales > Cupressaceae > Sequoia > Sequoia sempervirens. The sequence continues at coordinate 2,262,671 of VDFB02000007.1, forward strand.
CTTTCGAGCATTCAAATTCCTTTCTCCGCTGTTGAACAATTTTGTAAGTCCACTTGAAATACCAGCAAAATCACATTGAGCCAACTGAGACTATCCACTGCATGAAGGAACCTTGGAGTTGAATGCATGATCTTTCTAGCAATCTTAGCATGCAGGAGATTTTGTTCAAGAGAGGATAGAGTCATCGTTGGTAACTTTATTCTATGTTGGTGCGGTCACAAAAAAGACATCAACAAGTAGTATGGAAAATGCAGTACAATGAAGATGGCAAGGCCTGTCTCTTGCACAATTGTGGGAATATGATTATGCAAATAAGTAAAATAGGCGGCATGGCCAGTCTCTTCCACTATGTGTGGAAAGTACAATGTAAATTAGCAAGAAATGAAAGATAGCCGAACAGTACTACTGTAATAGCCTTACAATGAGGTAGTATTCCTGCAAATAACACTATATTAGAGATGTCCAAATGCTGCAAATGTGTAGTATGTCTCTCCAATCACCAAATAACTCACTCCACAAGAAAATGACTCAAAATTACCAACTTCTACAATCTGATATGACAGACCAGCAACTATGCAAACCACTAAAATGCTCACAAAACACCCCAAACTTCACCAAATGACTTGGAAACTGAAGCAAATGATCCTAGCAATGATGACACCCAAATTTTGATGACTAGACCTCAATGAAAGCACTATTTTTTTTGTTGCACAAATCCCAAGACAGCCCAACATGGTACGGCCTCAAGAGGGGCGATTTTGACAAGATAAAATCCAACACTAAAAAATAAAATCTGATATTTACCAGTAAGGGTTGCCCAAGATTGAGAAAGACATATGCAAACTACCCAAAACAAGATAAAATTTATTTAAAGACTTCTAAGCAAAAACGACCTCTAGCTAAGCCAAACCAACAAACTCAAAAACTATCAAAAACTACTAAAAACTCCATCACAATATGCTCAATCTGCTCTCAAGAGTTAAGAACAGCCTTTATCTTAGCTAGTGTTTATCTTTCAAGCAAGAAACTAAGCCCAAGCTAGGAGGTATGCATTCCTCGAAGCAACTCACTCACCATTCCGACAACATAACAGTATAATTTCTTCATGGATGAGAAATGAAGGAGCAAGAGCCTCATTATATAGATTTGCTGTGAATCTCCAGAAACTTCTAGAAGGGCGCCCAAATTCAAATTACATTTCCCCCCAATATGGAATCCAAATTCAAATGCAAATTCATCTTATTTCTCCAAGTCGTCCTTCTCAAGAATGAAGTAATTCTTTTAATAAAAATAATGCTCTCCTCCAAATTGGTGTCCCACTTCCCAAGGTAATATTTTCACTTTAGAAATATCAAAATAAACTCCTTATGAGGCGTCCATCCCTCAAGTTCCCCTTTTTAAAAAGAACTTGAAGTTATCATGCTAGGTCAAGGGGATAAAGTGAAAATATAACATTATTAATTTAAAATAAGTTCTCTCCCAAAAATTGCGCCATAAAGCCAAAATCAGCATTACTCACTGAACTGCCTTAAGAGGAAAGCTCACTGTGCTGATGCCAACCGGATCACTGCCAATAATAGAATTTACTAAAAATAGTAAATTCAGAAAGTTGCTTAGATCAAAGTGCATGCAGTACCATTGCGAAGCTCTCTGAAACTCAGAAAGAATCCGCAATCCAAAATCTGAAACTCCAAGTGCAAACCTCAGAAAAATGCAGAAACAACCTCTTAGAAAATAGGAAACGCTAATTTCAGTTTCCGACTAGCCTACGGGCTTCCGGAATAGGCTAACGGCCATCTACACTGATTATTGCTGGGAAGGGGACATTACAGTCCGCCCTCCCCAAGATTGCTTGCCCTCAAGCAATTGCAAGTCTGAATGTTGGAAAATCTCCTCATTCTCCCAAGTTGCATCCTCGAAAGGAAAATGCTTCCACTTCACCAAGTATTCTTTGATTGTCGTTGTCCTCAAAGAACGCTTTCTGGAATTAATGATCTCCTCTGGAACCAAAACCAACTGTCCTTCCTCATCCAAAGGAGGCAAATCTGATGAAGCAACAACGTTGTGTCCAAGCGCCTTCTTCAGGCGAGACACATGGAAGACATTGTGAACTTTGCTACTTGCTGGTAGCTCCAACTCATAAGCCATTGCTCCAACTTTTCTGATGACTCTGAATGGTCCATAGAAATGTGGTTTGAGTTTCTCTACTCCACTCTTCTTGAGAGTAGACTGTTTGTAGGGCTAAAGTGTAAGATAGACCGTGTCATCAACCTCAAAAGTGCGCTCAACACGCTGCTGATCAGCGTACATCTTCTGCTAATTTTGTGCGGTTTGGAGATTGTTCTTCAAGGACTTGAAAATATCTTGACTTTGCTGCAACATATCCTTGGCTTGAGGGGCTTTGCTATCATCAAACATCAAATCAACAAAGCTAGGAGCCTCATAACTGTAGAGAGCCATGAATGGAGACATCCTGATAGACATGTGGAAGGATGAATTGTAGCAATACTCTCCTAGGTGAAGCCATCTCACCCATGCCTTTTACTACTTTGAGACATAGTTTCTAAGATAGCCCTCCAACCACTTGTTCACTATTTCTGTTTGACTATCAGTTTGTGGGTGATAGCTAGTGCTTGGAGTGAGCACTGTACCACTCAACCTGAAAACTTCTTGCCAAAAGGTGCTTAGGAATTTGCTGTCCCTATTACTCACAATGTTTTTTGGCAGCCCATGCAATCTAAACACCTCATGAAAGAACAAATTTGCAACTTGAGCTGCTGAAAATGAACTATCAATGGCAAAGAAATGAGCAAACTTTGTTAATCTATCCACCACAACATAGATACAGTCTTTGCCTTGAGTCTTTGGCAACCCCGAAATGAAGTCCATTGATATGCTTTCCCATTTTTGATTGGGAATAGGAAGAGGTTGCAGCAACCCAGCTGGAAGAGCATGCTCATTCTTGTTCATTTGGCAAGTGTGACACTCCTTGATGTAGCGTTGGACCTCCTCTTTCAGCCCTTTCCAAGAAAATCTTTCTTGAATCTGCCTATAGGTCTTGAAATAACCTTGATGACCAACAAGTGGGATGTCATGGAAAGTCTGCAAAATCTTCTTTTTGAGCTTAGAATCAGCCACCAAGAAGATTCTCCCTTTGTAGTGTATCAATCCATCAACTACCTTGTACCTTTCATCATGAAAAGTACCTTCAATAATGCTGGTTGCAAACTGATTTTTGGCATAATCAGCAAGCAAGAACTCCTTCCAATCAGCAGTAAGCTCACACAATGAGCTCAAATAAGGCCTTCTAGATAGAGCATCGGCCACAATGTTGTTTTTTCCTTTGACATACTCAATGTCAAAGTCGTAAGCTTGAAGCTTACTCACCCACTTTTGCTGCCTTTTGTTCAAGTCCTTTTGATGCATGAAGTGCGTTAGGCTATTATGATCAATTTTGACAACTTGCTTCCCACCAAATATTGTCGAAACTTGGCCAATGCATGCATGATTGCAAGCATTTCCGTGTCATAGAAGGAGTATGTCCTTTCAGCACGTCTTAGTTTTCTGCTCTCAAACACAATTGGGTGTTTATCTTGCATTAGGACAGCGCCAACACCTTCTCTTGATGCATCACATTGTAGCTCGAAAGGCTTGGAAAAATATGGTATACCCAAGATGGGGCATGTGCTCATAATCTTCTTGAACTTATCAAAGATACCTTGTGCCTTTTCTAACCATTCGAAAGCTCCCTTTTTAGTGAGGTCTGTGAGAGGGGCTGCAAATTGAGAGTAGCCTTTCACAAATCTTCTGTAGAAGCCACAAAGACCCAAAAACCCCTTCAAATGAGTCAAGTTTTTTGGAGGTGGGCAATCTACTATGGCTTTGATCTTTTTTGGATCAACGTTCACTCCTTCAGCACTTATTATGTGGCCAAGGTAGAGCAACTCCGTCATTCCAAATTCACATTTGGACTCTTAGGCAAACAAGCTCTTTGATTCTAAAATGCTAAGCACTTCCCCCAAGTGCTTGAGATGTTTTTCCCCACGTCTTGCTGAAAATGAGAATATCATCAAAAAATATCAACACAAACTTCCTCAATTGCTTCTGAAAGATTCTATTCATACAAGACTAGAAAGTGGTAGGAGCATTAGTCAACCCAAATGGCATGACTAAAAACTCAAAATGTCCATAATGGCATCAAAATGTTGCCTTCTCAACATCTGATCCCCTCATTCGAATCTGGTAGTAGCTTGATCTCAAATCAATCTATGAAAAGAACTTGGCACGATGTAGCTCATCAATGCACTCATCTATCGTGGGAATGGGGTACCGGTTCTTGATGGTGCTTTGATTCAATGCACGATAATCCATATACATACGGATGGTGCCATCCTTTTTCTTCACAAGAACAACAGCTGAAGCAAAAGGACTTTTGCTTGGACGATTGAAGCCCATCTCCAAGAGTTCTCTTATATTCTTCTCGATCTCATCTTTTTGCTTCTTTGGATATCGATAGGGCGTTGTGATGACTGGCTTGGCCCCATTGTTGAGCTCAATGACATGCTCAGTTCCCCTGTCAGGAGGTGGCTCAGGAGGTAGATCAACAAACACCTTACTCTTTTTGGTGAGCAAGGACTGGATATCAAGTGGGTAGTCCCTCTTCGTTTCAACTGGACTAGCTGGAAGAATCATACATTCAGCAGCCCACTCAACTTGGTCACGACGAATCAGCCTCTCCATTTTTTTGAAAGATACAATTTGAGGACCTCCATTAGACATTCCTCTTAGTACCACCTTCTTCCCATTGGATTGAAACTTGAGCTCCATTGTTTGCAGATTTAGAGAGATGTCTCCAAGAGAACGCAGCCATTGAATTCCAAGAACAACATCCATATCTCCAATACTTACGACATAGAAGTCATCTTTGACCTCATGGTTGCCCAATTGCAAAGACATGCTAGCAATCTTTTGATTGCAAGAGATTTGGAACCCATCTGCTACCATAACTTTGAAGCCTTCAAATTCTTCAGTCTTCAATCCCCTCTTTGCAACCACTCTTTCATCTATAAAATTATGTGTGCTCCGGTATCTATCAAGGCAACAATTCAATGCCCATCAATCATGCCACAAACCTTGAAAGATTCGTTCTTTTGGAAACTAGAGAGTTGGGCAATGGGGCCCCCAACTCCTTGCTCATGATCAGACTCTTCTGGAGTTTTTCCTTCTTCACTTTCTCCAAAATCAGACTGCTGCTTCGAGTAATCAGATTCTGATCCAAAATCAGAATAGGCCTCTATGTGGTTAGAATGTCCCCTTCCACAACACTGATGCCCTTTAGTCCATGGTTCTTTGCATGTGCGACATTTTCCCTTTTTTCTAAGCTTCTCACGAAGCTCATCATCCATCTTAGAAGAGAACTTTTTATGCTGATTTGAAGAATGCCTCTTATCTCTCTTGTGAGCAAAAGGCTTAGGCGGAAATTTTGGCCTAGAAGCTGACAACTCCATACTTCTAGCCTTCTTGATGGCTTCTTCAAGACTTGGTGGATTGAAAGCCTTAACCCACCCTTTCAAAGGTTCCACTAGACCTTAGGAAAACAACACTACCAATCTTCTTTCAGTGATGTTGGGCACCATCATGGAAATCCTTTGGAAATCAGCTATGTACACATCCAACGAGCCGTGCTACTTCAGTTGTGCAAGCTCGCGAAACTTCATTTTAGGATTCTTAGTGTCGAACCTCTCAATCAGCTTGTTGGTAAACTCATCATAGGTTCGAATGAGGTTGTGGCCAAGTGTGACCAAACCATGGTATCACCATTCATGTGCAGCTCCTTCCAAGTGCAAAGTTGCAAACTTTATGGTGTCTTCTTCAGGCATAGGTCTTAGTGAGAGGTAGTTGTCAAGCTTTTGAACCCATGACCTTGTTGAACATTTATCACTTCCATCGAAGTGAGCCAAAGTCACCTTCCCAAGGGCTTGTTGATAGTTTGTTCTAGGAGCCACCGGTTCATGAATTGATCAAAGGACCATTGGTCTCTAAGATCAGGGGGTAAGGTGGCGTATTCCATGTAGGCTTGTCTTGCATCATCTGCAAAAGGATTGCAGCCTCAACTTGTGGTTCTTCCCTTTGAGTGAATGTAGGAAAAAGTTGCCTAGAGGCTGATCCTCTAGAGGTGGCCTCATGTTGGCCAATAGTTCTGTCTCTCCCATTGCCATTGTTTCCATTGACTCCACTATTTTCTCTAGTAGCATTGTTTTGGTGTGGGGGCTGATTCCGAGCAGCTTGCTGATCCATTCTTGCAAGCAATCGTGACATCACATCAATCATCCCATCAAACTTCTTTTCCATCCTTGCATCTCTTTCATCCATTGTCTGCTTAAGACTTTTTGACATGTTTTCAACTGCTTCACTAGTGTCAACTACTTTACTTGTCTCTCTGAAAGCCCCTGAAATTGTATTTGCCTCTGGTGTAAGTGGAAACTGAAATTGCTGATTTTTGGCCTGACTTCTGGTGTAGTATTTGTAGGCTTTGTCACTCCTCTATCAATTGAACACTGTTGGGCATAGGATGGCAGGATCATGGCTCTGATACCACTGTAATGAGCCAACCAATTTTTTTAATGAACAATCCAGTACAACAAGCACCCGTTAAGGTTAGCCCAAATCCAAACCAATTGCTGGAAAGTAACTCTATGCCAAGAATGCACATTCAATCCCAAGATGGAAATGGTGTTGTCATATGGTGCCGAGGATTGTCAGTAGCAACTGAAAGAGAATGCAATGCTGAGAGTAACCCAACCCAAGAATGTGCACTCAAAACCCGAGGTGGGTGAGGTGCTAACATATGGCGCAGGGGGTCTAATGCATTGGTGACGGCTCAACCAATCAACAGTATGGAAAATGCAGTACAATGAAGACGGCGAGGCCCGTCTCTTCCACAATCGTGGGAATATGATTATGCAAATAAGTAAAATAGGTTGCGTGGCCAACCTCTTCCACTATGAGTGGGAAGTACAATGTAAATTAGCAAGAAATGAAAGATAGCCGAACAGTACTACTGTAACAGCCTTACAATGAGGTAGTATTCCTGCAAATAACACTGTATTAAAGATGTCCAAATGCTGCAAATGTGTAGTATGTCTCTCCAATAACCAAATAACTCACTCCACAAGAAACTGACTCAAAATGACCAACTTCTACAATCTGATATGACAGACCAGCAACTATACAAACCAATAAAATGCTCACAAAACACCCCAAACTTCACCAAATGTGTAACAACCTACCCTATACGTGCAATAAAAATTCCTTAATTTTACAACTTATAACAAAAGCAAATGAGTAAATAACACCGTAATAAAATTTTTCTTTTCTTTTCAAATTGAAATACATCATATAAATACAATTTAAAGCCTTTCATAACAAAATAACTTTTTCCTTTTCAAAGAGAGTAACAGAGTACGAAAGCATAAGAGTACATGCACAGCTTAAACAACTTTTGCACAAATAGTAGTAAGACAGTCTAGGATCTTCCCTTTCAAATCTTGGTTCTTTAGACATCTGCTGTGGAGGAGAAACATCACTCGGGTGCTTTTCCGCCAACCACAGACTAATAATGCGGTCCCCTGCACATTCATTTTTCAATGAATGGCCCTCCCTTCGTCGAAAGGATTGGTTGAGTAACCGATTCTGTTAACCAACTGAGCATAGTGGTGTGTCCTACATAACTAGATTCTTGTATCCCACAATCCCAAACTAGTATGTACTTATTGGATCACAGTGAACTGACAATGTAATCATCGCCCGATCTAAGAGGATGTAAGTACATTACATTGCTATGGCCATAGTATTCTAGTTCAGTAAACGACTGAGTAAGTCATCTATCACTTACACTACTCAGGGCTGATTTGACTTTGGGCTACCTTACTCTATGCGTAGGCTATGTCCTTCAATGGGTTCAATTGACCCCAGACTTCCTACCTCAAACTGTCTACTAAGAAATGAGCCAGTCAACAAGTGTCTTATATCCTAACTCCTTATTTAGGAAGTCTTTATCCTAAGAGTGCTAGCTTGTCACAGTTAACCTAATAACATAAGCTAGAGACCATACTTGATTTTGATATCATTTCGTTCCTAGTAGGTATTAATTACTCTACGTATTCTCCATATACGAAGACCGTACAAAAATGCAAAACTCAATCATATGCATATAAAACCCCTCTTTAAAATATTTCCCCAATTATTTCCCTATAATGCAAGTTAAGTAAAATCCTTAGGCTCCTTAAACATTTGATTCCCTTTTTACAATCCCTTTATCCTTAAATCCCTCATTCATTCTATCTTTAAAATGCATTGGATTCCCTTATACATTTACCCTTAAATGCAATGACTTCCCTTATACATTTGCCTTTAAATGCAATGAAAGTTTATCAAAATAGTTCTAATTATCCTTGAGCTACTTGCAAACATCAAACACAAGACCAAGAGAATGCAGCATTTCAAACAAGAATTATAATAAAATAGATTTCATGCCTGAGATTTAAAGCTCCTTCTCCCAGCAGTGCTCCTCTTGACACTCCTTTAGCAACTTCCAGAATTCCTAATGAAGAGTGCTTCTTTGCAAGATTCTCAACTATGGTGATCTCTCAAGTCACTCTTCAAAAATTGCACTCCTCTAATAAAACTTTACTCAACTATGGCTTCACTCCACTCTAAGCTTAAAAATGATTTAACACTGTAATTTGATAATTACTGGTAAAAGCTCACTGTATCTCTCACACTCAGCATGAAGGAAAAATGTAGCAATAAAGAAAACTCAGCAACTTAGATAAATGGATATGGGAGCTCTTAAAAACACAAGACTTAGATTGCACAAAGATATCCAATAAAGAATGGCTGGGCGTGTATTTATAGGCTCGTAATTGCAACAAATTCCTTCATTGTGGGCATGTAAAATGACAAGGCGCCCAGACTCAGTCAAATGCTACCTGGCAGATTTCTAAACCCTATATCATCATAAAAAGGAGTGATTTGACCCTCTTGGAGCCAGCATTACCAAATTTATTCAACTCAAAGCTCAAAAATCACCACTTACAAGAAAAAACGTCCCTCTTTGGCGCATAACAGAGAATGACTCATGCTTGCTGTGAATTTGTCAAGTTTAAGCTTGCTACAACACATTCCATCTGGCTGGCGTTTCCTCTTCTCCAGTGTTTGAAACTTTCCTCCATTTTTCCTGTGTTTGAAGCTTTCCTTCATTTCACAAGAAGAGCTTTCAACAAATATTTTTGGTTTATTTCAAATGTTACCTCCAAATATTTCGATTCACATTGTTCCTTACGTTTTAAAACGAGAAGCTCGATTTATTAATGAAGACTTATATTTACTTTAAGTCTAGCGACTATTTTCTCCCAATAGTTTGCTTTATAAAGTTTGCTCATGTTGAAAGATTTAAATCTTTTAATTTTATCACCTTAGAGTTTTATAAATATTTACACTTTGAATTTATAAATATTTACACTTTGGAGTTTATAAATATTTACACTTTAAATATTTAATCATATATATTTATATATTTTATAATATATGTATTTATATTAAGTATTAATATATTTTTATATATTTTTATATATATATTTTAGACATTACCATCGTAATGTATATATATATATATATATTATATATATGCATATATTACCTTACTTTAATATATATACATATATTTTATACATTATAAAATATATAAATATATATATTTACACATGTATTTATGTATCTATGTATATATCATATTGTTGGCGTTTAAATTAGCACCTCTGGAGTGCTGATTGTAAACGTTCAGCTATTTCAAATGTTTTGCAACACTTCTTCGTTATTTAAAGAGGAGAAGTCCCTCTCTGCTGGGAGCAATGCGTAAGGAAGGGAAATGTTAACTAAAGTTCCTATCTTTTTATGCTTCAGCGGCAGGACACAAGGGTGCACAAACACAATGCGCCGTAGCTAAGCTTTTTCTCTGGTTTCTGCAGATCTCAACTACGACTAACTAGCTTTTATCTATCCAATACCTTCAAGATAAACAGAGCATGAGGGTAAAGGAGCGGGAATGGGATGGTTGGATCACCTGAATTCGCCGTCTCCTGAGAATATGACCGAGGCTCTGAACTCTCGGGTATACACCGGGATAAGGTTGGTACAAGCAAACACTCTATACGGTAAACTAGATCTGAGACCTGCCAAGGAGGAGGGACTCCTATCCGAGGTATGGGCTAGGAAATAGTTCACGAGAAACAACAAAATTTACGATGCCTTGGCCGACTAGCTTGCTAAGGAGGAGGGACTCCTATCCGAAGTATAGCTTGAAAGTCAATACATTGAACAACATCAAACGATAACCGTCAATAACAAATATCCAAGGAGGAGGGGCTCCTATCCGAGGAGGGAAATGAAACAACAAGCTATTTAGATACAAGACGTAGACATAACTCAAATAAGATGATCAAAATGCAAGCGCCTTCTGATATTCTTCTTCAATGCTTCATCAACGAATTACAAAAGTTGGGAAGGCAAAGGCACGAAATCATGCACAGTTACAATCAACCAACGAACTCTCATCCAAGAGTGAACAAGTATCCGCTTTCAAAGCTGTTGGCAACAATGGCGCAGCAATTTTGCATAGCAAGTAAAAGTTAAACAAATAATGAGCCCAAGGCTCTTATTTATAGAACTCAAAGGAGTGGGCAACCCCAAAATCTCCTTGAGTTAACAATGAGTTCTTGCCAATCAATTAGCAAGATTTATTCCTAAAAAGGGGAACAAGCAGTTAACTGGAAAACTACTTCAGTTAACTGAAAGTAAACAAAGAGTCAACTGGAAACTACTTCAGTTGACTGAAAGTAAACTAAAGGTGAACTTTAATGAAAGTATCCCTCCAAAAATAGACATCCACATTTAGTGGAGATCTAAGATCCACAAATCATGGAAGCCAATTAGACATCCTTAATCAGTGGGATCTGACAATGCATGATTTAAGGAATATGGAGTTAAACTTGGAAAGAAACATCAAGTTAACTCCAATTACATTTAATATCATCTTGAGTTGACTTGGAAAGAAGCATCAAGTCAAACTCAAGTCTCATAAATGCCAATTGGAAGGTAGGACGTCCTTCCTAGGTGTCTTTTCACACTTCACCATTTCTGGTCAACAACTCCTTGATCCATGTGTTGACTTCTTCCGTTTCCGGATAGTCAATGCTTTGATGACACGACATCTCTTCTTGCGCAAGCTATTGCTCTTGGTAACTTTGGCGGCTTCGTGCTTGGAATGACCTCTTCGCGACTGGCAAGCCAAGGTGCTTACTGCCACGCGGGAGGTGGTAATATTGGTCTTTTTGCTGCAAGATCAGCGTTTCTTTCTTCTTCGTCCAGAGTAATTGTTGCGGCTCTCCACTGAGCAAGAGATGTATTCTTTTCAAAGATAAAGATCCGCAGACTGCTGATGATGTCCGTTTCTCTTTAACAATGTGTGTAAGATCTGGTTGGAGAGTTGCTGGTGCAAGGTCTGGTTGTACAATTGGAGCCCAAGGACGCCAAATTGTCATTCGTGAAGAAGAACTCGCCTGTTGACTGTAAACACGGACGTGTTCGACAACTTCAAAACCCCTAAAAATAGTGCCCAGAAGTATTTTTCGGAAAAATCTGGCACATGGGTTTTGTTCGTGCTTCAATGCTGAACAAGCCCAGTTCCTCAGAATTTTGATTCTGAAACTTTTTCGAAAAACCCCCAAAAATAGGGGCAGCAAGTATGCTGATTTTCGGAAATTTGACGAGATGGGTTTCTCTGGAAAATTATGCTGGATCTACCCAGTTGATCTGATCTGATGTAGCCTGCCACCTTTTTGAAATGTGCAAGAAAACCTAAGACAAGAAGAGAGGAAGTAGACAGAAGATGGATTGGAAGTTTTTATCTGACTCTCTGAGAAAATCCGTCTCTGAATCCAACCTCAGATTAGCAATCTTCTTCTGCTTCAGATCTGCAAGAAATATCGAAGAACGGATGAAAACCTTGGCCAGATCTGTAAATGGCGTCCTTGAGAGCTTATGGCTGTTCTTGATCATCAACCTGCAATGAAATAATGAAGTGAGATGTCTATACCTTGATTACATAGACTCAAGCCTTAGATCCACAAGTTTGGGGACCTAACTCGCGATCAAAAGTGATTTTGGCTTGATCTAAAGTTCAAAAAGGTGATTTCCACTGATCGTGGAGTGTTTTAGCCAAGTTTTGCTCAAAATATCTTGACTTTAGTCAACAACTTGACCTTTGACTTCTTCAAGGCGTCCCTTTTGATTTTTGCAAGTTTTTTATTATTTTCTCTCTTGAACAACCTCAGTTTGATCCTGAATCTGGCTTGATCTGTTGATCCTGAGATGATGCTGACACCTTCACTGCTGAGCTGGATTTGACCTGAAGAGAAGTGCCTGGGAGGCATGATGGTAAAAAGCTGAGTTTAGGGCTTCAAAAGAAAGGGCGCCTTTTCCAAGAAAAGGCTCTTTTGCTTATGCCTTGGTGAATTTTCAAACTTTGTTCTTCAGCCTTTTGAAATGACCTCTCGTGCTTTGATCTGGATTTCTGATTGATCGGAGAGTCAGATGATTTCGCTTGATATCTCATCAGGTACCCAGCTCTGTTCTGCCAAAGATGACTGACTTCGGAAAACTTGGATTTCATTTTAGGGCTCCTTTATTCAAGGGCGCCCCTCATTGAAAAGAGCTCTTTTGTCTTTCAGCATGGTTATCTTTGTCTGAAAAGTTGCCTACTTTGATCTCGATTATCCGTTGACTGCACTGTCAGATGTTTATGCTTTCAGTTGCGTTTCCGAGATCTACTTGGGCTGAGAAAGTTATCCTGGGAAGCCTTTTGTCGTTTATCAGCATCTGGAGGTCCAAAAAAAAGGTAGCCTTTCTTTTGAAAAGGCTCTTTTTCTTTGATCTTCACGTTTGACAATCATTTTCTGATATTTCTTCAACTGCCTCTTTTCGCTCTGTCAGCGACTGTTTATGATCTACTCTTCAGATGGTTTGTCTGTTTGTTTTGTTGTCGCGCCAGCAAGTAAACGTCAAGAATGAATGTTTTGAAAGATCTTGGTGATTGCATTTGACCCTTAAAGATCATGGGCGCCCCTGCTTGAAAAAGGCTCTTTTTAGCATGCGAACTTGTTTCTCCTTCGTAACGTTTCCAGAGTTAGTCAAATTTCGACCTTTTTCAATTTCAGAAAAACTCCTCCGTCGAAGATCACCATTTCTTCATGTCTCACGTTCATCGTGTATGGATGTTTGGGAAAATGACTAAGGCATTTGACTGCATAGCCTCCTCTTGGCAGCAAGGCGTGCATTCTCCAGACTTAGTCAATTTTCAGCATTTTTCATTTCTTGAAAATCCCAGACTTAGTCAATTTTCAGCATTTTTCATTTTTGAAAATCCCCTTCATCAAACAGCATCATTTTAGACCTTTTCCGCCATAGTTGCGTCGTTGAAGCTTGCGAAGGTTAGCTTTCAGCACCTAGTATTGGCCAATCTGCCATTAATGGCTGCGGAGCTCCTAACTTTGTTCCTGAAAAATAGAAATAGACCCACCAGAGTAAAACTTATCTTTTGATGATTCTGACTTGACCAATGTGATCGTGAAGCCTTTTAACCCTATCAAAATCATTTTCAATCATTTCTGGGAAGGTCCTATTTTCGGGGGTTTTCCCTGAAAATAGGGGCAAAAAACCCTATTTTCAAATTTTCAGAATTTTGTACGTGTGTTCCTTGACAGTAACCCACCAAGATCTTATGATTGGTTTGACCTAAAACAGACTTTACATGGCATTTTAACAAGATTTAGCTCAATTTATACAGAATGCCAAAAAAATAATTTTGGGTACAACACATATAATATAATTACTCCATTGATATATACATATATACATACATATATATGTAAATTTACTAGACAAAAATATTAAAATATTATTTTCACCACAGATATTTAGGCGGGGTGTGTACATATATACATGCGTATAACCATATATACTCTTGTGTATACATATGTATGCGTATATACATGTCGACACATACGTATGAGCATATCCATCTGCTTATCGTATGTATGTATTGATATGTTTATACATATAGATACATGTACACAATGTATACATGTGTATACGTACCCACTCAACCTTAAACATATATCTTTCACATTTTCATACAAGGATCACAGTATAGTAAGTCAAACAATAAAACAATAATCGCTCACAAAGCACAGAGAAGTAAACCAGACTCCTAAAGCCTATTGATGACTTATCAAGACCAACTTATCTGACTTGGTTCCTCCAAACCCATTACGATTTGTGTGTATGCTCAACTAGTTAACATTACCAGTTAAACGACCAAGCCCCTCTCCCAAGTGATATTTCCCCTCCGCCTAGAGGAATGGTTCACATACCTGCATCCACCGTCATAAACTCACGACAATCAAATGCTCACAACAATAGCAGTATATATAAACTTCACAAGATATAACAACATTATACATTAACCTCATAATGCACATTTTCACACGATTAACATTAATTGAACAACATAAAAATGAGACAATCATTTATGTACAAAACTCATATTGATAACAAGATGCATCATATCTTATTCATTCATAAAATTGTCTTTTACAAACACATAATCCCTATGCAATACTAATAACTTAGTAGCTATACAATCGGGGTGTAACAAAATGACTTGGAAACTGAAGCAAATGATCCTAGCAATGATGGTGCCCAAATTCTAATGACTAAACCTCAATGAAAGTACTGATTTTTTTTGTTGCACAACTCCCAAGACAGCCCAGCATGGTACGGTCTCAAGAGGGGCGATTTTGACAAGATAAAATCCAGCGCTCAAAAAAAAATCTGATATTTACTGGTAAGGGTCGCCCAAGACTGAGAAAGACATATACAAACTACCCAGAACAAGATAAAATTTATTTAAAGACTTCTAAGCAAAAACGACCTCCAGCTAAGCCAAACCAGCAAACTCAAAAACTATCAAAAACTACTAAAAACTCCATCACAATATGCTCAATCGGCTCTCAAGAGTTAAGAACAACCTTTATCTTAGCTAGTTGCTATCTTTCAAGCAAGAAACTAAGCACAACCTAGGAGGTATGCATTCCTTGAAGCAACTCACTCACCATTTCAGCAGCATAACAGTATAATTTCTTCATGGATGAGAAATGAAGGAGCAAGAGCCTCATTATATAGATTTGCTGTGAATCTCTAGAAGCTTTTAGAAGGGCGCCCAAATTCAAATTACATTTCCCCCAAAATGGAATCCAAATTCAAATACAAATTCATCTTCTTTCTCCAAGTCGTCCTTTTCAAGATTGAAGTAATTTTTTTAATAAAAATAATGCTTTCCTCCAAATTGGCGTCCCACTTCCGAAGGTAATATTTTCACTTTAGAAATATCAAAATAAACTTCTCATGAGTCGTCCACCCTTCAAGTTCCCCTTTTTAAAAACAACTTGAAGTTATGATGCTAGGTCAAGGAGATAAAGTGAAAATATAACATTATTAATTTAAAATAACTTATCTCTCCCAAAAATTGTGCTATAAAGCCAAAATCAACATTACTTACTGAACTGCCTGAAGAGGAAAGTCACTGTGCTGATGCCAACCGGACCACTGCCAAGAATAAAATTTACTAAAAATAGTAAATTCAAAAAGTTGCTTAGATCAAAGTGCATGCAGTACCATTGCGAAGCTCTCTGAAAACCCAAAAAGAATCCGCAATTCAAAACTCCAAGTGCAAACCTCAGAAAAATGCAGAAACAACCTCCTAGAAAATAGGAAACCCTAATTTCAGTTTCTGATTAGCCTATGGGCCTCCGGAATAGGCTAACTGCCATCTGCACTGATCACTGCTAAGAAGGGGACATTATAGCCTTCAGTTTCTGTTCATATATCTCTATCAAATCTCTAATCTTCCGTCTTCTTGTATCTGCCTTAAACTCAAAATATATTCCTTGTTCTCAATATGTTTTCCCAAATCATATTCTATAACCTCATTCTAATCTGCTTTTCTGATTGCAGATTTATTTCTGAGTGACTCGATCTAATTCCATACTCCCCTAAATGTTTCTCACTTCCCATTATCTTTAATAACTCTACTTGGAAATAAAGTGATGCCTTTCTTGAAGAGAGATGCTTATTTCCAATAGAAACTCCCTTAGTTAGCAATTATTTTATACTAATTGTTACCTGTAATTGAGGTTGTGTTTGTTTTAATCATTTCACCTAAATGCCATTGTTGTTCCTAGATCATGATTTTTGTTTCCATCGAACATAATCTTGAATTCCGGAGATGCACGACTTCTGTTTATCTCTCATGAGATGGCCATAGTCTTCCAATGACCCGACTCCTCTTTTAGTGAGGCGGCGGAAAGTGAAGATTTGTCACTGTAGTATGAAAGGTGGTGCGGAGGCTTGACCATTCAATTCTTGTCGGTGGACATAATACACGGCTCCTGTTTCAGAGTTGAGATAGTGTTGAAACCCCCGATCAATGTTTTATTTATTAATGTTCTCCCATCGCTTATTATTTTATATTCGTCCTCTTTAAATATTATCATTTATTATTTCTTTATCACTTATGATAATTAATTTAGTGGCATTTATTTTATATTGATTTGTAATAATTCACTTGATAAGTTTGGTGGTATTATTACAATGTTATTTGAGATAAATAACATTAAAAAATTGAAATGGTTTAGCATTTTATATTCTAATATTTATAATGGTAATTACAATATTGTTTTATGTTTATATTTTGTATTAATTTTATATACTTTAATATCTACTATTTCATAATAATGTTTATGACGTTATTAATAATATTCATAATTATAATATTGTCTTGGATAATTATAATTATGTAATATCAAATGGATAACTATTTTAATTATGCTTCTTTACTATCTAAAATGTCACGATTTCGGGGACATGACATACAATATCATAGAATCGTCCCTTCGCGTATCTCCATGTTTGTTGGCATTTGCTGGGAATGTTTGGCATCAATGATAATATCATGCTTGCTTCAATATCTATCCCACCACTCATGCTAATATGATCACTTGAAGAGATGTATGCCAACTAATAATATGAGAATACTCATTAATAATATGAGTCACACTAACTGCGGTTCGTTTGAGATGTTTTCCTCCTTTAATCGCAAATGATAATGCTTCATTATTCAATCAATAATAATTCATCATAGGCAATGAAATGAAATTTCCGATTTTTAGTTATTACAAATTACTTCTTATCTGTCTAGTTTACTTTTGTCCAAAAAAATGTGATTGAATGGTTGGATGTGCTTTTTGGTTCAATGCTACACCAGGTTACATTCTCAAAATTCCCCTCTAGATTTTGTTTAATATTCTTATTTGAGGTTCTGTGGTTTCTTTGGAATGTAAGGAATAATAATTTATTTCAAAATGATAAAAGAGTTTTCACAAGCTTAGTTAGATAAGTCAACCTCTTTGTTAGCCTAGTAGGTTAGTGGATAGATCAACAAGACCTCTAAAGATGTTAAAACCATTGCACAATTTAGCATTGATAATCCTGAAGGTCACATATGAAGTTCTATTGATGATAGTGACAAATTGTATGATAGTGATGGTTGTCCTTTTAAACAGGTTGAAGATTCGCTTCCTTCCAAAAAAATTGCATTGATTAAGGTTGGGAATGGTAATGTTGGTCTCCCACATGTCTCCTAGCAGGGTGAGGTTGTTCCTTTTGATGTAGACAACACATTGACTGAGGTAGCTAGCTGCCCATTTCTTGTTGAAGGTATTTATTATGTTGATAGTGTTCAATGGTTGGTTTAATAGGCACTTGTTGCTCAAGATGTTTGAACCTTTGTTGGATTTGATTGCTAGGACATCGACTTTCCTATTAGTTACCCACTTGCACATTTGACCTTTTTATGTAGGCTCATCTTCTAGCAGTGTTTCAGTAGTGAACTCTTCTTTGCCCCAAGTTATGACTAGATGTGGGTATGTGTTTTTTTGTCATCAATTTTGGTCTTTTGGTTTGGATTGATTGGTTCTTAGTTGTGGTTTTAATATTGGGATTTGTTTTAGTTATAGCTCTACCATTTGATATTTTGTATTCTATAAAGGCTTAATAACTATGATTTGAAACTCTTGATATTGCTATTAGATGCTTCCTCTCCTTTTTTGTCTATTTGGCGCTTGATCTTATGCTATCCAAGGTGGATATGGTGACTGTGGTTACATGGTGGCTTGCTATCATTATTCCTTGGTTGAGCTATATTTGTCTTTTTTCTTTCTTAATATAAAAACATTAAGAAGTAAATATCCCACATGCATGGTATAGTAGTAGTTGTCTTTAGCTAGATTTTGCATATTGTAATGACCTAGCAAGTATAAAGCATCTTGAATATTGTAGTCCAAGTTTGTGCTCTACTGGGAGGATCACCCCCTCTAGGTGGCACCAAGAACATAATATACAAGCATCTTTTGCTCTTATTTTTTTGGCCACATTTGTGTATTGTCAATATTTTCTTTGCAAGTACCTTACAAGTGGCATTAAACCTCTTTCTAGGTTTGCATTTGTTGTGATAGTAGTAGATTAGTGGCTTACTGCAACTTCCCAATGAATGCTCTCACCTTGCCCTTAAGGGATCTTGGAGTTTGGAAAGTGTTCAGTAGTGGGGTATTGATCATTTTTTTGTAATTTATTTTCTCTAAAGTAGTTATCTAGGTTATGAACTTCATACTAGGGGTTTTAAAATATTGTAGAGAGCTATCATTTTTGGCTTAGCAAGATTGCTCATGAAGGTCTAGTTAAGTGAGGGGTGTTTTGACTCCAATATCAAGGCCTCATACAATATCTGCAGATGTTCTTGAGCTTCAACATATCTTTTACTATATTGAAAGATCCTTTAGGTTTAGGAGTAGCCTTGCCATAAGGCTATTGGCTGTTTAAAGTCTATAGTGCACTGGCTAGTGCAAAAATAGTACTCTCTTTGTACCTTAGAGCTAGGATATTCAATCTATCACTTGTTTGTCTCTTTGTAGGACTCAAACCATTCCTCCACCTTTTTGCAAATTATTTGTTGGAGATCTTTATACATAACTCAAGGCAGTCTTGAGTGTTGTGTTCAACATTGCAATTAACACATTGAGGAAATTTTGGATGATTCCATTGCATATGCTTAGGCACACTGTACTTGAAATATCCTTGTTGGGAGGGACCTCTTATTGGACCTCCATTAGCTCTACCATAAAACCTCTCACCATAACCTTGGTCATGTCTATTAGTGTTTGTAATATAGAGTTATAATGGTCATACTAGTCTTAGTGATAGGCTTGGTAATAAAGTCACTTTATGACTTTATTTTATACTTTATCTAATAATATAAACATGACTTTATATTGACTTAATTCATTTTATGGTTAGGGTTTGTTTCACCTAGTATTAGGGTTTATGTTGTAGCTTTCCTAAAGTGACCATTGCTTGCTCATTAATCTATATAAGAACTATTTCTCTCCTTAGAGCTCTCTTGTGTTTTCGCTTGGGATTTTTGTATCATTTTTTGTAATATGGTATCCAAGCCATGGTGAGAAGCCAAGAAATATTAGGGTAAAGCTTAGGGATTGCTTAGATTAGTGATAGATAAAGGGACTGCTTACGATGAGCACCAAGAAAGCAAAAGGGCTTTCAAGCAAAGAAAGCTAGGTCTTTATGATTCAACCAAACTAAGGAAAATTGAGCCCTAGAGAACCATATGGAGCCTTAGAGGATAGCCGGATTGAACAACAAAGTACAATTGTACAAAATTGCATGGAATTTTCTTAGCAGACATAATTATATAGAAAACTACAACCACACAAAATTTTAGGGATACCACTTGTCAGATTTTTTTTGGGAAAATTCCAATTACAGATTTTCAGAAATTTCCTATATTTAAAAGTGTTTTTCAAATATTTCTTATATTTTAAAGTGATTTTCAGCAATTTTCAGTAGTTTGTAGTGTTTTACAACATTTATAAGCAGATGCTTAAGTTTGCAATTTTCAGTATTTTGTAGTGTTTTTCAACATTTTTTAACCAGATGCATGAGTTTTCAAAAGTATTTTTCTTTTTTTGATTTGTAATACAATCTTTTTTGATTCTAAGTCTCTATTTCAGCAGGGGATTTTTTTTTTCAAAATCCCTAGTTTATCTAATATAATTTTGGAAGGTAACTAAAAGTTTTTTTGGGAATAAATAATAATACTCGGTGTTGGTATAGTTATGCATTATTACATCTTCTGTTTAACTTATTCAGGGATTTGATTTATGTAGGTTTAGTTGTTTACTCCTAAATAATGTGGTGTCAACTTATTCATTTGGGAGGTGTCATCCTCTTTTGTAGGAGTTATTCTTTCACATTTTATAGAGTGAGGTGTCTTCATTCCTTCGGAGTTATACTTCTTGGAGAATGAGCTGTCATCCTTTTCTCCTTGTATTTTCTATAAATGGAACTTTAATTGCATTTGTAGAGTGGGTTAGGAGCCAGACTTTTGATTTTATGAATGCAATAGATGAGTATTTGTTCATTGCATGTTGAATTTATTTTCATTTCTTTGAGCAAAGAAATTATTGTAAAATTTAAATAGATTTAAGGCCTTTGTTCTTGGGAAGAGAATTTATGAAATTATTTGAAATCTTACACGGTATTACTGCTAGACTAGGAACCCTGAGCTTCATTGTGTGGCTTAAGGGGGTGTTGGAGAAACACGTCACATTTTAACCATAATTAGGAGCATACCAAAAATCCTTGCTCACAAAGAGGGCCAATAGCTTAGTGGTTGAGCACCTCAACTTGCACGTGGGAGGTTGTTACATCCCGATTTTATAGCTACTATTGCATAGGGCAATTGATTGTAATGTTTGAATCTTTGTGATGAATAAAACCTGATTGATCGTGTGATTAAATGAATGTGTCCTATTTTGAATGATGGTTTCATTTGATTGTTACTTCTAATGATTTAATTCTTAATTAAATGTAGCATATAAGTTATGGATAATGTTTATTCTAACTTTTGAGATGTTTTATGCAAACTGCTTTGTTATGAGCATATGACTGCCGATGTCATTGCATGGTGTGCAGGTATGAAGACTGTTCCTCCGAACAGAGGAGAGACATCATTCAGGGAGGAACTTGGTCGGGTAAACAGTAACAATTACCAAATTGAGCATACACACACATACTATAGATTGAGTAAGCCAAGTCTGTTTGTCGAGATAAGGGTAAGTCGTCCATAGGCTTGTTTATTGACATTAGGAGACTAAAGTTCACTTCTTTATGCTTTAGGAGATATGATTGTTTAACGTTAGACTTGCTAGACCATGACCCAAGTATGAATGCTATGAAAGATATATGTTAAAGATTGATTGGGAATGCACATACATCTATAACATAGTGTACACGTATCTATATGTACAGACATATCAATACATGTGTACGTTAAGCAAACGGATATGCTCATACACATGTGTCGACATGTATATACGCATACATACGTATACACAGGTGGATATATGTACACATTCCGCCTGATGTTTGTGATGAAAATAATATTTAATATTATTGCCTAGCAAATTTACATATATTTATGTATAAATGTATATAATAACGATGTGATTATATTTATGGATATATACATAAATACATAAATATCTATGTAAATATATTATATATTTATATTTTTAAAATATATGTACTAATATTAAGGTAATATTTACATATATGTAAATATATATAAATATCACGATGTAATGTCGGAAAATATATATACTTATATATTTAAAAATATTACACTTAATTAAAATACATATATGATAAAATATATAAAATATATGATATTGAAATATGAAATTGTATAAATTTAAATGAGAAAAACATTACATTTGAAGACTTTTAAAAAATGAAATATTTGATTTTGAAATCAATATTAAATATTTTGAACTATGGGAAATCGAAAAATTAAGAGAGTTAAATATTTGTAAATACAAAATACTTCAAAGAGTAAAGTCAAAATATAATTTTAAAGGAAAAATCTGAAGAAAGCCATTTCCGTGAAAATGAAATGGATGCTTGTAGCGCGCGACCATCGCCAGGATAAAAGGACGCAGCTAGAAAGAGGGCGCTCACAACCTGGGAAATGAGAAATGTGGACGCCTTCTGATGAGGGACTTCGTCTTAGCATTAATATTTACTTATCTTTACCTGTTGAAATGCGCGTAAACCTGTAGGTGGCGTTTTACCTTTCTGAGTTGAATTATTCTTCATTTGCTGGCTTAAAAGGAAGTCAAATCACCTGCAATTTTGATGACTTAGGGTTTAGAAACCCGCCAGGACTTCTTTTGAGTGTTTCTGGGCTATGTTTTGTCATTCAACATGCCTTCTTAAGTGGAAAACTGTTGCAATTTGGGCCTATATATACACACCCTTCCATTCATTGAAAAATACACACCTTGAGCAATCTGAGTTTAGTATTTTTATTGAGCCGCCCCCGTTCTTTTCAAAACACATAATATATAATTCGAGTTTCTCATTCTAAGAGTTTCAAAATATTTCTGAGTAAGTTTCTTTAGCTGTGAGAGAGTTTTATTATTGCTGAGAGAAGCTTTTTCATATTCTCTGAGAGCATATTTCACCATTTGCTGAGAGACATCCTCTATATATTGTCTTCACAATTTCTAAGTTCACAGTAAGAAGTTGAGGTTACTTTTCAGCTGTAGCAAGTGATTAATTTCTGAGGAAGAGTTAGAGACTGATCTAAGAAGTTGTTGGAGGTCTTTTGTTGGAGGTCGGAGGAGCTGCAAACACAATCAAGTTCATCCTCTAAAGGGAAAGGCATATAACAGGCATGCTGTTTCTTCTTTCATGTTCTAGAGCATATTTCTTGATATAAATCTAAAAGTGTAGTTACTGAATGTGCATAGTTAGGGAATTGCATTGAGTTCAATACTTCAGTTAAGATAAACAAAGAAGTGGTTCTATGTTGCACCATGTAAGTAAATTACCTTAAGGAATAGTTATGCATGTTTTCTGAAGTGTATACCTGTATGCATAAGTGTGTGTTTTGCATTAAGGTGTGAATTATGTATGAACTCCATATGAGGAGTATATAGGGATTCAATGATTAAAGGATTGTAAAAAAAAGGGATTATATGAGTAAAAAGCTTAAGAGATTAGTTTACTTATCTTACATTAAAGAGAAATAATGGAAAAAGATAAAAGGGAGGGATTTATTTGCTTTTTGAATGACTATTGCATGTTGTGTATGATCTCTGTATATGGAGAATACGTAGATGTACTTATTATCTACTGGGATCGAAATGAAGGCAGAATCAAGTAAAGTCTTTTAGCTTAAGTTATTAGGATAATTGAGGCAAGCTAAGTACTCCTAGGATAAAGATTTCTTAATTAGGAGGATTGATACATGACACTTGTAGACTGTTTCATTTCTAGTAGGTTCGTATGATTGTAGGATATCTGGGGTGACGGATTTACCCAATGAAGGATAAAACCTATGCGTAGAGTAAGGAAGCCTCAAGTCAAATCGACCCTGAGTAGTGTTTATGATAGATGACCTTCATTCGAAGTACTGAATGAGAATACTTTGGCCAAAGTAGTGAAATGTACGACTGCCACATAGACGTGAGTTAGTTGAGACTACACTGTCAGTTCATTGTGATCCGAGTACTAGTTCGAGATTGTGAAATAGCAAGGTTCTAGTTGTGTAGGGCACATCACTATGCTCAGTTGGTAATTAAAAGGATACCCTACCAATCTCTTCTTCGAAGGGAGGGCCGTTCATTGTGAAATGATCATGCGGGGGACTGCATTATAAGTCCGTGGTTGGCGGAAAAGCGCCCGAGTGATGTTTCTCCTCCACAGCAAGCAGCCGATGTACCAAGATTTGAAAGGACGGACTCCTGGACCTTCTTACTTCTATTTGTGCAAAAGCTTACGAGCTGTGTATGTAATTGTATTACTTTTGAACTCTGATTTATATTTGCAATGAAAATGAAATTCATGTGGAAACATATTGTAACTTGTACGTATTTATCAATTAAGAAAGGAAATTTTTTATTGTATTATCTTTGTTACTTGTTACCTTTACATGTTTAAAGTGAGAATTGAAAATTTTTAATTTACGCAAGGATTAGGTTGTTACAGAGGTCCAAAATACCCAAGTAAGGTTAACCTAAAGTTTAATGATACATAACCTCATTAACAACCCCCTTCAATTGAATCTTAGGTGGGTAAAAATGAGTTTGGACAAGACAATGGCATATTAGTTATACATGTGCAAAAGTGACACTCTCCAAAACTTAGAGAGAGATAACCATCCTTGCAAAAGAAGAGAGAAAAGAGAGGAAGGATCAGGCAGCCCCCCAAAGGAATAGCCTCATGAATTGCCTACAATTCACATTGGAATTGGATGAAGATGGACAATATTCGATGTTGAAGATTCATTTAATTGAACAACATTGTTCCCTTAGGAAGAAAGAATTCTACTGCTATCTATTGAATTTCCAATCCATAGGTGCAATGAAGGGAGTCAAGATGAAGACCTTTGGAAAATGCATATTTCCCAGTGTTACAAGACTCGGAGTTGCCTCGGACTGAGCAAGCCTATTTTTGACTCGAACTCGGACTCGGAGCCTAGACTCGACAAATAGAAAAACCCAAGAAATTAAGAGATTTTAAAGGATTTTAAACTTGTTTCATGCACCCTTTAATAAATAAACCTTAAAGACACAATAACATTATCAAATAGAAACTACTTTGATCCCATACACAAACATACATTGATCACATAAGTATAAACGCAAATTTTAGCTGAAGGAAATAACATTAGTAAGGCAATTAGATATATAATACAATACTCATGGAATATGACATCAAAAGCTCCAAACATATATCAAAACAAAAGCTACAAGTCTATGGCACAAAGGAGCCTGCATCACTTAACATCAGCCCTCCTATGTAGGCGTCTAAGATAGGTCTTGGATGATGATGTAGCCATCATCTTTGCTTGTGTCTTAGACTTAGTGGCACCCAAATGTAATGACCCAAGCTCCGGGTCGATAGTTTTCTAGTTTATTTCTTATTGGATTGACAAAGATTGTCATCTAATATTTATGTAAAGATGTCAAATTATGCCAATAACCTTAAGGATAGTAAAGATAATGCACTTCGGTTTATTTAAGAGCAACTGATAAATATATTAGTATATTTAGGATATGAATCATGATTTAAGAAGTCTGATTTAAATATTAGATCAATAATGTAAATTGGACCAAAAAAAACATAATGGCTGTTCCTGATTTGTTAATTTAGAATCATGCCTTGATTATGTTAGTGGCTGAGACCTCAATTGATTCGCTTTGCCTGAAATTGTCTATATAATCATGCGGTTTATTGGTGTAAAGGACTGGGACCTTATTAGATCAGTGTCTCTAATTGATATTTTAAATTCATGTGATTTGTGATGGATGCTATATCTGAATTTGCTGATTAATCATGCATCTTTGATTGGCCAAATACGGGCTCCTTAGGAGCACTTAAAATCTGAGTCTTAAATGTATATCTCCACACTTATTCCCCCTCCCTTTGATTTCACCTTCCACCTTTATTTATGTTCTATCAAGGGTTATGTCTTATTGTTGGAGATGTGTCTCTCTTATGGGACACATCCCTCCTTAAAAAACCATCGCTGCCTTTAACCATTAGATTTACTCATCATGTCATTAATTAGTGGATCAAGAAATATCATTCCCTTAATCTTTTTTAAGGACTTTAACTGTCTTTAATTTGCATGACCGAATCCATCCTTTGAACAGCGATGATGTTTATATATCATCGACTCCCTATTAATATTCACGCTTAGCTTTTGACAGAGACTTGCAGAAGTATATTGTAGGATGAATGAGATTGTTTTCACATTCACTAAGTGTCTTGATAGTGCTTGTATATTGGAGGCGATAGTCTTCATAAAAGTCACGACAACTTTGATCTTGTGTGGCTCCCACAGTACTAATGGCTAAGAAGAGAGCCTGAAGGAGCACAAATGAAAGAAAAACCATATGCTGCGACTTCATATCACCCGTGCATGGTGTGGCGACCATCAGAAATGATTTGCGATGGATTATATGCCCGCAATAGATATATTACAATCCATTATGAATGAAGTGCTTGGTATTGTTGTGACCTTTTTCACACATCGCCCCATTCAAGATGGGGACCCCTAATTTTTGCTCCATTCTGGTCTTTTGGCTTGGGTTTTGTCTCTCCCTCTCTCTCTCTGTCTCTTTTCTGATGTCTGTCTTTCCGGGATGTCTCCATCATCGAGCTTAAACGTGAATTCAACCAAGTCTGAAATTAGGGTTTGCGTCTTCCTGGTCAGTTTGAGGTCGAGTAAGGTGAATAAATTGAAAATTGAGCTTAACATTGTTGTTAGTATGTCTCCAGCAGGCTCTCAGCAGATTTTCATTCGATTCTGAGGTACTTACTATTTTTAGTAAGTCTGCAATTACAGGCAATCTGTCAGCTATTTTGAAATTCCGACGATCACACTGCGTTCAAAGCACGTCAGGCTGCTCGCGTGCAAAATTTGAGCAAAAACAGACAACTTACTATTTTTAGCAGTCCGGCTTCCGGCACGAATTTCAGGGTGCAGATGCAGAGTTTTTCTTTGCATGTCTGCATATTCCTTCTGGGTTTTTCGAGACCTTCGCGATGATGTAACATGCAAAACGAGACGACCACTTTCAATCTCGAGGCTATTTTTAGGGTTTGCATGTCGGTTTCTTTTGTGGTGATTCCTGATGGTTTTCGAGAGCTTCGCGATGGTGTGACATGCAAACGAAGATACTCACTTAGTAAGGAACTTACTATTTTTAGCAGGTATGTCCCGGTAGTCGCCTCCCAGCAGTTCAGAATCACGAGCTGATCGCAGTGCCACAGAAACGAGAGCAAACAGAGTTCATTTAATATGCATGCAGAGCGAATCAGGGTTTCAAACTTCGGAGCCTAAAAATAGGCGTAAAAAGTCAAAATTTTGAAATCGGTGTAAACCACGCGATCGGCCCCGCTATCTGGCGGTAAAATTTCAAGTCAACGGAGCACTTACTATTTATAGTAAGTCAATTTGAAACTTGCTAAAAATAGTAAATCGGTGCATGCGTCACCAACAGGTCACATGGTGAGGAGCCCTCATTAAAATTTCAAATCAACGAGTGTTGGAGCTACGAAACAGAGTTTACTATTTATAGTAAACCACCTTCAGAAACAGGCTAAAAATAGCAGGGTGATTAAAAATGGCAGTGTCGACAGGATAACAAGGTTATGAGGATGCAGTACGCAAAATTTCAAGCCATTCCTGAGCTTCAGAGACGCAAATTCAGAGGACTTACTATAAATAGCAGGGCATGAGAAGCTGGCAAAGACAAGAAAAATAGCTAAGTCTGGAACTTCATCCTTCACTTCCTTGAAAATGCGCCCATCTCAGCTGGAGGTCAAATTGTCTAAGTGTTGAACTTCAATTATGATGCTAAGGTAAACTACAAGGTGGTAAAATATCCTCTTCAAGTGAGAAGTGCGCCTGGATTTGAAAATTGATGTTGCTAAGAAGGTAAATAAAGTGTGAATGCCAAGGTGTTAGAAAATATGGCGCCTAGGGTGGTGAGGTTAAAGCAACTTGCCGGGCGATGAAAGTGTTGGGTGTTGAGAATTTCTTTTTCCAAGAAAAGATGAATATGCGCTAAGGTAAACTACAAGGTGGTGAAAGCAAGGTTGATGCTAGGCGTTGGAGATTTTTTTTTTAAAGTGTCCTTCATGGTATAAAATGCGCCCAGGATAATAAAAATAATATTTCTAAGTGAAGTTGTTTAAATAAAATTTTCCTCGCAGGCCAGGTGATCGAAGTTGAAATAAAATTTTCCTCGCAGGCAAGGCAAAAATTTCAAAAATGCTAAGGGATTCAAATTTTCTAAGGCAAAATATTTTCTTCCGTGGGAAAAACGCCTAAGTCTGATGAGGTGATGAATTTTCCTGATGTCCGAGTGGAATTGCCAGTGAGGCAGTCAGAAGATGCCAACTCCACAGGATTGATAAAATTTTTCCAAGTCAGAGCAAAATTCTTAGAGGGGATCGAAGAACGAGAATAAATTTGATGAAAGAATATTTTCTAAGGTTCAAAATTCTAGAAAATCAAATGAACCCGTTCGTTGGGTACCCATGGATTCATCACGTTCTGAGGAAAATTTTCTTCTGGGTATCGAAGATTATCGATGAGGAGTTGATTTTAAGGTCTTCCATGCTCTGCTTTGGCCTTCAGGGTAAAGATTTTAAATGGGCACCAGGTTGATGAATTTCCTAAGGGAAATTTTAAAATTTTCTAAGGCAAATGTGAAGAAAACGTGTTTTCAAGGTGAAATCCTCCAGACGATGAATTTGAAAGAAACTGCCTAGGTGAATTTGCTCAAGTTCTTCGTGGGACTAATCTTCCAGAGTTAGAGATGAACAAAATTGAGTATCAGAGCTCCAGTTAGTGAAGTGAATTTCTCAAAGATGATACGCCCTTGAGGAAGATGGGTTTAAAAAAAAAATTGGCTAAGGCATGAAGAATTTGAACGTGAAGAAGTGAATTCTTGGAAGTCAAAGCGCGAAAATCCTGGTAAGTGAGTTAAGTTTACATTATGAAGTGTTCTAATGCTTTTCTCCTTGCTTGTTTTGCAGGATGAGCGTGGAGGCCAGAGCACAATGACTTGAAGTGATGAAGCACAATGATATTCCAACCCTCGGAAGAAGATAAAGTTACGAGTTTCAATCTCGAAGGAAGAAAAAGTTGCAAGAAATTGGCTAAGTGTTAGCTCAAGTGACAAAGAAGTTGAAGAACAAAAGTCAAGAAGAAGATCAAGAACAGTGTGAACGCGTCTACAAACGGAATCTTCTAGAAGGATGATGGTGGACATTATGGCTCATTTATTACCCCACTCTCCTTTGCGGCGGTTTTTAGGGCAAATCTTGTTTAGGGCTGAGGTGGCACGATTCTGGCCACTCTATTGATTGTAACCCTAGCCGTCTTTTGGGACTTGGCTAGCTATATAAAGGGGGAGTCCCCCTCATTTGTAATCTCATTAGAAATAGAATTTAGACGTCAGACTAAAGAGTAGAGCAGAGGTACTTTAGTTGTAATATCTTAGCATAGTAGTTTAGATTGAAAAGGAAGGAAAGTCTCCCCTTTGGATACTTTGTAAGAAGTTGTCATGTATGCTTTCATAATAAAAGAATTTTCATTGATGGTGAATTCCTCTTTGTTGTGAATAGTTGTTGAGGCTTCTTCGTCCTTCCAATTCACGTAGCATCTTGAAGTAGCTTAAAGTAAAGTAGATTTCATTTCATGCAAGTACTTAGCAATTGTGGAATGTGGTGCTCGATTTGAACAAGGCTTCGTTCGTCCATACCACTAGCGGGCTCGCTGACGGTGGGTTCGCCTTGCGTGGTCAACTGGAAATTCATAAAACTTAACTTCGATTATGGTTGATATGTTGGCATGCGTCGTTGTGATGGTGTCTTCATGCTAAATCGTGATCTGAACATCTTAAGTCACTCCTCTGAAGATTGCACCAGTTCCGCGGAAGCTGTCCGAAGTGAGGCAAAACGGAGCTTGGTTGAAGCTTGTGAGAATTGATCGCCATGTCCCACACCCTAGAGTAAACTAGAACACTCTTATCCCTACACCCTTTAAATTCAGTTCATTTCCGATTAGAATTAGGAAACTCGTGCTCATTTGCCAAATCATTTGAATTGCACGAAAGCCCTTAGTCTACTGTTTGTTGTTAGCCGTCGAACAATTGTGTAAGTCCCCTTGAAAATACCAGCAATATCACATCGAGCCAAACTGAGCCTATTCGCACTTAAGGAACCTTGGAGTTGAAAGCATGATCTTACTCGCAATCTTAGCATGCTGAATACTTTGTTCAAGAGAGGATAGAGTGTCCGTTGGGAGACTTTATTCTGTGTTGGTGCGGTCTCAAAAACCACGTCAACAGGTATCGGCGGAAATCTTCAGATAGAACCCAATAATATTTATCTCCTGACATACAACTACCGATATCCCATAGAATGGTGACAGTAATGAAGTTCGATAGTATGAAATGGCTGTGATACTGAACATGCCCAATAATATGCCAAGGGGATTAGGCGGCAATATATTGGAAATCGATGTTTCCAATTAATGCTAATATGATAAATAGTCAACCTTTGTAGTCAACTCTTAATCTTCAACAGTTGTCTACAACAAGGATGTCAGCCTTGGATAGTGTTGACTATCTTTGATCAATCTCTAAAGCAGCTCGGTCTGATAATATCCATTTAATATTACTTTGTGCCATAAAAAGGGGACATTACACGAAACCAACATCCAAGGTGTCTCCTCGTGCTCTATCCTCCTCTGCCATGGTTACTGCCTCTGCCTCTCGATCTGCCTGGTCGACCCAATCAAGGTCCTCAATGCTAAAAACGGGATCCTCAGCCTCAATGATCCAATCTGATTGTGGATCAACCTCCTCCAATGTGATGGGTGACAAGTCATTGTCCGATATCTATCTATGGTGAAGGTACAGGTCATATGAACATAAATAAGATCATTGAACCTTTGCGCTGGCAATTTGTTTTGCTTCTTGGAGTGTATGTGCTGAAACATACTCCAATTGCGCTCATAACCCAAGACATTGCATGGTTGCCTCAACACTTGAACCGTAATCCTCTGAAGATTTGGTACTTTAGCACCAAATCTCTCCCACCATGCATTTGAGATGAGAAAAAGAAAAAAATCAATCTCATTGTCCAACTTTAAGTTTCAATATTTAATAGTAATATAAAAAAAGGAAAAGTGTTAATTTTTAAACTATTATTATGCCCTTAATAAATTTTTACCTAGCTACAATATCGATCGAATAGCCTTGCATATGTCTCTTGCAAAGAGATCTCCTTGTGCAAGTTTGAAAATCTCAATTTGTGCAAGTTTGAAAATCTCAATCTTGGCGACAATTTGGGCTCTAACACAAGAATCAGACATCTGCTTGATGATTGCGTAGAGCCCACTCAAAACCTTCTCATCCGCCTTGAATTCAGGGCGGAATTGGAATGCCGGATTGAGAAAATATGCTACTGCGTGTAGGGGCTTGCGAAGCTGGAGGTGCCATCGTCTATCAATGATCTCCCAAATGGGGCAATACTTATCATCAACTCCCCCATAAATGGATCTAATGGCCTCTTTGGCCCTATCCATGCCTTCATATATGTAGCCTATTGCGGGCTTGTCATGTCCCAAATTTTCCTTAAGTTGGGCCGACGTGATTTTGCAAACTAGCGTTTTTAAACACTATCAAATAATTAAATAATAGTCTAGTCTGTGGCCGACCTGCCTTGTGGTTGGCACCCATTGGTTTTGAAATTTAATTTTGTTTGTTTTATTTGAGGCCGACTTCAATTGAAGTGGCGTAGTAGATAAGTATTTATAGTGAGAGTTGGACTTGATGAATTATCACAAAATTGAGAAGCAAATTCTGCTTTGGTCTGAGAGCGTAGCTGCTCGACCATGGCGTTTAGGGTGCGTAGTCTCTCCTGAACCGATTTCGTGTTTTGTCTTCCTCCATTTGAATTGCGCTCACATTCATCCTGGTTGGTTGCTAAACAGGTAGCTACTGGCGAAGGACGGGTGATTGCGTTCTAGCCGAGCCACAAGCTCTGGCTGTATATTTTTGGCGCCTTATAATTTTGCAAGATAGATGACTCATCTCCGATTGGCATCCATCAGGAATTCGCGACATATCCATTGTTCCATCAATCAAACACATCCCTCTCTTAGATCACGTCATATTGGGCACACAACTCAAGAGAGAGATATTGGCGAATATACACACACGGAGGATCAACTAGCATTCGTGTCTCTTGAAGGCATCAATTGCAAGTGCCGGTGCTACTGATAAGAGCGACGACCACCTGGAGATTCCATCGGGTATTACTCAGAGCAGATGCATATCGACTTCCAAATCATACTGTCTATGCTCTGTCGAACCTACTTGTAATGCAGTTGAATTCAATATTATAAATCTTTTATGGCGCTGATTATATTATTCCATTAATTTCTGTAGCTACATTGTGTCTGTGTTTTGATCTGTGGTTCTCATAATCGTATTTGGATTAGTAGTATAATAAGTGTGGATATTTGCAGAGTTGGATTGTTATTTTTGCCCTAGGCATTTTCAGTGGTATCAGAGCTTTAGACCCTGCCAGCTTGAGGGTATTGCATGGGTCAAAGGGATCAGCACGCCATCGAAAGGGAAAAGAAGAAAGCAGCAAGTGAATCTTTGGAATAGGAAACAAAGGTAAGAAGATGGGAGATAAAGATGACCAGTTCGAAGCTTTCTTAAAGAGGATGGCCAATGTGCAGGAGCAAATGGCCAAGCAGAAAGAACAAACAAACCAGATGATATTAACAATAATGCAGTCCATGAATGACAGGAACAACAACGGTAGATCAGTTTCAAACAATGGGCCAGGAGGTAGTCAATCCAATAATCTCGGATCTGAAAATCAAAGCAATAATGGTTGGAGTCCCACACAACCCGCTTTCCTACCCAAGCATGGATTGAATCATGGAAGTGACAAACAAAATCTAGTGGAAGGAGACATTAACGCAAGCATGGAAGCCTATATGCAGGTCGATCTTGAGATAAGGCAACAACTTCCATTCATTCAATTTCACAACATAAAGAATGGGTCCAAGGGAAGCCAAGCTACTTACCAGCCCAACAGGGATCTGCAACATAGGGTGAGTAAGCTAACACTTCTAACATTTGATGGCTCGGGAAATATGACTTCTCAATCATGGATACAGAAGCTGGACACTTATTATTCTCTCAGCCCCATGACTGAAGAGGAAGCCATCAAGTTTTCCATCCTACATCTGGAAGGGCTCATGAGTGGTGGCACCATGGCATTGTGACTCAAGGATTTGGACAGGTTTCTACTTATGCTGAGTTCACACATAAATTGACAGAGAGATTCGATAGGAAGGATCTTGAAGCATACTTCCAGGAGCTAACAAGACTCAAGCAAATAAGCACCATGGATGATTATGTTTTAGAATTTCAAAGACTCGCAGTGATGGTATCAGATGTTTCAGACAAGAGGCTCATGTTCTTTTTCATTGAAAGCCTATTAGAGTCATTTCATGGCTTGGTGAGAGCCTTGGAGCCAACAACATTAGAGGAAGCTATCCGGAAAATCTTGAGTCTCGAAGATTCCACCAAGAAAGGGAAGACTATTGGAAAAAGTACACCAGCAGGGCAGCCAAAGAAGCCCTTCATTAAGGCTAATCCGCCACGAAAAGCCCCTCCTATAGGACCACATGGCATGTCAAGGAATGAACTTCGCAAGAAAGGCTTGTGCTACCATTGCAATGAAAAATGGAACAATCAACACAGGTGCCAAGGAAGGGGATAAGTTTACTACATTGAAGTAGTCTCCGATGATGAAGCAGAAACTAAAGAAGAGGTCAACAAGGTAGACTCTAATGGGGAACATCAACAGCTCATTGTGGAAGGGGGTCCCACAGGAGTTACTCTTGCAACACTTTTAGGAGCACCACGATACCATTCTCTCCGAGTGAGAGGAGTTCTTTGAGGACAAAAAGTGACAGTGTTGATTGATAGTGGAGCCACTCATAATTTCATTGACAAGAGGATAGTGGCCAAGTTGCGTTTGGGAGCAGAGGACTTCGAAGGGTTTGATGTTGTGGCAGTTGGAGGGAACATCCTCTCTTCTACTAAATAGATCCAACAAATGGAGTTGATATTGGGTGGACACAAGATGAAAGATGATTTCTATGTGGTTGATATTGGTGACACAGACATGGTCTTGGGAGTTCAGTGGCTTCATTCATTAGGAGAATATACCACCAATTACCAAACCATGGAGCTGAAATTCAAGCATAATGGCAAAGAGGTTGTCCTCAAGGGCCTCTCCAGGAATGGTCCTATGGTGGTCTCAGCCAAAAGGATGGAATGATCTTTTCGTAGGGATCAAGTGGCATGGGCAGCGGGGTGCTTGATTACAGATACTAACCCACCGAAGGAAGAAAGAACCTTTCCCGTTGACATTCAAGCTATCTTGAACAAGTGCAAAGTGTTTCACGAGATTCCATCAGGATTGCCACCAGATAGGGGGTTTCAGCATGTGATAGAGCTTGAAGGAGCTAAACCGGTGATCACTACTTCTTATCATCATCCGCGAATATACAAAGAAGAGATCGAGAAGGCCATTAAGGAGTTATTGGATATGGGGTTTATTCGCCAAAGTTTAAGCCCTTTTGCTTCATCGGTGGTGCTGGTCAAAAAGAAGGATGGAACGCTCAGGATGTGCATCAATTATAGAGCTCTCAACAAGAAGACAATCAAGAACCACTACCTTATCCCTAGGATCGATGAATTGATAGACGAGCTACATAGAGTAGTGTACTTCTCCAAGATTGATCTGTGTTCGAGCCATCAGATTAGAGTCAGGGATGAGTACATGCATAAGACAACTTTCAGATGTCATTATGAGCATTATGATTTCTTGGTGATGCCGTTTGGGTTAACTAATGCCCCCGCTACATTCCAGTCTTGCATGAATCAGGTATTCATTCTTCAGTTAAGGAAATTTGTGTTGGTTTTCTTTGATGATATCTTGATCTACAGTAAAACATGGGAAGAGCACTTGAAGCATATAGAGGAGGTGCTTGACATTCTTGAAAAGAATTCATTCTATGCCAAGATGTCAAAATGTGAGTTTGGGATGACTGAGATCTTATACTTGGGCCACAAGATTAGCGCTCAAGGGGTTAGTGTGGATGAGGAGAAGATCAAGGCCATTCAGGAGTGGGATACACCCAAGAATTTGACACAATTGAGAGGATTTGTGGGACTTTGCAGTTCCTACAGGAGATTTGTGAGGGGATTTTCTCAGCTTGCAGCACCCTTGACCAATCTCACGAAGAAAGGAGCTTTTTCTTGGAGTGCCACAACCCAGTAGGCATTTGACAAACTCAAGGAGGTAATGAGCTCGTGTCCCATTTTGGCCATTCTAGATCTCATCTCCTTTTGTACTTGAGTGTGATGCTTCAGGGGAGGGCATTGGAGCCGTATTAATGTAGAATAAACACCCAATTGCATATGAGAGTAGGAAGCTCACTAGTCCAGAGAGGGCTCTCTCTATTTATGACAAGGAGATGTTGGCTACCATGCACACCCTTGCTAAGTTCAGACAATACTTGGTTTGTGGGAAATTCGTGGTGAAGATAGATCATAACAGTTTGAAGTACTTCCTAAATCAACGAGATTTGAATTATAGACAGTAGAAATGGGTAAGCAAACTCCAAGCTTATGACTTTGATATCGAATTTGTGAAGGGAAAGAACAATGTAGTGGCTGATGCATTTTCTAGGAAGCCATATATGTGTGCAATGTCTAATATATCTGCTGATTGGAGGATTGGTATTACAGCTGAGTATGCTAAGGATGCATTTGCTAATGATGTTTTGGAAGGGAAGATAGTTGATGACAAGTACAGGGTGGTTGAGGAGCTCATTCTCTACCAAGATCGGGTCTATCTTGTACCTCATTCGAAGGTCAAGAATAGAATCATTTAAGCTTGCCATGATACCCCTCTTGTTGGTCATCCGGAATTCTACAAGACATACCTAAGTTACCGATTCGTTTTTGGATTCGGGTACGGGTACGCGAATCCGGTACGGGATTCGGCAAAAAATTTTTTTTGGATTTGGGTACGGCTTGGGTACGGCAATACAAAAAACATATAAAAATCAGAAATATATACATATTTGCAGTAGTAATTAAGTTCAGAATACACCACCATATTAATAGTCTAATAACATAGCAAAAATACATCACCACTTTCATAGTCACTAAGTCAAATATTAAAATATTAGTGATTACTCGATTGTCATGATATAAAATTATAAATTAAAGTTCAAACATAAAATGTCAAACGTTTACAATCAGCCATTATTGATCATTGATCAATCTGAATCATATGGGTCATCACTATCAAACAAACTAGCATTATTAGATGCTACATTTTGCGTAGAACCACAAATAGCATTCGTGGCACTCGCACAAGCACTGCCACTAGCAGTAGCAGTAGCACCGACACTACCACTCTCACGATCAGTAGCTGCTTCAGGCTCATACTCATCATCAATATCAAGTGCAGCTAAGTGACTTGTGGAAGCATCCAAGTCAAGCTGCTCTGGCTCAATATCCCACCTCCTTGTGTCTCCTTCTTTGTAGGAAGTTTGCTTGTGTGTAAGGAGGCGCAAGTTTGAATGCACATACACCAAGTCCTCTGCCTTTTTTGAATGCAGCCTATTGCGTTTTATTGAGTGGATGAAGGAGTATGTGCTCCAATTCCTCTCTGATGAAGATGAACTAGCAACCTATTAAGAGTCAAGACCAAATTAAATAGTTAAGAGTTACAAAATTTAACTAAACAAAATTATTAATTAATATAAAATTATAAATTAAAATTAAAATTACAAACTATAAAACTTACTTGGGATAAGATTTTTATTGCAATTGGTTGGATGTGCATGTATTCTTGCCCATGGAAATACCACCAACTATGACCATCTACCCTGTACTTGTCTCGAAGAGCATCAAGATTCTGAGCAACACTACCGGAGCATGCAAAAGCCATGAACTCAGCCCTCACTCGATCACGTTGGTCACGATCAGTGAAGAGTCTCCGAATTGCTGCCTTGTAACCTTGAGCCACTTCAACATCCCTATATGGAGCAACTCTTGATGTAACAGAAAGAAGCTCAGGACTATAATATTTGGGACTCAATGCAAAAGCAAGAAGATGCAATGGAGTGGTCATTTTGTTCCATCTATCAACCATGATTTCCTGTAGCTCTTTGAAGAACTTTTCATCAGGATCTTCCTCTTTTGCATTGATGATGGTTTTCATCTTCTCAATCATTGAGTCGATACCATCATATACTTCTCCCAAACAAGGTCTATCCATGTCTGTGTAACGGATCATGCTCAGTATAGGCTCAGTGAAACTGACCAGGTACTCAACACGATCCCACCAACAATCATCTAGTATCCTTTGCCTGATCCTATTTGCCCTTTCACTGCTAGATTGCTTCCATATGGCCCAATTAGGGCTGATTACCATGGCACAAAGTGCCTCACGAACCTTTATAAGTCGTCTCAACACAATTGTGTTGGAGGCAAAACGGGTCTCTGCAACCTGTTTGGAAATCAAAATAAAAATTAAAATGTAATTTAAATTTACAAAATCAAAATTTAAAATTAAAAGAAAACTAAAAATTTAAGAATATTGAGAATTTCAATTAACTTACCTTCAACAATTCCAATTTTGAGAATTGTCTAAATATTCCTTGTGTCATATGGTGGTTGGTGACAAACATCTGGATGTCTTCGCCCTCAGCATACACCTGTTTGATCCACTCAATTTTGGATCCAATTTTTTGTAGCATTAGATTGAGGGAGTGGACAGCACAAGGTGTCCAAAAAATGTGTGGATACTTCTCCTCAATCAATAACCCAGCAGCCCTACAATTTCTGGCATTGTCGGTTATAACTTGCACAACATTTTGATGGCCCACATCTTCAATGGCTTGGCAAAGGATGTTAGCAATAAATGGACCATCTTTCACCTGTCCCTCACAATCCACTGCTCTCAAAAACATTGCCCCTTTAGGGGACACGGCAATAACATTGATCAATGGGCGATTTTTTGCATCTTTCCATCCATCAGAAACGATGGTCACCCCTGTTTCAATCCATGAATCCCTTATGGGCTTCAAAGAGTCTGCTACATGTTTCACCTCTTTCTCCAATAAGGTGCAACGCACCTTCTCAAAACTTGGGCCCTTATACCCCTTTGGAGCCTCATTAATAGATTTCACCATTTTTTGCCAATATGGTGAACGAACAACGTTGAATGCCAATCCATTGGCATAGACACATCTTGCTATGTCTTGATCAGCAATCTCTCTTGCCTCATTCTGAAATGAAACTTCCAACGGTCCCTTAGATCTTTTATTTGATGAGGGCACGGTTTGCTCTTGAGGGATGTTCATAAATGGATGGCTTTCTGTAGGTGGAATATAAGTAGGTGGTGTAGGGGGTTTCATGGATTGAGATCCTTTCTTCAAAGGATGGTTTTTTTTAACACTAGTAGCTTTTTGATCTGCTTTTTCTTGCTCAGCAATATATTTCAACACTATGTCATCTGCAAGGCCTTTGCCATCACCTTCTGGAGGTCCCGGACAAGGTTTGATGCCAATATCAGGGATACTACACAAGTGGGCTTTCACTCGACTGTATGAGCTCGTGTATTGAACTTTGCAATGACCACAAATCCAAACAAATACTCCACCACCTGGACATTGTTGAACCATTTCTACATATTTCCAAAGGGGAGAGGTTGCACTTATTTTGAAACGAGATTGGCCTGAATTAGAAGCAGATGCCATTGTAATACCTAAGGGCCAGGGCACAATAGATTGAAATAATTTTGGTATTGAAATTTGAAACTAAAAAGCTTAAAAGAATGAGAACAATCAACAAAAGTAATAGTAATACAATAAAAACAAAACAAAATAGTTCATTTGTTAAACAGAAACTTAAAAAAAATGTAAAAAAAAAATCAAAAAATTTCAAAGAAACCTACCTTTTTTGAACAAATCTTGCTCTACAGTCTTCTTGAATCTTGGCAAACACTTGCAAGTGCTTAGGAATAGCACAGCAATCAACCTTGAACAACCAACGATCAGCCTTCAACTCTGTTCGAGCTTGTGCAAGCAAGAGAGCAAGTTCAGCAATGGAGGCAAAAAAATTCGTTTTTCTTTCACAAATTGTTAAAATGAAATTGTTTTTACCTATTTAGTGTGTTTGGAGGTCGAAATTAGGGTTGCAATGAATATTTTAATGTTTAGAAGTCAACATA
This sequence comes from Sequoia sempervirens, assembly GCA_007258455.2. Lineage (NCBI taxonomy): Eukaryota > Viridiplantae > Streptophyta > Pinopsida > Cupressales > Cupressaceae > Sequoia > Sequoia sempervirens. The sequence goes on from VDFB02000007.1 coordinate 2,301,851, forward strand.
AGGTCAAACAAATAATAAAAAATGATTAAAAAAAGACGTTTTTTTTCGGACTGGGCTTTTTGACGCGAAAAACGGCTCGGATTCGGCTTGGATTCGTCACGCTGAATCCTGGAAGAATCCGCAGTGCCATGAAGAATCCGATACGTATCTGCAGGCAAAAAACCGAATCCTGGACGAATCCGTACCGTACCGTACCCGAATCCCGTACCCGAATCGTACCGTATCGTATCCGGAGGCTAAGTATGGCGAATCGGTAACTTAGAGACATACAAGCAAGTAAGGGAATGTTTTGCTTGGAAGGGGCTGAAAAGGGATATATGGCAGCATGTGAGAGAATGTTTGGTGTGCCAACAAAATATAATTGAACATATACTACTAGCTGGTTTGTTGCAACCCTTGCCCATTCCAAATCAGAAATGGGAAAGCATTTCGATGTATTTCATCACCGGGCTCCCTAAGGTGCAAGGTAAGGATTGTATTTATGTTGTGGTGGATAGACTCACTAAGTATGCTCTTTTCTACGCCATTACTTCAGAATTTAAGGCTCCTCAAGTTGTAGATTTGTTTTTTAGAGAAGTGTTTAGACTCCATGGATTGCCACGAAACATTGTGAGTGACAGGGATAGCAAATTCATCAGCTTGTTCTGGCAAGAACTCTTCCGCTTGGCTCATACATAGTTGTCCCCCAACACTAGCTACCACCCCCAAACAGATGGACAAATAGAGATTGTGAATAAATGGATTGAAGGGTATTTGAGAAACAATGTGACGGGGCAACAATCAGCTTGGGTGAAGTGGTTACATCTAGGGGAATTCTACTACAACACCACACATCACATGTCCATTGGAATGTCACCATTCAAGGCACTCTATGGGTATGAGGCCACCTCCTTCATGAATTTGATCTTTGCAGATAGTAGAGTTCCGAGTGCCAGAGACATGATTCAGCAGAACGTGGACATCATGAATTTCTTGAAGGAAAACCTCCAGCGAGCCCAAAATCAACAAAAATTATATGTAGATCAGCGAAGGATTGAAAGGGTTTTCAAAGTAAATGACATGGTATACTTGAGGCTGTAGCCATACAGACAGTCATCTCTCAAGGGGAACGAAGCAGAAAAGTTGAAACCAAGGCTTTACGGGCCATTTAGGATTACAAAGATTGGAGAGGTTGCATATGAACTTGAGTTGCTCTCCAGCGAACATAATTCATAATATTTTCCATGTATCATGTTTGAATAGGGCCTTGGGACAGTAGATTACACCGTCAATAGAGTTGCCACCACTTGATGACGAAGGCAAATTGATTCTCGAGCTCGAGACGGTGCTAGATGTGAGGGAGAAGCGATTGAGAAATAAGATCATCCCAGAGTACTTGGTAAAATGGAAGAATCTGCCGGCTGAAGATGCTACTTGGGAGGGGGTGGAGATCTTTGAATACCCCAACCTAAGGTTGCTTGAGGACAAGCAACCATCTGGAGGCGGGGATTTTCATGTCCCGAATTTTCCTTAAGCTGGGCCGACGTGATTTTGCAAACTAGTGTTTTTAAACTATCAAATAATTAAATAATAGTCTAGTTTGTGGCCGACCTGCCTTGTGGTTGGCGCCCATTGTTTTGAAATTTAATTTTGTTTGTTTTGTTTGAGGTCAGCTTCAATTGAAGTGGCGTAGTAGATAAGTATTTATAGTGGGAGTTGGACTTGATGAATTATCACGAAATTGAGAAGCCAATTTTGCTTTGGTCTGAGAGCGTAGCTCTTGACCACGACGTTCAGGGTGCGTAGTCTCTCCTGAACCGATTTCATGTTTTGTCTTCCTCCATTTGAATTGCGCTCAGATACATCCTAGTTGGTTGCTGAACAGGGAGCTACTGGTGAAGGACAGGTGATTGCGTTCTGGCCGAGCCATAGGCTCTGGCCGTATATTTCTAGCGCCTTATAATTTTGCAGGATAGACGACTCATCTCCGATTGGCATCTATTAGGAATTCACAGCATATCCATTGTTCCATCAATCGAACGCATCCCTCTCTTAGATTGCGTCATATTGGGCACACAACTCCAGAGAGAGATATCGACGAATATACACACACAGAGGATCAACTAGCATTCGTGTCTCTTGAAGGCATCAATCGCAAGTGCCGACGCTACTAATAAGAGCGATGACCACCTGGAGTTTCCATCGGGTATTACTTAGTGCATATGCATAGCGACTTCCAGATCGAACTGTCTATCCTCTGCCGAACCTACTTGTAATGTATTTGAATTCAATATTATAAATCTTTTTTGGTACCGATTATATTATTCCATTAATTTCTATAGCTACATTGTGTCTGTGTTTTGATCTGTGGTTCTCATAATTGTATTTGGATCAGTAGTATAATAAGTGTGGAGATTTGTAAAGTTGGATTGTTATTTTCTACCGTAGGCATTTTACAGCTTCTCCCCATCAACAACTTGTAATAGAACCACTAAAGGCTCCGTGAACTACAATTATTATGAAACACTGGCATAAGTAAAGAGTCAGCAAAAATAAGCAAATAAAACAAAAATAAGAATGAAAATATAATGTAGAATTAGTAAACTAATTACTAATTACATTTACCTTGATGATCTCTGTAGTAGGTACCCAAAAGCCCTGCTCATCAAAAAACCAATTTGACACTTCTTCCCCTACATTTGTCTTAGCATATGTTGAGGAAATCCACTCCTCACTAACAAACATCCACCTCAATGCTCCCTTTGACAGCAACAAAGATTGTAGAGTAATGAAATTGGTAGCAAAGCGGGTTATCCCAGGGTGAGCCAACTCCTTCTGCCCCATGTATTGCCACGTAAGGTTGAGGACCCATGTGTGATTATATATGAACTTACAAATATTTTTTTTGGTCTCCACACATGCTTTGATCCAGGCAATCTTGCCAAGATCCTCCCATATGAGGTCAAGGCAATGAGCAGTACAAGGTGTCCAAAACAATGATGGGTGCCTATCCATCAGTAGTCTACTTGTAGCAACATAATTTTCTTCATTATCCATGACTTCATGCACCACATTCCCCTCTCCTACCTCAACCAAGACACCCTCCAAAGCCTCACAAAGGAATTCAACATTTTTTCGTGTTGCTGGATGCATCAATAGATTTGATGAACATGGTACCACTTGAAAAGGAAAAAAAATCAATGATTCAATAAAACATAAATTAAAAATTTTGATTGTTAATCACTAAATCAATGTATTTTAGGAAATAAATATTTACCTGAGGAAGAAACAAGAAAATTGAGCAATGTCCTGTTTTTTCTATTGGTCCAACCATCGGTCATGATGGTGCAACCCTTCTTCCTCCAAATGTCTCGCTGCTCCTCTATTGTGGCTTTCACATCAGCCACCTTTTGGGGCAAAATGGGGCCCTTGATCTCTTCATCATTAGGGTCTTTGAACCCCACCCCACAAACACTAATTGCATCAACCATATTTTGCCAATATGGAGACCTAACACAAATAAATTAAATAAAATAAGTATTGAAAAATGCATAATTTCAATTTGAATTCAACACAACTTTAAAAATAAAAATTCAAGAGACAAAGAATCAACTATCAAACTATATATTTTAAAACAAAACAAAAAGAAGAATTTAGTTGACTGCATGAAATGGAATGTGGCAATAGAACCAAAATTCTCCAATTGCACTTTTGGTTGCATCATGTTTATCCTTGTTCCAACCCATGTTCTCAAGTGACAGTTGGGAACTTGGAGTAGTGTGTGGCAAAATATATGAATCTAGCCTAGATGCACAAACTCTTGGTCCAATGCTAACACTACCATTGCCATTGCCATTGCCATTGCAGCAATCGAAGGTGGAGGAATTGGAGGCATGGAAGAAGAAGAATCTCCAACTCCACACATGGCTGCCATCTCCTCTCTTTGCCTCTTTTTTAATTCTTTTTGTTGCTCAAAGGTTTCCAATTGCACATGCACTTCACGAATAACGTGAGGAGGGACTTTTGTGCATGGATTAGCATCTCGGCCTAGCATACGTGCAAGGTAGTATTTCAATCTATTAATGCCTCTCCCAAGCATAGCTGTTTTGCAATGAAAACATGTTACTTTTGCTTTCTTTTGGCTAGGGGTAATAATGGCATGTTTCCAACAAGGATCCTTTCTATTTTGAGACATTGTGAATGTGATAGAGACAATTTATAGATATAAACAATGCTGCAATAACACATAAATTAAAAAAAATTAACATTCAAAGTTTATAATTAAACTAATATTAAAAAACCTAAGGTTTGTAACTATAAAACTATTTGTTTTACATGAACACCTAGGGTTTGTTCAACAAAAAATTTAAACATACCTAGGGTTTGTAACTTGTTCTTTTGTTTCACTAAAACAAAATAGAAAAAAGAAAGAAGAAATAAAGAAGCAAAATGAAGTTTTGGTTTAAAAAAACAAAAAAAAACCTTCAAAATTCAAACATACCTCTTAAATCTTATTTGAAATCAATGGAAATCTCTTTCCAATCCCTTGTAGACTCCATTAGATGCACCAAGATCACCTACGAACTTGCTCAAATGCAATTCAACAACCGGTTTGTGCTCAATCTCCTTGTTGGTTTTCCTTCAATGCAAATATGTTTTGGCTCTAATCTCTCTTTTTTCTTTCTTGGCTTGAAAATGAAATGAAGTGTCTTTTGGAGGTATAAAGGCAATTATAAACCCAAAAAGTGCAAGTTAAAGTGAGTGAAAGTGTGTGTTTTTTTTTTATGATTTTAACTTCACTTGACGTGGTTGAGTCCAGGAGTTAGGACTTGCCCAGACTTGACAAGTTTGGCGAGTCTACCAAACTCTGCAATTCTGGCGAGTACCCGGCTCTTGAGTCTACAAGACTTGTTCACCCCTGCTCGGATCGTGACTCATCGAGTTCTGGTGAGTTCTTGCGAGTTTTGTAACTATGATATTTCCACATGCCTATTTTGGAATGTGATTGAATCTGATAACTAGAGGTACAATTGCAAAATGTCATTATGAAAGCATGTAGATAGAGAGAGAACATGAAGGTTTATATTTATTCTTATTGCATTTATAGAAGATGAAAAAAATATAGGAGGGTTGTTATCAAAGAGGAGAAAAATGTCCTTGATAGTGTTATTAGGATCCCAAAAGGGAGATTCTACAAACAAATGTGAGATGCCTTCTAAGAATGTATCCCAATGTGGTGGATTCTATAGACATCTATGAACCTGTTGAAGATTCGTTAGGAGCATTTAGAGAAGCTATGATTTATTCAGAAGTAGGAGGAAGAAGAATCTCTATAGTAATAGTTGTAACTTTTGGTGAAAAATGGTCAAGTGAGGAGTCATCACAATTAGATGGGTTCTTAGGAATCTCCACACAGCTACCTAAGAGTGGACCAAGTACTAAAAGGACTTTCTAAATGATCTATATGGTGTAAGAACTACTCACAAGCATTGGGAAGTAGAAGTTTGTAGATTGTCATTGTTGTTAAATCATTAATTCTTCTCTAAAATATTGCTTGGCTCAAGAATGAGACCAAGGAGATAGGTTAAGTGAGACCCATTGATGCAACTCTTCTCTAGCATTTTTCCCCAATATTGATAGTTTTGGTGATTTTGAATGACTTTTGAATTTATTAAGTTACAATAATAACCCATGATCCTAGAGTATTATACTATCCTCAAGGCTAAGGACTTGTCTTCAGGAGGGCAAGACATGGGCTCATCGACAATTTGGCATGATTAAAGGCCAATTGTTGAGCGAGGGCGTTCTCTCCTTCACTTTGGGCTTAACTAAACCTCAGAGGGTGTTCCTAGAGGTATCCTTAACCTATACCCATTGTATGTATGCTTGAACCCAATATTTGTTGCTAGGCCAAAGACTTACCAGTTGTTTCTAAAACCCTTGATTAAGTTGATAACTACACTCTTGTATTGTGCCTAACATCCCTATAAGTGAATCCACTTAGCAATTTTATTCACAAATGCAAGGTATAGGCATGCATGACTGGAGTCTCTGACAATTTGGATTGTTTGAGTTTACTTATAATGTTTATTGAGTTATACCACTACATCATTAAAGCATGTAAAATCGTAGTCTACTAATCTATTGAGGACAAAGGAATATTTAAATAAAAGATGCTTGGCATCTCAAGAGTCAAATTGTTGTCTACTCCATTGGGCAACAAAGTCACAAGTAGGAAAGAGAATGGAAACATACCAACAAAACAATACTGGAACAAAGCTTGCACATGCATACAAACTTGTGAAATAAGGAAACTTGCAAATGAACATTCTTAGTTATCCTTCATAGATAAACAATACCCCACATGCGACAAAAGAAGACCATCATAGAAGAGTTTGCAATGCTTTATAATACCTATTGTACATTAATCAAATCTTGTTACAATTATGCCAACAACTGTGGCAAGTGAGAGGCAACAATTAGGTTTAAAGCCTCTCCTAAGATACTACAACCTATCATGGAGACATAGATTTACATGCAAAACCTTAATAGATTAGCCCTTCCCTTGATTTATAGACATATCTCATCATTTTCACAACCGAGTGTTCATAATTTGATGCCCTAGATTTAGCTTGAGATAGTTATAGTCAAGAAATTGGCTTGACAACTAACAAATATTACAAAAATCGACCTTGCATATCTTGATATCCTTTGCCAAATTTTAGAGGTCACACGAAAGTTCTGCAAGTCAAATCCAATTGACACACCAACATGGCAACCTACAATCAAATTGTCCTTGAATCCATTGTTGGATGACTCGGGACAAAAAAATTGTTGGTATGTGGCGACTGATCATGCTATACTGTATAGCCCATGGTATACTGTACATCCCGGCCCCCTGTCCTTGCCGGGGTCCGGGGGCGGCAGCCTCCGAGAAAATTTTTCTTCCTACTTTTTCGCGTGATCACCGAAAAAGGGAAAAATCAATGAAAAAATAAAAATCTGATTTTGTAGAACCCAAAAATCTGGAAGCTTCTAAGCTTGTTAAAAAGGGGTTCAAATGGGTATTACTGTATGATGAAAAACGCGATTATTCGCAAGATTGTAATAGGTTTTTCACTGGATAATAAAAGTATTGGATGGCTGCGGTTTGGTGGATGTAGCCCAGATTGGGTGAACCACGTTAAATTCTGTGTTATGATTTATTCTGTGCATGTTTTAGTTTCTCTGTTTTGTTTATTAAATCTGCATTTAATTGTTAGATCTGCCATCTCTAACCCTAACAAAAATGCCATTGCCTTGTTCAAATGAGTAGCTTGGCACTTGCACATACACTGGCAGTGGCTAGTTATCAACTACAATATTCATATCAATCATCTTCACCTTCATCATCTGTTGAAATTTGTCTGTTAATTAGCGCCCTTGAAATGAACATATGTGCTTTGGTAGAGTAAGTGTGCTTGTACAGCTGCAAGGGTTCAAATTTGACCATTAATGGCTACTTGGGGAAATTAGGGGAGTGGGTTAGGTGTTTGGGATGATTGTGGATATGTGGGGGTGATGACTTTGGAAAATTTTGCAATTTTGAGGCCTATGAAAATGGGCCTCAACATCCCAAAAAATCGATTCTAGCATTTTATAATTTAATGTCCTCCCAAATCATCTACTTATACACTGATTTTAATTTTGGATATCACAATTTGTAAATAAGAACAATAAGCTCAAAGCACATTTCTCAAGTACAATGAGAATTAAATAAGAGCATCAATGCAAAGTAGACAAGTAATCATACAGTTTTAAAAATGAAGGTAAAAATAGTTTGTGCAAGAACAAAGCTGTCAAAGTTCCAAAATGAGAATGACTCAACATATGTTTGATAGAATTGTAAATTCTAGGAACACACAAGAAGTATCAAAAAGAGATATTACTATTGCATAGCCATTGAAAAAATAGCTAGTAAATAAAATTGACCCAAATCAGTTTTTGGATGAGAGAGATTGGGCCTTGCAATATTTGGGTGTCAAAATGAAATGCAAAACCCCATTGGAAAAGAATCTTCAAGGAAGCATTGATGTGAGTAGGTGATTGTGTAGTATGGCATTGATGTGGTATTTGAATGGGATGCAGTATATATTGATGTGAAATATGATCTATTGATGTAGCAATTGATTGGTCACAGGTTGTAGGCACTTGGACAGTGGTTATTTTTGGTAACGGTCAAGCATTAAGTGAAACTTTTGAGTTCTGGATAGGTGGCACTTGGGAGTTGAAGAGTAGTGCACTAAGCACTACTAGCATTGTTGTAGTACGCTACAACTTGCGTAGTGCCACAAAGTGCACAATGTTGTAATTTTTATTCATGTATTTTAATTTTGTAAAATTTCTTGCCTTTGCTTTGGGTTGCATGCCATATGATTCAAACTATAAAAAAATGGGGCTTTTGAAATTGTGTTCCGAATTGGATGATTTGATAGGCAATCCTTAGGTTTTTGGCGACTTTGGACATAATGGTGAGTTCGAATTTGCTCTAGCATTCTCTAAGATGAAGGCACTTGTAAAAAATCATAGATAGAAAATAATTTGTATCCTATGTTAGTTTGAATTTTGGCCCTTTGGGTGTTTAATATGGAAGAAACAAAACACAAAACAACCTTTTTGAGACCCTCTAGGCACAATATGAGTTTATGCTATCTCGAACTTTCACCGAAAAAACATGATTGTAAAAAAGTCACTTAAAAATACCTAAGCATTGGATAACTTTCAAAATGGAAATGAAATTAGTGTAAGGGAAAACTTGTTTTGATGCCATGTTTTTCATTGACTAGCTAGGACTAGAACCCAAGACCTCTCTATGTGCATGTTGGAGTGCTCTACCACTGAGCTACTGACTCTCTTTGTGACTGGGGCTTTTTGGTTGGCTCCTTAATCTGGTTTGGGTGTGGTGCAATTCTCCAACACCTGGAAACAACAATTAATAGCTGTTTTTTAGTAAAAGTGTTTTGATCAGATTGTATTGAGGATTGAAACAAGAACAACAACATGAAATGATCAAAACAAGCTTGACTAGTAAAATAGAGAAATGGTGATGCTGATAAAGTACTCTGTGACTAATGGAATGCCAACAGAAGTGTAGATTGATCACCAAGCTTTAGCTATTTGGAAGTGATTGAAGAATTGCATGAAACTTCAAAAACAATTAAGATCCTTCTTCCTTAAAGAATTTATTGTTTATTAATAAAAAAGGATGAAAATGAATCTTAACGAGATTATTTGGTACAGATCAAGATATTAGAAACCAAGTAGGTGCTATTGGGTGGAAAATGGAAGAAGACACGGTGGTAATTACTCTCAAAATCCTATCACCTTTGTTTGAGCATTTTATTGAAACTATACCTATTAATGCTCTTGATATTGACTTAAAGTTTGGAGAGTTGAGCACTAAATGTCCAAGCGGTTGAGATCAAGTGGTTAGAAAGCATTGGATTCTCCTTGTGGAGACCCGAGTTCAAATCCCCAAAGTGACATCTAAGGTGGAGTTCTAAGTGTTATATTGCTATAAGGAGCGAAGTATCAATATAGTTGGCTTAGATGCTTGTTTGAGGTTTACTTGTAGATTATCAGAAAAAAAAAGAGTTCAACACTAAACTCTTGCAACAAGACAATTGGAAAAAGAGTTTGGTAGTAGCAACAGCAATGGGGGTTCAAATATGGCTTTGGCAACAAACTTTAATGGAAAGGGTTTTCTAAGAGGAATGGAAGAAATGAAAAGGATAGTAGCATGACCCATAACTCAGGAAATCAAAAGACTTTTGAATGTCATTATTAGGGAAATCCAGGCCACAAAAAGTTTTGCAAGAAATGGTTTTGGGATGAGAAACACAACCAAGTGCCTAAGAGTTAGGTCAATATTATAGAACATAAGAGGAGGATCTCTTTGGGTTTATGGTTAGGGATAAAGTAGACGATGGGAACACATTTTCTTGGTACATAAATTTTGGTGTGTTTTGTCACTTTTACAAATAAGAAAGATTGGTATATTTAGACATATGTGTGAGTTCTTGAAGAAAAATGAATTGAATTTAACGCAAAATGCAAGAAAATGATGTTCATAAGCTATAGTGGCAATCATAAAGCATTCAGTTGGTTGATTTTGAAACTAACAAAGGATGCTTTAGTTGTGACATGCCAGTTAATTCAAGTGTAGGGATGTTTCAAGAAACAAACAAATAAATGTCAAATATGAAAGTTGTTGGAAGTGAAAATAATTTGGATGGAAAATCAGATATGATGCATGTGAAACATCAACTTGAAGGGGGGGATAGTTATGAGGTTAATTCTCATAAAGCTTCCAGCGACAATACCATTGAAATTAACCCAAATCAGCAAGAAAATAGCACTGCTCTGGACGACATAAAGAAAAGAACAAAATGTTGGTAGAACACTATTGGTGATGTTTGGTTAGATGAGATTCATGATAATGAGGGTAGAAGGAAGACCAAAAAGAGGAAGGATGTCTGATATGATGAATTATGCTTTGATGGTTAACTTTCAACACTCATCTGAGCTTGAGGTATGTGAAGAAGCCATAGTTAGATTTGAAAGGGAAGTGGCTATGCAAGCCAAATATGTTGATGAAGAATCAAGCATGGTCCTAGGAGTGCTACCTTCCATATACTCTAGCAACCTTTTTCATCCCTACCATTGCTTCTTTGACATAAGCTCTCCTGCACCAATTAGGATACAGAGCCTATATCACTACTTGGGAGTTGCCTTCAATCTCTAATACTTTGAAAGCCTCTTGATAACACAAAATTAACGTTGTAATGCGAGCCTCCCATTTGACTTTGTTATTGGTTTTAGAATCAAGAAAACAAGATCCTCCATATAAACATACTCCCTTATGATCTCAAAGAAAATAACCTACTCCCACTACAACATGATTTTCCTTGAGGCACCATTAAAGTTTATTTTAATGCTTGTCCTTGGGCCTGTCCAACATATACGTCTTCTATTGCTTAGTATTTCTGAACCCATTAACGGGTTGAGACAAACTGAGGATTAAACCAATTAACAATTAGCATTGTATTGTTAGGATGTTTGACAATCTAACATGTGCTTTAAACTACAAGATATTTTTGTAATTCACCCAAAATGGGATTGTAAAGAAAAGATCGAGTGGTGAATCTATCCTTGATATAGGAAAAGTAAAAGAGGAGATATGGAAGGGATAAAGAGAGGGACGGAAAACGAGTATCTTGATCATCAATTACTTTGAAGAAACTTTATTCTCTGAATCTTTTTTAATCCATAAACTAATTGTGAGGTGATTATACTTGCCCAATCTCCCAATGTAGTGAGTGCAAGCATTGAGCAATTCATTATGAAATATATTACAGTTGTCATAGACCATGAATAGGTAGAAAAAAACAATTGTAATTCAATTATAGAACAAATTAACATAGGCATACAAAATGTTTCATTACACAACAAATGCCCAATGGATATGTTCCTTGAAACTAATAGAGATTTGGAGATTTATACAGTTATTATGATAAGCAAATACACAACATGGAGAAGAACCTTAATAGTTGTCAATCCCCAATTTTTACAAATGACACAAATATGTTTATATGGTCCCCTACCTCCCATAGCAGTGTAGACTGTTCAATCAAACAGAAGGAATCCCATTCTGTTCAGTTGCAATTTATTTTGTCTGTTTGAGAATCCTAATTTCAGTTGCAACCGATTTTGTTATGCCCACCTCTCATTGCTATGATTAGTTATTCGTACCCTTTGTTCTCTTCTGCAAATCTGGTTACTGCCAAGCCTTCATGCATTGTTGCAAATGGAGCATCACCTTTTCATAATTAAAAAATATTTGGGAAAATAATTTTACAATGTATAGGAAATCAGCATGTGTCAATGAAATCAATGCATAGGAAAATGCCACATGTTTGCCCCTTTGGGGCTTAGAGTTCATGTCGTAACTGAGTTTCAAATTGAAGATGTTGAGTAGTTTCTTTTGTGGACCCTTTTGATTCACATAAACCTTTTAAATGTTGTGTTAGCCTTTTTAGTTCCTCAAGGAGTATGAAGCGGTATATTAATAGCACTGATTCCCCCCAAGAGTCCGAGTGTTATGATTCTAACAATTGTCACAATTTCAAACCTGGGGAAGAAAGGGGAACGTAAAAGTTTGACACGAAGAATGATGATAGGTTGAGCTGAGATGAATTATGGTAAATGAAAAGGTAACTTGAGTTAAATTAATGTCGGTCATATTTGTTTTAATGCACATATGCCCATGGTCTTAGAAGAAGTGAATATTCACGGTTTTGAAGAATGGTCATGCTCAAGGCTTTGAGTGTTTCAGATCACAACTCTTGTCGTAATCTCGAACCTCGGGCTCGCAGGGAGTTTGTTGCGTAGTGAAATATCGAACATGGAATCACTTTAGAGAAAGCTAGAGAAACCAAAATCATTTAATGACAATGCTAGGTGAAATGTGACCTAAGCCAATACTTATTTGCATTGAGTCTAGACAAAAGAGACTTAAGTGTTTTCATGTTGTTGCTCCCAAGTGTTTGACAATCTTGGACTTCGAGCATTAGGGATTTTGTTTGCTTGCTTTCCCTTCAAGGCTTCTGAAAGGTTGAATAACTGATTAACTCAAGCTAAAACACACCTTAAGCTAAGTTACCGGTTTGGTTTCGGGGATGGGTGTGGGTACGAGAACCCGGTACGTGGGTACGTGAAAATTTTTTTTAGGGGTTTGGGTACGTATGGGTACGTGTGTGTGTGTGCATATATTTATATATATATATATATATACAAAAAAATTAGAGAAATATACAGAATTGTAAAACGAAAAGTCTAAATCATTTCATAGTATGATACTTGATCATTGAACAATGCCAAATGCCAAAGATAAATATTAAATGCCAATTGATAGTTGAAAAATATTCAAATAAGCCATATCAATGAAATCATATATGTCTATGTTCACTATTCCAATGGAAATCATCACAATTACTGAATTACAAAATGTAGTTCATGAAACATGATTCAATTGATTTTCTTTATGTGAAAAATTAGAGAATGTGAAGTCTCTACCAAGATGAATGATGTTTTTGGATTGTTTTACCAGTTTGTTGGATATTCTATTTCTATCAAACTTAAATCATGGCATGAAGCAAATGATAAGAATATGCTTTCATAAATAGTGAATGTATAAATCTGATTATCCCAAATCTGATCATTACATTTATACTGATCTGAGCAGACTAAGCACAACTAGAATTGTAATTTCAGGTCCTTGAAGACTGTTTGGCATTACTGTTTACCCTGTTATATGGTGTTGAGACTCAGGAAGGAAGAGCAATAAACTAAATTCAGATTTCAGACTGGTAATACTGAGAAACAACAGTATTATGATCATCAATGATGTCTGATTTACAAAATAAATCTATTATATTAGACTGTTCTATACCTGTGCATTCCTAGAGGAAGTATATCAGACTTCTCATTCACGTTTCTCACAGAGGTGCACACATTTAAGTCATCAATCATCAAAGGTTCGCCCGGGTTTGTGCTGGGTGTGTGCTGGGTGCGCACAGGATGTGCGCCTAGCACTGTGGGTTCTCCAGGGTGCGCACACCCGCGCACCCTGGCGAACCCACAGTGCTGGGCACGCACCTTGTGCGTACCCAGCACGTACCCACAGACGAACCCGAACCAGGTGCATACCAGAACCGGGTTCGGGCCCTGTGAGTACGAACCCTGCATCATAGACCTTAAGTCTACATGTAAGTGAAATAAACCCTACTTTAGAGAACACACACAAGTGTATATTACATACATGTATGCATATGTACATATATCATATATATATGTATGCATATCTATATATAAATATACATCTTTGTCAATCTATATGTATATAGTTATAGATATAGGGGTGTGCATATACATACATGCATATGTATATGTATTGTAATGTCCCCTTTTTCGGCATGATCATGTTTGATGGTGTTAGCCTATTTCTTGGACCCTTGTGGGCTAATTGGATTGGTTAGAGGGTCAGTGGTTTTTTCTGGAGAAGTTGATCGTTCTCATTTTCAGAGCTCAGTGATTGGTTCACAGCAGGCGTTGGCAGTTCAGGGGTTGACAACTTCTGACGGCACGGGAATATTTGGAGTTTTGAGAAAGTTATGGATTTTTAAGTGATTTGAGTTAATTAATTAACTTAATGCTTTATTATAAAGTCAAATTGACTTTATATATTTTAAATCACTTAAATATTCTCTAAAGGTGATTTAATATTTTAATCACTTAAAATATAAAAGGGCGCCCAAGTATTTAAGTCAAAACTATTGAAGTGACTTAAATTATAATTTAAAAGATTTAAATATCAAAAAAGTGGCTTATCTTTCTTGGAATTCGTGCCTTTTGCATATAAGGCATTTTTGGCAATGAGAAACTCACTTCTTGATAATTTCGACTTTGCCTTGCATATTTTTCTTGTGCCTTTCTCTGTGATTAGGGTTTGAGTAGTATTTTCCATTGGAGAACGATTCCTCTTCGATGTTGAGCACTTTTGAGATTGTGAGAGATCAGTCGAATCAGTGCAGTTGAGAGCTTCATTCAGAAGTTCTACATGCTTCAATCAGGGTTCTATTATTCAGTATTCAGTTGTTGGCAATAAGGAAGAGGGTTACTTCATCCAGAGGCGCCATCTTCAGCAGATCTGGAGCACCAGCTTTGATTCTTCAGCTTCTTCATTTGACCGTACCATTTGCATTGGATTTTGTGCCTTCATGAGGTTTGGTGTGTGAGCTTGAAGCAAAAATGCCTTCTTCTTGGCCCTTAAATGTGTTACATTCTTGGCGGCTAGGCTTTTCAATCATTTGTATGCTGTTTCTGAGCGGGAGAAGTTACTTCTGGAGGCTAGGCGTTCACATATGCCTATTTTCTCCATTCTTGGCTGGCGAGTTTGCTTACTGCTTTAAATAAATAATTTGGAAACTTCCTGGTATGTTTATTACTTGTGATCTAATTGTTTCAATAAAATAACGCCTTCTACATTTCCATTATGTAGAAAATAGCTCTGTTTTACAGTTTATGAGCTTTTATATGCTGCGCCCCTTCTCTCCTGTCTATAAACTTTTCTTTAAAAAACTAAAATAACTCATTAAGACTTAAGAAATTACTGGGGTTTGAGTTGAGAGCCAGCAGGGCTCATCACATGTATATACATATGTTACGTAGATGTACATACTACATATAGATGCATATAGATATATTTATTATGCCTATATATATATATATATGCACTTACATAGACATAAGTATATATGTATATGTACATTAAACATATATGTATATATGTATGTACATATATCTTATCTGTATGTATATAGATAAACATATAGATAATGGGTATCTATATACATACACGTATACACATATACACTTTTATTGGAGTCTTACATACACATCAACAAAAATCATACATACAGCTGATCACCAATCTTCTCCAGTGGGCCCTGTCCTGATTAGATTGATGCATTAGAATACAACCTTACTTCTTACACAACAGTTCTATTGATTCAAATGAACTACATGAAAATCAGGAGCAACTAAAGATTGCTCTTCTGAAAACAATATGCTTACTGAACAATGGAAAGAAATTCTGATTATGACTTTGTAATGTCCCGTTTCTTTTATTGATCAAAAATTGGAAAGAAAAGGCGATTATAATCAAGTTTAAAATAAAGATTTAAACTTATTCCCAGGAGGCGATATTATATATCTATCCCAAATAAGGAACGGGTGCATCTGATCGAAGACTTTATGCCTATCAATAGTATAGGGCTCTATCGTATATCGAAAGCATACGAAGGAGAGGTGGATTATAATCGGGATAAAATGCAGAGTTCAGGTGTCACACTAATCCATCAGCTTTATCATATGAAGGTTGAATATTCAATATATCAGTTTTAAAACTTGTAGCCATGTCTATTTGCTAGCTGATGCCACTATCGTGGCAGTCTGAAAGGTCAAACTCAATTTGAAATCGGGGTCTGCTTGCTTGGCTACCCGACTTTACCAACTATCGAATATTTGAGAAGGAAGTCTATTATTACCGCCGTCCATGTACAAGCATTATCAGGTTTTATCTGAAGATTATCGCCGATACCACGCACCTCATTCATAACTAGTAGTTGGCATATTGCTATATGATAACACCGTCATCAGCGATAGAAGACAATAGAACATATAGGCGAAAACCATTATTAATATCGAAGAACACTAGATACGTCTAGAGAGCCGCTTCCTATGTGAGAATTATCGGGACCTCTGCTGGTAGCGCCGCCACCACTTAATGCATATGTCTGGCAGTTAGAAGGAATCGATGATGCTAGACATTGATATGGGCAACTAAATTTGAAGTACCGTGTCTTATCTGGGAAACTATCGGTATAGAACCAAGAGCACCATTTCATACATATGCGAAATAATATCATCTGATACCGTAGAACTCATAAGAATATCATTTGGAACTAGAAGCTTGATGCAATGAATATATGAGAAGGACGATTAAGACAAAGCCTTGATATTAAAGAAATTGTTGTTATTAGTTAATAAAACAAACTCAGCTGTTTAATGAAAGGCATCGATCTGTTAAAGAGTATGGAATTAGAATTAGTTACAAAAGCCTCGATTAATGGATATGATGAAGGGACGTCTCTGTTCCAAGAGACACAATCGCTCTATGCAAAGATTAAGGGTATAAATAATAATGAGGAATGAAGAGAAGGACCATCATCAAATAGCTTTATGCAGAAGTATATATAAATACTCAGGACTTGAGTGCTCCTAAAGGAGACCATTTCCAGTCAACCCAAGATGCATAATTAATTAGCAAAATCAGAGATAGCATCTATTATAAAATTGTATGTATAAAGAGATAATTTCAGAAACGGCAACATAAAGAGGACTGAGCCTCTTGCACAATGAAGAGTATAAAGAGATAATTTCAGAAACGGCAACATAAAGAGGACTCAGCCTCTTGCACAATGAAGAGCATGATTTTAAAGTTTAAATTAGAAACAGCTACTATATTTTATATTCAAATTTCTATTCAAATTAATATTTGAATCAGAGTCTATTATTCATAATTTATTATAATTCTTGAAAATCCAACTAGCCTTAAATAAACTGGATGACAATCTATGTCAATCCATTAAGGAATTAATCATAAATCTATTGGACCTCGGGTCATTACAGACTTATAGACTAGTGCTTTTATCCTCTAATTATTACATTATCTAGATACTTTGCTGGCATCTTTTTACAACAACATGTAAAACAGAATGCCACCTATACTATGAGACAAATGACAAAATAACAGCTCCTTAACAAAACAGATTTTTCTTTTGTTCAAAGGCAGTTTCCTTGGCAGCTACTAAACATTCATCTTAACAACATTGGAATCTTGTGCAAGAACCTAACCTCTTGCATCATGTTGTGGAACGCTTTAACATATTTTGCGAATGCTTGCTATCATACAGAGTGTGGCTTTCGGCTTGTGCAATAGAATAGTTGCATTGCACACTTCAGCAGGGACCTTACACAACAAACTCTTTCCTTTTGCAACATAACCGTTGACTTGCATGTTAGAACAAGCTGCTGTGATAGGATAGCTGCAGTCTTATGCAACATTTCTAATTTCTTCTGAACCTTAGAAGCACAAAAAAGTAGTTGTACAAAACAACTTAAGCAAATCAAATTCAGTTTATTAACATATTCTATTTTTCTATACTTAAAAAGCAATCAATCCATCCATAACAATCATGATTTCCTGGAAAATGTGTGCAAGGATAGGTGAAAATAAGTATTTTTTGGAAGAATTAATAGTACAGAAGTAATACGCAGGGTTATAGAAAAGATGTGCAACAATGTACAATTCCAAGACTCATCACTTATGAAATTTGGAAAAGGACTGCAATAAGGAAACCGGATGCAAGTGTTTTTTTTAATCAGTTTAAAGGATTTCTTGTGTCCATGAGGTTATTGGCAACTAAAACTTGGAAAACTGAGGAAATACCTGCAAGAAAGAATCCAAACATGACAAGCTTTTAGTATGAAACTTAAACAGATTTGAAGTCCAGAAAACACCTACAATATGGAACTCAGATGCAACTAAGAACTTGAAACCGGTTTTAAAACAAAGTGAACCCCAGTTAAATGAGGATTATGCTGGCTCCACCCAAATACAAACAAATTTCTTCAACCTGACAGCCAAACAATAGTGATGATAAATTCTATTCAGGGACAAAAAATGGGATCTTCAAATGAGACCCATGTGAACAGAACCTAGGAAGCATGTAGATAAGAAGGCAACGTCTGATATAACCAAAGGAACCCAAAGAAACAATGCAAGCTAAAAAGAAAATAGTGGTCCTGAGTCTGAATCAAGCTTGGGTGTATTGT
Organism: Sequoia sempervirens; assembly: GCA_007258455.2. Taxonomy (NCBI): domain Eukaryota; kingdom Viridiplantae; phylum Streptophyta; class Pinopsida; order Cupressales; family Cupressaceae; genus Sequoia; species Sequoia sempervirens. The sequence goes on from VDFB02000007.1 coordinate 2,320,325, forward strand.
AGTAACAACTTTGTTGGTCAAACCCTAGAATGTCACAATGCTTTAGGAATATTTCCTTTAATTGCTTGTAATCCACCTCAAATTGAGTTGGGTCATTTTTTCAAAACTATGCATGAGTCCGATATAGAAGAGTTGTAGCAAACTTGCTTGGTTTTAACTTCAGTGCGATCACTCCCATTGCTCTTTATAAAATCTCACACTTTTGGATTTGTTCATATGCATTCTTTGTTCTTCTATACTCAAGTAACTCAATGGACATATTGTGGTGGACATGAACTAGTTATTGTTGTCGAATCATTTTGGGGCTCATACCCAACATTCTATGACAAAATGTTTTCTATAGGGACTTTCATCCTTTAAGAGCGTTGTGTGAACTAAAAACAACATTTACTGAATAGGATATTGGCTTGGTGTCATGACTATCATCACTTGTATGGGCAACTTGAGTAGCTCAAACTACACCACTAGTTTGTTATCTTGCAATCATGCCTCCACTGAGCGTAGGCATAGTTACTCTAATTCCTCTACTTAGGCTAACAAAGGGTCCACCCACTTGAATATTAATCACATAGCTTGCTTGTGTTCCTAGGAAACTACCAATTTGCATGTTTACTCCAATACTCATTTGTGCACTAGCCACTAGTGAGTAGCTAGGTTGTGAACCTCCTTGGTTCATTTATGTCGTGCTTCTATATAAATTCAGGTCTCTTATGTGACAATAGATGCAACTTGGAGTGCACAAAAACCAAACCCTCAACTTTTTTGCTCTCAATTGGTTGCGCTTAATTGAGTGGATAAAGGAATATGTACTCCAATTTCACTTAGTTGAAGAAGAACTCACAACTTGTTGAACTTGCATACAACATTTATAATTACAAAACATAAATTAATAAATTATAAATTTATAATATATAGCAGTGAATGAAAGATGAGAAAAAAAAAAAAAATGCATACTTGAGAATTTTTATCACAAGAGGCTGCAAGTAAATAGAGCCTTTGTCAGGTATGTACCATCATTCATGAGCATCTGTTTCGTATTTTTCTTGAAGAGCACAAATATTATGATTTTTTTAAGATATGAAGTGACCAAACTCAAGAAAACACTTTGTATATCTACATCTAGGAATATTCTTCTAAATGGAGTCTTGTAACCAGCAACAACATCTTCATCCCTATATGGTTTCACCCTCCTTAGCAAAGAAAGTTTTTTTAAGCTATAATATTTCAGAGTCAAAGCAAATGCTAGAAGATACAAGGGCATAGTCATCTTGTTCAATGGTCAACAATGATCTTTTGCACCGTTCTGAAAAATGCTTTTGTCCAGTCATGCTCCTTGGCTTCTATTATGGTCCTTATTTTTTCAACCATGGAGTCTAGGCCATCATAAATTTCAGCCAAACATATGCGATCTATATTAGCATACCTAATCATGTTGATGATGGGCTCATTGAAACTCAAAACATACTCAACATGAGCCCATCACTCATCATCTAAGATCAATGCTTAGGTTTTTTGGGCTATCTTTATACGATTGCCTCCATACACTCCAAAGAGTGTTCATGATCATAGCACTCAATTGCACCTTCACAAGTCATCTTGTAACAATTGTGTGAGATGAAAATAAATTTTTGGCAATCTAACATGAAGTAAAAAAATAATTACAATATTAAAAGGTAGATGGCATGTCACATAAAAAATTAAAGAATTAAAAAATATTAAAAAAGAAAATTTAAATTGTCTTCAACAATTCTGAGTTGGAGAGGATCCTAAAGATGCCTTGTGATAAATAATGATTAGTCACAAACATTTGAATCTCCTTAGCTTCTATGCAGATTTCTTTGACTCATTTGATCTTTGTGCCAATTTTTTGCAATATAAAGTTGAGTGAGTGGATAGCACATGGTGTCCAAACAACATGACTATATGTACCCTCCACTATCAAATCAGCTGCCCTACAAGTTTTAGTGTTGTTTGTTATGAATTGTATGATATTTTTGGGACCCACCATTTCAATGAATTGTTTGAGGATATTGGCAATAAAAGTTGCAACCTTCACTAGCCCCTCACAATCTATTGCTTTCAAAAAGATTGCCCCATTAGAGACACTACAATGATATTGGTTACTGATCTATTTTTTTGATCTTTCCATCCATTTGAAATGATGGAAACATTTGTTTCAAGCCATGCATCCTTGATTACTCTCAATGATGCCTCTACGAAAGCTTTCTTCTTGGCCGATAAGGTGGTGTGCACCTTTTCCTACCTAGGACTAAGTCACTAATGTAATTAGTACGGTGCATTGCCATTGGCCATCACCATATCCCACCAATATGGTGATCTAACAAGGTTGAAAGGAAGCTCATTGCAATGAATGCAATGAGCAAGCGATGCTTTCTATTACAACCTCCCTCACTTCATTTTTGAAGGCCTTTCCCAATGGGCCTCTTTTATGTGAAAGAAAGGTGGTATTCTCTTCTTCGGAAGATGGTGCAATGGCATGAAAGGATAAGGACCAGCTAGTTTTGATAAGCCACTAGACGGTTTTTGCAATCCTTTCTTGGCAAGAGGATGTCTTATTTCCTTTGTCCTATTGATTACCATGTTAACATCCTCTTCTTTAATAAATCCCATTATTTGTTGCTTCAACAGTCCCTTTTTATTCAGCCTTGTACAAATTCTTATTCCCATGCTAGAAATAGTGCACAAGTGAGCTTTCACTCAACTATAAGAGCTCTTATACTCATTCCCACATTGGATATAATGCCAATGATAACTCCCAATACTAGGATGTTGTTCAATCATGGTCACATGTCATTAAAGAGGCGACACTCCATCAAATTTAAAGAAGCTCTTTGTATTGAGGGCAATTGAACTAGAACTACTAGTCATTCTATATGAACATAACAAAACAAAAAAATTACAAATTTATAACTATAACTTAAAAAGAAAGAAGATTGGCATTATCCCTATATTATGTATAAAAGTTCAAAAAAAATTCAAAACTTTAAAAAATTATAAAAGCTTGCAAAAAATTGAAAAATCTTCAAAACTTGAAAAAAAATACAAGATTCACTCACCTTTGATAGATAATTCTTTTTTGTACATCTCTTTCTTTCTTTCTTTCTTGTTGGTGTAGGTTCTTCTTTCTCATATTCCTCACATTCAAAGAAAAATACAACAATCTTCAAAAAACAACGACGGCAGCTTGGAGGCAAAAATGTTGTTTTAATCACTTGTGTTTGCGAAATGAGACAAAAGAAGTCAAGTGTCCTCACTTTAGGGAAAAATCAGGTGCTTAAGACACTTTTTGGTTTTTAAAATGTTCAAAAAAGTGTTTTTTTTTCACTTTCTAGGCACCCAGGTTGTGTGTCCCCTTGGGTTCAATTAGGTTCAGCTTGATTTTGCCCAAGGTTCCCCTCAAACACCTTGGGAAAACCCCCCTAGACCCAATCCATATATGTATGAGGGTGTATCGAGAGAACCTTGCAATATAATATATATGTATCCTCTCAAGGATTAAATAGAAGCATGATTTCCACAATCCATCACCCACCATAATCAAACACTTATGCCTCAGTGCCATCCCTTCCAACATAAGTCACAACTTGACAAAATCACAATAATTGGAAATCCACAATTACCAATTTCAATTGAACAAAAATATCACCACTTATCTTTCCAAATATACAAGAAATCAAGAACCCACATGCTCTCCAAGTTTTCTCTTACACAACTTAACCTTAATACATACCTAGGCCATCAACTTGTAGGGTGGCACCCAACAAAATCCTTAAATCAAAATAAAATTTCAAAAATCTTCATAAAATTTCACAAATTCAAAATTTCAAGTAAAAACACAAAAGTCCAATGTCACACTTGTTCTTCAAGGAAACATAGATGTAAGGAAGGGGAAAACATTGTCCCAATCATGAATAAAGCACCCATATCATCCAAATACATATTCTATTTCATTTAATATACATCATTTCACAAAATAAAATAATGAGGGTGCAGGAGTCTTTTACATTATTTAATACTTTAATTTGTGCTAATGGTGGAGGAACCTCCCTTCTTTTACTTCCAAGATTTCAAGAATCTCAAATGCCTTCACAATTCTCTATAAAAATCAAGTTCGCTTCAAATTCTCAAATTGAAATTATCAAAATGAAAAGCATATTCCCTTTCCAAGCCATCAAAGAGGGTATAAAAGGGAATGGCATATCACTCTACTTCATCCAATGGGAGAGAGCCACATGGCAACTCTACAACCCATGGACCAAACTCTATTACAATTACTATAAATTATGATGCCCAAACCATGTGAGCCCACATGGGTTTTCTCCCTACAAGCAAGGAGTAGTGTTGACTCCTCCATTTAACCCATTTTGGAATGCAATGGGTCGACTTGGGGTTGTTTCACGAAAGTCTCTTGCCTTTATCAATGTTTGCTCTTTCCAAGAGCTCCCATGGTACACCAAATATCCCAAACATGCTCCAACACCCTTTTCCAAGTACTCTAACCATAGGTACTTGCTCTAAGAGCCCAAAAATGACCTCAAGTAAAAAATAAATATTTTACCAACATTTCAAATTGTCTCAAACAAAAATCCGAGTTTCACCAAATAAACCACAAAAAAATTCATTTAAAAGCATTTTCCATGCCTTAACATTTAAATAATTTCAAATAATATGAAGTGGCCACAACAATAACACCACATGGCCAACAAGAGGGTCTTGGTCATACTTGAGAAAGACAATTTAATGTAACTGAATAACACAATTGAATCTCATTGCTTCATGATGTGGATGATCCTCAACAACCCTCTAGTGCCTCCCATTGGCCTCTCCTATAATGTCCTTCACACTCATTGTTCACATTAAATCTCATCATGGACACTATAGCCAAAGCTCCACACTATTGAATTACTTTATTTGCTTGTGTATACATACAATTGACTCATGGATCCAAATGTCACAAGTCATCAGCATGTGAGAACACAGGAAATAGATAAATCACATATCACTAACAGTAATAAAATTGAACCCAATTCATAATGGTTACATCACACACCATTCAAATATTATATACATAAATTCAATTAGATGTTTAATTCCTGAAAATTCATTTTCATATTTTAACTCAAATTTGATGTTTTAAATAAACTCAACTTAAATTTTATATTGGCAGCTAATTACAACATTACATTTACCAAGCCTAATTTAACCAAAACTATTTAATAGAACATTAAAAGTCACATATGTTAGTGTTTAATTTGTCCTTTTTAAGGCAACACAAAATGGAACAACACATACGGTAGAACTGTTCTTCAAATTGTAAGGTGAAGCTCACTAGGATCTAACTAAACCAAAAACTTAAAACCATAAATAGGAATTTTAAGTATGCCTACTACACAAGTATTCATGTGGGTTTTGCATTAATTGTAAATATCTAATTTAACTAGTTTTGGCCTTAGATGCAAACACTATCAGCAAAGCCTTGTAGCGAGAATTTTAGATTTAAAGAAGGGAAAACTATCAAGCATCAATGGTAAAACTCAATTTCCAATTGGCTGAAGCAAATACCAACAGTTGGCTCTAAACAAAGATTTGAAGAAAAAACATGTGTGAGAGTTGACTATTGGCTAAATTAGACACCAATAGATCTACATAATAGGAAAGTCTTGAACAAGTGAATACCCCACAATATCATAAGGAAATAGTTAAGCTACATTCAGAGCTACAATTTAAATAGACAAATTTTGTCAATACAAAATTTGGCTCAAAATCATCTACTTTTGATTTGCTTGAGGAAATTATTAACATAGATTTAACAATTACTATTTAACAATTACTAAAAAGTAGCTGAACAATAGAATCTGCAGCATTTTTTCTTTCCAAATTATTTGCCTAAGATACTTGTTTATAATCTCTTCAAGTAGCAGCTTTTAGGGATAAAATAATAACAAAATAATCTCAATAAAGCTCTACTTATAGGCTTAATCCATCCTTATTTGCAAAAAAAGAGGAAATAAATACTTTTAAATTTAATTGATTCCAAAAGAAATAATTAAAATAAAATCCCTACTAATAGGCTTAATCCGTCCTCTGAAAAATAGCAACTTTTGTCACTAGATCATTTTCAAAAATTCAAAATGACATTGACTTGCAAATTTGGCTGAATCCTCTAACTTGGCAATCTCTTCCTTGGAGCCAATAAAATTTAATGAAACAACATAAGGTGAATCTGGTGATTGCCCTGCCATGATGGATTCATTGATACTCTGTCATGCTGTAAAACTTCACTGTTCTTGACTGTTTTGATGAATGATAACTGCTTGAACAAGGATATGGTGAATGCTGTATGCTGAATAATGATGCAACTTGTTACCAAAAACGGAAAGCACTGATTTTACCCTTGGAAGGTGTTGAAACCTTTAATAGGAGACCAAAACCTGCAGATATTGCTGTAAATAGAAGACATAATGGCATGTACCTGCCGCAATCATCACCAATGAATTGCATGCATTAAAACTCTTATTGTTTTTTTTGCTTTCTTCCCATTGAAAAGATTGCTGGAGTTTCTAGGAGGCTGCACCACTCTAGAAGCGTGCTTCCCTCATGTTCTAACCTCATTTTTAAACTAGGTGCTCCTTTAAGTTGGCTCTACCATCACAAAAATGCATGTGAAACTTTATGGTGGTGTTGATACACCTAATACATGCCTTCAAAATGATTTTTCTGTGTTCTTGAGTTGGGTGAAGTTCACTGAAGTTTCTGCTATCATTGGGGGCTATTTGTTGTTGTCTTGACCAAGCCTAAAATGTGCCATTATGACATTTCACTTAACCTTCTTTGCTTGACAGAATTTGAACTTCTCTTTGCTACTTTTTAAATACTTGGGCAGAGTTTTGGATTGGTTTAACCACAAGAAAAGTGTACTCAGCTATCATCTCAAGTACTTTTCATAGGTGCTGATCACCTAGTGTATAGCCACCTTATCTTATGATTGGCAGAGTTTGCTATTGGCTTCGCCACTCAAAATTTGTGCCACCTAATTTGAAACTTCAATTCATTGCATGAATCTAGGCATGAATCGCTTGACACATTGCCAGCTTTGTTGATTTTGTGCAAAAGTTAATGCTGGCTTTGCAACATAGGTGCTGAAATCACCTAGTAGAACTACCTTAAATGTGTGCCTTAGACTTGGGCACGGTTTACTTAGGCTTCTACCACCTTTGGTCATAGTTTTGTGCTGGCAATGCCACTTAAATAGTGGGCTGGAGGAGAAATTCGGTGGCAATGCCAAGGAAAAAGTTATGCCTTGAGGAGTTCATTTAATCATTCACTAGGTTTGTTGATTCGACCTCAAGGCTTAGTCATTTCCTTCTCTTTCTATTATTGGAGCCACCATCAATTAGATGCTTGTTCATCTTCTCTTGGAATAGTTCATCCTTGAGCAATCTACAAGCATTGTTAATTGCAAAACTAGACCATGACTAGATAACTTTGCAACTTGATAGGACTAAAACTTGGTTGACATTGATAACATGACAAGAATGACATTTTTTAATGACTACAAAATTGATTGAAGGGAAAGTCTTGTAGGGCTTCTAACAACATATAAACTAACTAGCATATAAATTAGGGTTAGCAATGTTATAAAATTAAACCCCTATAAATCACTAATTCTATTGCATTAGAATTAATGGCTAACTAGTGTACTCATATAGTCCACAATATAATGAAACATTACTAAGCAATATATGTGGAACCAAAACACAACTATGATCATATGGATAAGATCACAATGTCTAACAAGTGTCAATGTATGAAGGTACAATAGGTGCAATAGGGGTTGCAGAAAAAGTGAGTCTCACAATATCTGCACAATCTTTGCTCCTATCCACTTGGATAATGGTCACTTTCTTCAATCACTTCCACACATAAGTCATGCCAAAGTGCCCCTCTTCCTTTCACATAACTCTAGCACAACAAAATCTAATCCTCTATTCTTAGGACTTTGAATGCCACATCCACTATGAGTTTCTTAATTCAAAATACAATAGACTCAAGGAAAACGCCTCTTGGAGTGCAAAGAAATTGAAACTTAGCTTTCTTAAGACAAGTACAAGTTGAAATTGAAAATTCCAACAAATAGCTATTCAAGTCGCTATCCACCAGACATCCACTAGTTTGGTCCATACTTTATCAATGTAATATTTGCAACCTCTTTGTTGTCTAGAAGTACTTCCTCTTGAGATTCTTGGCTTAACCTTTACATTATGTTGACAACTGATCAAAACTCAACCTTTGTAGCTTAGCAAAGAACACTTGATACAAAGAATTGAAAGTTTCTCTCTAAAACCAATTTTAAGCTTCAAATTACCATATCTGACAAATTTCAAGCTTTGCTAAAAAGATTCTTTGGTAAAACCAACACTTAGCTTGTTCTAAAGTAAATTGATTCATCAACTACCCCCCTATTAGAAAGATTCAAGGAAACCCTTAACCAAAACTCTAACTAAACTCTGTGATAGTGACAAATTCCCAACAAATACACCAATACAATCAAAGTCAACACACACACCTATACCTATAACAACAAAGAGAGTGTGTCCCAACAATGGAACAAAACCTAGTATAGAAATTGGCTTCCTATTGCATCTAAGTGTAATGTCCCCTTTGTAATGAACCGAACCAATTCTGACCCAAATTTTTTCAAACTTCGAAGATGATCACAACAGCACCAAAGTACCCGTTAGAGTTAGCTCAAATCAAACCAGCAATTGAAGGAAAGAGCCTCAACGCCAAGAATGTGCTTTCCGACCCAAGCTGGGTAAGAAGCTACCATATGGCGGAGTATCACTAGTAAAGAATGCAGTACTGGAAAGTAACTCAACGCCAAGCATGTGCACTCCTAACCCGAGGTGGGAAAGGCGCTACCATATGGCGGAGATTCTATTAACAAAGATGCTATGCAAGTAAAATAATCTCAACGCCAAGCATGTGCATTCCTAACCCAAAGTGGGAAAGGCGCTATCATATGGCGGAGAAACAAAAGCAAATACAATGTAGACTGAGCAAGGGCTAGTCGCATCCACAACCGTGGGAATGAAAGTGATTAAACTGAAAGTAAACTAGGCGGCAAAGCCATCCTCTTCCACTAAAGTGGGGATACAAAATGTAAAGTGCAGAAAGTAAAAGAGCTGATTAGTACTACTAATTCAGCGTTACAATATTATGAACAATCTGCAAATACAATGAGATATAGATAACCAATGATCTCCAAAATGTTAGGAAATGAACTCCAAACAAGTACAAGCTATCCAACATATGAAATATAGCAAAAGGGACTAAAATATCAGGTCTGATATAAAATTGCAGCAATCAGAAAATTCATACCAGCAAGCCCTAGAGTCACCAAAATGCTCATAACTTCGTCAAAACACCTCCGAATGATGTGGAACTGAATGCAAATGAGAACTAGGAGTTGAGTGACCAATACCAAGCCAAGAAAATCCTCCAAATAGCAGTGATTTATTTATGCACGCTTTCCAATGCAACCTCAAAGAAGGTACAACCTCCAGAAATGTTCTACCAACAAGATAAAATCCGAGACACCTCCAAAAAATCTGAAAACTTGCGAGGAGGGGCTCCCAAGGTAGACTAAAGCATAGGGCCAATACCCAGAACCACTAAAAAATCGTGCATGGACTTATGAGCAGATTTCTATTTCAGCAAAACCCTAACCAGCAAATGCAAAACTGACAAATCTCTAAAATCTTCAACTTTGATGCTCTGTCTGCTAGTCTGGATGAGAAGCAGTCTCTGAAAACTCAGCTAGGTGCTATCTTTCAAGCACGAAACCAAGAGAAAGAATTAGGAGGTATTCATTCCTCGAAGCAAGCTCTGAAAGTATTTCAGCAGCATAACAGTATGATAAGCAACAATAGCTAATCCAATTGAAGGCCAAGTCTCTTATTTATAATTTTTCTGTCTCCAAATTCAAATCTTCTTTTCCCTCCAATTAGGGTGCCTAAATGAAATTCACTTTTCACCTTTTCTCCAAATTTTATTTGCATTTCATTTCCAACCCATATGTGGAAATATAATTTAATAAAATGCAAATATATAACTTGCAAATATTTCACTAAAAGATTTAAGTGAAATATTTAATTAAGTTCAAATGTCTCCAAGCTAGGCGTCCCCTTTTGCCTAAGCACATATTTCACTTAAATATTAATTCATCAAATAAGGCCTCCAAAATGTTTAATTAATAAACATTATAAAAATCACTTATCTCTCCAAATAGTCCTCCATGCCTTAGCCAAATATTTTTCACTTAAAACATTATTTTTTCATCAAATATCAAACTTGCCAAAATAATCACCTCAAATGCTAGAGACCACTGCTCAAGCTGACCTGCCAGAAATAGCCATTGCACTAACTGCTAAACTGCTGCTAAAAATAGCACTGCCAGAAATAGTACTTACTAAAAATAGCATACTGCTAAAAATAGTAAGTTCCAAACTCATTTTCTCCACATTTTGAGTAGCCGTCGCAACTTACTAAAAATAGTAAGTCCGGAAAAGTCATCTGATTCAGTTGCATGTCACACCATCGCGAAGCTCTCTGAAAACCCAAAAGGAATCCATAAGCCAAATTGGAAAACTCCAACATGCAAGCCTCCAAAAAGCAGCCGGGAACGCAAGTCAATATCCTGTCATGCATGTTACCTCATTGCGAAGCTCTCCAAAAACCCAGAAAGCTTCACCAGACATGCGTTAGAAACTCTTGCATGCAAGACCTCAAAACCTCCTTTGAAAGTGGAAACCCTAATTTTTATTTCAGCTTTAGCCTACGAGTTTCCGGAAATAGGCTAAATCCAAACGAAGAGTGTAGGGCTAAATTGGGGACATTACACCCTTCCTAGGCAGTACAGTTGTGTCTGAGGTTAGCCTATCATTCAGATCCTCGTAGGCTAGTAGAAGTGTTTAGAGGATCACTTGAGGCAGTTATCCAGCGTTGGGAACATCACTCCAGCAGTTGATTCAGGTTTGGACTTCTGCGGAACTCACAGAGTGATTTAGAGGTACTTACTATTTATAGTAAGTCAGGCAGGCAAGAGTTGCTATTTTTAGCAGGGCACCTAATTTAGCTGGTCAACTCAGTATCGACCCGGTTTGATGATTTGTTGAGCAAACAGGGGTTATTTGAAGCATTTAATAATAATTAAAGGAATTATTAATTTGACTTTATAATATAAAGTCATTTTAATGAAATATTAAAGTTATTATTAAAATGGCAAATTATAAAGTATTTTTAATACTTTATAATGAAGGGGAAAATTTAATATTTGATGAGTTTAATATTCATTAAATAAAAGGGACGCCATTTATTAAAATATTGGCCTAAGTATTGAAAAAGGGCGAATTATTTATTATTAAATGTTATTGAGCTGATTTTTGAGAAGGGTCGACTTTTTGAGAGAAGGTATTTATTTCCTCAAGGCAAATCGAACTCATTATGTTGATTATTCGAATTTGTTATCATTTCTCTCTGAGAGCTTCGGGGTTTGAGAAACAAGGGTTTTTGCGGATCATCAGGTTTTGAAGAACATTCCCTCTTGAGAATCCGGCATACTGAGACTGTGAAATACCAGTTGAAGATTGTCAACAGGGTGACTTCATTCAGAGGTTACAGTTGTGCTTATTGAGTTAGATTCAGGAAGGGTTTGAAGGAGATTATTCATCAGATACTTGAGGCGACTTACTGAGATCCATTTTCTAGTGGTTTGGCACACTTCCCAAGAAAGTACGGATTTCTTTCTTGTTGGTACAGGCCGTACTTGGCTGCAACAAGGGCCGTACTTCTTCCCCAAAGCAAATCGCTTGGCTTTTTCACCTTCTATCTTCTGCAAGTTGGACGCCTAGGGTTTCTGGAGCCATTGCATCAATTTCGAGGTGGGAGATTGCTCATTTCCTTTCAGCCGTACCATCTCAGGCTCTCTTTCTGGCGCCTGCAAGCTTATCCAAGTTTTCAATAAATAGCTTGCCTTTTTGTCTGAATGTTTGAATATTGCAGTTGTAATCATTCGGGAAGATTAATAAATCATCTAGCTTCAAGATCTAAGCTGTATTCTGTTGTTTACAAGCATCTGGTATTTTATATTATTTTTCCAGTCATTTCTTTGCAAAATCGCAATTTGTCCTTTAGTGCAAAAACACAAAAAAAATCAAAATACAGAAAAACAAATAAAAACCTTAGTATTACCAGCCAGTGATCGGGTTGAGAGGTACCTGGACTCTTACAGTGGTATCAGAGCACAATTTTCCTGCCATCCTGTGGTTTTTCAGTTGCTTTTTCAGTCAGATGTGTGCTTTTTCGATGGTTTTTCATGAGTAGAGATATTTTCTACAGTAAGGGTAGAGGAACAGGCAGAGTCGAGTATTGGACAAGTCCACCTATTCCTGAAGGTGAGACAGTATCAGGGGTTCTGGGTATTCACAGATCCAGTTCCAATAGCAGTGAGAACAGTGTCACAACACTAATGGCAGATCGTGAGATTCCTGCAGACACACATAGGAATCCAAGGAAAGAGCATGCCGAAGGTGATATTACTAATGAGGAGTTCAGACGCAGGCATGATAATATGATGGACATGATGTCCCAGTTGATGGGCACGATGAGGCAGTATACTCCATCCCAGCCGCACTATATTCAGATAGGCCAGACGAGCAGGACTGAAGGTGTAGACCAGCCTTTGGTGACAGCACCGCGACAGTCGTCACCTATCTATCATGAGCGTAGGCCTGGACAACCTACATTCATATCTAGAGAGACACCACCTTCGACTCCGGAGGCAGAGCAGCAAGGTCATCATCATGAGTTTCAGCCACACAATGGCATGCCAGTGGCAGATGTGACTAGATTTTATGGAGAGTATTCGTCATTGGCACCTGAGATCAGGCAGTCTTTGACCTTTCATGAGTTTATGGATGTGTATAAACCTAGAGGAGGAGGTAGATTTGACCGCAGGGGTCCTCAGCACCAGTAGCCACAGCCACAGGTGAACAGGGATCTTCAGTATGCAGTCAACAAGATTACCTTGCCTTACTTTGATGGTTCTGATAAGAGTTCAGTAAGGTCGTGGGTACAAAAGCTAGACAATTACCTATCATTGAGACCTATGCAGGAGGACGAGGCCATTAAGTTTGCTACATTGCATCTTGATGGGTTGGCGCATGACTGGTGGCATCACGACATGTATACACTTGGTCATCACGCAGTTACTACTTACCAGGAATTCACGAGCAGGCTCATAGAGCGTTTTGACAAGAAGGATCCATAACTCTATTTCAGGGAGCTAGCTCAGCTTCGACAGACAGGTAGTTTGGATTCCTACATAGGTGAATTTCAGAGGGTTGCAGTCATGGTGACAGGCATTTCAGAGAGGAGACTGGTTATTCTCTTCGTAGAGGGTTTGATGGAGTCAATGAGAGGTTGGGTCAAGGGATTTGATCCTCCTACTCTTTAGGAGGCCATGAGGAAGGCACGTAGTATGGAGCTTGCAGCACCTCGCAGCAAGTTCACTTCAGGCTCGACACCTTATACGAGGCCTAATAGGTCATTTGACAGGAATAGGCCATTTGATAGGAAGAGGGATCCACCTAATCCTAAGAGACAAAATGCACCACCATTTGACAGGGAAACGTTGAATGATTTACGTAAGAAAAAGTTGTGTTTTTGGTGCAAGGTACCCTATGATGAAAAGCATGTATGCCCTCTTCGTCCCAAAGTGAAAAATAACCAGATGGAGTGGTTTTATGAGGGAGAAGAGCAATCTGATCTGTCAGACCAGCAAGCTGATTCAGAGCATTTAGATGATGAAAGGTCTGAAATTGATGGTGAAAATGAAGGAGGAAGGAAGTTACAGGAGGCACATTTGACTAGTCTTTAGAGAGATGGATCTTTTAGACTCCGTTGGCTCCTAGCAGGTCAGAAAGTGATCACACTACTCGACACTGGTGCTACTCACAATTTTCTAGATGCACGGTTGGTAGAGAGACGAGGTATACAGACAGAGGAGTTTGAGGGTATTCGAGTCAAGGTGGCTGATGGGTACACCCTCAAATGTGATAGGAAGACTTCAGATTTTCCGATGCGGCTGAACAACTATGAGTTCAAGACTGAATTCTACGTTGTTAATATGGGAGATACTGATGTGGTACTAGGGATGGCATGGCTTCACGATTTGGGTGAGTTCACACTCAATCTTCAGGATATGGAGATGAAGTTTAAGGTGAGCGAGACACCTCATGTCATCAAAGCCATCAGAGAGAGTAATATGAGGATGGTATCGTACAGACGGATGGAGAGACTCATTCGTCATGATATGGTTGATTGGGCTACAAAGTGTATGTTATTACCTGCACAACAGGAGCAACAGAAGGTTGAGTACCATCCAGACATTCAAATATTGAGAACTAAACACTCAAAAGTGTTTAGTGACATTCCACCTGGCAGACCTCCAAACAGAGGCACTGAGCACATTATCGAGTTGGAGGAGGGCGCAAAGCCCATTATGATTACACCCTACAGGCATCCGAAACGGCTCAAGGATGAGATAGAGAAGACAATCAATGAGCTGTTGGCTATGGGGCACATCAGACCTAGCAAGTCACCTTTTGCTTCATCGATCGTGTTGGTGAAGAAAAAGAATGGATCACTTCGGATGTGTATAGATTACCGCCAACTCAATAAGAAAACAATTAAGAACAGGTACCTGATACCTCGCATCGATGAGTTGATTGATGAGTTGCACGGTGCTATCTTCTTCACAAAGATTGACTTGAGATCTGGGTACCATCAGATTCAGATGAGGGAGCAGGACATAGAGAAAACCGCTTTCAGATGCCATTGCGGTCACTTTGAGTTCTTGGTTATGCCTTTCGGTCTAACCAATGCACCTGCTACCTTTCAGGCTACCATTAATAGGGTCTTTAGTTCTCAGCTGCGGAGATTTGTGTTGGTCTTCTTCGATGACATCCTGGTGTACAGTAGGTCATGGGAGGAGCATTTAGCTCACTTGGATACAGTTTTGGGTATCTTGGCTGAGGAGTCCTTTTATGCCAAGGAGTCCAAGTGTGAGCTAGGCATGGCTGAGTTGTTGTATCTTGGGCACATCATCAGTGCCAAGGGAGTTAGTATGGACCTTGAGAAGGTCCGAGCTATAGTTGAGTGGCCAGTACCAGAGAACCTTACGCAACTCAAAGGATTCATTGGGTTGTGTGCTTTTTACAGGAGATTTGTTAGTGGGTTCTCACGTCACGCCGCACCCCTTACTGATTTGACAAAGAAAGGGGCTTTTGCTTGGTCACCACAGGCTCGGGAGTGCTTTGACAGGTTTAAGGTGATTATGACTTCATGTCCAGTGCTAGCATTACCAGACTTTACGAAGTCATTTGATTTGTACTGTGATGCTTCAGGGGAGGGCATTGGTGCCGTTTTGATGCAGGAGAGACACCCTATTGCTTTTGAGAGTAGGAAGCTTAGGGGTCCTGAGAGGTTTTACAACATCTATGACAAGGAGATGTTAGCCATTATGCATGCTTTGGCTAAATTCAGGCAGTATTTGGTGGGCAGCAAGTTCAGTGTGCGTACAGACCACAACAGCCTAAAACACTTCCTTGGACAGCGAGACCTAAATGAGAGACAACAAAAATGGGTCAACAAACTGCAGTCGTATGATTTTGACATCACCTTTATTAAGGGGAAGCAGAATGTTGTAGCTGACGCCTTATCTCGCAGACCTCAGTTGAATGCTATGGCACAGATCTCCGAGGATTGAAGGCATCGGATCATTACTGAGTATGCTAAGAACCCATGGGCTTCTAGCATTGTTGATGGGACAGAGCAGGATAGTAGGTATACTGTTGTGAATGACTTGATCATTTACAAGGGGCGGATTTTTCTGGTTCCTGATTCAGAGTTGAGGGATACAGTTCTGAGAGCCTTTCATGATCTTCCTATGGCGGGCCATCCCGGTTATTTCAAAACATATAAGCTGGTACGGGAACGGTTTACTTGGAAAGTGCTAAAGACTGATGTTCTTCGGTATGTACGAGAGTGTTCTGTTTGCCAGCAGAACAAGCAGGAACACACATATCCTGCTGGATTGCTTCAGCCACTTCCAATACCTGACAGGAAGTGGGAATGTTTATCGATGGACTTTATCACGGGTTTGCCGAAAGCCCAAGGTAAAGATTGCATTTACGTAGTTGTCAATCGGCTGACAAAATATGCACACTTTTTCCCGATCACTACTACATTCACAGCATCGCAGATTGTAGAGCTTTTCTTCAGAGAGGTATTCCGGTTACATGGTTTGCCTCGAACTATAGTCAGCGATAGAGACAGTCGGTTCATGAGCAACTTTTGGCAAGAGTTGTTCAGACTTTGTGGGACCGAGCTGACACCTAGTACCATCTACCATCCGCAGACAGATGGACAGACGAAAATTGTCAATAAGTGGGTGGAAGGGTATCTGCGCAATTACATAGCTGGACAACAGAGAGCTTGGGTGAGGTGGATATACCTCTGTGAGTATTGTTATAACTCTACTCACCACATGACTATACAGATGACACCCTTCATGGCATTGTATGGGTATGAGGCGCCCAACCTTTTGGATTTGGTATTGAGTGATAGCAGAGTGCCTAGCGCAGGTGACATGATGCAGGATCAACAGGACATTTTGAGGTCTCTCAGAGACAATATCCAGCGGGCACAGAATCAACAAAAGCAGTATGCTGATCAGAAAAGGGTTGAGCGTTCTTTTGCAGTGGGTGACATGGTGTATCTCATGTTACAGCCATATCGTCAGTCCACTCTGCGGAAGAGTGGTGTAGAGAAGTTGAAACCTCGTTACTATGGTCCATTCCGAGTTATCAGATGAGTGGGCGAGGTTGCTTATGAGTTGGACTTACCGGCGGATAGCAGGGTTCATAACGTATTTCACGTTTCACGCCTGAAGAAGGCATTGGGTCAGCATGTGATCCCCTCTCCAGTACTGCCACCCCTTGATGACGAGGGGAAGTTGATATTAGTGCCTGAGGCTGTAATGTCCCCATTCCTTCACGAGCATCAGATATGGTGGATTAGCCTATAACATCAACCCTCGTAGGCTAATGGTTCTGGATAGAGGGTCACTTGAACGGGCACTTGGTCGTGAATTTGCAGTATTGATATCTGGAGTATGGTGACGGGGTGAATTTGTGCATTTGGTGTGATAATTGTGCTTAAAATTATGATCTCCACCTTTTATTTCACCTTCTCTGGCTTAGGGACCATGTGTCTATTATTTAAAGGGGTCACTTTATATTTTTCAGTTACTATTCATTACTAAAGTGAAAAAAGAACATAACTTAAGTGAATAGTGCCATTTTAATGAATAGTGTTTTCAATGACAAATTATAAAAGGCAAAGAGAAAGTTCGACCCTCTCATGCTTGGATATGTTTAGCTGATTGAAGTTTGGAAGTGTGGAGTTTGGGAGAGAGGGAAACTAGGGTTTCCTGATTTTTGCAGTGGGTGAGCCTGGACGGGGCTTTGTTCTTCGATTTTGGCTTCTTGATGGTGTGAAATACGACCCTAAAGTTGCTGGTCAGTTTCTTGTTGACTCATTTGGAGCTATAATTTGCTGATTACAAGTTGTTGGAGGCATCTTCCGGAAGGATATTTGCTGCTAGAGTCGCCATTCGCCATTTAGAAGACGTGGTTTGCAATTTACGAAGGTTTGGAAGCTGATTTCTTCATCTACAGCCAGCTGCACCTTCTTGAGGGTTTGATCAGCTCAAAGGAAATAAAACGCCTTTCTTTATTGGCTGCTTTCACACCAAAAAGGGGCGCCCTTATCATTAGAAGACATTCCATCCAGATTACAGTGGGAGAAGTTCGTATTTTGGGTTGCATAAGCAATCTACTAGGGGCGGGTACTGTAGCACGTCACTATTCACAGTGATGTTTGGCTGTAAGTTAAATTAACTCATAAGATGTATTGTCTTTCGAATTTGGTGCAAGTCTTCTACTACATGTAAGCTCTTATATCATGAAGAATGCATCTTGACTATCATTTTAAATCTTGCTCGAGTATCTCTTTGAAATGAATGTAAGCCGTCCACTTATGTACTCCCTCTTATGCAATGAAGAAAGTCTCTTAACTATGAAATTGAGTCATTGCTTAAGTATCATTGAAGTTTTGTTTATTTTGAGTTCATATTATATGCATATGCTTGTTAAATTCATGTATATCATTGGCATCGAACATCAAAACAAAAAAACAAGAAAAAGCAAAATACAAAACCACAAATCAGACCTACAAGCACTGTGAAATCATTGCACTAGAGTGTCGGTTCATCACAGTAGTATCAGAGCATATCACTACAGTGGTAGCAGAGTGGATCACCGGAGTGTGGCTCATCACAGAGGCCATCCTCGATGTTAGAGAGAGACATCTTCGAAGGCGGGTTACCAGAGAGTATTTGATCAAATGGAGAGACTTGCCGGTTGAGGATGCTACTTGGGAGTCAGAGGAGATTTTACAGCGTCCAGAGCTGAGATTGCTTGAGGACAAGCAATTTCAGGGAGGGCGGACTGTAATGTCCCCTTCCTAGGCAGTACAGTTGTGTCTGAGGTTAGCCTATCATTCAGATCCTCGTAGGCTGGCATAAGTGTTTAGAGGATCACTTGAGGCATTTATCCAGCATTGGGAACATCACTCCAGCAGTTGATTCAGGTTTGGACTTCTGCGGACACTCACAGAATGATTTAGAGGTACTTACTATTTATAGTAAGTCAAGCAGGCAAGAGTTGCTATTTTTAGCAGGGCACCTGATTTAGCTGGTCAGCTCAGTATCGACCTGGTTTGATGATTTGTTGAGCAAACAGGGGATATTTGAAGCATTTAATAATAATTAAAGGAATTATTAATTTGCCTTTATAATATAAAGTCATTTTAATGAAATATTAAAGTTATTATTAAAATGGCAAATTATAAAGTATTTTTAATACTTTATAATGAAGGGGAAAATTTAATATTTGATGAGTTTAATATTCATTAAATAAAAGGGAAGCCATTTATTAAAATATTGGCCTAAGTATTGAAAAAGGGCGAATTATTTATTATTAAATGTTATTGAGCTGATTTTTGAGAAGGGTCGACTTTTTGAGAGAAGGTATTTATTTCCTCAAGGCAAATCGAACTCATTATGTTGATTATTCGAATTTGTTATCATTTCTCTCTGAGAGCTTCGGGGTTTGAGAAACAAGGGTTTCTGCGGATCATCAGGTTTTGAAGAACGTTCCCTCTTCAGAATCCGGCATACTGAGACTGTGAAATACCAGTTGAAGATTGTCAACAGGGTGACTTCATTCAGAGGTTACAGTTGTGCTTATTGAGTTAGATTCAGGAAGGGTTTGAAGGAGATTATTCATCAGATACTTGAGGCGACTTACTGAGATCCATTTTCCAGTGGTTTGGCACACTTCCCAAGAAAGTACGGATTTCTTTCTTGCTGGTACAGGCCGTACTTGGCTGCAACAAGGGCCGTACTTCTTCCCCAAAGCAAATCGCTTGGCTTTTTCACCTTCTATCTTCTGCAAGTTGGACGCCTAGGGTTTCTGGAGCCATTGCATCAATTTCGAGGTGGGAGATTGCTCATTTCCTTTCAGCCGTACCATCCCAGGCTCTCTTTCTGGCGCTTGCAAGCTTATCCAGGTTTTCAATAAATAGCTTGCCTTTTTGTCTGAATGTTTGAATATTGCAGTTGTAATCATTCGGGAAGATTAATAAATCATCTAGCTTCAAGATCTAAGCTGTATTCTGTTGTTTACAAGCATCTGGTATTTTATATTATTTTTCCAGTCATTTCTTTGCAAAATCGCAATTTGTCCTTTAGTGCAAAAACACAAAAAAAATCAAAATACAGAAAAACAAACAAAAACCTCAGTATTACCAGCCAGTGATCGGGTTGAGAGGCACCTGGACTCTTACACTAAGTCTTGTGTAGACCACGACAGCCCATCATGAAAGATTTGCCACACTAGCCTATCACATACAACCTAAAGGATCTAAGTGCACTATTGAGGTGCAATAGTTCCCCAAGAACTCCTCATAAACATATTACCAACTTGAGGCTTCAAGGCATCGGGAAAGAAAATAAGTCAGCTAGTTAGTCATGGTTCACACAATTACATTTACTTAACCATGTAGACAAACTTGTGATTAAATCATTCACATGAAAACTCGATAAGAATTGTGCACACATTTGTTATATTCATTAGAAAGTAAAGATCATACTACAACATGTTTTTTTTACCAATCCTTATAGAGGCATCATATTAACCATCTTGACTACATTTATGTATAAACCTTTTCCCTAAAGTACATTTGGACATTAACCTATTTCACCCTAGTTACATAGACTACTTATATAACATATCCATATGCACGTATGATGGTATCCTAATGAAAAAATCACTTTTTTTTCTCAAATTTATTATTCTGTACTGATTATTCTCTTTTCTTCTCCTTGGTTTTGGTATATCTTTCTCCTTTGGTTCTGCTCCTTATACACCTTTGACCATTTGATCATATGGGGTAGGTTTGGCTTTGAACACTTGGCCTAGATTTGTCCTTGTAAGATATGATGGTCGCCATCTCAAGTTGTTCTACCATGCCACCCATGTGTATATGGCTCATAGTCACTTGAGTATGTATTTGCCTCCACTCTCGAGCAGATATTTCGCTCTTTGACAATTTAGACCTTTTGTGCATCTTGCTTCCTTTTAGGTTTCATGGAAGTGGCTTCTAGCCTCCAAGCACCATCCATGCCTTGGCCACCTTTTCCTCTTGCTCTATTCTGCCCATTCAAACTTCTTGTGCATATGTTTTACAACTTTTGACTTGGCTCTCTCATACAACTATTCACTGTGTCTTCACAATATTTCTTGGTGGCTTTTATTTATGTTTTACTAGCCAAATATCCTCACATATATCTTGCTTCTCCTAAGTAGGTGGCTATTTCTGAACCTTGTTGGTTCCACTTAGTTTTTCTAAATCTTCAAGGTTAAGATGTCCATATCTCATGCCAAAAAATGTTACCATTGTCCTTCCTAGCTAATGCATGAAAATTGTGTTTCAAGATTCTTTAGCTTGTATAGCTCACCTTGCTTGATGCTTGGGGAATCCTTTCTCCGTTGCTTAACATTTGTCACAATGGACTTTGTACCTCAAAAATCCAAATCAAAGTTAGGATTATTTGCAAGTTGACTTATAGATAACAAGTTGTTGATGTTTGGAACTAACCTAACATCCCTAATAGTGAATTTTGTCTAATCACTCAACAATATCCTTACATCCCCAGTCCACTCTATTGCATGTGATCTATCATCACCTAGTGAAATAGAACATGTAGAAATGGGATTAGTAGTCTCTATGATAGATGAAATGATGTAATGCACTAGAATCAAAGAACCAACAACTGGTTGCATCATTGCTGTCTCAAAGTATGCAATAAAAACATACTCTATAGTTCTTGCTCCATCTCAACTGCTACCACATGAGCTTGAGCCCATGACTTCTTCTTGGATAGGTTATTTTGATGTTCCCAACATTCGTTTTTGATATGCCAAATTTATAACAATAACACTTGAGTTTATGTTTGGAATGTGCATCAAAATTCAAGGCTTTGTTTTATTTTCCTTTGTACTAAGTAGCATGTGCATTTTCAGATTGGCTACACCTATCCTCTTACCATTTGTATGTGTCTATTCTTTTGTAACACATATAAGCTTACTTTTGCAAAGGTAAGAATTTAACTCTTTGCCAATCAATAGATACAAGGATTCCACAAAAGGTTTAAATGAAGGTGGCAAACTATTAATTACAAGAGGAACTATTTCATGCTTATCCATCTTTTTCTGAATGGCTGGGAGTTGATCCCTTAGGTCTTTTGTCCTAAGATGATGCTCATAAAGTCACCCATACCTCACAATGTATGAAAAGCAACACGTTTTTCTAGAACATGAATACTTTTTTTCAGAGGTTTGGTACTTATTTTTCAACCTTTCCCAAAAATCACCATCAAAAGTGGCAATTTGGACTTCAAGAATCAAATCATTAGAGAGATGCTATTATTAACAATAGGGCCACCTTGTGATGATTACTGAAATTACCAAAATTTGTAGTCCATTTGGTTTCTATTTTGTGCTTTACTTTATCACCATTCCTATCCTCAACAACTAAAATTTTGTGATCCAAACATCAAAATTTTGGCTAGTTAATGTTTGAGCATTATGGAAAATAGGATTTTGTATATTGGTTATAACAAAGGTTTCAATCTAGAGATTTATTGATGCAGGGGCATGCTCCCCATCAAGTTTTGGTTTGCAATTTTGGCTATGTTTGTTGTTTGTTGGATTCTTTTTCCTTGAATTTTTGTGTTAGTTTTATGATCAGATGAAATGCACAGAAATTTAATTCAAAAAACAACACAATGACACATCAAATACCCTGGGAAAACCCTCCTCTTGAGGGAGAAAAACCCAGCAACAAAGATCTCTCTATTATATAAAAATTATGGCAACAGGTCTCTTTACAATGAGGCCAATCTCAAGGCCAATAATCAGCACCTTCACAAGATGCAATGATAGACAAATAATCTGCACTTCCTTGCAACTCAAATCTGCTCTTGAAGAGTTCACAATCTGCTCTTGATGACTTCGCAATCTGCACTTGATGAATTCACAATCTGCTCTTGGTAATTCACACTTGAGAGAAGAGAAGAGACTTAGAACTTGCTTGATGATTGAATGAATGGAATGAACTTGTATTTATACAATTTGGGAGAGAGAGATTGCACCTCTTCATGCAAGGTCGGCCATCATAAAAAATATAATTACAATTAATAAAATGCAAGTTACAAGGAAGGTCGGCCAAGATAACAATTACAATGTTGCCATGTGAAGCGCCTCTTCACATTAAATAATCACAAATAAATAAGGAAGTATGAAGCCCGAAGCTGCTAAACATCAACACTCCCTCTTAGCTAGGGAGAAATACTTCTAGCTGCATAAGACACATCACCTCATCGTGATGTCTACCACAATGGCTACAACCATATGTGGAAAAGAAAGATATCACCTCAACGTGATATCAGATATCAGCTCATCGTGATATCAACCATAATGGCTACAACCATGTATGGTATGTACAAGTGTTCATCACTTGCGTGATGTAGTTGCCTCAACATGACGTTCACCATGGCTCTCCCAGAGGGTGAAACACAAGTAGAAGGAAATCATCACGAACTCTCTCACGTGATGCTATCATGGAGTCACACACATGACATCCACCATGGCTCTCCTAGAGGGTGGAAACAAGGGCTTTCACCTCAAATCTCAAAAGAGAAATGCATTAACAAGGGCTTGCACCTCAAATCTCTCTCAAAGAGAAATGCATTAAAGAGGATCACTAATACTAAAACTCCTTCTCAGCTACGGCTTGATTCTCCACCATACCAAGCTTGTCTCGAAAGTACTCAAACTTTATCCTGGAGAGAGGCTTGGTGAGAATGTTTGTCGTCTGCTCATCAGTGCTGATATACCTCAACTGTATAGCTTTCCTCAATACCATATCTCTGATATAATAGTATTTGATCTCCACATGCTTAGTTCTATCATGGAACACAGGATTGACAGAAAGCTTCACACAGCTTGGTTATCACAATGAATGATAGTAGGCTCCATTGATTGTCCAAACAATCCTGCAAGGAGCTTACGAAGCCACACTGCTTCCCAAGCTGCCACACAAGCTGCAATATACTCTGCCTCTGTTGTACTCAATGCTACAGATGACTGCTTCCTGCTGCACCAGGAAATCAGATCCCAAACTGAAGCAACATTCAGAGGTGCTCTTCCGATTAGTGACACACCTTGCCCAATCAGAATCAGTATAGCCATGCAACTCCAGATCCACGCTGAAGAATATCTCAATCCATATCCAACTGTGCCACGCAAGTATCTCAGAATATGATTTGCTGCAACGAGATGTATCTGCCTTGGTTCACACATGAACTGACTAAGCACACTCACTGGATAGCAGATATCTGGTCTAGTGTTGACTAGATACATCAAGGATCCAATCAATTGCCTGTACATCATGGGATCCACCAAGTGTGAACTAGCTGCAACCTCCTTCAACTTATGTAGGTTGGTCTCCATGGGTGTAGACATGGATTTGCAATCCATCATACCAAACCTCTTAAGTATATCAATGGTGTACTTCCCTTGACTTAGAATCATCTCATCTGGCTTCTGCCAAACTTCTAAGCCAAGGAAGTAATGCATGAGCCCAAGGTCCTTCAATTCAAACTCAGAAGCCAACTCCTTCTTGCATTTGAGAATGAGGTGCTCTTCTCCAGTAAGAATCAAATCATCAACATACAAAACCAAAATTAATGCTTCACCATTAATTACCTTAAAATACAGATTTGAGTTAGCATCATTCTTAGAGAAGCCCAAGCTTGACAAGTAACGATCAATCCTTTCGTACCATGCACGAGGAGCCTGCTTAAGACCATACAAGGCCTTCTTCAGCTTGCAAACATGAGACTCCTTCCCATGTACCTCGAATCCATCAGGTTGCTCAATATAAACTTCTTCCTCGATCACACCATTTAGAAAAACTATCTTCACATCCATCTGATGAATCTTCCATCCTCTAGATGCAACAATGGCAATGATGGTTCTAATAGAAGTATAGTGAGCAATAGGAGCAAAAGTTTCTTCATAGTCAACTCCCTCTTTTTGTGAAAATCCTCTAGCCACGAATCTTGCCTTGTATTTCTCAATGCTCCCATCAGCCGCATGCTTGATCTTGAAGAGCCATTTTGAAGATACCACTGATTTGCCTTCGGGTCTAGGAACGATGTCCCAAACATCATTCTTGAGAATTGACTGATACTCCTCTGACATAGCATCTCTCCAAACCTGTTGACTAGAAGCTTCCTCAACACTGGAAGGCTCAGACCCAATAATCTAACTCATCAAAGCAACATAACTAGAGAACTTATGTGGTCTCTTACTTTCTCTGAAGGTTCCTCTTGGAGTTGCAAACCTTTCTGCCTTCTGCATTGTTTGCCTAGCCCAAAGAGGTCTTTTTCTCCCAATCACAATGTCGGTAGGCCCATTAGTAGGTTCCAAGGGCTCAACTGGATCATCATCTTCTTTTGGTTCTGAAGTCTCCCTCTGAATCTCAGGAGTATGGTCAACTTCCATATCCTGAGGAGACTCTTCATTATCAATCTCCATATGAGTACCCTTGGATCTTTTGAATGCAACCTTTTCCTCAAAGGTGACATCTCTACTGATCTCGATCAACTTCTGACATGGAATGTATATTTTGTAGGATTTTGATGTCTCACTGTAACCCACAAATATTCCCTTCTTGCTAGAAGGCTCCAACTTTGTTCTCTTTTCCTTCGGAATATGAACATAGATTGGACATCCAAAGATCCTCAAATGACTCACCTCTGGCTTGTTCCTAGTAAAGGCTTCTTCGGGAGTCATCTTCTCTAGGATTCGGTGAGGACTTCTATTCTGAACATAGACTACTGTCCTAGATGCTTCTGCCCACAGGAAGGTTTGCAGATCCTGATCATGAATCATGGCTTTTGCTGCTTCCACGATCGATCTGTTCTTCCTCTCTACAACACCGTTCTGTTGAGGATTATAAGGGACACTGAACCCCCTCTTAATCCCAGCTTCAATGCAATAGTTTCGAAAGTTGTCGAAAGTGTATTCTCCTTCATTATCGGTTCTTAGGACTTTGATCCTCTTCCCGGACAAATTCTCCATGTGAGCTTTGAATTCCTTGAACCTTTCTAATACCTCCTCAGATTCTTTAGATTTCAGGAAATAAATCCAAGTCTTTTTAGAGTAGTCATCAATAAAAAGAATGTAATACAAGAAACCACTCGAAGAAGCAACAAACATTGGACCACATAAATCAGAATGAATGAGATCTAGAATATATTTGGATTTATTTTCTCTACTGTGAAATGGAGCTTTTGTATTCTTACCCATTGCACAGCCTTTGCAAGTACCTTCATGCTCTTGGTTGAACTTTGGAAGGCCCGTGACCATCTTCTCCATGATAGGTAGAGCTCGGAAGTGAAGGTGAGCCAATCTTCGATGCCAAAGATCACACAAGCTTGAAGAATCATGTACTAATGCCTGAAGTGGACGAGTGCATAGCCTATAGAGGCTCTCATGTCTAACTCCGATCACCCGAGCAATCTTGAAGTTGGAATTCTTCATCCACACAAGAACTTTTCCTTTAGAGAAGGCAACTTGGTATCCTTTGTCTTCCAAGGCTGAAATGGAAACAAGATTACGCTTGATGCCTGGGACATATAGAACATCACACAACTATAGGGAGATGCCAGAATCCAAGTGGAGAGTGGAGGTCCCAATTCCTTTCACTGAGTAGCTAACATCATCTCCAATAATAACTTGTTCACTAGAGTCTCTCTCCATCAAATTTGATAAATGCTCCCTAAATCCGGTGATGTGGCAAGAGGCACCACTATCAATCGACTAGGTGTTGGTGTCGGTAGGTACATGGCTTGACAATGCCAAATAGAACAAGTATTCACTTGAGTCCTTTTGTGGAGAACCTTCATCAACATCTGCAATGGTGGCCTGCTGCTTAGGCCTGTTTGGACAATGCTTAGCAAAGTGACCATACTTATCACATCTAAAGCATTGGACTTTGGATAGGTCCCTCTTCTTCTTGAATGCAGGAGCATCATCAGCTCCTTTATCTTGATTCCTCTTGAAGTGTCCTTTTTTCCCATCTTTCCCTTTCTTCTTCGAAGATTGAGAGGCGAGAACATGAATGTCTTCATTAGTTGAACTTTGGCCAACGCCTCTAGCCACCAACCTAGACTCCTCTTGAATGCAATCCGCTCTTAGACGATCAAACTTAGGAAGTTTCAATCTTGCACTGATTCTTTGAATATAGGACTCCCAAGATGTAGGAAGACCATTAAGAGCAAGCATGGTCAAGTCTTTGTTATCAACCACATGACCAATTGTAGAGAGCTGATCTCTCAATTCCGAAATCCTCATGAAGTAAGCAATAACTGTTTCCCCTTTTGCCATCTTCACATGATGGAGTTGTTGCTTTAGTGCAAGTGCCCGGCTGGTGTTGTTGATTTCGTACATCTCCTCCAAGGTTTTGAACATCTCTCTTGCCGTCTTCAACTTGGAGACAATCGGAACGATATGATCAACTAACATCTTCTTTGCCTTGATATCTTTCTTCCTCCACTGAACCTTCTCTTCCTCATTCGTAGGCTTGGGGACTTTGGTCTCCACAAACTCAGCCAAATCATTCTCTTCCAAGGTGAGCATAATTCTGAATCTCCATGAAATGAAATTTGATGCTCCCTCGAGTCTATCCTCAATCTTAAGACCGTTCACCATCTTGATGAAGAGATAGGATAGACAAAAATAAGAAAGAGAATAAAGAGTATCGCTGTAATAAGAAATCTGATCACGATCTTCTTCACACCCGCTCTGATACCATGTTAGTTTTATGATCAGATGAAATGCACAAAAAATTAATTCAAAAAACAACACAATGACACAGCAAATACCCTGGGAAAACCCTCCTCTTGAGGGAGAAAAACCCAGCAACAAAGATCTCTCTATTATATAAAAATAATGGCAACAGGTCTCTTTACAATGAGGCCAATCTCAAGGC
This sequence comes from Sequoia sempervirens, assembly GCA_007258455.2. Lineage (NCBI taxonomy): Eukaryota > Viridiplantae > Streptophyta > Pinopsida > Cupressales > Cupressaceae > Sequoia > Sequoia sempervirens. The sequence goes on from VDFB02000007.1 coordinate 2,348,153, forward strand.
CAATAATCAGCACTTTCACAAGATGCAATGATAGACAAATAATCTGCACTTCCTTGCAACTCAAATCTGCTCTTGAAGGGTTCGCAATCTGTTCTTGATGACTTCACAATCTGCACTTGATGAATTCGCAATCTGCTCTTGGTAATTCACACTTGAGAGGAGAAGAGACTTCAAACTTGCTTGATGATTGAATGAATGGAATGAACTTGTATTTATACAATTTGGGAGAGAGAGGTCGCACCTCTTCATGCAAGGTCGGCCAAGATAACAATTACAATGTTGCCATGTGAAGTGCCTCTTCACATTAAATAATCACAAATAAATAAGTATGAAGCCCGAAGCTGCTAAATATCAACATTTTGCAGCGGTGGCCCATTTTGATTGCCAACAAGAATCTTTGGAAGTTGAAACTGTTTTGATTCCTCACCGCCTCATTGACAAGTTTGGGGGTTTTGAGTTTATGCCTGCGAAAGGAAGAGATGAACGGTTAATTGGAAAAGCCGATTATGAAGTGGTAGAGGGCGAATTTGGTGGAAAACGGTTCTTGGCAGGAAAGAAAGGTCACAATAGCAATGGTAGTTACAACAGTTCAATAAGGGGAGAAAGGCATTGATACAGTTGCGAAGTGTCCTTAGAAGACCAGAAAGAATGAAACGATGGGAAGGAGACAATATGTGGAGTTTTTGCTAGAAAGAGAGATAACGATACAACGGTTTTTTGATTGGAAGAAGCTGATTTGGTTGGAATGAGAAAGCAGCAATAAAGAGTCGGAGAAAAGAAAAAAGGAAAAATATAAACGGTGAAAGAGAGGAGGGTGACACTTGGAGGGGACCATTGGATCATAGGAGGATTTCCGTTGATGGTAGTTGACAATTAAGAATCGAGAAAGGGCATGGATCAAGCAAGGGTATAATGAACAGAGGGTGGCGACATTGAATATCATTTCATCCCAGATATTTGTACTCAGACTTTGCACAGAGTGTATATCCATAATCTCTGTTTCTTTGTATTGAAGATTTTAAGTTTGAAATCTTAGTTCAATAAACATATGTTGTTTTGTTCTTGGCTATTTAGAAGCTTAGTTTTTTGTCGCTCATTATCTGAGTGTGGTTTGCCAAAGTTCTTGTCGCAGTTGAGAAGGAATCCTTCTGCAGTTGAGCTTACTGTTTTATTGCTACCTTTTGGAGCTCGTACTATTATTGTTTTGTCTGTAGTAGCATGTGCTACCATCATTTTTGGTATCAGAGCCTAAAAGGTTTGGGAAGAGGAAGACTAGTATGTTCATGGGATTTTGAACAAGTATGTGTGTGTGAAAGTTTGATAGGTTAAAAAGAAGAACCTGGGTACCAAAAAGACTGGGTAGAGGAAAAGGAGAGAAGCCCTAGGTGAGGTATTGAGAAGCCAAGCATAAAGATAAAAAGATGCAGCAGTATGCCATAAAAGAAAGCCTTAGGAAGAAAGGTGAAATGAAAATGAATGTGAAGAAGCAGAATTTAGAGTGGGATAAAGGAATGGCAGAGTTGAGAAGAGATTTAGAGAAGTGTAAGCAGTGGCTTGAGGAAAGAAGCCAAGAATATGGTTGGGGTTGGCCATTGAGAAAGAAATTGAAGTGGCCTATGTAGATGATTGTTAAGAAAAGAAGAGGGTAAAATATGGCTGCCTTGAAAGAAGAAGAAGCATTGCTACATCAGGAAGCTGACATGGAAGTAGAGCTTGAAGAAAAGAAAAAGAAGAAGAAAATGGAAGATGGAAAGGAAAATGTTGGTCAGTAGGATGCAAGAAACCTTGAGAAGGCCAAAACAGATGATGTAAATGAAGATGGAGAAACAAAAGTATTGACTGATGAAATATCAACGAAAAAGAAGATTGACATACTTTTAGGATCGGCTTGGAAGAAGCTTGAGGAGAACCCATGCAAGGTGAAAGGTAAGCAAGTTGATTTATATGAGTTAAATAATGATGCTTTTGAATCTTTGAATGAAATTGTTGAAGGGAAGAGTTTAAAAGAAGATGAAAAGGATATATATAAACGCGAGATGGAGTTTTGGAGGCTTGTTGATGAAAAAGACATAAGAAGGAGAAGATACAAAAAGAAAAAGGACAACTGTTAATGAATGGTAGCTTAGGTCAGATATAAACGATGATTGCTATAAGCATCATCATCGTTTATATAAGACCTAATACTTTTCATGTTTGAAATTTCTAGAAATAAGTAAACAATCGAATTTTATAAAGCATATATAAAATCGAATATATCTAAATGATGTTCTGAATTCGCATTGATTAAATTCGGGATTATTGTAATACATCCGCCATGCGTAAGGGTGTGTCTATTTGTTAAATCGAATGATCATCAGTTGTGAGAGGAACCCGCGCCCTAAGGAACACGTCTCTTGAGCGGACGTGTCTCCACGTATGGAGACACGTCCTCTCAAGAGACGCATCCCTGGGAGGCGGGTCTCCTAACATATAAAAGTTGATTCCAATCTGAATATGCAGACATCGAAATTATTAATGTTCTGCATTCAGTACATTCTGCAATAAAAGAAGAATTCAGAAAATCGTATTTGTCTTAGAAATTATCACTCAGAATCTTAGACCTTAGTTTATTCTAAGTTTTAGGATCCCATTCTGATACAGATTTGTTTACATTTACATAGTATCAGAGCCACGTTGTGTGAATCCTAATCAAATCTAAATATCAATCTTCTCAAGAAAATTCGTATTTTCTAGAATTGAATTTACATCACATTCTTCATAATGTCAAGTGTGATCAGATTTGAAGATCGCCTTGCAGGAGCAGACAATTTCACATCATGGAAATTTAGAATCATGATGATCCTTAGAGAGAATAAGCTAGATTCACTTGTGAGAGAAAACTTGAAGGAAACAAAGTCTGAATCTGAGAAAACTCAATGGATAGAAAACAATGAAAAAGCCATGAAAATCCTTGTAGATGCAGTTAGGGATCATATAGTGCCCATTCTAGCAAAACATGAAATTGCATACCACATGTTCAAATCTCTTGAGAAAACTTATGAGATCAACAACACCTGCAGGACTCTTGCTTTAAAAAGGCAAATCAACAATGCTCAAATAAACAAAGGAGAGTCCATTAATGCATACTTCATGAGGATTATTGAACTGAGAGATCAATTATCCACAATTGGATATCAGATTGATAGCAAAGAGTTAACTCTAATTGCACTAGGAGGCCTACCAAACTCATGGGAGTCATTTGCTCAAGGAATAAGTGCAAGATCTAAACTCCCTAAGTTTGACAGGCTAAGAACTGACTGCCTTCAAGAAGAAACAAGACTCTCCTCAAAAGAAAACAAACAGAAAAACATAGATGAAGACCTTCATGTTCTCAACACATCGTCTAATAAAAGGAATAAGAAAATCTCCTACAAGAAAGGATCTTTTAAAAGAAAGAGAAATTCCAATGGAAAGGGATCTTCTAAAAGGAAAGACATCTCTCAAGTGCTATGCTTTAGATGTGATCAATATGGCCACTATGCAATGAAGTGCCCTGACAGATCAAAGCAACAAGCATCTTTGCCAAAGTAGGAAAGACAAATTCAGATCATGAATCTGAGAACTTTGTGTTCTATTCAGCATTATCTAATCAAGTATTTAATAATATCAACAACTAGGTGATTGATATTGGTTCTTCGAGGCACATCACAGGGTTTAGAGAACATTTAGACACTATGACTGAAGAGTCTGATGAAGATGTCACAATTGGGATGACTCTACACATCAAGTAAAAGGGGTTGGAACTTGTTCCATCACATTGAAATCTGGTCTCTCCCTTCAACTCACTGGGGTCTTATTTGTACCTGGAATAAAGAGGAATCTAATATCCATCTCTGCCCTTGAAGACAATGGATATAGGGTTACATTTATGGATGGAAAAGTTCTAGCATGGCCTAAAAACTCATCTATCAAGAAAGCCCAAATCATAGGTGTAAGACAAGGATACCTTTACAAACTTTGCACTGAAGTTAATCAAGCCCTTACCCTTGACATCTTTGAGTCAACTGAGATTTGGCATAGAAGATTAGGACACCTTCATTTCCGTGCCCTACCTTCTATGGAAAAACTTGTAACAGGGTTACCTAAGTTAAAACCATCTCATGAAGGAAATTGTAAAGGTTGTGCCTTAGGAAAGAATACAAAGGGATCCTTTCCCACTAGTTTGAGCAAAACCCTAAATGTGTTAGATCTGGTTCACTCCGACTTATGTGGACCCATGTCTGTACCTTTTAAAGCAAGATTTCTTTACTATGTCATATTTATAGATGACTTCTCTAGGAAGACCTGGATCTATTTCCTTAAGTGTAAAGAGTCATTAGAAATCCTCAAAAGGTTCAAAGAGTTCAAAGCACTTACAGAAAACTTCTCCGGGAAGAAAATAAAAACCTTAAGGTCAGACAATGGGAAAGAATACACATCTGAAATTTTTAAGGAATTTTGCATGAGTGCTGGAATTAAGAGGGAGTTCACAGTGGCTTACAACCCTCAACAAAATGGGGTTGCTGAAAGAAAAAATAGAACCATTGTAGAAGCTGCCAAAGCAATGTTGCTTGACCAAAACATTGAAACCTCCTTCTGGGCAGAAGCCTCTAGGACTATTGTCTACATCCAAAATAGATGTCCTCATTCTCATCTTGACAACAAAACTCCTGAAGAAGCCTTCACTGGCATAAAACTTGACATTAGTCACTTTAGGATTTTTGGTTGTCCCGTCTATATTCATGTGCCCAAGGAGAAGAGATTGAAACTTGAACCTTTCGGAAAGAAAGGGATATTTATGGGATATAGTGAAACCTCCAAGGCCTTTAGGATATTCATACCCGGTCAGAATCAAATTGAATTGAGCAGAGATGTCATCTTTGAAGAAGACATTACATTCAAGAGGGCAAGAAGTTCTAGTGAGATTGAAACCTATTCCCCTAGAGTACCTGAAATGGAACCTGCTCCTGAGATTCAGAGGGAGCATCCTGAGGAAATGCCACATGAACTTCCTTCTACTTCAAATGAGAATACAGATGACAACGGCAGAAAGAGACCACTTTGGGCCAAGAAGATGATCAAAGAAGCAGAGGATCATGCAACACCCAAAGGAACGTTCAGGGAGAGTAAAAGACCCAAACGTTTCTCTAGCTATGTTGCTCTAATGAACAACATCATAAACTCAGAACCTATCAGTGTTACAAAAGCTTTCAAACATCAAGCATGGAAGGATGCAATGACAGAGGAATATCAGTCTATTCTAAAGAATGATGTATGGGATATAGTGCCTAGACCAAAAGAGAAATCTGTTGTCTCTTCCAAATGGCTCTTCAAAATCAAGCATGCTGCTGATGGCAGTATAGAAAAACATAAAGCACATTTTGTGGCAAGAGGTTTTTCTCAAAAGGAAGGCATTGATTACGAAGAAACATTTGCACATGTTGCTCGTTACACATCAGTGAGAGCAGTGTTAGCCATTGCAGCAGTTAAAGGTTGGAAGATCCATCAAATGGATGTGAAAACTGCCTTCCTGAATGGAAACATTGAAGAAGAAGTATATTTGGAACAGCCTGAAGGTTTTGTGATACATAAACCTGACTCACATGTATGCAGACTGAAGAAAGCCCTCTATGGACTTAAACAGGCTCCCAGGGTCTGGTATGAAAGAATTGACAATTATCTCTTGGGATTAGGATTTTCCAAGAATGATGCTGACTCCAATCTCTACTTCAAGGTAATTAAAGGTGATATGCTAATAATTATTTTATATGTTGATGACCTGCTGATAACAGGAGAAGATCACCTCATTGCTCAAGGGAAGTAGGATCTAATTTCTGAATTTGACATGAAAGACTTGGGCATTCTTCACTACTTCCTAGGTTTAGAAGTATGGCAGAAATCAGAGGGCATCATACTAAACCAAGGGAAGTATACTATTGATATTCTGAAGAAATTTGGAATGTTGGATTGTAGACCGATGTCTACACCCATGGAAACCAACCTTCACAAATTGAAAGAAGCAGCAGCAGAATCCAAGTGTGCAGATCCAACCCTTTACAGACAGATGATTGGATCCTTGATGTATCTAGTCAACACCAGACCTGATATTTGCTATGCAGTGAATGTTCTCAGCCAATTCATGTGTGAGCCAAAGGAAATTCACTTAATGGCTGTGAAACATATTTTGAGATATCTTCAAGGCACTATTGGATATGGTCTTCTTTACAAGAATGATCAACTAGATCTACATGGGTACTCTGATTGATTGGGCTGGAAGTCGAGGAAAAGCACATCAGGATGTTGCTTCAGTTTAGGATCAGCTATGATCTCCTAGATTTGCAGAAAACAATCTTCTTGCTCGAGCTCAACAGAAGCTGAATACATTGCAGCCTCAATGGGATCAAGAGAAGCAGTTTGGCTTCGTAAATTGCTTGTGGGACTCTTTGGTGAGCCCTTGAATCCTACAATTATTCATTGTGATAATGAGTTGCATCAAACTCTCTGTAAATCCTGTCTTTCATGATAGATCTAAGCACATTGAGATCCCCTATCATTATGTAAGAGATATGGTGGAAAGGAAAGTAATTCAGTTGGAGTATATTAGTACAAATGATCAAAATCTGACATTCTCACCAAGCCTCTCTCCCGAATCAAGGTAGAGCACTTCAGGAAGAAACTTGGTATGGTTGAAATGTAATTTGTTATTTATGTTTGAAATTCAAATTGTTTATCAAATTGTACTAATATATAAAGATGTTTAAATGTGTAAACTCTTTTGTCATGTGTGTGACTCCATGACTTTATGGGCCTACTCCCCCTGTGTACATTATTGAAAGGTGACGATCTTTCTAATAATGAACACTTGTATTTGACATTGTAAAGTGACGACTCTACAATGATAAACTATCATGATAGATATCATGTGACTTGATATCTGTGGATATGTCATGATAGTATCTCTTGGACACTTTGATGGATATCATGGGACTTGATATCATCTGAAGATCATTGTGATCTTTAAGAGATAATCATGGTGGATATTTATATCCGTGGATATGCCATGAATTATGGTAGACATCATGTGACTTGATGTCAGTGCACATACCATAATGAAGATGAGTTATGAAGAATGTCATGTGACTTGACAACTTTGAGAAAACATTCCTTATCTTCGATATCACGTGTAAAGGTGATATCCCCACTTATTTGATTTGAAATATCTTCCCTAAGCTAAGAGGGAGTGTTAATGAATGGTAGCTTAGGTCAGATATAAACGATGATTGCTATAAGCATCATCATCGTTTATATAAGACCTAATACTTTTCATGTTTAAAATTTCTGGAAATAAGTAAACAATCGAATTTTATAAAGCATATATAAAATCGAATATATCTAAATGATGTTCTAAATTCGCATTGATTAAATTTGGGATTATTGTAATACATCTGCCATGCGTAAGGGTGTGTCTATTTGTTAAACCGAATGATCATCAGTTGTGAGAGGAACCCGCACCCTAAGGAACACGTCTCTTGAGCGGACGTGTCTCCACGTATGGAGACACATCCTCTCAAGAGACGCATCCCTTGGAGGCGGGTCTCCTAACATATAAAAGTTGATTCCAATCTGAATATGCAGACATCGAAATTATTAATGTTCTGCATTCAGTACATTCTGCAATAAAAGAAGAATTCAGAAAATCGTATTTGTCTTAGAAATTATCACTCAGAATCTCAGACCTTAGTTTATTCTAAGTTTTAGGATCCCATTCTGATACAGATTTGTTTACATTTACAACAACAAACAAAAACAGATTAAACACATGGCAATTGTTCCAGAGCGATGTTGGAAGACGTGAAAGAAAAGAACAGGGAAATGATTTCTGGTTGGTGACCTCATGTGAAGGAGCACATGCTTCTTTTTGTCTCCTAGGGAGTCTGATGCAAGGGCATTGTTCCCCATCAATTTTTGGTTTGCAATTTTGGCTCTATTTGTTGTTTGTCAGATTCTTTTTCCTTGAATTTCTACGGCGGTGGCCCATTTTGATTGGCAACAAGAATCTTTGGAAGTTGAAACCGTTTTGATTCCCTAGCGCCTCATGGACAAGTTCTGGGGTTTTGAGTTTATGCCTATGAAAGGAAGAGATGAATGGTTATTTGGAAAAGACGATTATGAAGTTGTGATGTCCCCTTCTAGCTAGATACTTTAGTCTAGTTGTGGTTTAGCCTATTATTGGACCCTCGTAGGCTATTACAAATGGATAGGGGGGTCAGTTTGGACACAGGAGGTTTGGGTTGTTCAGTGTTTTTGGCTTTCTTAGAGTTCAGTGGTTGGTTTGAGCTTAGAGAGTTGATTTAGGCTTCTTTGAGTGATTCTTGCTATTTTTAGCATGTCTTTTCAGGCACTTGGGAAATAATTTCTTGGACTCCAGTTTCAGACGGTTTGGCCAGATTCTCAATATTGAGAGAGTTATGATTATTTCAGTGAATGCCAGCATGTTTAATGATTAATGATTAAATATAAAGTTAAATTGACTTTATATTTAAATCACTTAAGTGATGGGTTTATAACACATCGAATGGGGCCAATTGAGTATTTTATTTTGGAGGAGAATTATTAAAAGTTTCCCTAAGTTTAATTCAATTAAATGTTAATGATTTTATTTAATGTTATTTCATTAAAAAAATCGCAGCCTTGAAGAGGAATTTCGATTAGGGTTTTTGGAGGCTTATATTTGCTTGAGAAAAGAGGAATGAGGTATCCATTGTTATTGCTATCATTTTGAAAACAGGTTTTTGTGCTCTGAGAAGGGTTTCAGCCATTGCCATTGAAGAACGTAGTTTCTTCTGTGAGTCTCCATTTGAACTGGTGAAATATCTAGCTAATTTGGTATCCAGAGAGTTTCATATAGAGACTCTAATTTGTGCTTCAGCAGTTGTGAGGAAGATTCAGAGATTTATAGGGGTTTCATTGCAGATCAGAATATTTAAAGATTAATCATTTGCTTATTAAAGTTTGTACCTGCTGCTACAGTACGGCCGTGAACAGTAACGCGTGAATAGTGACGCGTGAACAGTAACGCGTGAATAGTGACGTGTGAACAGTAATGCGTGAATAGTAACCCGTGAATAGTACCATTGTGAACAGTAAAATGCTACAGTGCTGTCATGAATAGTGAAATGCTTCAGTTCCGGTTGAAGGCAAGGCAAAAAAATCAAATAAAAATTAGGTTCCATGTTGTCGCCATTGTTTTTATTTTGAAAATAACGTAATTTTCCATCCTCTTGAGAAATAAAGATTAATTGCAGCAGTAGTTCAGTTGTTTCAGAATTTTCAGATTATTGTAATAAGTTTCAGTTTTATGTTATTAGTTTTTTAATGTCAATAAACCCTCAAAACACAAAAAAAAACAATATATCTATTCAAAACACCAAAACAAATTCAAACAGTGCATTCAGTAGCAGAATAGTATAGAAGCAAAGAACTAGTTGGGTTCTTATAGAAGTGGTAGAGGGCGAATTTGGTGGAAAGCGGTTCTTGGTAGGAAAGAAAGGTCACAACAGCAATGGTAGTTACAACGGTTCAATAAGGGGAGAAAGGCATCGATACAGTTTTTGGTGTGAAAGTTTTGGTCTATGGAGAGAGGTCAATGGTTTTTGCTCTACAAGAAATCGATTATGAGTTGTGGGTGAGGGAAAACTGTCCTTAGAAGACTAGAAAGAATGAAACGATGGGAAGGAGACAATAAGGGGATTTTTTACCACAAAAAGAGATGGAGATACAACGGTTTTTTGATTGGAAGAAGCAAATCTGGTTGGAATGAGAATGTAGTAATAAAGAGTCAAAGAAAAGGAAAAAGAAAAAAAAAAATGGTGAAAGAGAGGAGGGCGACGCCTAGAGGGGATCATTGGATTAGAGGAGGATTTCCGTTGATGGTAGTTGACAGATGTAGCGCATACAAATTAAGAATTGAGAAAGGGAATAGATTGAGCAAGGGTAGAATGAACAAAGGGTGGCGACATTGAATATCGTTTCATCCTAGATATTTACACTCAGACTTTGTACAGAGTGTATATCCATAATCTCTGTTTCTTTGTATTGAAGATTGTAGGTTTGAAATCTTAGTTCAATAAGCATATGTTGTTTGTTCGTGGCTGTTTAGAAGCTTAGTTTTTTGTCGCCCATTATCTGAGTGTGGTATGCCAAAGTTCTTGTCACACTTGAGAAGGAATCCTTCTGTAGCTGAGCTTATTGTTTTATTGTTACCTTCTGGAGCTCATACCGTTACTGTTTTGTCTGTTATAGCATGTGCTACCATCATTTATTGGCAATTTTAGAAAACCTTGACAAATTGTAGTGACCCCTCTACTTGACCATTAGAAAACCACAATAACTCCAAACTACATGCTAATTTCCCTTTTTTTTTCCTTTATAAAGTAAAACAAACCATCTAGCATCTCAATTGAAGATGTGAAATTCATCTCAAAACATACTAAAGCATCAGAAACCAAACATACATTTATAATTCCCAAGTCACATTGTGTCAGGCAATATAACAACATAGAATATTTGCACTTGAATACATAATAGAGAACCCTCAATTCTATCTATTCTAGTGGTTTGCTAGTCATGGTAGTAAGGTTAAACATTCTTTCTTTGATCATGATTTTCATTTGACTATGCCTTTGCCATAACCATAATTCAATGAATACATGATCATTCTTTTTCTAATATAACCTTAATTGCTTGTTTAGATAAGAACCCTAAGTTATTATGCGTATTGATTTGACTTTGTAGAATTTATTTTTTCCATTTGTTTCCATGTAATCAATACCACATATAGATCTCCTTTTAAGTTTATTGTTTATTAGGTTTTATAGTGTGTAATTAAGCCCTACCAGAGATGTTCAATGATTGTGCTTATCAATTTCATTGGCCTATTGGTCCATCCAAAATAGGCACTAAATCCACAAAAAGTCAATCATATAACAATTCCTTCACAAATTCCAAATTTTGTTTTAATACAAAGTTAGATCATGACTAAGCTTTTGCCTCAGTTTTCCAACTAATTATACACGAGGAAGTACTTGTTTTATGATAGACCTAAAGCACTTTTTGGAAGAAAAACATAACTACCAATTGTAATCGCATAAAAGTTTAAAACACTTTTCAAGGACGTGAGCACCTAACTTGGGGGTTGGTGTATGGTTTGATAGGACATCAACACCTAACAAGGCCATTGTTGTCTAGTTTAGGGCATGAACACCTCAGTTGGGTTCTCTTGTCTTGTCCAAAATGGATACTAGCACCCATAGGCATTGGCGACTTAGTTGATTGGTTTTAAGATTTAATTGCTGAACTTTATATGAGGGTTTCTACAAGCCTCTAACCTACCCAAAATGCTGTTCCAAATTCTTAGTCCTTGGGATTTAGCAAATTAAGTTTATGAGTCACATAAAGCACAAATTCCAACAGAATTGTAAAGTCAGATTACCCCAACCCTCTAATAGTCCCACATATGAATTTACAACATTCAATTGATCCCTAACATCCAATTCAATACACTAATTGACACAAAACATGAAAGTATGTACTCACAAATGGAAAACACATTTCCCAATGACAAATTGAAGGTACAAGAAAGCTCAATTTAGCTGATTCAACACTTTGCAATATCCAACCAACATGTAAATATGGTTTCCAATGTCAATTTGATGTAATTCTCAAATCCCTGGTCTTAATTTCACAAATTAGGGTTTAGAGTTTCATTTTGCTAATTTATTCCAAGGTTTAATAATTGAATCTAATTTTGAGTTAATTGATTACAAATCATAGATCTAAATTTCCAAACCCTCTTTTCTATGATTTTGTTGAATTTTCCCAAGATTTTCATAGGTTTAGATTCACTAGCTTTCCATTTTCCTAGAAAAAAACACATCAACATGTTAGAAATTTAGTACTTACATATAGTTAAATAAATAAATTAACAAGCTATTGTTAATTTAATAAATAAGAATTTGGTTTTGGTAGTTATATTCTCGTAACTTGTTTTATATGGGAATAATGGCTTTTTAAAAACAATAAAAGGTAATAGTTTTGGTGGATGTGATTGACAAAATATAGATTCGAGAGCAATCTCGATTTTTCCTCTCTCATTTCATTATGGTATCAGAGCAAGTTTCTTTTTGGACCTCTCTCTGATCTCCTTCCATTCGTTTGTTTTCATCCAAAGCGGTGTTTACAATGGTACTGCAGTGAGGACCATGTGCAACTGTGTAATGAACCAGACCAATTTTTTTTCAATTTTTAATGAGCAGTGTAACACAACAAGAACCCGTTAAGGTTAGCCCAAATCCAAAACAACCACTGGAATGTAACTCTACACCAAGGATGCACACTCAATTCCGAAATGGAACAGGTGTTGTCATATGGCGCCGAGGATCTGCTGAAAGTAAATGCAATGCTGAAGTAAAGCTCAACACCAAGTATGTGCTCTCCAAACCCAAGGTGGGTATGGCACTATCATATGGCAAAGGAGCAACGGAAGATGATGCAATGCTGAAAAGTAAACTCAACACCAACCATGTGCACTCCAAACCCAAGGTGGGTAAGGTGCTACCATATGGCGGAGAATCTATTGAAAACGATGCAATGCTGAAAGTAACTCAAACACCAAGAATGTGCACTCAAGACCCGTGATGGGTGAGGTGCTAACATATGGTGCTGAGGATCCAAATGCAATACAATGAAGACTGAGCAATGGCTAGTCTCTTTCACAGTCGTGGGAATTAAAATGAAACTTAGCAAGAATTGAAAGTAGCTGACAGTACTACTGTTCAGCCTTACAAAATGATAGAACTTTTGCCAATATCAATGTAATCAGGTGTCTCAATGCTGCAATTGTTAAATATGACTCCCTTATCCTTAACTGACTCAAACCACATTGAATCCCAACCCCAAAGACAACTCCTACAATCTGATTTCTGACAGACCAGCATGAAATGCATAAACCAGCAACACAACAACTCACTAAAATGCTCACCAAACTCCCAATACCTCACCAAATGACTTCAAACTTGATGCAAAAGACTCTAATGATGATGGCGCCTAACTTCATGACAAGAAACAACAACTAAAACCCGACATTATTTTTGTTGCACAACTCCCAAGGCAGCCCAGCATAGTACAGCCTCAAGAGGGGCGATTTTTACTAGATAAAATCAAGGACTCCAAAATAAAATCTGCAAACCTACAAGAAGGGCCGCCCCTAGCTTAGAAATGGATTAGTAAACTACCCAGAACCATATAAAATTTATTCAATGACTTATGAATAAAAACCCCAATCAACTACACTAGACCAGCAACTCCAAAAACTGACTGAAATGCAAGAAACTCAACTCCAATGTGCTCCAATCTGCTCTTAGAGAATAAAAACAGCAATATCTCAACTAGTTGCTATCTTTCAAGCAAGAAGTCAAGCCCCAAGCTAGGAGGTATGCATCCCTCAAAGCATTCACTCACCATTTCGGCAACATAACGATATAATTTGTTCATGGATGATAAATGAAGAACAAGTGACTTCGTTTTATAGATTTGTGATGATCTTCTAGAAGCCTCTAGAAAGTGCGCCCCAAATTCAAATTTCAAGTTGACTTCAATTTCCCCCTTCAAATGGAATCCAAATTCAAATGCAATTTCATTACTCCTACAAGTCGTCCTTTTCCAAGAATGAAGTTATTCTTTTAATAAAATAATGCTCCTCTCCAAATTGGCGTCCATTTCCCAAGGTGACATTTTCACTTTAGAAATATCAAAAATAACTCCTAATGAGGCGTCCACCCCTCAAGTTCCCCCTTTTTAAAAACAACTTGAAGTTGTGATGCTAGGCTAAGGGGATAAAGTGAAAATATAACATTATTAATTTAAAATAACTCATCTCATCCAAAAATTGCATCATGAAGCCAAAAATCAACATTTCCACTGAACTGTCTGACGAGGAAAGCCAACTATATTGAGGCCAATCAGGACCACTGCCAAAAATAGAATTTACTAAAAATAGTAAATTCAGCAAGTTGCTCGGATCAATGTGCAAACCAACCCATTGCGAAGCTCTCTGAAAACCCAAAAAGAATCCGTGATCCAAAATCCCAAACTCCAAAATGTAGCTGTCATAACTTACTAAAAATAGTAAGTTCAGAAAGGTTGCCTGACGCAGTTGCATGTCATACCATTGCGAAGCTCTCTGAAAACCCAGAAGGAATCCATAATCCAAACAACCAAACTTCAATATGCAAACCCCTAAATCTTCAAAAGAAACCACCAAGCGGTCGAAAATCCTAATTTTGCCTTTGACTAGCCTACAGCACCCCGGGGATAGGCTCTCAATCACTGGAAAGTGTAGTGCTATAAATGGGGACATTACAAACTGCTATTGTTTTTTTCCATTCTTGCATTCGTCAACAAGTGAGCAATGTAGACCATGTGCAAAACCCTTTTGACTTCATCATTCATTTGCATTCCTTCTCTTTCTCTCCATTTTGTTCATTCTTTCCATAGTTTAAACTTTAAACACTTCATTCTGTCAATTGTTATCATCCCAAAATTTTAAAATAAAAATACCCCAATCTTCCACAAAAGTGTGATCAATCTATGTGTTGAAATTGGATTTTTTTTCAATGCTCTCTTTGGGTACAAAAATCACCATAAATGAAGGGTGTTATAAACCAACAATACTAGCCGTTTGGAACAGTATCAGGCAGTTGAATGTTTTAAATCAGTTTTAATGTGTGGAGCAATTTGAAGAGGCATTATAAATTTTCAGAGGCAGTTTGAAAGAAGTTTGCACACAATGAGGTGAGAGTTCGATCTACACACAGTAACAAGAGGAGAAAGTGAACGCTGCAAAGAAGGAAGCGAGTTGATACTTCTTAGGAAAGGCAGTTCTATTGAATGTTTCTGAGGTGTGCAGGAAAGAGGCGATAAGTGAGAAGAGGTGAAAGTGGACAGTGACATCTTTTTCAGCCTTCCACCCTCGAGTTTTCTTTCAAGGCTGCTGTTCATATTTGGTTTGTTTCCTTTGCTTATGCCAGCGCATGAAATGTTTTCAGATGAAATCTGTTTGAAATTTCAGTCAAGGCAATTTGAAAAAAGCATGTTGTTTAGGGCTTATTTATGAGTTTTTTCTTTTTATTTCTGAAAAATAATGGTGTGGAGAAATTGGAGATATAAGTGTTTTTTAAGAATGTTTTTCTTTATTCAACATGGATAAATTAAGCCTTTGAAAAATCTGATGGAAATGATTTTCACAGTTGGCAAATACAGATACAATTAGTGTTAATTGAAAGAGATCTCTGGGAAATTCTTGACGGTACAGTGCCAAAGCCAACAGATGTAGATGAACTTCAAAAATGGAAGGTAAAAGATAAGAAAGCATTGGCTATTATTGGTCTTGGTTTATCTAAACCTTATTTGCATCATGTAGATTTTAAAAAATATTCTAAGGATATCTGGGAAACATTGAATACTTTATTTGGATCAAAAGCTGATAGTGCAGAAATAACTATAATAAAAAGTTGTATGGTTTGAAAATGGAAGAAGGTGAATGTATAGTGTTTCATATCGGTAAATTTCGTTCATTGATAAATCAGTTGGCTGGTATAAATGAAGAAATAAAAGAAAATGATGCTAAAGCCATACTTTTAAATAGTATGCCAAATAGTATGTCTCACAAGGTATTCACCTTAAGCAAAATCAATCCAAGTCTAGAAAGTATTATATCCACATTGCTTGATGAAAGAAAGAAACATGTTTCAGAAGAAGAAGTTGCATTGATTGCACAAAACAAAGCTAGTACTTCTTACAAAAAATCCAAACATATGACAAATTTCAAACATGCAAGTGGCACATGTTTCTATTGTAAAAAGACAGGGCATGTAGTATTGAATTGCAAACAGAGAGCACGAGATCTTCTTGATGGAAAGTTGCAGGATAACGCTTTGGTGATTGAAGGACAGGACCACACTTCAAGTGATGAAGAAGTTCCACACCAAATTGACAAAGAATATGTGTACTAATTTCTAGTTTTCCTCTATGTCAGTACTAAGAGGGGGTGTTAGAAATTTAGTACTTACATATAGTTAAATAAATAAATTAACAAGCTATTGTTAATTTAATAAATAAGAATTTGGTTTTGGTAGTTATATTCCCGTAACTTGTTTTATACGGGAATATTGGCTTTTTAAAAACAATTCAATGTAATAGTTTTGGTGAATGTGATTGACAAAATATAGATTTGAGAGCAATCTCGATTTTTCCTCTCTCATTTCATTACAGCACCATGCTAGTATCAATTCCAATTAGAATGATATTCATAATTAAAAAATATTTCAAAGTGTTCAAGACCCTACCTCTTGATGCTTTTCAAAAGCTTTTAAAAATCTTTGATAAAAACCTTCAAACCCTTGATTCTCAATTGAACTCATGAAAATTATAATTCCGCCTATAAAATTGTGTAGCTAATTTAAAGCTTCTAATGCCCTTTTAATAATGGTTAAACATTCTATTGCATGCATTCCATAATTACTCCATCTCCAAGTAATGTAATAATAATAATCCTATTTTTTTTGTTTCGATTCTTTAATTACTTTTTAAAAGGTTTTTGGCTAGGATTGTGTTGCCCACACCATATTGTGCTTGCCTTGTTGCATGCTAGATTTGATTTCCCACACCTCGTTGTGCTTCCCTTGTTACATGCTAGAGTTTTACTTTGTAACACCACCCTTGCTATAGTGAGATTTGGCCTTTCAAAAGCCTCATGTAGTTGGCACCCATTTTGATAGTCAGCTTTGCACTCTTTAACAATTGGTAACCTACACTTTTTTAAAACGAACTTTGCACATAGTTGACCCTATACTTTTTGTTAGTCAATCAATTTGCATTTCATGTGAATTGGCATTTCACACACTTGACCACCTTTCAAACATTTTGCTCTTCAATCGGCTCTCACACAACACATTTTACAATCAACTCTTTTACAATGATGGTTGCAATCCCTCTCACAGTGATATTTGCAATTTCTTTTCCTTCCAATTTACTGATTAAATGTGCCCTTTTCTAGAGATTAGGGTTTCTTGCTAGGGTTTTGCTTCGCACACCCTACTACCCATGCCCTATTGCTTGCTAGGGTTTTATAGTTGTCACATTGCTCTTGCTACAATGATAATAATCACGCATTTTGATAATTGGGCCTTCACTTTTTGGCATCTTGCACTTTTTGAGATTTAGCTTTGTACATACATGGCCTTGCACTTATTGATAGTCAAACCGTTTGCACTTTTTGACAATTGATCCTTCTGATGTTCATTGACCCATCTTATGACAATTGACCTTTCACACATTTCACTAGCTTTTACACACTTATCCCTTTAGTTGGCCCTCTAATGATACACAATATTTATATAGTTGGTCTCTTCACAATGATCTTTGCAATCTCTCTCAGTAGTTTTTTTGGCTTCTCCTTCCAGATGGATTGATTTAGTGTATCCTCCTCATGGGATTCCTCACAATAATATTGAATGTTAGGAAATTGAATGCACATAGATTTAGAGAATTGTGTGCCAAACACTCCAATGTATGTTTGATTTATTTATTGATGTACAAGGAAGTTATGTTGGTATTTGTAACTTACCTTGTGTATGTTACTATACTAGACATAACTAATGAGTGTTGTTACATTATTATTATACATAATAAATGCGTATTGTACATTGTAGTCTAACATTCCATTATATTTGATAGGTTGGATCAACAGCCTTCCAAACCTTGCATAGCATAGAATATTTTGAGCTTATAGCTAGATCCCTTTTCTCTTAGCATATAGTAGTGTATCTTGTCACAATGGATTTTAATCATTGTATACTTTGTTAAAGTTTTGGTTGCTTGCTAGATTGTCCTATATCCCATTTTTGGGGCAGCCTCCAACTATTTTAGTTTCCCTCTTTCCTTGGCTGGAGGTATCTTTTGTGAGGCTTCTCCGGGTGCTAACATTGGGATGCAAATGCAGGGGAAGGAAAGGGATGTGGGTGGAGGACATACTGTGGGAACTAGCAAAGTGGATGTGGATAGGCTAATGAAAAGGAAGGCTATTGCGAAGGAAATTGCCTGCTCCATTCGAAAGATGACTCCTGTCTCCGTTGGCAAAGGTAAGGATATTTCTGCTGATAAGGTTCATGTTAGTGCTTCTAATGAAGATGTGGCTGTGGGGAAAGGAATTGAGAACTTTGACAAAGAGGATGTTGATGTGTTGGGCTCGGCTTGTGATAGTGCTAATGCGTTGTTTAAACTTTTTAAGTGGTTCTTCCATGAGATTAACAGGACTAATGTTAGAATTAGAGGTATTGCTAGTAAGGCTGA
Source organism: Sequoia sempervirens (assembly GCA_007258455.2). Taxonomy (NCBI): domain Eukaryota; kingdom Viridiplantae; phylum Streptophyta; class Pinopsida; order Cupressales; family Cupressaceae; genus Sequoia; species Sequoia sempervirens. The sequence continues at coordinate 2,366,579 of VDFB02000007.1, forward strand.
GGATCCTTCTATCCAAAGCCAAATTGATGATCTGATGGGCTCTCTTAATATTGTGGTTAATACTGTGGCGGAGGAGACCATCAATTTGAAGCAGAACTTGGAAGGGAGAATCTTATCCCTTGAGGATAAAATTGATAAAATGTGGAATGTTGTGATGAAGAGTGGAGATGTCCCTAAGGTTTTGGCTATTTCTGACTCGGCCAAGGTTGATCTCCTCTGTGACTACTGTGAAAAAGAGAAAGGATATTGTGTTTGCTGATGATACTACTGCTACGAGTAAGTTGCTGGATGTGGATTGCACTGGTGAGAAGGGTGGTGTTAAAGGTAGTGTTTTGACTAGTGAGGTAAAAACTGGTGGGCTAGGAGCCGGAACTAGAAACAAAATGAAAGCTCAGAGCGGCGCCTCTGGTTTAGAGGTGTCTAATATTGTGGATGAAGTGTAGAAGATGGCTGCTAGTGAAATGGAGGCTGTTGAGATTCTGAACAATATGTAGTGGTGTTGGCTGACTGCCTTCTTTTTGGCTGTTAGTTTGTTGTTGTTGGGCTAATTGCTGCGTAATGTTGTTTTCTACTTTTATCAGCTGCTTTATTTTGTAAAGGGTTCCGGGCCCCTTCAAAACCCCTTTTTGACCTCCAATCAAAACTATTTTAGTTTTCACAACTACATTATCCATGTTTGGAAATTTAATTTGTTTGATTTAGCTATTATCTAGGAAGGATTTTTTAGTCATTGGTCACTAACAACAAGGAACATAAACACAAGGATCAGCCTATAGTATTGGTTTAAGTCTAACTCATACGTATAGCAAATATTGTTTATAGTGATAATCAAATAAATATTTGATAGGTTGTATAGTAAAAATATTGGATGCATGCTACAAGTAATTTAGGTTATATTTATATCCTATATAATAAATGGGAGGACGATATCTAGATAGTAGGTAGTATTTGTTGATTATATACTATTTGGTGCCATAACTGTTGGGTAACATTATTTGAATAAGTCAAGCAATAGTCAACTTTCATATGAATTGTATGATTTTGATGGTGACTTTAACGTCATTTAGAAAATTAGATTAGATTGGTCTATAGTAGATTTACAAGACTTGACAAATTTTCGGTGTGCTCGTTGATTCTTCGGCCAATGTAGGCCAAATGAGGTCTGCAACGTTGGCAACAAAATCTTAGAAACAAAGAAAAAGAGAAAAAGAAAAAGAAATGATGTAGGAGCTTTGTGAAAAGTGGTAAAATTATGACTATAGTTTGCTTTGGTTTTAAAAAGCAGAAAAGTGAAATTGTTTTGGGCTTCACCTGATGGAAAAGCAATGTGTTTTTTTCTGCTTTTGGCTTTGAAATATAACAAAATCGTTGTTTCTTCCCCAATTTTTATGAATTTCTAGTGATTTTTTATTTCTTGAATTTTACCCAATTAAACCATGAGTGATTGAATTACAATTATACTTCTGGTTTTCCAGGTCAATTGAATTGCATTTTATATATTGAAAACTCTTGTTTCCTTCAGCTCAAGTCCTCTGTTGTACTTATTTTTTTGATGTATGCTTGTGTATGTAATCAAAGTAGCTTGTAATTGATTATGTGTTTATATCTTCAAAGTTAATTTAAAGAAGAGTGAATAGGAAAATTATTCTGTATCCAAAATCAGTCTGAATTCTAAAATCATCCTAACTTGTAGAACATTTTCTCATTTTTAGATTGATATGGTTTTTGTGCAACTACTACTTTGTAGCATCTCGTTCTGTATTCTATGGATGTGATTTTATTGACTTGTAATCTTTATTTCTCTCGAAGGTACTATTCTCTTTGTGCATATATGGGTGATGATGATATGTTCAGCTCTGACCTCAGTGATGATCAATTGCGTATGAGGCTTGGCCATATGTCAAATAAACCATGCCAGGTATATGTATGTTGATTTTTGTTCAAGTATGGAAATAATTTTTTTAGTGCTCTTTTATAGATATGGTTTCTGCAAGTTCAAATATTATGTCCGTTGTGTGGATGTTAAATCTTCTCCTGAACATAAATTTTGTAAATATTTTATTGTTTGATGTAGATCTATTGAAAAGATGAGCATTTCTTTTTCCTGATTTGCAAGCAAATGTTTTTTTCAATTCCAAGAGTCTGAGTACTCTTACCAATTCTAGATGCAAGATATTTTATCATACTAAATTGATTGTTTGGTCACAAGTTCTATATTTTTGACCTTTTTTCTGAATAGTTGTATTTATGATACTACTTAGTGAGCACTGCTTCAGATAGGATGAATTCCCATCCCACAATATGTTTCTCACCTATATCAGAAACATAATTCCATCTTGGTGAGCAGTTCTTGTTCGACATATTTTCAAAAAGAGAATGATAGTTTTGTTTGCTTTCTTCAAATTTTTATAGAAGTTACCTCTATCAGTTTTGCATAGGTGCAATGGACAATAAGGTACTATAACATACCCCAAAAGAACCCTTTTTTTTCATACTTAATACATATTATGTAACACATGTACACCAAAAAGGAAGTACCACTCATATATGATAATATATCCAAATCCATTACAAGTGTAGTTCCAATTACAAGTCAGTGATATCAATAAACAACTTTCAATATGGTATCACAATCCATGAATTATAAGAAGATTAATAGTACAACATAATACAAGTACAAGAATGACAAGAATCCAAGCATATCCAATGCATCGTGTACAACCAAGAGTTTACAATCCAACATTTGCTACACATGAGCTCTACACTTCCTCATGGCACCATGTGCATCTAGGGGAGGGCATGGGGGCGAAAATGAACCCACTATTGGTCTGTAGTCCTGTTGGTACCCCTACAAAACTTTGCTTTTAGTTAAGTTTTTAGTTAGTAATCATGTTGTTCTTGCTAAGTTGTCCATGTCAAATTTAAATTGTCATCAGGTTTCGGTCTATTTTGTCAACTAATGTTGTTTGCAGACTGTTCATGTGTAAAGAAAGAATAATGAAGAAAGATGATCAAATTTTTGAGTGTTTGATAGCTCTGGCACAAAACAGAAGACAATACAATATAGATACCTTGAACTAGCAAAAGGAAAGAACTCTTCAGCTTACAATTTGGGTAGCAATGTTAGCAAAGTGAACAATGAAGGAAAAACAATGAGTTGTCAAAGAGGCACACTTTCAAGGTGGCCAAAACAGCACAAATCCATGCCCATAAAGTGGCAAATTGTCAAAGATGACATAAAACTCCTCCAATCACACATTTGGTGCACTTTTAGGATGGTCAAGGCATTGCAAATCCACGCCTAAGTGATGGCAAGTTGGCAGGTACAAAAAAAAACTCCACCTAGTGAGTCAGTCTTGATTGATGCACTGTGCACATTTGAAACCTAGTTCCAAATCATTAAAACATAATTTAAAACCTAGTTCCAATGTTCTTAGTGAATCCAATTCACTATCTTTTCAGTTTTTATCTTTCTAGAAGTTACCTTTCAATCTCAAGTTTTATCTAAAGGTGACATACCATATAAATCTGAATTGATTAACTTCTAATTATTGTTTCAATCATTAAAAGCACAAAGATTTCATATTCAATATTCTTAAAGATTTACACCTTATCTGTGTACGCTTGCCAATCTCTATTGAACCTTATTAAATCATTGTATTCCTTAACCTAAGATCTCTTGTTGAAATTTTCCTTCTTCTAATGTGTGAATAATGAATTTGATAAATCACAAGTGATTTCAATATTCACACAAACCTTTTCTATTTTGGGTTGAATTGTATTCTCGTGCATTCTTCTAATGTGTAAAAAGCTAATTTCCTTCTCCAATTATGTGAATAACGTATTTGATAAATCATAAGTGATTTCAATATTCACACAACCCCTTTGTAACTGGGAATCATCAAAAAGTGAGGTTCAAAAGCTGAGTTTTCACCTTCAACAAGGAAGCGTTTGTGTGCTTCTGAAGCAGAAAAAGATCTGAACTATACAAGAGCTTGAGATTACATCCTGTTTTGTTCAATTTTAAGTCCAGTGATGATGACATCCATTATAGAAGCTTTTATTCCTCTCTCTTCGCTTGTCAAACAAACAGTGTTACATACCTTTTGGCAGTGAAAAACAGCTCAACTTTTGGCTGTGGATCCAAGCAAATTATGGCAATCATTTGTGGCTCTTTTGTATTTGGAAGGAGCTCTTCTTGGCAATACCTGAATGATCGGAGACAGAGAAAGGAATTAGTAAATTATTGTGTCTTGTTGCAATGTCCTTTGTTTTTTTCATTTTTCCTTGAAAAGATGGTGTTAACTTGTTAATTCTATTTGTGTGGCATCGTCTCTGTTTTTGTGGTTTGAAGGGCACAATTTTTTGGTCGTACAGTCAGCATAACATATTATGTCTAGATTTAAGGCTTTTAGAAAAACTGTTGACTCTATATAAGTATGTTGAAAACTGTAGATGTTGGCTCTTCTCACCTTTGCAGGAAAGGGACCTCTCTAATATGACATCCTCATGCAATTCTTTTGGTCTTGTTGATGTAATTAATATAAGATGCAATGGAAAAATATGAAATGCATTTTTGTAGATACCTGAAATGTGGCACCCTTAAGAAAGTTGGTAGTTAACCTCTCTGCAATCTGAATTGCTTTACCATAGCACACCCTAAGGTTCAACAAACTAGATTTTTCCCTCTTCGCTCTTGAACTAAAGGCATTATTTCTCTGATGATGATTGAATGTGCACATTGATGCAGCTGTATGCATATAATTGTTTCTGTGTCTGGAGTGCCAGAAGATTGCCATTAACTAACAATCAATGACAAAGAGATCATAAACCAGAAGTTGAAGCCTGCAGTGATTACAATTTTACGTTCTCAGTAGGCTCTATAAATCGTTAGTTTCCTCACCCATTATTGTGATAGCCATGTATATACATATCACCACAGTTTATTGTCTCCCTTCTCGAGGCAGACAATCCACACTACCCCACCAAAAACTGCAAATATCAGGTTTGTTTCAGTATCTCATCTTTGTATGATCAATTGCTTCCTTCTCTTTGTCTCCGATTCATATCTTCAGGAATTCAAATTCCTCTTCATCAGTTTCTGTTATTGTTACAACTCATATCATCAAATACGGCATTGAAGTACTTATTGGGACAACATATAATTAACCATTTTGTCTTTCCTTCAATATGCTCAAATCTGAGTTTTTTCGGTACTCAAATTTTGTAGATAATCTTCTCCATGGGTGATGAGTATATACCAGAATATGTTGATAAGCGAGCTCTTGTCCAAAGGTATGCTTACATGGAACTATTTTTATTAGTAATTTGGTTCGTTCTATCCAAAGTCATTTCTCTTTATAAATTGTTTGGACAAAGGTGACCAACATCATCGTTTTTCTCTAACATGTTAAAGTTTCCCATTGGCAGTTAAATATTGCATAATTATGTTTGTCTTGTTATTCTTGAGTTAGGCTTTCCAATGCAATGGGGGGAGCGGAGAAGGTTGAAATTGAATGGGGCAACCACTCCCTATCTAATCGGGTGGAAGAAGCAGTGCAAGCTATTGTTAACTTTGTCAAAAGAGAAGGCCCTAAAGGATGGGATGATCCTTGGCGATAGATTTTCACGAGTATTTTTAAGCTTATTTTTATATTGTGATATATGCTTGTAATAGTCTATATTCAGCATGCTATGAAACTCAACTGATTATTTTCTCTAGATGTTCTCACGCTGAATGCTTTTCCCAACAAGCTGTAAATAATTCTTTTACCAGCTTGCGATATTTCTGCGTGGACTGGTGTTTTTTAAGGGAATCTCAAACCGTATGATCTGTTTTTCTATTAGCATTATGATTTCATCATTGTTGTACTGCTTCGAAGAAGCAAAATAATAGTGTGTTTATTTTAAATGAATGAGTATAGAATCTAGGGAGGATAGGTCACAGATATGTGATCTATGACTTCCTGGTCAAGATTTTGCTAGATTTTGTACTAAAACTCCAAGATAAACTAATTCTAACCTCAAGTAAAGCCGTACCACACCTGTCACAATGAGATCTAGTAGTAAAATAGGAACAAGGTTCAACGTCTGGTGGGCACATTCAAGGGTGGGTAGCTTGGATTAAAATAATGGGAATTAATCTAATGAAGGTCTTAAGATTAGCCAACCTTTTAGGTAATGAATATTATACCAAACTAGGGAGGCTTGCTCCCTAGTAATTAGTGGGCTCATTTACTCTCGAGTTGCATGAGTCTGCTATGCTTTTTGACAAAGGAAAATCCCCTGAAAATGTAAGAACTCACGATTACCGATAACAAGAAACGGGATAACGAACAACTAAGAAAATATTTTCAAAATCTTACAAATTTTCTATGCAAATATAAATGTGTGGAAAACACAGGTTGTGTATGAGTGACAAGCCTTTTTGAGTTTTGTCATACCATTCCTAGATATGAAAAAACACTTTTATGATTGATAAGTAGGAGGCATTTTCCATAGCATGTAATTTATGATATTGTTATCAAGATTCAACCGAGTAGTTTTTTTAGTCAAACTCATTGACCCATGTTTTATTGAGTAGTGGTTCACAAGAATCCATCTCTCATGATAATAAATGGTCCACTTAGCACTCATTGCATCTAGGTGATGCTCACAGAGGTGAAGCATTGGGTCTTTCCAGGAGGTCACCCATCCCAATGCTACTCCAACTCAAGCGTGCTTAAACATGGAATTTTCCCCCAAGGCTAAGCCCACGTAGCTTGCAACCCCATTTGCAAAACCTTCAAGTAGTGTTGTGCCTTATGAACCATTCATTATAGAGCCCCTTTAGCTCATCAATTGATAAGTAGGAAGTATTTTCCACAACGTGTCAAATTATGATATTGCTATCAGGATTCAATCATGTAGTTTTTCAAGTCAAACTCGACCTATGTTCCATGAGTAGTGGCTCACAAGAACCCATCTCTCATGATAATAAATGGCCCACTTAGCACTCATTGCATATAGGTGATGCTCACAGAGGTGAAGCATTGGGCCTTCCCAGGAGGTTACCCATCCTAGTACTACTCCAACTCATCCACACTTAAATGGAGTTTTCCCCAAGGTTAAGCCCAGTTAGCTTGCAACCCCATTTGCAAAACCTTCAGCATGTGTTGTGTCTTATGAACCATTTATTAAAGAGCCCCTTTAGCTCATCAATTGATAAGTATGAGGTATTTTCCACATGTCAAATTATGTTATTGCTATCAAGATTCAACTGTGTAGTTTTTGGAGTCAAACTCATTGACCCATGTTTCATGAGTAGTGGTTCACAAGAACCCATCCCTCATGATAATAAATGGTCCACTTAAGCACTCATTGCATCTAGGTGATGCTCACACAGGTGAAGCATTAGGCCTTCTCAAGAGGTCACCCATCTCGGTACTACAACTCAAGCATGCTTAACCATGGAGTTTTCCCCAAGGTTAAGCCCACCTAGCTTGCAACCCCATTTACAAATCCTCCAACACGTGTTATGCCTTATGAACCATTCATTATAGAGCCCCTTTAGCTCATCAATTGATAAGGAGGTATTTTCCACAGCGTGCCAAATTATGATATTGCTATTAGGATTCAACCTTGTAGTTTTTTGAGTCAAACTCATTGACCCATGTTTCATGTTCACAAGAACCCATCTCTCATGATAATAATTTGAAATGATGCCTTATAATTCAATTTGTTATCATGAAAAGAAATAAGATGACATGCCTCTCTACCTAATGTATCCATTTAACTTTTCGGGTAAAATAATTGTGCTTTAAAGAAATAATTCGAAATGATACCTTATAATTCAATTTGGTTATCTTGAAAAGAAATAAGATGACAAACCTCTCTACCTAATCCCTCTTCATTTAACTTTTAGGGTAAAATAATTATAATAATAGACATATATTCTATTTCATTCTTAGGGTAAAATAATAAGCAATAATAAACATCTGCTTTAGGAATAAGACTTGTGGATTGATAATTGAAATGAATTTTAAGTGTTTGGGAAAAGAATAAAATAAGGTATTTGAATTTTGATGTAGATTAGTTGTGATAATTAATGTTCTATGAAGGTGAAAAATGTAAGTGATGTTCAAATGAATGTTTTAAAGTTTTTGGAATTCATAATTTATTTGTTTAGATTATTTTTGCAATGTAAAACACCTACATAACTACAAATATGTTTTGGGGTGTGCGAATTTGACCAAGGCTTTTGAATTTGATCTTTGTTAAGCATAAAATGTTTATTTTGGTTTGCCTTGATGAACTATTTCTACTCTTGTATAAAAACTAATTTGGTGTGCTTAGGAGTTGCACTTGGCAGAGATACTTGCTCTGTTATGTGAAACACAATAATATGTTGAGTCAACTAGCTTTTGAAAAATGCAAACAATAAGCAAGCATGCAATAGTTATCCTAGATGATAATGCAAGCAAACCATTTAGTAATGAATGATAATGCTATGAGATTCCTTGTGAAATCTAGGTCTAGGATGCCTTAAAAAATAAGCTAGTATTTCTATTTTTTAAAACAACTCCAAGTCAAATGAAATGTTTTTTGTGCTAGTCATCACCCAATGGTAAAGCCAGGGCTAGATTTAAATTTGAATTTTAAAAGCTTAGGGTTATTTTTTACAATTGCACATTTGACTAGGGTCATTTGTGCAACTTTGAATTTGATCCAAGGTAGGTGTAAAATAGAGGACTGAGTCTAGTCTCAAGGAGTGAGCATAAATGGAGACAAGGCTTGAGTTATGTGCCAACTATTAGCATAAAACATGCCACTTGTACAAATATCATGACATAAAAAGGTAATTTGTTTAAAGTGAGTTCGAATTGAAGGGAGAAAAGTGCAAGGTATGTAATTTTCACCATTGCAATTTGTCTCCACTTTGACTTGCACTTGAACTAGCATGAGAATGAATATAAAATTATGCAACCAACATGAAAGTAAATTTATATAAACACCAAAAAATGACACAAATATGGACATAGACATTGATTCTTGGAACTTACCCACATGGAATGAATGTCTTGCCTTGGAAACCTATAAAATATGAAAGATAATTTAATGAGTAGCATCATATGGGCATCAAAAATAAGAATATGCTACCCAAATCAAAATAAGTAGAAAAAAAGAAAAAGGGGAGGGTTGAAAGATTCCACTTGTGGTGGAACAAAGATATTGTTTAGGGTAGCAAATCAATAGATACCGCTTTCAGGAAACAAAAGTGATGTACTATCTAATGTGGATTTTGATCATGTGATAATTATTGCAACCATACTCAGGAATGTCAATGACATTATATGCCAGCCCACCTCCTCTCCCCCTTTCACCCTCACCCTCATCAATTTATTGCATGTAAAGAATCCGATTAAGTTGAGTAGAAAGAAAATGTGTAAAATGATATATCTTAGGGATACCCAATTATAAAAATGTAAAGCTATAAATAGATGCTAAAGCTATGCTCATGAAGCAAATGTGATGATGGGTAGCAAAATGACCCCAATGTTGCCCCTAATTAGGGAAGTTGAGGAAATAACCATGAATGCTAGATAAAGTATCATGTAAGCATGTTCAAATATTAGATATCATCATCTCCACAAGCATGTGATCATAACATATAGTTGTGGTTAAAATAAGCACAAATTAGACATAATCATAGGATGTAATCATCTTGGAAGATCACATAATCATGAGGAAAGATTATGTTAGTAAGATGTGCAAAAAATTCCTAAATGTGATCATATAATCATTAAAAATATGACACATCTTGCAAATCCTATAATCATCGTGAGAAAGATCATATTAGTAACATATAACCAGAATCATTAAATCTAATCATGATCATTAAAAGCATATGGAACATATTGGAAATATATGATGAATAGAGCATAGAGGTATCCAATGCTATAAATGTATACCCCCAAGTGGGAGACACCATCTAAATAATGTAATGTGTAAATAAAATATGTATGTAGAGCATGTAAGCTTCAAATTTAAACCAATGATATTGGAAAGATCGTTATCCCAATTTATCCTCAAGTATTTAAATTTCATCATTACTGAATGTGCTTGAAATGTGCAACATAGGTTTATAACCTTTGTTATCCATTGTCCATGTACTGTTGGAGAAGAATATGTTTATGCCTTTGGAGTATTTGCATTTTGTTTTGGGATTCATATGAAACAATTGACCTTAGAAGTGGCAATGGGATTGCCAAAAATTATATTCCTACTTTGTCGGGATTCCCAAAAGTTACTTTCTTATTCTTTCATGGAGTGTAGGGATAGGATAATCCCTTTGGTATCTATAGTAGACAATAAATATTTTGTTATTGCTTCACTTGTGGAGTAGGGCAAAAATGTAACTTTTTTTCTTGAGAAAAATTAGGAGGCAAGGAAGAGGGATTCCTTTGTTCTTTAACTTTATTTTTAGCATGTTGGTTTGTTTGCTAAATGCATTTGATATAATTTAAGGGGCCTATGTTGATGCTTAAGATGAACTTCATTAGAAGTCATTGTATGATGTTCCCTCTCCTTACATTCATAAAAGGCTTCTTGGATAGTATAAATGTAGTTATCAAGTGTGAAGAGTGTTGACAAATGAATATATATGTATGAATTTCTCTTACTTTCATTTCTATATTCATGAGCATATTTCATACATTGATGTACCATGCAGGGAACCTCCTTTGCTTGGTGTATCCAAGGTTTCCCAAGTGACATGGGGAATCTATCTTATGAAGGAATGGCATTAACTAATACTTCCACTTGCTTAAGCCCCACTGGGATGGGCTAAATAATGGATCCTAGCATAGGAGCAAGGACAACATGATATTACAAACTAAGTTGTGGCAATGAGCATTCATTTTATTAAATAAGAAGCAACATATACAATTGCAACTAGTTGCCTCATAGATAATCATCCAAATATCACCTAACTAGCTACCTATTGTCAAAATATATAAAGTATGACAATTATATTATTATTGTTTGTAAAACTTCCATAGATTATTATTCTAACAACCTTGCCTTATTACATTATTTTCTCAAGAGCGCAAGTCAAGAAGTGTTGAAAATCTCCAAACTTCACTGTTGCAAGTGAATAGTGACAAATCATTCGTTGATAGTGACAAGCTTGTCTCCTTTGGTGTTAACATTGATTTTTCTTCTACCCTTTTGAATTTCTCAAGCAATGTCTTGGTATATTTCATTTGAGTTACAAATATAAAAAATATGTTTTTCGCACTTTCAATTCAAGACATCAATTTAGAAGCTCAAGATCTATTATATCAAATGATATTTTGATATCATTCTTGGTTTTGTCAATCATCCTTTGTGAACTACCAATGATGACCAAATCATTGATATAAATAATCAAACCTCTCCTTTGCTCTTTTAGGTAGAAATTTCTATCATCTGGATTCCTAATGAAATCCATGACTTAGTAGATGCTCATTGATCTTGATGTACCAAACTTTGGGAGTCTATTTTAGATTGTATAGAGATTTCATAAGTTTGCACACCTTTTTTTTTATTAGGTGCAATGTATTCCTTTAGTTGAGTCATATAATCTTCTTGTTCAAGATCTCCATTTGAGAAAGCGCTTTCAACATCAATTTGATGAAGTTTTTAAAACATTTACTTGGAGTTAAATGATTCTCATAGTCAAAGCCTTCCTTTTGTGCATAGATCTTAGCCAAAAGTTGGGTAAGTAATATATTAATACTTCCATCTACTTTGTATTTTTTGTTGAACACCAATTTTCATCCTATTGGACTCAATCTTGCAGTGCTCAATTTTGCTCAAGTCTCAACTTCTTTGTGCACTTAGGTTTCATTCTGCCCATCATGTCATATAAATGGTTTGAGAAATTTTTCTATCAATCTCCATTAGTCAATCTTTGCCTAAGGTGTTATCTTTTGTCATGCCCCATATGCTTATCATGTTTTTAAAAGTTACAAAAAGATTTAAAAATTCTATAGGGTGGGGTGTTTTGGGTCATTTCTTTATGTTTGGGTAAGTTGCCCAACTTTCAGACTTTTAAGGTTTCCCTTCCCTACATGCCTATCATTTGAACCCTAAAACCACAACTATTTGTGTTAAACCTTTTTTGCATTGAAGTTTTGGGCATGCACTTACTGGAGTACCATCTACTTAGCATCCCCAAACTCTAACCCTTGAAACTTTACACTTTGCACTCAAGTTCTTTAATGTGTTAGTGTTTCAAACATTTTCTTATTAGATTACCATTTTCTTTATTCCCCTAAACTCTAAAACCTCAACCCCTTGCATTAAATTCCCTTCGACACTAGAGTTTTGGCATTCCCCTTACTTGGGTACCTCATAAGGATCATCCTTGATTCCCAACTCCTTACTCAATATTTTTGACTAATTAATTTTACTAGGGTCAGAATTGTGGCCTTACTTTTATTGGGTACTTGTTCCTTTTCATTTTTGAACCTCAAACTCCATTTTCTTTATACATCTTTTCAAAGTCGGACTTTCACTCATCCCCTTACCTAGGTACTTCTTCCTAAGCATCTCCAAACCCCAATGCTTGATAAACTCCCTTTATACATCCTATTAGAGTTAGAGGTGTGGGCATACCCTTAATGTGGTATAAGGTATGATTCATTCATGAACCTTGATCCTTGACACTCTCTACTATCTTATCTCATTGAAATTGTGAGTTTGAACTTCCCTCCATTTGCATACATTAGAGATGATTTCCTTGGTACTCTTGAACTCCAATCCCCAATAGTGGCATGATTCATGAGGTATCTCCTACCCTCAACTCCAAAACCCTCACACTTTTCTTTGTTCACTCCCACCTCCCTCCCTACACAATCCAAAAATGTCATAAATGAGTTGATAAGGACCTACAACTACCGAATCATATTTGTTTGCACCTAGAAATCATTGTTTAATCTAGAGGCATATATTCAAAGCGAATAAAGGATGAAGGCACCCATATTGTAGTTAATACAATGGTTAGGTTTCTAAACCCAATTATTCTTGTGACATCTCTAGGATACCATTTTTAGTCGATTCCATGGGTTCTTTTCTACCCTATACACTCAAAATGGTGGATGTTTTTAATGATGAGAATGAGTGCAATCATGAAGATATGGGTTTCCTAATCTTTAAGGTTTTTATGCACATCCCAAAGAGGCATTTTTTGCATGTGAATATTAATGTAATGAGGTCAAAGACATGGGTGATCCTTGTAGAGTGAAATGATTACGTTTATTTTCCCAAGGACACATACCTAAATGAGAGATCTATAAATATGTGTTTATTCTTCATTCAAGAGGGTTGGTTATTCTTGGTTTCAAGGAACATAAGTGCAAAGAGTATTCTAGGGTTTCAAATATGTTAGTTCATTTTTCATTCAAGAAATACATTCTAGAAGTTGCAAAGAGGTAGCTATTGAAGAAAATATGTGCAATCAAATATCTCCTAGGTCAATTGTTTATATTTAAGGTTTATGGGTAAAGAGATGTGACGAGCCTTCCTTTCCATAAAGATTTTTCTCACCACATTTACTGGTGTGACAATAACATGAATTTGATAAGCATCGCAACATTTTAAAGCTTTGTATATTTTGTTTGTAATGATATTTTTCTTATTACAAATGAATGTTTATAAGTTTGGAGAATTATTATTAAGTAGATTTGGTCGTTGAATATCATACCTCTATTGTTATTTCTTGTTTTTTGTTTCTAATGGTTGTATGCGACTCTACAATCAATATAAGGCACCTATCTTGAAAATATTGACCTTACATATACATTGAAATTGACATAATCATTTACCATTTGCTTGAGGAGTAGAGTAGGATTTATAATGTTGTTCATGAGTTAGTAATACAAACTAGGGACAAATCTCAAGCAATCCAAAATTATTAAATCATCAAAGAATCATGTCATGCATGTGTGTACCTTGCCAATATGTACAAAATATTAAATGAAATCATATTTAGGGAATTATAATATTGTTGTAATTTTTAGGTTCATGTGCAAGATATTTTATAAGAGATATAAGAGGTCTTATGCAGATAGTTAATCTTGACCTAGTAACAATTATAGGGCTCAAAGTGTACACTAAGCATAGTTGTTGATTATTGCATTCATGTTATATTTTAACTAATTTAAGAAAACTATTAAGGATACCTCTAGGAATATCCTCCTAGGTTTAGTTGAGCCCAAATCTCAAGAGATTCTACTCACTCTTGTTAGTTGGCCTTGAACCTTCCTCAACCTATTGATGAACACACGTTTTACCTTCTTGAAAAAAATCCTTGGCCTTGAAGGTAAGAAATGTTCTAGGATTATGGACCTACAATTTTGGGACCTAACAAAAGACACCATTTTCAAGGTAGAATTTTTTTTATCTTGGAACTATCTTAAAGAACCGCAACCTAAATTTATTTGTGGCCATCAAATCTACCACATTGTAAGTTAAGGATATACCATATCAACTTACGTAAAAAATAAAGTAAAGAAAGAAAGTCCTTGTTTGATATTTTGAAGTTTCTAGCTACTACAAGAAAAATTGAATCTCTTCTAAGTGAAAAGTGGTGAATTTGTTTAAATCCCCACCCAAAAACAATAGTTGGATATAAAGACTTAGAGATGGAGACAAAAAAGAATCCTAAACACCAATATGGACACAAAGAAGTCTCAAATCATGTAAAAAGACAAAGTACCACATGGAAATTTTAAGGACATTAATAAGTCTCACATTGAAAATTCTCAAGATACAAAACTAGTAAGTACTTAAAGTAGAGGTGATGCATGTATAGACTCGGGAAATGAATCTCAATATGGTTATGATTACTTTTATTGAAAATATGGTTAGAACTAGAAATGCATACAAAGGTATAAATAAAAAATTAGAAGAAATGATGCAATGATTAGTAGAAAAAATAGAGGTAACCGTCACAATATACACATACATAATCACAATAAGAGAAATGAGAGTGTAGAAGAGAAAATTGTTCACTTAGTTTTCTCCAAATGGTTCGCATAGAGATGAAGTTTAACAATAACTTCCTTTCCTCAATTCTAATACAACAAAACAAACTAAAAATGAGAGAATGGAAAGGGAGGTGGATGAGAGGCTTGATTTGATAAACCATCTCAAAGAAGGACAACAAGAAATTAAAACTTAGATAGAATTGCAATAGGCACAACCAGCCCAAAATACTCTGTTGTTAAATCATAATCAACCATCACATAAAAAATAGCATGTAAAAAATATGCAATAGAAAAATTAGCAAATGAATCCATAGAATGCCCCTAATATTCAAAATCAAAGTATTCCTAACTAGAAAGCAAGTCAATAGGGTAATAATCATATGAATATGAGGTCTTTATAGTTCAAACAAAATTCTTAGAGGTTCTCTTTGGTTAGACAACCTCTTGAGACTAATAGATACGAGAAAATAGACTTATTTGGTATCCCTAGTGTCCTAATGTAGTTCTAAATGAGATAAGGGGTAAGATATCGAGTAACCAATGAGATAATTCCATCACGGGAGAAGAGCATCTTAAACATTTTATCAATGTCATAAATAAACATGAGATAGAGGACAAAGGTGTTGATGAAATTGTTTGTGTAATTCTTGGAGGAGAATGCAAAAGAATGGTATAGAAATCTCCTTGACAACAATATTGACACATGGGAGTTTATGTGATTTTTTAGATTACAAAATGGGGATATGATTTATCCCAATCTTGAAATTTGTCATCCATGAACTCGTAACCATTAAGAAAGGAGTAAATGATATGATGGTTGATTATAATAGTTCATTAGGACAATTAGGAAGATACACCAGAATTAAGGCCTAAAGATTTCATTTGCCTTTTTCTATATTGTGGTGCACTTCATGCTTAGATTGGGTATTTCCTTAGGGACAAGAATTGGAAAACTCTCAAGGAAGCATATGTTGTTGCAATTAATATTGAGAGTAAGATGAGGGAATCTGGTAAACATATCAAAGAGGGAAGATGTCAAGATATCTCACCCAGACAAAAGAGCTCAAATAATTTCACTTAATATTGATGATAAATTAAACCAAATTGATAGGGGTAGTAAAGGACCTGACATACAAAGTAGAAAGGGATGAAAAGGGGCTTCCACCTTCGAATAACACAACTCATTTTAATGAGGCTCGATAGTTGTATATCAAGTATTATAATTATGACTAGTCCAAAAGAGCACAACAACATGATATACATAATGCTCTTGGCTAGAGGGATTTCAAACAACAAGCTAACGTGACTTTGGGTCCTCTTTGGGGGGATACTGTACATTTTCAAGATACACCTATGTTGTGATATCTGCTACCTTTCTCATAATCCAACAAATTATGTAGTTGCCCAAGTTGATAACAAGGATGAGGAAGATCCTTATGAGGATGAACATGGTAAGTACTATGATGGAGAAATTGATTTATTGAATGCTTTGGAAATGGATTCATGTATTAGGAAAATGAATATTCTAGTCATTAGGATGTTGATCAAGTATTCTAATATGATCATGATTCTTATCTAAGACACTATGAACTCCTAGTTCATGATTTTAAGCATATGAGGGAAATCATGAGACAAAAATATGGGGGAAGAACCCTATTAGATGAGGATAAAGTAATCCTTGTTGATGCTACAAGGATGCAAGCTCAAAATGGGTATCAATTAAGGAGTAGATAGCTCTCTCCAAGGGTTTCAAAATGCTAGTGTTGCAATGCCAAGAGGAAATGAACCAAGTTTAGAGAAGAAAATGCATAAGATGAGAGATGAAGTTGAATGTCATTCCTACAAATGGGACAATGCAGAAGAAAAAGGATCTAGTACAACAATAGGTGACTAAGATGAAATACTTGTCAAAAGGTTGTCAAGATGTATCACTTCTAGTTGTGAATGTGTTTCAAAAGAAAGAGATCTAGTTTCTAGAATGCAATACAATCCATCTTAACCATTAGGAGGTGGAGATAAAGATAAAGGAAAGAAAAAATATGCAAGAGGTAAATATTTAGTGCCTTATAGATTAGTCATTTCATTGTTCCTAATGCTAGTGATACCACTATTCCACATGATACACCCTTACCTAATTATAACCCTGTAGATATGACACAAGTCATGTGTCAAGTTAGAATATTAGTGTTAATAGGGGAAATCCTTAGAATCCTTGAGCACAAGGAAAGGTTATTGTCCTATTTCACTATTATAAAAGAGATCGATTGGCCTATTGCTAGTCTTAATGGTACTATAGATCCTAAGGATAAGGAAGAAACCATCAAGGTATACCTAGGAAATTCTTTATCTAGTAATTAGCCAAATGTTGACTTTGGTGCTTCAAGTAATGTCATGCCCCTCACAATCATGATTGATTTATGATTGAAGGTGTCCAAATTATATGGCAATGCTTTGATATGGATTCTAGAGAGGCGAATGTTGTAAGTGTTGTGAACAATGTGGATATTCAGTTGGATATGTACTTGAATAAGCATTCTTGATGGATTCAATATTTTTTGACTATCTAGCCAAGTGGGGTATGTTGCTATCCAGAAATTAGGTTGCGTCTATGGGTGGTAATGCACAAATGGATTTATCATATGCTCATATTCCTTTGCAAGGTGAAAGTTGCATAAAGAAAAAAAGTGTCAGAAATTGCTGAGGATAGATATAAAATAGCCCATAAAGTGCATTATATCAATGTGCAAAACTTGATCACTTTATTAGGTATTATGAAGAAATCCATGAGATTCATGTCTCCTTTTCCCTCTGCTCCTAATAAAAATTAAAATGACTTATGGACCATATTATTTTATGGTGCACTTTCTAGAGATAGTTTAGGGGTTGGGATTGTTCTTGTTCCACCTAATGGTGAATTGTTCAAGTATGTGTTTAAGTTAACATTCAAATACATACTAATAACATTACAAAGTATGAATCTCTAATGCTAGTCTTGAGTGTTACTCTTAAACATATAATTTATAATGCATAAGGATTCTTGGATACTCATAATTGATTGCTCAATAGGAAAATAATGTGTATGTTGAAAAAGATGAAAGGCTAAAAAATGTATAAAATGTTGTTTGTGATACCATTGAACTATTTGATATAATTGGTTTGGAATAGATCAATAGATTGGAAATATTACTCTTGATGCTTTTGCCATTGAGGCATCCAAGTTTATTTATTGATGTTGGTTCCTTCCTAGTACCAATCTAGTATTAAGGTTCCTATTAGACCTAGAATACCTAATAGCATTCATAGTTGATAGGTATTTAATAATCATAAATATATTTACAAGCTTCTAAACTACATGGATGATTTTTATGGCCAATTGATTGATTCGGAACCTATGGTTGAACTGAAAAAAGATAAAGAAATATTGTTGAGAAATGAAATAGTATAGTTGAATACCAATGAATTTTTGAAAGGGCTAGTGGAATTAGAAAGGTTGTTTGACAATTTTGATCTTTATAAGAGAAAAATCTAGTTAATTAATGGAAACAATATAGAGGTTATAAATATGGGTACTAAAGCTAAACTTAAAATAGTTTAAATTGGCAAGAAGATGAATTCAAATGAGAAAAAAATGTTGATAAAACTACTAAAAACATTCAAGTGTTTTGCATGGTTGTATGATGAATTAAAAGCTTATAGAGAAGATATATTCTAGCATACAATTCCTCTTCAACAAGATGCAAAATATTTCCATCAAAAGTAAAGGCCAATTGATCCTATTATTTCCGCCAAGATGTAGAAATAAATAATGAAGATAAAGGAAGTATCATTAAACCAATTTGACATCTTTAATCGGTATCCAATCTTGTTCAAGTTAAGAACAAGAATGAGGAGATAAGACTATGTGTTGACTTCAAAAATTTGAATGTCAAACCTCTTAAAGATAATTATCCACTCCCTATATGGATCGCCTATTGTAGAAGGTGATTAGATTTGAATTAATGTCTATGATCGATTGCTTCTCAAGGTACAACTAGGTAGTGGTCAAGGAGTTAGAACAACATAATATTATATTCACAACTCCTTGTGGCACTTATTTCTATGTGAGAATATCATTTTGGCTCAATAATGCATGTTCAACCTTACAAAGATTCATGTATGTTGTATTTATAGGCCTCATAGATGAAATCATGGTGGTTTACCAAGATGACTTGACATCCTATTACCAAGATAGGAAAGATCATTTCAAACACTTGGAGAAAATATTCAAAAAATGTCTTGAATATGATATTTATGTGAATCCCCAAAAAATCAAATTTGGTGTAGAAGAAGGTACATTGTTGGAACAAATTGTGTCCAAATATGGGATAACAATACCAAAAAGAGTAAAAGAAATTGAATTTATTCCTAGGCCCGAGATAGTTAAGGGAGTGCAGTCCATTTTTTACAAATCAACTTCTTAATAATGTCCATACCTAACTTTTCTAAGAAGACCAAAGTAATCTCCAAGATGTTGAAAAAGGAGCAATATGTTACTTGGAGTGATGAACTAGCTAAGACATTTTTGAAGATCAAGGAAGACATCAAACAAGTGTCGATCTTTGTAAGTCCAAATTATTCCAAACCCTTACAATTCTTTTTGTTTCCTTCCTTTCACATTGCTGCTATTGTGTTGCTTCACAATAATAAGGATGGGTAGTAGTAGCCTATTGCATTTCTTAGTAAGTTTGTGTAAGAGGCATAATTAAATATTTAATACTGGGAAAGAACATCTATGCTCTAGTCAAATTTATCAAGCATTATAGACCATGCCCAATAGAAACAAATGTAATTGTATATGTTCCACACACAATAGTAAAATATATCCTCACTCAACAAGAAGCCTCAAGAAATAGATGCAGATGGATCAACAAGATCCAAGAATATGACATTGAGGTACAATAATTTTTTTTTTTCAAAGGCCAATTCTTGGCTAAACTCATGGAAAATAAAAATTTAGAAGCAACTAAATTCAATGAAAGTGATATTGACTATACACACACATGTTTCCCATTAAAGGATGATCCTTGGTATAAGGATATTATCTTCTACCTCTAGAACATGAAGTGTCCCTCTAGGATGAATGAGCACCAACAAAGAAATCTCAAGTTGCAATCTCAAAACTATGTGTTTTTGTATCAAAACTTAAGGTGGAGAGAGCCAAATGGATTACTACTCAAGTGCCTCAACCAAGAACAACCCAACAAGGTGATGGATGAATTCTATTAGGTCATTTGTGGAGGATATTATAAGGCCAAGAACATCATGCAAAAGATCCTAAAGGGCTATTTTGGTGGCCTAATTTGTTCAAGGATGTTACTAGAAGAGTAAGGAGGTATGATGCTTACAAATATTTTTACATAAATTGAAATTTTTAGGTGCTCTTCCTCTTATATCTATGAATATAGAGGCTCCTTTTCAACCTTTGGGAATTCATTTTATAGGGGAAATACAAGAAAAATATAGCAATAGATATAGGTGGATTCTTGTAGCCACTATTACTTCACCAAGTGGATTGAGGAAATTCTAAACCATAATGTTATATCAAAGGTGGTGGTAGCTTTCATGTTAAACAACATCATAACCAAATTTTATGTGCCTACGATAAACATTATAGACAATTCCATGTATTTAAAATCATATGACATTTCAAACTTATGCATAAGTATGGGATTGATTTGATCTAATCATCTCCATATCATTCCCAAGGAAATAGAAAAGCTAAGTCCGACAACAAAAGCCTCATGAAGATAATCTAGAGAGCATTAGACATGAATAAGAAAATATGGGACGAAAAAGTAAAGTATACAATATGGGTCGATAGACATACAAGGTTGCTAATGGTAGAGTCAGTTTGAGCTTGTCTATGGGATGGATACAAAAATTCCAATTAGTTTGGGACTACTTGGGTATTAGCTTCTATAAGATGATGAAATAGAAAATATTGCAAACTTTCATAGAGTGATGGAGCTAAAAAAAATAGATGAAATCAATAGGATTGAACATGAAAAAATATTGTCACATAAGCAAGAAAAAAATATTGATTTGACAAGAAGACACTTCAAAGAAACTTCTAGATTGGATATTTGGTCCTTAAGTGGAATATAAGATCTAATGACAAGGGTAAACATAAAAGTTGTATCCTTTATGGCTTGGGTCATATGAGGTTGTTGAGGAGTATGGTCACAATGTGTACCATCTTACAAATTTAGCACAAGAATTGATGGAGTTGGTCATTCATGGTCAACATTTGATACATTACTTCACATGAATCATGTTGGTCCTTCCTTGTATATAGTATGTTTTATTTCATGTCTATGTATTGACTTGTAAATATCATGTTGTGTGTATTTGTGTATTCATGAACCCTATTTGATCATGATGAGTTTTATTGTCCCCATCAGTTTTTGGCCTCTTTTGGTCTAATATCATAGATCTAGATTCTCATGTTTTCAAGAGATACACATCTCAGAGCCTATTAGGATTCAATTCTTTAGTGCCAAATTTTTCTAGAGTCCTAGTTTCTTTGTGCACTTAGGCCTCATTTTTCCATCACATATAATCAATCTAAGAAATGTTTCTATGAGTCTCCATTAGTCAATTTTTTCCTAAGGTTATGTCCTTTGTCATTATGCATATACCTATCACGTGTCAAAAGTTACAAAAAGCCAAGTAAATTCTAAGTGTGGGGTGTTTTTGTGTCATTTCTCTAAGTTTGGATAGGTTGTTTAACTTTCAAAATTTTTGGGTTTCCCTTACCTACATGTTCATCTGAACCCCGAAACCCCAACTATTTGCCTCAAACTCTTTTTTGGAATAGAGTTTTGGAAATGTGCATACTAGAGTACCATTTCATTGGCATCCCCAAACTCCAATTCTAAAAAAATTGCACTTTGCACACTAAAATCCTTTATGCACTAGAGTTTTAGGTATTTACATGTTAGAGTATTGTTTTTTCATTCTCTTGAACTTTGAAACTTCGATATACCTTCATTGAATTCTCTTTGATGTCAAATTTTTGACCTTCCTCTTACTTGGGTGCCTTGTAAGGATCATCCCCAACTCTCGACCCCTAAATCAATATTTTCACTAAGTTACTTTATCATGTTTAGAGTTGGCGCCTTCCTTCTACCTAGGTATGTGTTTCTTATCATTCTTGAACCCTAACCCTTCCATTTATTTTATACATATTTTCAAAGTCAAAATTTGTCTCCTCTGTTGGTGTAAATAAAGTCTTGCACCTAGTTCATTCATTACTATGGGATTTATTTACACATGTTAAGTTTAGTTACATCCTAAGAAGGAATCTTTCTAGAAGGTGTTAGTTGTCATTAGTTGTTATCCTATCCTTTGACAACTACTACATGTGAACCTAGGTAAGTGTGATTAGTTGTCTCATGTCATATGATTAAGACACTTGTCATAATCCTATGACATCTTGCATCTCACCTTGGCTATATAACCAAGGGGTTCCTCTCATTGTACACAACAATCATATCATTGAATCATAATGATAAGAATACAGTTTATTCTTGTCATATTCATTTCTCCCTTTTTGTGCTTTCCATTTGGTCTCAAGATCTTGGCATCCATAGCCAATTCTAACATGGTATCAGAGCAACATCTCAGTTCTAACATGGTATCAGAGCGGGTTAGGTGCCATTGGAGAGTCTTTTTCTGAAGAGAGATACCAGATTTGGGGAGGCTCCATTTTTTTGACTCTTTATTAAGGTTCAATCAAAGCTTGTTGGTGTAAATATAAGCTCACCATTGCATCTAGAAGGTTCGAGAAAGTCAATTTTTCCTTTTGTTTCGTCTAAATCGGACATACGAGGCCAAATCTATGAGGGTTTGAAGCTGAAGAGTGGTTGCCAGATCTAGAAGGTAGCTGCAATTTTGGAGCATTTTGGGTCAAATCCGACCTTGCCATTGCATCCAAAAGGACCAAAAACCCTAAGATCAACTGCCAATTCGTCCAAATCGGAGCAAGTTGTCTGATGAGGCCAAAAAAAAATTGCTCAAAGAGTCGTACGACCCCAAATCGTCATAATTGTCAATGGTACGATTTTTGTGAAAAAATTATTTAATCCTGTCGAAATATTTTTGAATTTTTTTTTAGAATTTTAAAAAAAAAATCTATTGATTTTTCTAAAAAGATTTTATTGTAAAAAAATTATATCAAAAGAAAATTTTGCGGGCTTTTTTTTTTTTATTGGTCGTGGTACAGAGAGTACCGCGGACCTACATTTGTGCCTTGTGGTTGCAGGGTACCTACTAGGTCCCATCCATCAAGTGGCAAACCCTTATTAGCCGCGACCCCCACACATATTCCACAGGCTCCAAATTCCGGTAGTTTTTTAAAAAAAACCGACGAAGAAAATCTCAATCCAAGTGGATTGTTTGGAGATACCAGTGGATACAAGATTCTGATTCCTTTGAATATTCTGCCTATAGAATATACCGAGCAGCTCAAGCATATTCTGTCAAGATACCCCGCTGACTGACTTGGGCAAATATTCCGTTGGACATGGCGAATATTCTTTTTTGATTGGTCGATGGCTGTCAAATTTATACTAGTAAGTTGCTAACATTAGCAATACATCATCATTTTCTAAAAATTTTTGCCCCCCCTCGCGGATGAGCTTTTCATTTGTGCAAACTAACTTCAGAAGGCCATATATTGCTCATTTTGACTCCTTTTTTCAAGCAATTTTTTTTTTAATTTGGGCTAATTTTTCGTACTCTTCACAGTGGTGCAATTAGTTTTTGGTTTTGGTCCCTGGTTTTTCCAAAATTTTCAGATTCTCACAGGCATTGCTGCTTCGTCCTCATTTTGGGAACTTTGGGAGCTCATATCTTGCTCCTATGGTAACATTTTTGGGTGCAATTTTTTTTGAAAGTGCATGATTTTTTATGTACTTCTCAATGGTATGATCAGATCAATCTCATTTTGTACCAAAAATTATACTTGATTTTGTGGCCAAATTTGGAATTTGCATGTACCAAGATCAAAGACCACTTTGTTGTTTTTGGCAAGTGGCAACTATAAATACACTAAGTATAAAGTGACAAATCCAATATTTCTTGGGGGGGTTTCTTGATTGAGTAATTTGGGGGGGTAATCTTGTAGTGGTTGATTGCATTCTTTTGCTTGGTTTGTGTTCTTACAATGGGGAAATCTCAAATCGAACTCCTAAATCCACATAACTATGCTACATGGAGAAAATCAGTATGGAACTATCTCATGATGAAAGGTCTAATAGGTCATCTAAAGGAAACCACTCAAAAACCTACTGATGCTAAAGACTTGGCAAGGTGGGAGATTGATCGTGAGAAAACACTTGGATGCATATGTTCATTAGTCTCATTTGATTTACAATTGCATATTGAATCATGCAATACGCCTAAAGAAGCTTGGGAGACTTTTGAAAAATTGTATGGTAAAACAAATAAGATTAGGGAATATCATATTGATAATGATTTGATGAATCTCGATCCTAAATGTTTTGACCACATCCAAGACTACATCTCCAAAATCAAGCAACTAAGAACACAGTTGAAAGAATGCATTATTGAAAAAGAGTATTTACAGTTGATTCTAAATGTGTTATCCAAGCTTGGTCCTGAGTATTTAGTATTTGTTTATGGCTTTCATACCCATCGAATTTCTATGAGAGCATCATATGTTGATCTTAAGTTTGATGACTTTGCAAATCTTCTAATTCAAGAGGAAGCTAAGTTAATGAACATGGGTCTAATCAAGTCTTCCAAGTCACAAGCATTGGTGGCAAGTGAGTCAAAGGGACAGAAAGAATCAGGGAATCTTGATAAGAAGCAAAAGAAGAAAAAGAACAAGCCACATAAAGAATCAGAATCCTCATCATCACAAAGGAGAATCATCTAAGAAGGAGAGGCCTTTTTATGCATATTGAAAGAAGGATGGACATGAAGAACACTATTGTTATAAGAAGGATATTGATGAGTTGAAAAATCTTCTAAAAAAGAATCACATTGATTTTCCTTCTAGACAGTCTGAATCTTCTTCTCCTTCTACTTCAAAACAGTCTAAAAAGGAAAAAGGTCAAGCATCTACATCAGGAAATAAAGGTCAAGCTCTTTGTGCTTTTTCAGGTCTAGGATCAAGGAGATGGCTTCTATATTCAGGAGCATCTCATCATATGGCATCTTCATAGACTATATTCTCTTCATTTCATCCTTGTCTTATGTCTCCTATCTTGATGGGAAACAATACATACATGAGTGTATTAGGGAAGGGATTTATTAGTTTTGGGGAAAACACTTTTCAAGATGTTTTGTGTGTTCCTCATTTAACGAACAATATTCTTTCCATATATCAGATTACACATGGTGGAGATGGAAGGACTGTGAAGTTCACACTCAATTCAGTCATCATACGAGACTTGGAGAGTAGAGAGATCATTGCTATTGGGGTGGTTGATCATTCATCTCAGTTGTATACCTTTGCACAGTTTTCTTCTGATGATGGCATTGTTCCTTTGACTGTTGATCATATGAACCATGATTCAAAGGAAACATTTGGCTACTTGAACTTGGGAATTCTCACATTAGATCCAGTTCTTGAGTCATGCACTTCATCTCCTCCATCTACTGTTGTACCTAATGATGCTTGTGTTGCTATAGTTTTGGCTCCTTGTGATTCAGTGCAACAAGATCCTGATTGTCTTTTAGATTTGGCTACTTTGGATGGCTTCCTAATAGGTATTTCAGACTTGTTTGTGGAGTCCCATATTGCAGATTTGGAAGACATCATCGATGGCATTCATCTTCTCTTTGATGGAGAAGATCCTTCTTCAGTTGTTGTGAGGGAACACTTGGACCCTCCTGTTCATTCTCTACATGATCATTCTTTGTAGATTGGTGTGAGTGTGGATACTTTTGGACAACATTTGGAGGAGGCTTCTTTATCTTCAGAGGGGATATTCTTGTCTTTGGATCATGTTCTACATTCATCTCTAATAGATGTTGAATTTTCCTCTTCAACAATGTGGCCTAGAATGCCTATTTGGAGTGTGCCAGCTTTCGACATTGACATGGAGACACTTGAGCATGCTTCAGAGACATCATACATCATCCATATTCTTGATATCCTACATACATCCATAGTTTTGTTTCTTCCTAAGGGGAGGAACATTGTTTGGCAAGATTGGATCATCTTCAACATTCAATGTCGAGCTTCTACCATCATTGTAGGAGACTCAACATTGAGGGGGGGCTTCCTTGTCTCTCTTCTACTTCTCTCTTATGGGGGGGTTTTTTTTCCTCACATGGGGTTTTTACCTTCTCATTCATCATTGAGAGAATTAATTTTTTGTATCTTTCATCTCTCTTTTGGAGAAGATTTTTGTCCCACTGGGTTTTCTCCTTTTCTCCGTTTGTGAGAGATTGCATTGCATATGTACATGGGTACCTAACATGGCCTAGTAGCTAGGACCCATTTTTATGTCATTTTCATAATAATTTTCTACTCCCTAAGTTTCACTTAAGGGGGGGTGTTGGTGTAAATAAAGTCTTGCACCTAGTTCATTCATTGCTAGAGGACTTATTTACACATGTTAAGTTTACTTAGGTTCTAAGAAGGAATATTTCTAGAAGGTGTTAGTTGTCATTAGTTGTTATATTATCCTTTGAAAACTACTACATGTGAACCTAGGTAAGTGTGATTAGTTGTCTCATGTCATATGATTAAGACACTTGTCATAATCCTATGACATCTTGCATCTCACCTTGGCTATATAACCAAGGGGTTTCTCTCACTATACACAACAATCATGTCATTGAATCATATTGATAAGAATACAATTTATTCTTGTCATATTCATTTCTCTCTTTTTGTGCTTTCCATTTGGTCTCAAGATCTTGGAATCCATAGCCAATTCTAACATGGTATCAGAGCAATATCTCAGTTCTAACATCCTCCCCTTATACAATTACTTCTTGAGCATCCTCAAAATTTTATGCCCAGTAAAATCTCACCATACATCCCATTGGAGTTGAAGTTGCATGCATACCCTTAATCTATGAGTCATTCCAAAACCCTAATCCCAAAAACTTTCCACTATCTTATCTCATAAGAATTGTAAGTTTGACTTCCCTCCATTAGCATAACTTAAGGGATGATTTCCTTAGTACTCTCAAACCTCAATTCTCAACAATGACATGAGTCATGAGGTATCCTCAAGCCCTAAACCCTAAAACTCTTGTGCTTTTCTCTATTCATTCACACCTACCTCCTTGTTTGACTAAAAAACACCATAAATGAGATGATAAGTCCTTGCAACTATCATATTAGACTTGATTCAACCTAAAATTTATTGTTTACTCTAGAAGCATGGATTCAAATGGAATAAATGATGAAGGCGCCCATACTATAGTTGATATAGTGATCACATTTTGAACACCAATTATTCTTACAATATATCCACGCTACCATTATCAATGAATTTCATAGGCTCTTTTTCCCCTATACATTCAAAATGCTAGATGCCATTAATACTTAGAATGGTGGCAACCATGAAGATATGGATTTCCTCATCTTCTAGACTTCTATGCACATCCTAAAGAGGCAATTTTTGTACATAAATATTAATGTAATGACATCAAAGGCATGGGTGATCCTTGTAGAGAAAAATTGCAAAGAGTATTATATGGTTTCAATCTATTAATTTATTCATCATCTAAGCAGTATATTTCAAAAGTTGTAGAGGTGTCTATTGAAGCATATATTTGTAATCATATATATTCTTGGTTTTTTTTAATATTTTAGAATATTTATGGGTAAAGAAGTGTGGCATGCCCTTCTTTCCATAGATTTTTCTCTCACCACATTTGTTGGTGTGACTATAAGGAAAATTTAATAAGTGTTGTAGCACTTTAATGTATTATGATTTGTTATTTGTGTCATAAGGGAATAATGGGTAATGGTTAGAAAGTACAATTAAAGCAATTAGAATTAACAAACACAAAAAAACCATGAAAGAAAGATCAATTACACCCATATTCAATGAAATTAGAATGCAAGTCTTGAAGGATAACAAAACCAAATTAGCAATTCAATTCAAAAGATACAAACAATGCAAATCTATAATCTCATTATGGAATTATGTCAATTTAGGATGTGAATTGCTCAAATTATGCATAACCCATGTTGCAAAAGCTTTGATGATGATCTTGACTCATAATTATGATGCTCAAATGCTCAAAAGTACTCTCAAAAAGGTCATAAATTCCTTATAATAATTGTGTGATTTTTATGAAGAGGATGCCTTATTCTATAGAAATGCAAAGAATTAGATCAAGAAGATCAAGGGTGGAGAATTAATGAGAGCTTTAGTTAACTCAAAATATCCCCTTATTTCAAGGAAATTAGTTTAGGACATTTTGGAGGGAAGATATTTTGAAAATGGAATATGCTTTGTGCAAGTTGGAGGAAAATTAATAATTAAATATTTAGGAAATTATTTAATTGTGAGATAAGAGGAAATTAGGATTTAATTAAATAATTCAAGATTATTAATCAAAGTGGGAAGATAAATTAATATTTAATCAATGTGAAAAGAGGGAAATGATGAATTTTGATGAATTAACCAGATAATATTAATTAGTCAATTAATAGAGAAAAATAATGAATTTAATCAAATAATTGGAAATTATTTAATTAAATTGAGGAATCGGGAG
Organism: Sequoia sempervirens; assembly: GCA_007258455.2. Classification (NCBI taxonomy): domain Eukaryota; kingdom Viridiplantae; phylum Streptophyta; class Pinopsida; order Cupressales; family Cupressaceae; genus Sequoia; species Sequoia sempervirens. The sequence goes on from VDFB02000007.1 coordinate 2,395,342, forward strand.
ATAGTGAGGAAAATGATGTCAAGAGGGAAATTATGAATGTGTGATGCACTTAGACAATTTGAGGTGTCTACATTTTGCCCCTCTTTGAGACAATGTACCTGTTATGTTGTTTTAAAGACATGCTACTAATTGGATTTTTTTTTATGCCCCACTATGTCTCAGCAGGAGAAGGAAGGATGGTAGGCAGCCCCCTTGAGAGATCAAATGCAAAAATTAATTTTTGGGTCAAGCTCATGATAGGATGGCAGATAGGTTCAATAAAGAAGAGGAAAAATCAAGTTCTAGGAATCCAAGAAATTGATTAGGAAAGATGGGGAAGGCGAGAAATAGGATGAAGGGGGTGGAGGGATGAAATCTAGGGTTTTGGGGAACATAATATGAATTTGGAGTCATTTTCAATTCATTTGCACCTTTAGAGATTAGAATTCCTAGAGCTCAGAGTGACTTCTTGCTTCAAACGCCTTCACGCTATGGCTCAAATTATAGGTGCCCCACATCGTGCAGATGCAGTAAAAAGTTCCAGTGGCTCGTCAGAGCAAACATCGTGGTATGTACCTAACCCTAGTACCTTTGCACATATTTTTAGGTGCATTAATTGATACCTAAAGGTATGGAAACAAACACGTCGAGTTAGACTCGATGCTTTTGTAACCCAAAGTGACACTTTTCCAAGAAGTGTGGCGCTTTTGCATAAACGAGCAACCTAAAAAATATGATTTGCTTTTGATTGTGGTAAAGCGACACGTTTGTGAAAATGCTTGCTTCTGAAATGGCAAAGAAATGATTCTATAAAAAGTGTTTTCTTTTGACTATTATAAAATGACGCTTTTGAGAAAAAGCTAGCTTTTGTTTTTCTCACTTTTGACTTAGGCCTTGGCAGACTTAGGTTTTTATCATTTTTTTTTGGAAAATTGACATTGTGGGTGCTATGATTAGAGGTGATACTCGATCCTATTTTGTTGTGGGAGTGATGACCTAAAGTATTGGATCAAATGCCATGTCTTATGAATATGGATGTGGAGTTTCTTGGGGTCATTAGTTTATATCACATTGCTTATGCCAGATAATAGAGCGTATAGAGTATTCATGACTGCATTGGTAGAGATGTGGCATTCTAAGACTTCATCATTATAACTTCCTACTAGAAAGGCGGTCATCACATTGGAGGATATATAGCACATTATATGAATACCCATTTACGGAGTGAGAGTGATTTACGACCCTGACCATGGAATTGAGGCATTGGAGCAAGTTCTAGGAGATGATGAGATTGAGATTAATGATAGACAGATCGACTTGAGGCAATATATTGATATAGTTGATGATATTGTCATTGTGATAGCAGGCTTGATAAGTGAGAAAATTATGCTCAATAGGTGATCCAAAGGCTTCTTAGTTGGATGGGGCCAGGTGTTGGAGTTGATTATGGAGGCTCATGTTTATGCATGGGGACCATGCATACTTTCTCATCTTTATCATGGCATGCACTAGGTGGTGTATCGATAGGCCACCAGCTTGTTAGCAAGTACCATATTGCTTCATATTTGGGCTTGGGAACACATTACAATGACTAGACCATTAGGGGAGGCAATTTGAGATCTAGGTTATCCTTTTGTATATAGATATGACACTATGTTGATACAACATCGACTAGGTGATTTAGATTTTTGGAGGAGGACCATTGATGATGTTGCAGAGTTTAGGTGGAGTTTGTGGTTACACGTTCAGGCTTGGGATGATGACAGAGAGAACCTTCCATTATTTTGATAGACCAAGTGGTTGATCGGTAGGACACTATACATCCTAGAGAGGTACCTTCCTGATTGAGTGTAGAGACAATTCAAAGAGATACAAGACGTACCTGTGGTGGATTACCATGCCATATTTTCTCTAATTATGAGAGAGATTGAAAATTAGGATCTGATGCCATCTCCATAGGTGGCGTTCATAGAGTCTATACAATTAGCCCCTCTTCAGTGGATCTAGGTAGATGGTGGAGAGGATCTTAGGACTACCACAAATTATGATGCATGGTGGATACCCTAGAGGCCACTTAGGTTTACACACCTAGATGGAGGGGTAGTAAGAGGGAGGAGGCGACGAGAGGTGGAGATAGGCAGAGCCTACTAGTAATGGCAAATGGTAGAGGAAAAGGTCCTTGTTGTAGATTACAAAGGGTAGCAGGAGGTGGTGGTACCAATAGAAATAGTGCCAACAAGATGAGATGGGATGCCTCAAGAAGGAGGCCCAAATGATGTCTAATTCGGGGTAGCATTGTAGGAGAGGGATTAATAGGCTCGTTGGGAGAGAGACAAATACTAGGATGAGAGAGATGGATTGATTGTACATTTGTCCTAGAGGATGGTAGAGAGAGACTAGAGAGCCGCAAAGAGAGACATAGAGATTACCCAATGCCACCAGGGTGAGGCACAACTAGCATAGGTCATTGTCGAGAGGGGTGTTGAGAGGGTATGGAGATAGTAGCTGGAGGATGCAAGATAGGGCCAGGTGATTCCCATGGCTCAACACATGATGGATGTCAAGCTTCTTGAAAGAGAGACTTCCTATTATAGGACCCTATATGAGGGGGTGGTACCTACACATAGATGTCAACCGATATTATCAACAAGGAGTGTAGTTGTAAGTGGGTCAAGAAAATTAGATGGGAGATTCGTTGGTCGATTGTCACTAGAACCATCATAGGTAAGACCTTCAAGTGGATAGGGAGAGAATTCACAAAAACCAATGGGTTCTCCACCACAGGTGGCTCCTCCTCATCCTCCTTCTCCAGGTTAGGAGGAGAGAGGGAGTTCAATGTAGCTCATCTTTTTATATATATTTTGATGTACATATATTATTTATGTATATACATTCATAGATCTTGGTAGCCTTTTGTACATATTTATTTTTTATGTATATATTATATCACACATTCAATGTATAGACTGTGTGCCATGGCATATATGAGATGAGATCTTTTTTATGCAACTTTGATAATGTTGTTATGTGATGTTATGGATGATTATGGATGCATATGATATTGTGATTTCTATATGATATGTGATGATAATGTTTCATGTATGAATGATTGTTTTTGTATTGTAGATGTTGTATATGATGATTATGTAGGATGGGTGATGTTACGATGCTACTAATGAGTGGTTGATGCAAGATGCGATGGATATTTTTGTGTATGTCATGATACTTTGATAGAATTGTTAGTATGATGAGGAGAAGAGAAGAATGGATGATTATACAGATAAAATAAAATGAGATGTCATGTTGATCAAATATCATGAAATCTATGATTATTGGGGGTGATCCCACAATATTGGTTTACAATTTTTGGCCAAACTGGACATTGAACTGAATTTTTTTAACTAAATCTTCACTTTTGGGCACCTATAGTGGCTACACCGTGAGGAATTTGAAGATGATGCAAACTAGTGATTTGTGAAATTTTGTCTATAGATTCTAAATATATTTTTTTTCAAAATTTTTGGAATCAGATTGCACTTCTTTTTTCATCTGCTTCGAAAAATAGTTTTTAACAGTAAACACCATTTTTAAAGAGTGACGTTACTGGATAACACAACTTTTTCTATGAAGGATAAAATTCTATTTTTTCAAATTTAGATTCATAACTAGGATATCTAGTGCATGGAATTGGTTTTATAGCATTTCATTGAATATTTTTTTCTTAATTAAATTTCAAAGTCAAACGAGTTACAATTCAGACGTGATTTACTAGCTAAAACATAACTTTTTTTGTATGTATCCAAATTCAATTTTATTTTTTTTGTTGGATTAGAGGCACTGATATTTTTCAATTTTTTTTTGATAATTTTCAATTTTTCCACATTTGCAAAACAAAGAGATTGATTTTCACTAAAAAACCTACATTTACAAGAAATAAAAAATAAATATAATAATCAAATTAAATATATTTAAAATTATACTTTTTGGGAAGCTTATAATAAGGACTATATACTTACAAAAAATAAATTTTAAATGAATTCATTTGATCCCCCAAAAGATAAATCAAAACTAGTTTTTTATCAGCATTTTGATAGGTGTAAAGGAGACTTCGTTATAGGTATGGTTTAAAAATAGCAGGGTCCTATCCAAGGGGTTTTTATCTAAGGTGGTTTGACCAAACCCTCTTCAATTGGAATCCTTTAAATGGAATTTTCAAGGGTTAAATCATTATATTTTCTAAAAATATGTGATTTCAGCAAAAATCAGACTGTCCCAAAAAGTGTAAACCACTATTGTGGGATCACCTTTGGATAGATTTGAATGTTTTATTGGACATGTGATGAAATAGGATAGATGATTTTAATTTTTCTTTAATTTATGCTAAAGAATGTAGAACAATACTTATTTTGATATAGCAATTAGAGACTATGCACCAAGCTATTAATGTAACGCCCACGCCAAGGAACCCCAAAGGACAACACTAAACTAGGTCAAATTAATGGAACATTTTTTTTTAAACAACAATAGAATTCATAACATAACATGATAACTAATCCTAGGTCCTCTAAGGTTCCTCGACTGTGCTACTCACAAAACTAATCAAGATAACTAGAATCAATTCATCAACTACTAAGATAACATAATTTATCTAACATGCAAGGTTCATTTTAAAGCTCCACAATGATTCCGCACTACTTTCCTTCCACAATGTAACAACTAATAATCAACCATTAAAGATCATTTTCCTAACTATTATATGAAAGATGCATTTATTTACAATACTTTTCACAAGAAGATATTGATAATTGTACATCATCACCATATTTACAACATTGCTTCCTCAAGTACATGTAGGAAGATTACATCAAATTACATAAGGGATACAAATGGATATACAATCCAATACATAATGCATGATAGGATTCCTTCACAACTGAATCAAGAATTGGAGTCCATAGAGCAATACTCAATCACCACGCTTACGAACATTCAACAAGAATACCCAATGGAGAAAAGCACCAACCTCCCGACCATGTGGTACCCTGAGGTCCGCCCTCCATGATAGGAGATAACACAAGTTCCCACATCCAACAAACAATCAGGAAAACAACAGGCTAACACAATCAAGGGCTATACAAGACTCCAAAAAAACACTGCTAACAATACCAACACCACTATAACACTTACTTCACTTCCAGAGGCACTCACACAACAAAATGAGGAAATGCAATTAGGGAATGCTAGACTGCAATAGGGAGGAATGTCATCCCATATGGGTTGTCTTAGTAGATCTTCCTAGGCCCTGACCCCCATCCTAGGTTATCCTAGAAACCTCTCTCAATCCCCAACCCTCATTGAGAGCCACTTCCCCTACTTGCAACTAGTAACCCTACACATCAGGCAAGGTATTGATCATCTTGCACACTCACCATAATCACATGAATCCAAACGTAATATGAGGCACATAACCCAGAACATTGCCAAACCATTTCCAAAGAAAAACAATCATAAGGACCATTCACCCAATATATACCCCCTCCTAAGCCTCTAGAAACCAACATACTAAACTCATTCCCAATGACACAGGAACTTGAATATATTATACACAGATGACATTCACTTTGACAATTCCATATACACTTAATCCATTAATCACAACACATTGTCTAATACAAACCATTTAATCATCACATTATACCCATGAAGACATTCCTTTAATTAAAGCATTATTTCACTTATCACTTGCTTTAACTTCACCACTTACTACAATAGATAAATTATTTACCGCCAATAATTATATTTGCAAATGACTATAATTACAATATTCTAAATTAAATTCCATGGAAATTTTACTAATTAGCCATAATTAGTTATATAAAAATAATCATCATTCACCTACTGAATAATTAACTGAGAATAATCCAAATCATTTATTATTTAATCTAAAATATTTAAATTAATTAACCATTTTCTAGTATTTACCCTTACGTGACATTAACATTCGCCTAAGATTATAATTATATTCACAACTTATCTAATTCACTTTAACGTTTAATCTTTAAGTAAATTGGGCTATGCACAAGTAAATTCATTTATCTAATCTACAAACCATTCAATTCTCTATATTGCAATAAATCAATTCACTTAGTTTTATACACAATTAAATATTCATTTTAATATTAACTTATCCTATTAGAATCCTTTATTTATTTAACATTTTGTTTCTCTTTGCAGAGGTGGCGACTACCTATCATAGTCTTGTTTTGGCTCACAGAAGAAGGTACAAGAAGATTTGGTTGGAGGGTGATTCTCTGAACATTATTAATAATTTGAAGAATATATCTCCCCCGTTTTGGACTATTGAGGCCTTGATCAAGGATTCCATTGAAATTATTAAATCCTTTGATAATGTTTATATTTCCCATATTTTGAGAGAGGGAAATAAGTTAGATGATTTCTTCGCTAACTTTGGTGTTAGAGATAGTAAGGTCTGGGATTTAAATGACCCCATCCCTTATGAGGCCATGACTATTGTTATAAATGAAAATTAATTTATTCATTAAGGTGTGCACGTCCTTGCTCACGTGGTTGAATGTCATTAGTAAGGATGTTATGGGTATGATTTTGAGGAAAGGCTGTCATATGGCGCAGAGTTGAAATTCATTATGGTATGTTTGTCCTGTGGCTACCTTCACACGGATTGTGGGTGTTAGCCGCATAAGCTTCCAGAGTCTTCTGTTGGATAATTCGGTTCTGGGTGGTGTCTGCTGCTTCCTTCTGAGTTTCTTGTTGAGTGCTTGATCTTTGTTTTCTATCGTCATGGGTGGGGACATAAATCGTGTCGAGCCCAAATCCTGTGATACTGCTAAGCTGAGAAAGGAAGTGTGGGAGATTTTAGAAAAGGGTGGTCTAACTCCTTTCATGGAGAAACTGCATGGAAATAATCCTCAGGTTACTAAATTGGTTGAGAAAGGGTGGAAAGGGAGAACCTTGGACTTGGGTGGTAGGAAAGTTGCGATGGATGAGGAATTCATAGCCCAGATTACTGGCCTAGCAATTAAGGGTATGAAAGTGTACAAGGATAAGAAAGAATCACAGGCTGCAATGTCCCTTTTCTTTAAGAAGAATGAGATTGATGACTTGAAGCCTGCAAAGAGTGGTGGGTATCTAAGGAGTTCCTTGAAAGCTCTTTGGCAGGATGTTGTCGAAGAAATCATGAGGTATGTAACCCTGGAAGGAAGGTACACAACCATTAACAATTGCCATTTTTTGTTGCTTAACCATTTTAGGCACAAGAAATGGGTGTCATTTCCCTATTATTTGTTGGTGCTGATAGACTGTGGGATTAAAGAGCATAGGAAGAATCCTAAAAACCCTGTCTTGCATTTGGGGTTGATTCTTTTGATTTATGAACATGTGAAAGCTCATGATGTCCAAAAAACTCTTGTTTCTCCGAAGGATATTTCTACTAAAGCTAGGGTGGGTTATGAAACTGAGTTGGGTGAGGAAAGGGCTTCTAAGAAAATGAGGAAGAGGAGGCTTATTTTAAATAAATATTTTGAGTTGGATAGGGATGATGATGTTGACTATGTCCTAGATTCGTATGCCTCTTTGGAGGAGGGCCCCATATCCCCTGTTCAGGGTAAATCTGGGAAAAGGAAAATGGATGAGGGAGCGGGTTATACGACTTGCAGTGATGATGTGGAGGGGATTGTTCCTTCTAAGTGGGGCAGAGACAAAAATGATCTTTATGGGGAAGCTTCTTCTCCTCCCCCTGCGTCTAGACTTGTGCAGGAACCTGAGGAGGGAGGCCAAAAGAGAAGGGTTTGGAAACCTAGTCAACACCTGGAGAAGGATGTCCCTCTCTCTGTGGCTGGTGGTTTCCATGGTGAGGATGTTTCGAGCGCTGTCATTGGGTTGCCGAAGCAGGAGAAGGTTAGAGTTGTGGGTGGTGAACAGGCTACGGGAACTAAGAAAGTGGATGTAGAGAGGAATCAAAAGAGGAAGGCTGTTGTGGAGCAAATTGCCAATTCCATTCGTAGGATGAAGTCTCCTGTCACTGTTGGTAAAGGTAAGGATGCTTCTGATGATAAGGTTCATGAGAGTTCTTTTGAAGAGGATGTTGCTGTGGGAAATCGCATTGAAAATTTTGATAGGGAGGATCTTTCTGATGTGTTGGGATCAGCCCGTGACAGTGCCAATGTGCTTTTTAAACTGTTTAAATGGTTCTTTCATGAGATCAATAGGACCAATGTTCGTATTAGAAGTATTGCTTGCAAGGCTGAGGACCCTTCGAACCAAATCCAAATTGATAATTTAATGGCTGGTCTCAATACTGTTGCTAATACTATGGTGGAAGAAACCGTCAATCTGAAATGGAGTATGGAGGGAAGAATGTTATCCCTTGAGGAGAAAATTGATAAAATTTGGAATGTGGTTATGAAGAGTGGAGAAGCCCCTAAAGTCTTGACTATGTCAGACTCTGCGAAGGCTTTCTCCCCTAAAAAGAGAAAGGAAATTGTGTCTGCTAATGTTATGGCTGTTGAGGGCAAGCTGATGGGGGAGGATTATGTTGCTGTTAAGGGTGTTGCTAAAGGTTTTGTTTTGAGTTGTGAGGTAAAAACTGGTGGGCCTGGGGTTAGGACTAGAAATAGATTGAAAAATTAGGCTGGGGCCTCAGGTATTGAGTTTTTGATACTGGGGTTAAGGGACAAAAGCTTGCTGCTAGTGAGATGGAAACTGTTGAAATTCTGAACAATATGTAGTGGTGTTTTCTAGTTTCTCGCTATTTTTTGACTGGTGGTTTGTTGACTTTGGGCTGATGGTTGTTTAATGTTGTTCCCTTTTTGATTCAGCTGTTCCTTTTTGTAAAGGGTTCCGGGCCCCTTCAAAACCCATTTTTTACCTCTAATCAAAACATTTTGTTTCTTCATATAAGAAAAGTCAGTCTTCACTTTTAACAAGCATATAATATAATACATATATATATATATAGTTATAATTATATATATTATATTATTAACAAATGAAATCATACTATACATAACTCCCATCGATATAAATACATATTAAGGATAAAAAGAGCTCATATCATATTTATTTCCAACGTTATATATATTATCGATGAAATCCTATTAATGAGTATTTTCCCTCAACATCTAAATATTATCGGTGAAATCATAGTAAACTCAAATCGCATGACATAATCTCACAAATGTAGCAAAGAAAATAATAAATGCCAAGAAATATTAGGGCACACAGTGGCAAGGGAAGCAGGCAACGATGGCGCTACAATGAGGGAAGCTGTGCGGGCTGGTGTAAGGCCAAATTCCACTACTGGCATGCATGAGTATATCAGATTTCATAGTTATAAAGGCCCTAGTAGACATGTATGCAAGGATTGAAAGCATAGAGAAGGCACATGAATTACTTGGCTGAATGCCTCAAATAGATTTCATCTCATGGAGGAAAATGATAGTAGGATGCACGCACTTTGGATTTGTTGAAAATCCCTAGAACTTTCGAGCAAAAGTAAATGATTGGGGAGGAGACAAGGCGTGAGGATGCCTCATAGGGACGCATGACTGCAGAATATGCACAAAATTTATTTGCTAAAGAGATACTTTCAAGGAATGCGATTAACAGGTGAAAAACATGTCATCTTCTTGGAATGCAATGATTGCAAGATCTACACGAATTGGATTTGTTACAAAAAATGGCTTAAGAAACTTTCAAGCAAATATAACTGGTGTAAAAAGACGCTAGGCATGGGGTTCAGTGATTGCTGAATGTGCATAGGCAAGAAAGTGCACTTAAGGAGAAGGAGTCTTATTCATCGATAGCCAAAGGTGGCATTTCAAATGGATCACCTGGAAACTTTTAACTATTATGCTACAATTCATAATTTGAATGATATATGATAGACCAAATTATAAGGCATTAAAAATTCAATTGACAGAAGGTTTCCTGAAGAATTATAATCCCTTCTAGGGTGAATAACAAAGAAACCTTTGTGAATGAAGATACCTAAGGTGTTCTAAGGAGGTTATGCTTTGGAGAAGCCGTGATTAGAATGCAGATCACTATTTTAATGTGACAATCATTGACATCTATTGAAGATAGAAATTGCATTAAATGGTGCATATAATCCTAGCCTACTCTGTCAACATAGAACTAAGATAAATTACAACAACATTTCCTTTTATTAAAAACATAGAAAGGCAACAATAACATACTTGTGATAGCTCTCTTGAGTTCAGCGTGATTCTACCTTCTTGTTCTCAATATCTAAAAACAGAAGCATAGATATTGCCAGAGAAAAGGGTATTTTCTCTCCAATTTAATAACACTATGTCGATCATTCATTCATTCAATTTCCTCATACTGAGAGCAATCTTCTGATTGTTGAGACACACAAATTTATCTCCCCGATAAATTGATGCAGAAGGGCTTGCAAATAATTTCTCCCCGGTAAATTGATTGAAATTCCTTGTGACCCCCTCCCCCCCATATCATTACCTCCGCTCCCAAAACGTTTTCTGGAAGAGTGGTTGTACGGGAATTCCAACCAACTATCCCAACTGGCTATAGTTAGTTTTTAATTTATTAAATCAATCTTCCTGACACCCTCAAAAATTCATTTTAAATTAATTAAAAGTATTTTATTTAAACCCAATTTCATGCAACCGGGTAAAATCATTTACCCACAATTACTTATACATACCCTAAAATTAATTAATTAACTCGACTTTATAATATTCTCTTTACTTACCTTTTTATTTTCATTTATTAATTATAATGTTACACTATAAATTTATTAATTTTAACACTACATTATAAATCTATTTCATTGTTAATTATGGTTATATATATTTATTTATATTTATATGTTTATTTATCAAAGTGTACCTTTTTCCCTAGCAAATTATTTTAATGCATAAGATAACCAAGGCATATAATAAGAAAAAATAAATAAAAGCCAAAAAAATTACCTGACCACTATCCAAGGTCAACATGCAAAACCTTAAGCAACCCTGACAGACCAAATTGACAAAAATGACAAGTTATCAAACTGGATACTCATTGTCTTCAAGGATGATGGATAGGGTAGAGGACCAGGTGCTATCTCCGATCAACTGATCCATTGGGTTTCAAGGAACGCTTAGACCTAGTAATTCAGGTGGAAACGTAGCCTAGTACTTGTTCACTCAAGCATACGACTTAGAGCACATCTTCATAATAGCCGAAGCACTAGGAAAGGAACTCTAGCAATCGTAACTCACTCCCCTATGTCCCCCATATGTCCAATGGTATGATGCCGCCCTTTCCACCTATCCTAACAACATACTACTACCTCACCTAACTATCTAAATAAATCTTTTCATAATAATAATAACATAACAATGTGCATCATAAACACAAAAGTACTCAAAGAGCTCATGTTCCATTGGCGACCACAACCCTTGAACACAAGTTAGTACCTCTTCATGATAATAAATATAATCATAATCATAATCATAATATCATATCATCATGATAACAATATGTTAGAATCATGTGAAAATCTTAAAGATAACCAAAGCACTTCCATAGCACAAATACTCCCATAGCTTGCATCCTTCATCTTCAGGTTCCTTAGCTAGACTATCTATACATCCACGGTGAGATTGGAGGGGCACTACATCCTCCCCCCCAAAAACTTGACTTACTCCTGGAAGTCACAAACTAGGGTGGAAACATAACACATTAGTATTGCAAAATTCTATTTCCAACATCAAAGTTGATTCATTACATCAAAATAATATACACTAGTTTTGCCTATGAAAATAAGTCATCTCACAAGGATATGTACTTATATAGTTTGTTTCAAACATGACCAATCCTTTTAATTTTCAATGTCACAATAATAACAAAATCAAGACTTGCATTTCAAAAATGATTCCATAGTACATAAACCACTCAAAATCCTTACTTATTAGCATTGACACCCATCAGTTTCTTTTAGGACAAGGAAAACATTGCACCCTTTTAATCCTAACTAGCATAATTTATCATAACAAAAACATATAAAAGTATTCGATTTCAAATGCATTACCATTTAATTTTCTTTACTCTTAAATTGAAATTCATCTTCCAATACATTGTTAAGCAGTCAATACGTCAGAATGCTACATTTCCATAAAGAACAACATAATTATACACATAAAGCACACATTTTTCATTAAATATCCATCATTTACAAACAAGACATTCCACTTTATTCATTTTAGAACACTAAATATCACAACATATTCAACAAAATATCATGATTTCATAGCTTTTTAGAAGCATGGAAACACAAATTATCATTTCATAAGTACTATATTCATGATTTAATATACATTCTTCACATACACACAAATTCACATCACTAGGAATCACATCACAAGGCTACACAAGGGTCCATCTGGACACCGAGAAGCAACATACTAATCCATGATACATAATCTATGAGCCAAGAGCCAATATCCATCTCACATAATCCATACCTCACACTCAGTGGCTTGATGGTGTTAGGCCACACAAACATGGTAAGACCATCCAAACAAGACCATAATGACCTATCTCTTGTTATATAAGGTGGTTAGCCTCCAAGAGATAGTCATCACACATAGGTGGGTAGTGGCTCCTAATTGTGTAACAACCTCACATACCCCCATCCTCAAGGTTCCATGCATCTACTTCCTCATATACACTCACCAAGTTCGCCTCATGCGTCCTTGGAGAGGAATCACAATACGACACATGGATGACATTGAAAACAATAAGGATAAACTAGTTTAGCCACCAAAGTCATAAAGAAAGATCAAATAAAAATTCAATTTAAAAAAAAAAGCAAGAAACACACATAATTTCAACACTAAATCAAATGTAACCATGAGAGTTATGTGCAAATAAAGATCACAAGGTGTGGCTAAACCATCACAATCAAATATAAACAAAGTGCTAGACTTCACAATCAATAGAAAATCATCAATAACCATAAAGAAAATAAACAATCTTCGAAATTACATTGTACAACATTGTGTGACTAGATACTAGCTACCGAATGAGGAAGGAGGGAACAATGTCGGGCTATAATAGTAGCCCTCATGTGGTGTAGAGTGAGCATGCCATCCACATGGCTTAGAGTGTACTCCTCGGCTACACCTTGCATCACGTTGTCACACGGCATGGACTAACCAAGTGGCCCACACACTCCTTGGATGCCTGCATGGGATGTGCACCTTGGCCACATCTTGCATCGCATCTTAGCATGGCATGGTCATTCACTAGCCGGAGAAGGAACGTATTGGTCGTATGCTGCATGGTAGTGTGTTTGTAGCTCCATAAAAGTAGGCACGTGCAGAACACACCCCACATAATGATACCTCATGGAGAAGGCACACACAGGTACTCGTCGTAGCCAGAGGTATACATGGCTAGGACATACCCATATGCTAACCAACCCAACACAATCAAAAGAAAACATGAGTAGCCCTCTACAAGTGTACGATTCCCCATTATGCTCGTCACACAAGTAGGTTATCATAACACAATCAGATAATGCACCTTCATGTGTCTATGCATGTGGCATTGTTTCTTTGAGCCCAGCTCGCTACCATCAACAACACAGGTAGATACAATATATACAATGCATATATGAGTATCAATATGGGGCTACTTGAGCTTCACCTCTCATATAGACAAGGTTGACTCGCTAATGCCAACACAATGCCCCTACAGGTGGCTAGGCATATACTAACAAACAATGCTACTGTACTCAAAACTGTGGGGATTAGGCTAGCACATATGGATCAAGTACCCTGATCCATCATAAGGGGAAGTAGTGAGTACTTTTCCTTGGGATCAGTTGAGTTGAGACTGCTTTGCGCTGCTATATGCATATGCTACACACTTCGCCCAAGGAACTTTGTGGCTACCACTACCCCTTCATGGATTGAGGGACTAGAGAACCAAAAGAAAAGGATCTATGAAACTATCTTTTGGCTACTCTTATATAAATTTTAACCACACGTGGGTTGGCCCTCAATCAGGCAACAAACATACAAACACACATAATGGTATGATTAATCCCACACCAAAAAATACAACATATTCCCCATGGATGGGTACACAGTATCACCATCCCATGGGAACACAAAGCAAGTACAGGGTATTCACAACACTCAACCAATGCACACTTATTGGTTTCTCACATTTATAGGGGGTACAATTACATACACAATTCCATTACTTTTCAAAAGATACATACCATAAGTACATTTATTTCCATAACCAATGTGATTCATATCATTACATATTATCCATAACCCTTTAATAGTTCTTTCTTTCACTCTACTCTTTTCCATATATATTGCATGATGCTATATGTCAATGTCATGTTCATTGTGATCACTTAACAACTCTACTTAACAAATTCACATTCACTTTTATTCATTCAGTATAACATTCTATCCTCAAAACACATTCATATGCAAACTAACTTTTCTTCCACACAATAAGAATTTTACATAAGCACTATGAATTTCTAAATGCATCCGAGAATCATTAACACTTCCACATCAACATTCATGCATCCACAGTTCAACAAATTATACACAAGTTCTATATTCACAAAAGAATAATAATGATCCTCTACTTAACTCTTACTACTTCATGCAGGTCTTTCCTAAACACAAACGACTTTTCATCACAAGCTATTCAAATTTCTACAGAACAAAAGGATTCACATATTTGTTTCCAAAACACAATCCCACATTCTCTTAAACTTTTATCCCAAACTAGTACAAGTAATTCTAAACCTTTACACAATGATTATGCCTACTCAAACATTCCTATCCCATACCTAAGCTTAATTACTTCACATGTTACCCCCTCATAACAATTCAACATGCAAGACATCCAATGCATAAATATTTTCTATTTATACAATAGTAAGAAAAGAGAAAGATATTAAACATCATACATCATAGGTTTCAGCTACACATAGCAAACAAGATGTTCAAATACCAATATAGTCATCATAATTTCTCAAAATAGAAACCTAGTTCTATGCACTAGCATCTTATTTATTCCACAAAAGTATCCCTTACCAATAAAAAATATCACATCATGTAATGCATAAATTTACTTCCAAATGCATTATAGCAATCACAAAGAATAGACAATAATTCTTTTATAAACTACCTACATACTTTTCCTTAGTCTACTCTAACTACCCTTTTACATGCAGTATATCCTTATCATTATGAAAATGCACTGAACAACATAAATAACCTAATTGTGCAAAATAACATCTTATCCTAATGCACATTTAGTCAAACAAAAGAAATCCACATGCCAACTAGTCAGCTAAATAATCTGAACCCACACATGCATTCCAAGACTAATTTTGCACTTTTAAAGAACTGGGAGTCATGGAAATGAACCAAGGTCACACAAGGAAAATAAACAAGGACAACATAATGGGTTCATATGAAACTAGAGTGCCCAGTGTTAGAACTTGGGCTCTGACACCATGTGTAACGCCCCTGCCAAGGAACCCAAGAGGACAACACTAAACTAGGTCAAATTAATGGAACATTTTTTTTAAACAACAGTAAAATGCATAACATAACATGATAACTAATCTTAGGTCCTCTAAGGTTCCTCAACTGCGCTACTCACAAAACTAATCAAGATAACTAGAATCAATTTATCAACTACTAAGATAACATGATTTATCTAACATGCAAGGTTCATTTTAAAGCTCCACATTAATGATTCTACACTACTTTACTAATAATCAACCATTAAAGATCATTTTCCTAACTAACTATAATATGAAATATGCATTTCTATACAATAATTTTCACAAGAAGATATCGATAATTTTACATCATCACCATATTTACAACATTGCTTCCTCAAGTACATGCAGGAAGATTACATTGAGTTACATTAAGGGATACAAACGGATATACAATCCAATACAAAATGCATGATAGGATGCCTTCACAACTAAATCAAGAATTGGAGCCCACAGAGAAATACTCAATCACCACGATCACAAAAATTCAACAAGAATACCCAATGGAAAAACACACCAACCTCTCGCCCATGTGGAACCCTGAGGTCCACCCTTTGTGCTAGGAGATAACACAAGGCCCCACATCCAATAGTCAGTTAGGAAAACAACAGGCTAATACAATCAAGGGCTATACAAGACTTCAACACAACACTGCTAACAATACCAACACCACTATAACACTTCACTTCTAGAGGCAATCACACAACATATTGATGAAATACAATTAAGGAATGCTAGACTGCAATAGGGAGGAATGTCATCACATATGGGTTGTCCTAGTAGATCTTCTTAGGCCCCGACCAACATCTTGGGTTATCCTAGCAACCTCTCCCGATCCCTGGCCCCCATTGAGAGCCACTTCCCTTACTTGCAACTAGTAACCCTACACATCAAGCAAGGTATTGACCATCTTGCACACTCACCATAATCACATGAATCCAAAGGTAACATGAGGCAACACCCTTAGGGTTTACATTTCACACAAGGCACATAACCTAGAACATTGTCAAACCATTTCCAAAGCAAAACAATCATAAGGACCATTTACCCAATATATACCCCCTCCTAAGCCTCTGGAAACCAGCATACTAAACTCATTCCCAATGACACAAAAACTTGAATATATTATACACAGATGACATTCACTTTGACAATTCCATATACACTTAATCCATTAATCACAACACATTGTCTAATATAAACCATTTAATCGTCACATTATACACATGAAGACATTCCCTTAATTAAAGCATTATTTCACTTAAATCACTTGCTTTAATTTCACCACTTACTACAATAGATAAATTATTTACCGCCAATAATTATATCTACAAATTACTATAATTACAATATTCTAAATAATTAAATTCCATGGCTATTTTACTAATCAACCATAATTAGTTATATAAAAATAATGGTCATTCACCTACTGAATAATTAACCGAGAATAATCTAAATCATTTATTGTTTAATCTAACTTGCATTTAAATTAATTAACCATTTTCTAGTATTTACCCTTACATGACATTAACATTCACCTAAGATTATAATTATATTCACAACTTATCTAATTTACTTTAACGTTTAACCTTTAAGTAAATTGGGCTATGCACAAGTAAATTCATTTATCTAATCTACAAACCATTCAATTCTCTATATTGGAATAAATCAATTCACTTAGTTTTATACACGATTAAATATTCATTTTCATATTAACTTATCTGATTAGAACCCTTTATTTATTTAACATTTCGTTTCTTCATATAAGAAAAGTTGGTCTTCATTTTTAACCAACATATAATGCAATACATATATACATACATATATATATGTTTATTTATTTATATTTATAGTTATATATATTATATTATTAACAAATGAAATCATACTATACTTAACTCCCATCGATATAAATACATACATATTAAGGATAAAAAGAGCTCATATCATATTTATTTCCAACGATAGTATATTCTATTAATGAGTATTTTCCCTCAACATCTAAATATTATGAGTGAAATCATAGTAAACTCAAATCGCATGACATAATCTCACAAATGCAGGAAAGACAATAATAAATGCCAAAAAATATTAGGGCACATGGGTGGCAAGGGAAGCAAGTAGCGATGGCGCTACAATGAGGGAAGGCACGCAAGCTGGTGTAAGGCCAAATTCCACTACTGGCATGTGTGAGTATATCAGATTTCGTGGTTATAAAGATAGCAGGATTATACTTCTTCGGGAAAGCATAATCTTTCCCGAAGAACTATAATCAAAGAAGCCTTTGTGAATGAAGGTGTTCTAAGGAGGTTATGCTTTGGAGAAGCCGCGATTAGAATGTAGATCACTATTTTAATCTATTGAAGATAGAAATTGCATTATGGCGCATATAATCCTAGCCTACTATGTGAATAGGAAAATAAGATAAATTGCAACAACATTTCCTTCTATTCAAAACATAGCAAGGCAACAATAACATACTTGTGATAGCTCTCTTGAGCTCAGCCTGATTCTGGCTTCTTGTTCTCAGTATCCAAAAACATAAGCATAGATATTGCCAAAGAAAAGGGGTTTAATAACATCGTGTTGATCATTCATTCATTCAATTTCCTCACAGTGAGAGCAATCTTATGATTATTGAGACACACAAATTTATCCCCCCCATAAATCGATGTATAAGGGCTTGCAAATAATTCTCCCTGGTAAACTAATTGAAATTCCTTGTGGAAGAGTGGTTGTACGAGAATTCCAACCAACTACCCCAACTAGCTATAGTTAGTTTTTAATTTATTAAATCAATCTCAAAAATTCATTTTAAATTAATTAAAAGTTTTTTATTTAAACTCAAAATTTGGGGTAAACCCAATTTCACGCAATTGGGTAAAATTATTTACCCACAATTACTTATACATACCCTAAAATTACTTAATTAACCCGACTCTATAATATTCTCTTTACTTACCTTTTTAATTTTCATTTATTAATTATAATGTTACATTATAAATTTATTAATTTCAAAATTACATTATAAATCTATTTCATTATTAATTATGGTTATATATATTTATATGTTTATTTATCAAAGTGTACCTTTTTTCCTAGCAAATCATTTTAAAGCATAAGATAACCAAGGCATATAATCAGAAAAATTAAATCAAAAGCCAAAACAATTACCTGACCGCTATCTAGGGTCAACATGCAAAACCTTAAGCAACCCTAACAAACCAAACTGACAAAATTGACAAGGTATCAAACCAAATACTCATCCTCTTCGAGGATGATGGCTAGGGTAGGGGACCAAGTGCTATCTCCGAGCAACTTATCCATTGGGTTTCAAGGCATGCTTAGACCTAGTAATTCAGGTGGAGACGTAGCCTAGTACCTGTTCATTCAAGCGTACGAGTTAGAGCACATATTCATAATAGTTGAAGCACTAGGAAATGAACTCTAGCAATCGTAACTCACTCCCGTATGTCCCCCATACATCCAATGGTATGATGCCGCCCTTTCCACCTATCCTAACAACATACTATTGCCTCACCTAACTATCCAAATAAATCTATGCATAATAATAATAACATAACAATGTGATCATAAACACAAAAGTACTCATAGAGCTCATGTTCCATCAGTGACCACAACCCTTGAACACAAGTCAATACCTCTTCATGATAATAAATATAATCATAATCAAAATCATAATATCATATCATCATGTTAACAATATGTCAGAATCATGTGAAAATATTAAAGATAACCAAAGCACTTCCATAGCACAAATACGCCCATAGCTTGCATCCTTCATCTTCAGCTTCCTTCGCCAAACTACTTGCACATCCACGGTGAGAATGGAGGGGCACTACAATTAAGAACCAAAATGGCATCGTATCTATTGCAATTTGACTCTGCAAACAAATAGGGGTATCCTTGTTCATACCTGGCATACAAAAATTGTGTTTGATCATACGAGAGAATGAAGCCATCAAAGAAAGTATACCAATACACAAAAGGTATAAAGAGCCTAATCTGCAAAAGCCATTTTATTGCTTGAGACTATCCCTACACACACAAGGAAAGTATTCTCCATGGTTGTATTACAAGAACATCCCACAAACACATCAAATGAAAGTAATGTTTATGCTCCATTACGTACCTCTCTAGACATACCAAGATATTGAAGATCAAGGTGGCTTCGAGTAAGTGATGGAATGAGACAAAAGATAAATCCAAAAGAAAAGACCGTCTGACAAAACATATCAAAGACATCATATCTCTTTCCAAAGAGATTGTTTTAGTTGATATTTGAAATGATGCCTATTGTAGGAAAGATATATCCGTTAAGGCAGTCATTGGACATTGATGTTGATTTAGAAGATGATTTTGACAATTGACATGGGGACTTTGATGTTGTTTTGACAATGATCAAGACTTGTGATTTTTTCGTGAATGTTTGTGTTTTGATAATTTTTGTATTTGCTTTTTCTCACTTTGTCAAATGTGATTATGATGATAGATTTATTATGGATGACAAGATTATTGCAGATGGGTGATTTGTGATGAGTTTTTTTTTTAACTTTTGGGATTTGAACTTTTTTTTGGAATATTTGAGGCCATTTTTTGATGTTTTGGGTTATTTGAATGTTTTTTTATTGATTTTTGAACTATTTGGATGTTTTTGGACTTTTGATTATCTGGATTTTTTTGAATTTTTTATTATCTAGATATTTTGGATATTTTGTTTATTTGGATGTCTTTGGATTTTTTGTAAGATGTCTAGATCACTACATGAGCTAGAAGACATATATCAGGATTTATGCTGAAGCAGGATGTAATTACTTGCCCCCAATGTCTAGCAATGTATGGAATGTTATGAATGGATGAATGGATGAGCATGACAAATGGATATGCGAAGGTTGTCAAGGACTATCACGTGATAAGATAATGTTAGGTGTAGGTGACAGTATTGTTTGAGATAAGATATGATCATAAGGAAATGACCATGTCAAGAGTTTTTCCAAAAGAAGGTTAATGAAGTATATACCCCTAGTTTTTTGTCAAGATTAGGTGGATATGGAAGAGGGATGAAAATGTGGATTTATTATGGATGGAATGGATGAAATGTGAGATTTATTATGGATAAGATAAGATGCTCCCAACTGGGATGGTGCACATAGATGCTTGATTTTATGCATGACACATGTTTGCCATGTTTTCATCATGGTACTTTCCCAAAGCGCCACCAAAGTGGTTTTCACTAGAGGGAAAAATTTTTATCTTTACTATTTTTTTGAATTTTTTTTTAAAATTTGAACTTTTTAGAATGATTGTTGAACCACTTGGTGGTGTTGATGTGGATGTTGCACCATGATGTGCCAATGATATACTATTTGGAGGAGTTTCTTTTCTAATATACATGGACTTGTATATACTTGAATTCTTTTGTGATCTTTGTTGATACCAAAGTTGGCCTTATGTAAATGCACACATCGTGATAGATTGCCATTAGAATCCTTATGATAAAGAGTTGTTTCTAGGACACGATTAATGTGGGATTTGGATATTCTAGATTTTAAGTTGGATGGTGACCATTAATGGAGGATATGAGATGGAGATGAATTATTCGATAATTTGGATTGTGGATCTTTTATTTTCCAAACTTGGGATGGTGAGTGATGGAATGTGGATATGGAACTTTGAGTGGATTTAGGACCAACTTTTTCATACAATATGTATGTTGATGTTGAAGGCTTCTTTTGAATTGGTGGACAACTTTGACAGATGGAAGTCCCTTTTTGATGTTGCACCATAGTTTCATTGACTAATGGAGTTTGATATGGATTTTTTTCTTTATTTTTCTTTGGAATCCATTTTAACTTTATGTGTCCACTTTGAATTTTTGATTTGTTAGCTTCAACGACTTGATCTTTTTCTTTGTAAGGATCTTTCTTTTGTTGGCTCCAATTAGAGGGTGGAAAGATTCAAGGATGACAATTTATGATATGGATAGTTGGAGTATTGGCAACAATTTCATTATAAGGACTCTTCATGACCCCCATGTTGATGTTTGCATTAGATAAAGTTGCCTAGAGTATCATGGAGGTATTGCTAGCATGGTTAGATTCCTTGAACATTGAATAATTGATACCTTGATGCTTAGGATTTTCAACAAACTATATTGGTTCTAGCATACCCTATTAATGTAGGCCTACTCATTTGCCTTGATACTACATTCATTGAAAAATTTTGTTGGCAACTAAATATGATTTATCTTGAAAACAAGGTGCTAACCCTTTGCTACACTACTGGAAACCTTCAAAGGTGGTAGTCTTCTCATTATTAGGATAAATTTCTCTGACAAAGGTAAGTGATCCAAGTTTATAGGTTATAGTGTTGGCAAGAGACACTGCAATTATGCTTTGGTGTTTCCATTGATGGAAACCCTAGTCAGTAATTGGATCTGTATAACACCATTTGCTCACACCGGCAATCAGATTGAGGATAGTCAGGAAGAACAAAACATCTGATAGTTTGGTGTTCAATGATTCACATGCAAATTTCCAGTTTTTATTTTGAGTTGTGGATCTCACGAAAGGTGCATCCATATATTTCTTGTGTTATCTAGAAATCTTAGTGCCTCGTACCAAGTCATGTGTAAGTTTGGAGATCCGGTTAATACTTTTATGTTTATTAGTATTTTGGGGCCGACTCAGTTGATAAAATGTGGTGCAGATACTCAAGAATTGTTTATTCAAATATTTTTGTGTTTGATCATTATGTTTTGGGTCCAAGCTAAGTTGTGGACGACCGTTGTGCATGCACATTGGATAATTCTTAAGATTTGAGCTGACAATTGCTAATATTTTTAAGTTTTATTGAAGCTGACTTGTGATTAAATTGCTAGTAGATATATATGTATGATCTATTATATCACTTTGATGTGTATGTGTGGTGTGTCGATGTGCATTGCGAATATCGGAAGAGTGTTAGAGCAATTTTATGCACAGTTTCACTTGCGCATAAACATTGTGTGATGTGAGTCAGAGCATAGTAGAGCAGAAGTGCAGTATCAGTCAGAAGGACAGAAGATCGACAACTGAGCCTAACCGGAACTGTAATCAAGCATTTGTAGATGTTATTCTTTCAATTCATTCTCTTTGATCTAATCCAAATATTTGTAAGGCAGTGTGCCTTCCTATTTTGAGCAGTGAGCTCTAGGCAGTGAGCCTGAATGCAAGTGCATCCCCATTTTGTAAACTTCTTTTTGAGTATACTCAGATTATATTGTGGATTGGCCATCCACCGTAGTTTTTCCCCTAATAGGTTTTCCACGTAAAAATCCTTGTGTTATGGTGTTGTGGTTATTTTCTTTTTGTTTCTGCATATTTCTTTTAGTTGAATGCTTAAAGTGGGTTTATGATCAGAATAATAAAGTTAATTTTTGCACAACATTGATTCACCCGCCCCTCTCAGTGTTGCTTGTTTCCAACAATTGGTATAAGAGCTACTACCTCAAAATAAGTCTAACAACTTGGGTAGATCTTGGAAAGCATTTTCAATGGATACGAGTAGTCTTCAACAACAACTTATGGTGGCCCTGGATGATCTTGACCAGTCAAAGTCTAAGAACCGGGAATTGCAGGAAAGTCTTGAGAATGTAGAAAAATTCATCCAGTCATTGAAAGATAAAACCAATTAATCAAGGGAGAAAAGAAAGGAATTATGTGATCAACTCAAGTAGAAGAACAAAAGCATGGAAGATGAACAACTCAGTCGTGCCTTGAAGGAGAAAATAGAAAAGTGTGAATTTTTTTCCAGAGAAAATGATGCCCTAAAGCGTGAGATGGAATCCATCATGATGAAAATGACCAAGGAAATTGAAGATAGAAAGAAGAATGAAGAAAAGCTTGATCAATCCTTGAAAGAAAAATTTGAACAATGTAGCCGATTGGACAATGAATTGGAACAATCTAAAAACAATGAGGAAATGGTTGAAAAACATCTTGATGATCTCAGAGATGAACTTACTGCTGCAAATGAGTACAAGAAGAAATTCAAAGCCAGTTCAGCCAAACTTGATGAACTGTTTAAAGGTCAGAGGACTCATGGTGATAGGTGAGGTCTTGGATATGAAGAAGGAGAAAGTTTCAGATCTGGACAAAAGAAATCCGAACAAGGGAGATTCAGGCAAGGAAATTAGGTGAATGGAGCTAGAAGGAATCTGGTAAGACAACCAAATGCTCAAAGATTCAATGGCTATTGTTTTGCTTGCAACAAATTTGGTCATATGGCTTCTCAGTGTAGGAGCAGGATGAACACAAGTGAACCATCATTCTTAGGTCAGTGCTTTAATTGTTATTGTAGACATAAAAAAATTGTCATCTTACGATACCTTGTCACAACATTGCATCATTTAGACACCTTGTATCATGTTTTTCCATAGGTACCCATGTCATCATATATTTAATTAAATAAATTTTATTTATTTAATTAAATTCATAATCATTTCCATCCATTTCTCTAATGTTAATTAAATAATTTATATTATTTAATTAATTAAATCATTTATATCCCTTCCTCTAATGTTAATTAAATAATTTATATTATTTAATTAATTAAATCATTTCCATCCATTCCTCTAATGTTAATTAAATAATTTATATTATTTAATTAATTTATATTATTTAATTAATTAAATCATTTCTATTAATTCTTCTAATGTTAATTAAATAATTTGTATTATTTAATTGATGAAATCATAAATCCACATTAATTAATTAATAAAATCTTTAAAAATATCTTCTCGCTTTCTTTCCAAAATTTGAACTCATGTGTATCTAATTAATTTATTTAATTAGATAATTCATCAATTATCTTTCTCATCTTTTTCAGGATTTATTTCCTTTGAAAGAGAATCAAAATCTTTCTATTTTTTTCACATCTTATCTTATCTTGTTTTAATTCCTTTAAAACAATAAATCAAAATCTTTCTATCTTTCAAAATTTTTATCTCATCTTGTCATATTTCCTCTTTTGTCAAAAAATCAAATCATTATCAATCTTATAAAATCTTATCTCTGTCCACATCGAAAATCTATAAATCAAACCTTTCATAGGCCATTTGCATCGAATCTTCAGACATCCTTATGTTGTCAAAATCATTCTTCGATCGAATCTTCAGACATCCTTATGTTGTCAAAATCATTCTTCGATCGAATCTTCTATCATCTTCATCAGGTTGTTATGCTGCAGAATTGAGCAACCAACATTCCTCCTCTACAATCAACCTTCGAAATATTGCATCCTTGTGCAGGTGGAGAAGAGCCATGGAGATCAATCAACACTAGTTTGAAAATCGGTTTGCAGTTTCTTTGTTTACTATTTTTATTTTTCATTCTAGTTTGTACTTCATGGTGCTTGATAGGATTTAATTTGTTTATTGTCTTCAAAGCATTTAAACCTTTGATTTATTTCCCTATCTACATTTCTGGCGCCCACCGTGGGGCCTTGCCCCATTTTTAACATTTATCTGTAGGTTTTCTGACAGGATTTCACGTTCTGGAATTCAGCTTTCTAACAAAAATTCTCATTTTAGTGCATCTGAGGGTTTCTATAGTGTATATGAGGGTTTATGTAGTGCATACAAATCTTTTAATGGTGCTTCTTGCAGGTTTTATTGACTTTGTTTTGCAGATCTGACAGTTTTTGGACAAAACCGCAAGTTTTACCAATTTCTTCATATCTTCTACACAGCTACGAATTTTTTTACAATATTTTTATAGAGTCTTTTAAATCATCTCAAGAGGATACAGTAAAAAAATTGAGGGTGTATCATCATTTTTGTAGAAGTTATCATAATTTTATTTTTTTTCATAAAAAGAATTTTCTGGACGCAAATCGACGAATTTTTCAGAACCTTTTACATTTTTGGAAAGCTATTTAAATTCTAATTGGGGTCTATGTTTTACAGATTTAATTTAGAAGTCAAATACAATGCAAGAAAATATGATCTTCATTTTCTATATGGTTTTCACAAATCCGCGTTTCTGAGAGAAAAACAGAGAATTTTTCTGACTTCTTTACATTTCTGGAAAGCTCTCAAAAAATTAGATGGGATCTCTTCTTTGAGTTTTCATTTTTCAAATCAATAAAATCATCAAATACTGAAATCTAATTCGGCTATGTCAAAAACATGTCTCTGAAATTGCAAAAAAAATTTGATGAGTTTATTTAGTTTTTTGGGCTGCATTATAATATCATTTTTTTCATCTTGTAGGTGATCATAAGGAGCTCCAGTAGCAGCAAATATCACTCACAACAATCTGGAAAGCGAATAATCAGGTGCACACATTCCATTTTTTTAATCTCATTAATCTTGTTTGTCACATCTTTCAATTTGGGACATAAAATCAAATCTTGTTTGATCACATCATTGCAATTGGTTTAAAACAAATCTTGTCTTCAATCACACTTCAAGAATTGGGTCTAAAATTAATCATTGTCTTCCATCACATCTTGATTTGGGGATTAAAAGAACAAGTGTTTGAATTTTTTTATAAACATTGCAATTTTTTTAAGGGAAATTAATAATTGTGAGTGTGAATCAAGTGTGTGTGTGATCACAAACACCTCACTTGGTTTTCTTTTGTCAAACCCTTTCTAGGAGGCCTGCTAGGGGATTTCATCAACCCTGGGGACGACCTCAATCAAAGTGTGAATCGAAAGACACGCTTGTTTGGAAGTTAAATTTTTTGTCACTCTTGGCTAAGCCCCAAAGAACTTTATACCTTTGGGAAGTGAAGGTGAAGGGTGGGTTACCCCTTTCTCCCAGCTGTGTGGCAAGATTTTGCTTTCAAATCATCCTTAGTCAACCTTGTGCAGACTATCTTGAGACCTAATTGGCCATACCCCACTTGACTAGTCATAGGGCTTGTTGATGTGTCTTCCATGTGTGCTTGTTTAATAATCATTATTACATTATTCAAATTTCAAAATTCAAACTTGCTTATGTGTCTTGCGTGAGTGATTTATGGTTGTACATGTGTGATTCATTTAAACATTGTCCAATCAAGCTAAAAACCAAACACATAAAGTCACTCTACACATTCTTCCAACACATTCATATCCAATCACCCTCAACCCTAATCAATCCAAGTCTTCCAATCTAATCATTCCACATCATCACTATCACCAACCTAGTCCTAGTCACCAATTATCAAAATGGTCATAATCATAAACAAGCCCAAATTCATAATCCAAGGGGGCACAACTAAGAATTCCTTTGATGGAAATATGAATGTAACCTCTTCTCCAAAAACAACATCATCCAAATTCAATATTTTTGAATTTTTTGAGAAGCCCAAATCTAAGCCATCAAATAAAATTGACCAATCTAATCCATCCACTTCTTCGCATGCCAAGGCCACATCAACACATCCATCAATATCACTGGAAGAACATAGGAGCCCAAGTCTACCTTGGCAAAAAAATCAAGAGCCTTTAAGTCTTAATGCCACCTTTGACAAGGGAAATACCAATCTAGCACATGCACCCTATAACTTTATCATACCATCATCCAATCAAAATCAAAACCCTAAGCCAACACCTTCCACCTCTACACCTCCAACGGATGTGACCCAAGGGCTACGAGCAAGGAATCAACTGTCGCCATGTCATTCAACACGTATACCTGAACATACAAAAGAATCCTCAAACATCATGCCAAGTCCTTCAAGCCAACCATGTCATCCACAACCCCTTGAGCCAATTCCAGAGTCTCCCCTCGTAAGTCCAAGTCACCCTCTATCATGCTCCTATGTTGTTGACCATCAAGAATATGACAAGTCTCTCCATGAGAAATCCCCTTCCACCTCCATTCCAATAAGTCATGAGGTATTTCAAGAGCACAATCCTAAACATGCGGAAACATTACCCCCTCATCCACATAAAGATCAACACCCTCCCAATGATCCCATTCATAACATACCTAATATTGTTCATGATCAACCTTCCATCTTTGATCAAGACCCCTTTTATGATCAAGAAGACCATGATGATCCTCTTAGCCAACTTTATGCATTCCATGGTCAAGAGCCTATCACTTCACCTATCCATGAGCAAGAAACATCCCTTACTCCTATCTACCCCCTACCTAGTCCTATCCATGATCTATTAACATCCACTTCCTTTGATGAGACATATGCCTCCCAAGCACACATAGAAGATCAAACAAATACATTGGATCTAAGTGAACACAATGCTAATCAAGATCCTAATGGTCCTCCATCACCCACTATCGACCCCATTGCAAGTCCTCCATCATATCCTGATGGTCTTTCCACCCTCATTCATGAATGTTCCTCCTTAGAACAACAAAAACCATTATCTTCCCTTGCTTCATCTTCTCCATCCAATAAGGAACTCATGTCTAGTGTTCCACCTACACCTAGTCTCATTGTCCATTGCACACTCCAAAACATGAACCACCAAGATAAAGGTTTAGACCTTCATGAACAAGGTATTTTGGAGCCTATCCATGTCAAAGTCCCTCCACGCTCTTATGGCCGTGGGCATACATCTCAAGGACACCAATCTCAAGATGTTGGTATTTCCTCCATGCCTCCTAAGTCCACTTTCCATCATACAGCCTATCGTACACCCAAAACATATGTTGTCATTCCACCACCGTCATCCTATAAATGTCAAAAGCATGTGACCATACACCTTCCACCATCCATTCTACCACCATTACTTCCAACTCCTAATATCCCTCGATCCACTCTACCACCATTGCTTCCAACTCCTAATATCCCTCCATCTAATCTACCTCCACTTCTCCCAACACCTAATATCCCCATTATCCAATCCCCTTATCCCTCCATCCATAAATACCCTAACATTCCTAATCATGACCAACAAATGCACATAGTGTATAAACATGAAGCTTCCACTCATTCCACCAAACCCAAGGGATTCAAAAGCAATAATTCCAATGCCTCTACCTATAAAGTCAAAAATCCTAAGGGTTCTTGTGCCTTAGGACATCAATACAAAAAGTCAAAGAAAAATCCATCTAAAAAGTTATATAAGCCCATACCTACAAAAGTAAAGGCCAAAACTAAAATGGTTTGGGTACCTAAGAAAAAAGAAATCAAGTCAAATGAGGCATTCACATCACAAAAATCCCAACCATCCACTTCCATCCCACATTCTCATTCCATTCAAAAGTCTCAAATTCCTAAAAACCACAAGCAAAATAAAAATCATAAAAATACTAAGTCTATGTGGGTACCAAAAACACATCATCCACCATCTCCTAAGCAAACATCTTCATTGCTTCCTACACCCCATCCACGTCAAAAGCTTCAATGTTTATCACAGTGTGTGCAACCATTGGTCATGGTTCCTTTCCATTTCACAACAATTCCACATACCTCACTCTCCCCATCCTTCAACTATTATCCTACATATCTCCCCCACCATCTTCCTATGGTCCATGCTTTTGCATAAACCTTGCATCCATCCTTTTGCACAAGTCCTATACAATCCACATCATAATCCACTATTCCCCATCCATTCTTGCATAAGCCTTTCATAATCTGCCATCTACCTAATCCATCCCTTTCATATCATCCCTTACCAACATCTATGAGCATAATGGCACTTGACATGGTCCATGCAAAGACATCCATATCTAGTGGGACTATAACCTTTCATGGAACTAGACACTTGAGTCCCTCCTATCCATATTCCCTTTCTATCCAAAAAAAAAAAAGAAAAAAGAAATCCCTTCGTCCAACGATGAAAACTTGGTAAACAGGCGCCCTAGATAAGTACGATGATGAAAACCTAGCAAATAGGCATCATGCGTAGGTTGATCTTCTATGTCACTTACACTTGGGGGCACAATGTCTTATCTATCCAACCTATCATTTTCATGTCATATCATTTCCATCCTACCTACCATCTTTAGCCATCATACATACCTATTATATTGAGTCCATTCATCCACCCTTCTTCTTTTGATCTTGATGAAGATATGGGGCAAAATGTTGAAACATGCTTTGGATATCTTTTGATATACCTCATCCTTCCAAACAAGCCTATCATTATCCTATTGCCATAAGCTTTATCATGAAAAATCCTAAGTCTTGTACCTAGAATGGGGCATGTTATTCCTATGCAACATAGTCTTTGGAAATCACATTCTTGCTCTCTTATGATGCATACATCCATTTCATTCACTATGACTTATCCTTTCCATCCATCCATATATCATGAGCCTTTTATCCCTTATCCCATCACCCACCCTTTCATCCATCAATCCCATCTATCTCCTTGCACCTAGACTTGGTTTTCCCCTTGTCATTGGTATCTAGCACAAAGGCTACTCAAATTTTCATCCTTTGACACCTCCAAATATTCTCAAAAATCCAAAAAAATCAACACATTTCAAAAATGCAAAAAAAATCAAAACATTTCAAAATTCCAAAAAAATCAAAACATTTCAAAAACAAAAAAAAAAAATCAAAATATCCCCAAAAATACAAAAAAAATCAAATATCCAACAAAAATCCAAGCAATAAAATCATTTCAATCACATCAATTCTTCTATCCAATCATTCAACTATTCCACCAAATCAATCATCTTCATCAAAACCATTGCAACCAATCCACTCAATCACAATCATTCCAATCAAATCAATTCTCCAATTCAATCAATCGATTATCTAATCAAATCACTTCAACCTAAATCATTCCAATCACATCACATTCAATTCTATCTAATCAATCATCATATCATTACAAACAGTTTCTTCAAATCAATCAAATCATCTTCAATCATTTGAGCAATAATCCAAATGCAAGTTCAATCCTTAATCCATACCAATCAAGTCGATCAATCTTGTCAAATTATCCAATCACATCCTTTGGTCTTGATCCTAATCTTGTCGTAAACCAAATCAACCAATCAACCAATCAATTATCATCATCCTTGTGTTGCTCTAGGGATATATCGCTTCCCAACAATGACAACACTATCAACATCATCAATCAATCAATCAATCAACGGTTTACAGCTTGACAAGGGCAATACCTCGTTTGTTTTTGTATCATTTGTGCATGCTTGCTTGCTTGCTTGTGTGTGTTATCATTTTATCTTGCATTTGTATCAAATCTGTATCATTCTAACTAATATTCATATCTTGTGTATGTTGGAATATCTTTTTGCATTATCCTTTGCATCTCAAGTCACATAATACCTTTTGTGCATTAGGACTTTAATGCTCTAAGCCTCTTTCCTCATACGTCTAGACAAGGTTGTATTATGTTGGGGCATGAGACACATCGTCACCTTGGTCCTTATACCTTGGTGCATAACGTATAGTGCTATATCAAACATCATGGTTGCTCATCTTTCATTGCAGCATAACGTATCATTCATCTCCTTCATCCACTTTCTATCTTGCATCATCCTATCTATCCTTATCATTTCATTTCGAGAGCCTACCCGTGTTTGTTCAACCCGCCTATCCTCTCGAGGGGGCATCATCATTCCATCATCATCCTATCTTTATATCATTATCCATTTTCCTCTATCCATACCTTAACTTCTTTGAAATGATGTTACTCGACACAAATCTCATCATCTCGAACATCATCTCAAAGAGGGGCAAAATGTAGACATCAAAAAATTGTCATCTTACGATACCTTGTCACAACATTGCATCATTTAGACACCTTGTATCATGTTTTGCCATAGGTACCCATGTCATCATATATTTAATTAAATAAATTTTATTTATTTAATTAAATTCATAATCATTTCCATCCATTTCTCTAATATTAATTAAATAATTTATATTATTTAATTAATTAAATCATTTATATCCCTTCCTCTAATGTTAATTAAATAATTTATATTATTTAATTAATTAAATCATTTCCATCCATTCCTCTAATGTTAATTAAATAATTTATATTATTTAATTAATTAAATCATTTCTATTAATTCTTCTAATGTTAATTAAATAATTTGTATTATTTAATTGATGAAATCATAAATCCAGCATTAATTAATTAATAAGATCTTTAAAATATCTTCTCGCTTTCTTTCCAAAATTTGAACTCATGTGTATCTAATTAATTTATTTAATTAGATAATTCATCAATTATCTTTCTCATCTTTTTCAGGATTTATTTCCTTTGAAAGAGAATCAAAATCTTTCTATTTTTTTCACATCTTATCTTATCTTGTTTTAATTCCTTTAAAACAATAAATCAAAATCTTTCTATCTTTCGAAAATTTTATCTCATCTTGTCATATTTCCTCTTTTGTCAAAAAATCAAATCATTATCAATCTTATAAAATCTTATCTCTGTCCACATCGAAAATCTATAAATCAAACCTTTCACAGGCCATTTGCATCGAATCTTCAGACATCCTTATGCTGTCAAAATCATTCTTCGATCGAATCTTCAGACATCCTTATGCTGTCAAAATCATTCTTCGATCGAATCTTCTATCATCTTCATCAGGTTGTTATGCTGCAGAATTGAGCAACCAACATTCCTCCTCTACAATCAACCTTCGAAATCTTGCATCCTTGTGCAGGTGGAGAAGAGCCATGGAGATCAATCAACACTAGTTTGAAAATCGGTTTGCAGTTTCTTTGTTTACTATTTTTATTTTTCATTCTAGTTTGTACTTCATGGTGCTTGATAGGATTTAATTTGTTTATTGTCTTCAAAGCATTTAAACCTTTGATTTATTTCCCTATATACAGTTATAAGTATGGTCATAAGTCCAATGAATGCAGAAATGCGATGAACAACTCTCATAGAGATATTAGATGTTATGCATGCAATAGACTTGGGCATATTGCTAACCAATGTAGATAAAGGAAAAATCAATGGAACAATTGGTCTGAACAGAGAAATGTTGTGTGTTACAACTGCAACAAATTTGGCCATATTGCTAGATTCTGTTGGAACATAAGAGGTCCAGTAAGAAAAAATACACAACAGGATGTCAAAGGAAAAGGGAAAGTTACTACAGATGTGATTAGGAGGAAAATGCAGAAGAAATGGGTTAAAAAGAATTCTTCTGTTGAAGGAAATATGCTAGCACCAGAATCTACTTCTGGTAATTCCTCCGGGAATTAGTTTTAGGCCTTTGGCCTAGGGGGAGCTATCAGAAGAAAAATCCTTTAACCCCCCTGTAGGCAATTGATACTAGAATGTGGACCAATCCAGTAGGTGGATCAATGTTTTTCAGATGTTGTTTAACCCAATTGGAGGCAGTATTGTAGAGTTTTGGAAATCCATAGAAGAATTATCTGTCTCGGTGCATGAAAATAGAGTAATCATATGAATTAGGGTAAAGGTATTTATTGCAACAAGAAGAGTTAGGTGTGCGGATCATAAAAGAACACTTTTATCCTTCATTTGTCACTTTGAATTTTGGAGGAAAGAAGTTTGAAGAGCCCAGGAGTGAACTTTGCTGAATTGTGGAGATATTCAAAGCATGAAAAAGAATCTGCGATCAAACTTAGATCCGATGGAAAGGTATTTATCGAAAAGCCTGTGAATTTGTGATTTTTCAATCATGGCCACTCTATTGGTAGTAGAGGTTAAGGACAAACCCTGTCCTAAGTTCAAATGGCATCCTTATAAGTCTGTTGAGACCGAGCCCTTAGGAGCGTTTTCATCTGTACCGTACAGAGTATTACACACAAAAGATATTAGGGCTTATATACATGCAAATATTGAAGAATTAGGAGGCTCTCAAATAATGAATCTGTATTCCCATCATATAAAATTTCAAACCCTAGAAGAGAAGAAGTTCACGCAGTTTGCAAAATTTCCCATATTTGAGGAAAGTGAATGGGTTAGATACATTTTGAGCCATGTTCATGCTGAGGTCATGTGGCTAAATATACCCTTCAAGATCACAAAAGAGGCTATATGTGCAGTCATAGGTCTGAATTCCACCGGTAGACTCCCAGTCTTGAAATCTGTGAAGAATGAGAAGGTTACTAAGGCAACAAGTGCCCAATGGGACAAAAGGGCAATGACAATAGAAGATATTGCTGAAGTGGATGTAAAATTTGCATAAATGGTCATTGGCTACAAGATATATTATTCTAGCCGGGATAATTTTGTATCCGGTACAACCATCTATGCAACCAATGAAATGGTAAAGAAAAATGCAAAATATGACTTGTGCGGCATGCTGAGAAGTTAGTTGATGGAGAATCTGAGTAAAATCAAGAAAGATAAGAAGAATACTTTCAAATATGGTAATCTACTATTGTGTTTATTCTTCTATTTCATGGATGAGGTTCCGGGTGTTGGAAAAGTACATTGGAAAAATGATGAGCCTGTAGTTGTTTAGATAAGGAACATGTTGTTTGGAATTGGTGATCGTTAGGTCAGAAATACTACCCTCTGGGGGTACTTCAAAAATTTCCAGAATATGATGCATGCCAGGGAAATAATTCCCACTTCAATTGTGGAACAATACAAAGATACTGTCTGCTTCATGGTGGATATTGACCAATGTTATATGGAAGTTGTTGACCCCAAAACAATATGGATCATGCCTATAGGATACGAAGTAGAGGAAAACATTTTGAAGATGTATGCAGAACACTTGTTGAGTTCACCTTTGGATCAGGGAGAAGAGAGGTTTGGAAATTATGTAGAGAAAAGTATGTGAGTTCATGTGGAACTGAAAAAATCGGTGATAGGACCAAAAGAGTAAGGAAAGAGGTAGAAGTTTTTTGTAGAAAATATGGGCATACCCATAGAGAAATTAAAAGAAGTGAGAAGGAAGAGAGAAGAGGCTGAAGAAGAGAAAGCAAAAACAGAGTCTGCTAGTCTGGGAGCATCTTCTGCCCACACTAGATCTACAAGGAGTTCCCCATCCTTATCTACTCCTGTAGCCAAGCTAGCTCAAGACAAGCCTTCCGATAAAAGGAAGAAGAATAAAAGCACAAGAACATATGAACCTGTTTCAGAAGATGAGGAAACAAAATCAGAAGAAGTTTTGAGAGAAATGAAAGCTATCAGAACTCAAGTTAAACAAGAGCAAATCTTTCGGCAAAGAAGAAAAATCAAAGAAGGAAAAAGTTGATAAACCTGGTATGTCAGTTGAGGAAGTTGAGAATGTAGTTATCAAGGATGGTAATCTTAAGCCCCTATGTGAATTGTATGAAACTTTTGATAAATTAGGTCAAAGAATTCTTGAAGAAGCCACAATAAAACATATGAACATTTTCAATAAAGCTCTTGTCGAGATTATGTCTGGATTACCAAAGAATCTGTATGATATTTTGGAGTCGAGAAGATTATTGCTAGAATAGAAGAAGAGAATCCGAGGAAGAAAATTCTTGCAGATTTATGTCCAGAAATGTCAATTGAGGAGATGAATTCACTCCTTGAAAAAGCTAAAAAGGAATTTAAGAGCAAGACAAGGGTGAATAAACTCATGATTGGTGAAACTGATGATGTTGTTCGTGAAACCAAGGAGATTTTGGAAGAGTTTATGTCAAAGAATAAGATTAATGTTGAGGAAATGAATACTGAAAATGTTCTGAAAAATGAGGAAGTGAATGTAGAAGCTGAGGATTTTCATATTCCTCCTAATGTGGAAAATACAGAGACATCTATGGAAATTGAAGTTCCTAAGGTGGTATTAGTTGAGGAGAAGGAGGTGCAAAATGAAGAGGTTGAAGCACCCAAAGGCAATCTGGAAACAGTCTTTGAAGAACCCAAGGATGAAGAAGAAAAAGTTCAAGTTAAGGAGATCAAAATGGAGGCAAGAGACACTGCCAAGGCAGTGAAGAGATCTTTGATGGAGCACCAGGAAGATTTTGATCCTAAATTGGATGAAAGCTCAATCAATCTATCCACTTTTTCCCCAATTCAAATGATGAAGGTCACATCAATTGCTCAAGCTAAGGCCAACGAGAAGATTCTGAAGTCTCACATAGAGGATAGTGAATTGCTAAGCCTTGCATCTGGAGTTCTATAGAAATTAATGCCTACTCATGCCATGGATCTGTCTGGTTCCTCTTTCGGTGAGCTAAAGAAGCTCATAAATGTTGTAAGTACTCAATTCGAGTCTCTTTAGAATATGCTAAGAAAAAAGTACAAAAAGAGTTTAATTGTACAAGACTTAGTTGGTTGAAGGAAGTGATTGCAAAGGATAAGAATCTGTTAGCCACCTGCATGAAGAACATTCGAGGTTCTATATCTGAAGCTAGAAAGGCCTACAAGGCATGTTTGGTTTTGTCCAAGTTTACTGAAGGTAATGAGAAAAAGGTGAAGGATCTTGAAAATCAATTGGCTATCATTTCTGATACTTTGATCCATTAGTTGGTGATGTTGCTCAACAAGAAGGTCAAGTAACATCTCTACTTGAAAAAATAAGATGCTTGAAGAGTGAAAATGACAGGATTGTTGGGAGAGTAAGTGAACTTAGAGGACTAATTAGTCTGAAGATTGAGATAATGGTGAGTGCTTTGAAGGAAGCGAAAGCTGTTGTGGTAGTTAGTGACCCAGAGAATCTTGATTCTGCAGAAGCTCAATCTTACTTAATGTGTGGTCACATAACAGTTTTGGAGAGTCTCAAAAAGGTTTGCGATGACAATTTAAGAGTGTTGAAGCAAGATTTTGTAGATATTTTCAAACTTTTGTAAGTTACAAGTTCATGCCTATACAGTTTTGGAATTTTGTTTCAGTTTCCCCAGTCTTTGCCATTGATGTCAAAGGGGGAGAAGTGTATAGTGAAAAATGTATATTCATCGTAGGGGGAGTTGCTTTTCTGAGCCAAGATTGAAGTTTCTTTTTGAAGGTGTAATTCATGTTGGTTTTGATCCGACGCTTAATCATTTTTCACTAAGTGTTGCCATCAATGCCAAAGGGGGAGATTGTTGGAAAGAGACACTACAATTATGCTTTGGTGTTCTCATTTATGGAAACGCTAGTCGGTAATTGGATCTGCATAACACCATTTGGTCACACCGGCAATCAAATTGAGAACAGTTAGGAAGAATAGAGTATTCGACAGTTTGGTGTTCAACAATTCATGTGTAGATTTCCAGCTGTTATTTTGAGTTGTGGATCTCACGAAAGGTGCATCAGTATATTTCTTGTGTTATCTAGAAATCTTAGTGCCTCCAAGTCATGTGTAATTTTGGAGATTCGGTTAATACTTTTCTGTTTATCAGTATTTTGGGGTCGACTCAATTGATAAAATGTGGTGTGGATATTCAAGAATTGTTTATTTGAATATTTTTGTGTTTAATCGTTATGTTTTGGGTCCAAGCTAAGTTGTGGATGACCATTGTGTATGCACATTGGATAATTCTTAAGATTTGAGCCAATAATTGCTAATATTTTTAAGTTTTATTGAAGTCGACTTGTTGTGATTAAATTGCTAGTCGCAGATATATATGTATGATCTATTATATCACTTTGATGTGTATGTGTGGTGTGTCGATGTGCATTACGAATATCAAAAGAGTGTTAGAGCAATTTTATGCATAGTTTCACTAACACATAAATATTGTGTGGTGCAAGTCAGAGCAGAGCAGAGCAGAAGTGCAGTATTAGTCAGAAGGAAAAAAGATCAACAACTGAGCCTAATCGGAACTGTAATCAAGCATTTGTAGATGCTATTATTTCAGTTCATTCTCTTAGATCTAATCCAAATCTTTGTAAGGCAGTGTGCCTTCCTATTTTGAGCAGTGGGCTCTAGGAAGTGAGCCTCAATGCAAGTGCATTCCCATTTTGTAAACTTATTTTTGAGTATACTCAAATTATATTGTGGATTGGCCATCCACCGTGGTTTTTCCCCTAACAAGGTTTCCACGTAAAAATTCTTGTGTTATGATGTTGTGGTTATTTGCTTTTTGTTTCTGCATATTTCTTTTAGTTGAATGCTTAAAGTGGGTTTATGATCAGAATAATAAAGTTAATTTTTGCACAACACTGATTCACCCCCCCTCTCAATGTTGCTTGTTTCCAACATATAGGTGCTTCATCAATATGTGGGATAGCTTGCCGATCAATATCTTCGGCCTGGTTTGAGATATATTAGATTCTGGTTGTTCTTCAAAAAATGTTGATGTTTCAAAGTTGATATAGAAACCTTATTCATGGTCATTTATTAGAATGTCACCATTAAATCTTGTGAATTTTTCTTTTGCATCATCATTTACAAATATGTCTAGAGTGGGAGACCCTTGTTTTGGAGGAATAGGGGAAAGATCATCTATGTGTCTAGTGGAAACAAGTATCTCATTTGTGGAAGTAGAATATATCGACATATGGATAGGATCAGTTATTGAGTCATGAATGGGATGGAACAAAATGATGGAATCTTGATCTTGACTTATTTCATTTTTTTTTTCATTATGATTTGGATTATTTTCTTGACATGGACCTAAGGTTGATGATGGAATTTTGATGGAAGACTCTTGGGTGGTCTCAATAGATTTGGATGATGAGATGGAGGCTTCCCGTGATGGAGCTTCTTTGATACACCCTATCATGAAGTTGAAATGGGGGAGATATGTTATGATTTGAGATGTGTTTAATGTGATTATTTTGATTTGAGACATTGCTAGAAATTCATGGAGGGTTTTGATCGCATGCTAGGAAAGCATCTTGATAAATGTATAATTTCTCATCATGTGAGCAATGAATATTGTTGATGTATTCATAGGATCCCTAGATGTGTCCTGCTACATTATCATAGGAATAATTGACTTTTTTATAATTCCTTGTTTTAATAGAATCATTTCCTTTTCCATGGTTTAGAATCAAATATTTGTAAATTCCTAGATCTTTGTTTCCAAAATTGCCAGGACGTTGATCTATGCTTACCTCTCCTTGGTCGATAAGGTCTTGTATGAGATGTTTTATTTTCACTCAATTTTGTGTCATGTTTCCTTTTGTTCTATGGTACTGGCAAAAATCATTGTCATATACCATGTTGGTCTGATTTATGGTTCTTCATAATGTCTTAGCTCAGGAAGTTGGATATGGTTTGATTGAATCAATTTGTTTAAGACTATTTTGATGGGTTCCCCTAAGGGAGTGAACTTTCTTCAAGAAGTTTTATTAAGTATTTAAGGTGGTCCTCTTGGGGGATTGGCATTTTGGACATTTTGCTGCTTGTTCGATTGAGGTTGCACGTGTTTTACACAAATTTTGTGTCAACAACAACAAAATTAGTTATATTCTTGTTTTAGCCCTCTGAGCTTGAAGGGTAATCTTTACTGTCCTTGTAGATCTTTACTATCCCTTTAGATATTAGAGCCCTTTCGATTGTGAGACCTTTTTTAATTAATTCTTTAAATATTTTGGCACATTGTATGCGTAAGTGAAAACCAATTTCCATGTTTAGATTTTGAACAAAAATGTCCACTAGTTTCTTCTTGAGAATATGCCATTTATATTTGCTTGATTTTTGTCTCTATCTTTGTAGGAAAGAGGCAATCATTTCTCCTTTCTTTTTCTTAACAAGGTATAAGTCATTTAAAGTGACTTCATGTTCTATGTTATAAGAGAAATGAGCTGCAAACTTGACTATAATTTCTTGAAATGTTTTAACACTTGGGAGTAGGTAAGAGAACCATTTGATTGCCTATCCACCTAAACTCTATGGAAAGAGGTGCATGAGAAAAGTATCGTTATATGACACCCCTAATCAATCTACGCAAAATTCTCATATATGCTCTTGTGGGTCACCATGTCCTTTGTATTTATCAAACTTCGATATTTCAAAATTATGAGGGAATGGTGTCATTGTTATGTTTATGTCAAATAGGTAGGGATATAGACCTTGAAGGGCATAATATTTCTTTGTGGTTCCCATTTGTATACCATTTTTTTTTTGAGTCAATCTTTGGATTTATGATGTAAAGTCGTTTGGAGGGTTGTTTGGTGGAGCGTATGTGTTATGTGATGGATTTTGGTTTTGTGGAATATTGTGAAGGTTACCATACATGTTGTACGATGGGCCTTTTTTGGGGTATATTTGGTGTTGAGGACCATGTTGTGTGTGTGGGTAGAGTCATATGGATTGTATTGGTATTGTGGTGGATTTTGATGTTGTGAAATTTGGTGTTGCGGGATTCAGTGTTGTGGAGTTTGGTGTTGATATTTAATGTATTGTTGTTGTTGAGGATATTGTTGTTGATGATGGATGTATTATTGTTGCTAGGATATTTGATGTTGTAAAATGTGTTTTTGGGGAGTTTTAGGTATGTTTTATTTCGGGTTAAATGTTGTGTAGTTTGAGGTACATGTCAAGGGTATTGTTGTAAGTTGGGAATGTAATTTGATATGTTAGGGTTTTTGGTAGGGTTTTGTATGTTAAATGTATGTAGTATTTGTGACGTTAGGATGTACATGAGGTGGTGGAGTTGGTGTTATGAATGGATTATTGAATATTTCATGAAGTTTTTGTTTGATTTCTACGAGTTGGTCATGGTATGACAGATTTACGTATTATTTAAAAAGGGTAAACAAATTGTGTCAAATGGAGGGACTATAGGTTGACTTGATGTGTTTTGTATGGGAGGTGGTGGTATTTTTTCAACGATGGTATGGACCATAGGAATGTTCTATCATAGAGGTCAACACATATCATAGCATCAAGTACTCTATTAAGAGATGGATCTTATGTCATCTCTAAGAGTTATTCAAGAGTATATTCTATGAACCCTTCATTTTTGTTGGCAATGTATTCTATAGTGATTGGTTTTTCTTGTGGTTGTTTATACTCTATAGGATTGATCTCAATGCCAAGAATTCCAAGGGTTGATTTGGAAGTGGTCATGGGTGTAGTTCCAACAAAACTACTAAGGTTGGACTCCATAATTCGTTTATGTTCGGACCTCATTATAGGCATAAAACTTGTAATGACCCTATGAAATATGGGGTGTAAGGTTGGATGAGGATGATGTGAGTGGATGTTTGTTTCAATATGGACTTGTAAAAGAACACCTAGGTAGACTTAGACCAAGTTTTTGATTTTGATTGGATGGATAGAAGATATGAAAACTTTAAGAGACAAAGTCTTGACTAGATATCACTTTGATGAGTGTTGATGATAATCCTTGCTTGTCCTAGACTAATGAGTCCAAGTAAATAAAGATGATAATGAGTTTTATGAACTTAGTAGTAGACAATGACTACTAAGCAAGCTATCTCACAAAGATTTATGTCAATTTAACTAGGTAATTGAAAATGAGTAAGTCATTTTCAAGCAAGGAGCTAAACTAGAAGATAGGATATGAGATCTAAACCAAAGACATGTCAAATGTTTTTGATTCAGGTAAAAACAGGTTTTAAAGGGACCCGA
Organism: Sequoia sempervirens; assembly: GCA_007258455.2. Taxonomy (NCBI): domain Eukaryota; kingdom Viridiplantae; phylum Streptophyta; class Pinopsida; order Cupressales; family Cupressaceae; genus Sequoia; species Sequoia sempervirens. The sequence continues at coordinate 2,436,309 of VDFB02000007.1, forward strand.
AACCCTTTACAATAAAAAACAAGGCTGTAGAAAGAACAGCCTGCAGCCAGCCAAAAACCAACCCCCAAACAAGACCCTTCAAGATTTACATTTAGAACTACTCTTATGGGAGCGGAGAGTCATGTCAAAAGAAGGCCTAGAGGATTTTTTCTTGCCCTTAATAGTAATCCAGCCTTCTTCCACACGCGCTGCCTTATCATGCCAGGCCAGCCCATAATTTTCTTGAAGATGAATTCCTGCAACCTTTGTCTTAGAGATTACATCACTATTCCTTCGTGCAGACATTGACTTATTTGAAGAGCCACCAGAACTAGTCGTCGTAGCACTATCACCAGAAATGGCAGCCTAAGATCCAATCTCTCGCTTAATAGGGGAAGCCTCAGTGGCCCCACCATTTGAGACATCCAGAGGGGATGCCCCAAGACCCTGAGAATCCAAAGCAACAACCTCAGAAAAACTCTTGTGTTGATTAGATTTCTTCTCAACCGTATAATGTTGTTAAGAAGCGCCTTTCTATCATGTAGCTGTCATAGTTTTTTCTCGAATCCGTATTGTGCAATAGCATGACCTATTTTAAAACATCCTCTACACTGGAAGGGAATCCCTTCATAATCCAAAGCTTGGACCCAAGAACCCTTAGAGGAATTATGTAAAACCTTAGCAGGTAGCCCTTTTGAAACATCTATTTCAACCAATATGCGGGCAAAGGTGGAATGAAAAATGTCAAATGATTCATCATCCACCAACAAAAAATCACCAAGGGCATCACCCACTTCCTCCAGAAGAGGGTCAGTCCAAAGGTGGAGGGGAAGATTAGGAAACCACACCCAAATTGGGATCTTGTTGAAAGTTTCAAAAGCAGGGTTGAAATCTAAATGCCAAGGCTTAATCATCAACAAATATTTGTCCTCCTAGCTAAAAAAAATGTCACATAAAATTATATTTTTGTCCTGAGCATTGTCAAACTTAGCTACAAAAAACCCCTTAGCCATGGGGAAAATATGAACTTTACCAGAAATTAGAGGCTCCCATTCAATGGAGATCCAGGAATGCAGCTGAGGGAGGCTAGGCCAAAATCCCCTAAACCTACAAATCACCCCACGAGCAGAGAGCTCAGAAACATTCTCATCTATTTCCTCTATTGTCTCATCCTTTAGCTTCACAGAGATGGCATTGGCAATCAGGATAAATCTGCTAGTCGGTAGCCTCCCATTTCGCACAACCGGTACCTTTGCCTTCACAGGGTCGCTGCCCTTAACATGCCCCCTACCAAAGCCCTTCGTGCAGGGGGCTTTCATCACACAGGGGACTTCATTCACGTTCACAGTAGGCTCAGACTGCAAATACGAAGATCCTTCACCACCCAGACCACCACCATCATTGAACACCCGCGTTAGGGTTTCCATCTGCTTGGGTTTCCTTCATCCCTAATCTCCTACAATTTTATCCTCCTCTTTTCCATCTAATTTTCTTCACAAGACATGTCAAATGTCCATCTAATTTTCTTCACAAGACATGTCAAATGTTGGTTGTTGTTTGGATGATTGATTTCTTGGTTTGATGGGGTTGATGTTTGGTCAAAAGATACTAAGAGGCGATTCTAAAAATTCTAATGTGAATGGATGAAATGGGATGAGGAAAAATTTTTATGTTGTTGGTTATGACTACAAGTTTGTTTAATACAGGTTTCTAGTCCTATAATGACTGTTGGTTGAATTTTTGAATCTAATATTTTTAAGAATTTTTAAGAATTTTGATTAACAACCAAATGTGTCACTTTCAAAAGTGTCGATTTAACTAGTCAAAAGCATGGCATTTCCCCTAATACAAGTGACTAGATTTTGCAAAAGTGTCGATTATTTTCAAAAGTACTATAGTATGACATTTAAACATATCACTGTATAGATTTTAGGGTTTTTGATACAAAGCAATTTTCAAAAAAAGCATTGATTTTCCCAGAAGCATTGATATGTAAAATTAGACATGTTGAGATGCAATCAACACTGGTGTGAAACTATAGAATCGTCACTGTGACAAATCAAAAACATCACTATGACAAATCTGTCATGACCCCTATTTTCAATAAGTAATTTGTAATTCAATAATACTATTTTAATGATCGTTGACCAAACTTTGACTCATGTGTGTAACAGGACTGCAGTTTAGGAAATCCTATAGTTGCATTTCCATAATTTAGTTATGATTGCGTCTTATTTTATTTAATAAGGAAGATTATTGTTATAGTTGCTAATTTAATTAAATGTTAGTGAATGTTAATTTCTCTTAGAAGAAATAAAAATAGTTTTAAATCATTTACTGATTTTATTTGAAAATTAGAATTAATATTTATTGTTTTAAAGATAATTGTGATGCAAAGTTAATAAATCATATTTGTTATTTAATATTAGTTTCAATTGCAATTAAATGGTATTTCATTATTATTATTGAGGATAAATATGACGCGTGAAAATAAATCTTGATTTTATTTAACATTCAATTATTGAAAAATTTGAGGGTGGAAAACTATAATGGAAACACACAACTAAATTTTCTTGATCTTTCTTTTCTCTACAAAAGAATAACTAAAAATGGGTGCCGAGGAGAGGGTTTCTGAAGCATAGTAAATTAAAAACGGTGGAAAGAAGGGGAGAAAAATAATACAGGAAAAAACAAGAAGAGAAAAATCTACAAAAAGTGATTTCCAGTAGATCAAGAATGGGAAAAGAGAGGAAACAAGAGGAAGAAACTCAAATGGAAAGTGATTTCCAAGTTTTCAAATCTTTTCCAATGTATTTCAATTAAAAAATGTGTAAATAGGTGATTGTCAGTGGAAAGATTTAACCCTCTCTTGAAACCCCTTTTGAATGTCAATTGCAAATTTAGCTTAGTGTTTTAATGTTCTATTATTGTATGTGATTCAACATTGTGGCTATACAAATCAGTATTTCTCCTATTCTTTTTATATAAAACTATATATATTTATATAATTGCATATATAAATATATATAATATTATATATGTATACGTTTATCGCTGCTTAACTTCATAATACTGTACATGAATACAAATTTCATATTTAATGAATTACTATACCATTGTAATCACTAAACAGAATATAATATTATTATATAATTATATATATAATGTTGTACTGCATATATATATATATAATACTATTATTTAAAAATATTGAAATGGATAAACAGTATATTGAAATTGAAACCCCTCAACAGTGGTGGATCGCTGGTCAGTTATAGATTAAGCCAAGGATCTAAAACCCTAACGTATAAACTTGTGAACCAACTAATGCTTCTACATTTATGGAAATTCCTTCCGTCTTGAAAAATGTTAACAAGAAAATTGAAGAAAAAAGGTATTAACAATCCCTATCTGGAGAGTAGATTTATTAGGCTTCTTCACATTGTGGAGAAAGAACAACAAAGAATTGAAACTGTGGACATATTTGTTGAATATATTGGCGTTCTAATTCTACAACATGAACAAAGACGCGAGATGATAGGAGGAACATTGTTCTCTACATTTCCAAGTAACACTGTTGTAACAGAAGAATTGCAATTGGATAAGTGTCCAAGAATATTTCATGTGCCATATAAATATGGTAAAAGCAAGCCTGCAGTTGTAAATTGACTCAATTAGATAGAAGCATGCTAAATGAGGTTCACATGGCTTGGTGACAAATATCCATCTGCATCAATAAGTGGGGTAAATTCCTTCATAAGCATCTCAGGTTTGTTCACTCCTTCCTTCGCAATTGCCTTTCCAACCCCTATCAGAATGAACTAAAGTATGCACAATTAGTAAAATATGTTACACATTTTTAATAATGCACTTACCTGTACTTGTCAATGCTAAAATAGAATTAACAATGAAGTTTTAGTCTAAAAATTTGAGAGTTAAACTTCCAATCAGGAACAAGACTGCTAGACTATGTAATTAGTTACAGCAAGAGGGAATATTGATAAGTAGGACCTATTATATTTATCATTCTTGTACAACATATCGTTATACTAACTGCAAACATGTTCATTCCATATATTTTGCAAACATCTTGCTCAATGGTGCAAATTCCTTGTAACTCATCGCCATATCTCTTTTAGGTTTAATTTTGTGACAATTTTATGCAGAAAAGATAAAGGAAAATAGATAGATAAATAGTTGAATATGTTAAAGGAACTCCTTTTACAAAAATTGGGGATGCTTCTATAACTTTATCTAATTAAGAACCAAGCCAGTGAGGCATTTTTACAAGTGGTTTTTCATCCCTACGAGGGTTTTCCACTCATGAAAATCTTTGTGTTATGGTTCTTTATGGATGCATTTATGATTGTGCTATTTCCTTAATTTGCATTATAGTATTTAAATTTACATGTATTACTGAGATGATAATTCTTGTGTAAGCCTACATGGCTAAATCTAGTGAAGGCACAACCTTGTTTTGATAAACTTTGATTCATTGATGTATGTTATTCCATTTGAATCTAGTGATGAAAGTAATTTAATTATTCCTCTTATTCCACACCTTTTTATAATTATTTAGTTCTATTAAATTATTTTGGAAACTAAGGGATATAATTATTAAATGATATTTCCGGACCTTACAAAATCAAAAGCGTCATTGTGACACAAAGACAAGATTTCACAAGTTAAACCTAAATATGTCTAAGGTTTTGAACTTTCCTGACTGTATGAAGATTGATTCTAGTTTTGTTTTATCTAGAAAAAGATAAAATATAACAAAGAATGACATGAAAGACTGAATCCAAGTTTTTTGAGGATGAATTCGTGAGCCTTCTTCAACAAGAGCACGCTATTTGGTGTCATTGGTATTGAACAATGAATACACACAAAAAATACACAACCTAGCTAGTAGTAAAAAGGGTGTGTCAACTTAGGATAAGCCCATCCGATGAAGCAAATACCTCCATAATGTGACTAGAGTATACGAAGGTCATGTACCACCTCCACACCTCTCACCTTGAAAGGCAAAGGTCCTAATCAAGGAATATTAGTAACCTCAACAAGGGGAAATACATGATGAGTTACTTCACACATGATATTGTACATTGCATTATCCCAAGCTAATAACTGATGGTCTTAAAGGCTACTAATAAAAAAGATTCATAGTGGGGGATTGGTGAATAATGAACTCGTCTAAGGATGCCCAAGTCAAGGGGGGTCTCCCCTCTCCTCGTCACCTATACAAGTCTTGATAGATTGAGGGTCATGAGGCTTGGCTTATAGGACGTTGGTTACACCTTGGGTTACAACTTTTGTTCTCCCCCCTTTATATACCCCACTCAAAAATGTGGTTTTAGGTCAACCTTGAGGTGATGAAATCCCCAAGAAGGCCTCCTACTTGAATTAAATATAAAATTATGTTATTTTTGATTCCCAAGATCATTCTTAGAGTTGTGAGGGAAGAGCATACACAATCACTCCTCAGGTAAACAAACATATTGCAAACTAATAGTGTTTTTTTATCTCTAAGATCGTACATAGCATAAGGAGAGGACATACACACCACTATCCTACCCGACATGGAAAACAAGTTCTTTTTAATTGAAAGTTGTATTGTTCAATTTTAAATCCCAAATTGAAATGTGAAAGTTGTATGAAAAATATCTTGCAAGAAGACTTGTTAGTAGTTATTTTGTTTCCTTCTCCTAACATTTTCCACAAGCTTCACAAGATATGTTAGTCTAAAAGTCAAAAGATCAGGTGCACGTTAGGGTTAGGCAAATCTAAAAGTATAGAAATAGATATAATTCTAAAAAGAAAAAAAGTGTCACTATAATTAAAATAAAAGCATTAATTTACCACAAAAACATTGTTGTAATTTGCAGAAGCACCAAATCAAGATAGATGTGTCACAAGAAATCATAGAAGCATCATTGTAACTTGCAGTAGTAGAAACACAAAAGCATCAGAATAAACACATCGAGATATAGCAAAAGCGTCAATGTAATAGATCAATAGCATTGATGCAAGACAAATGTATCACTTCTGAAATAAAAAATAGAAGTGTTGATCTATTGCAGAAGCGTTACTATAACTTGTAATTCATCAAAAACTTTAAGAAACGTCAGATTGGGGATGTGGATCCCATCGAGCATTGCTAAAATGTTGTAGGGGAATAATGGGTAATGGTTAGAAAGTATAATTAAAGCAATTAGAATTAACAAACACTAAAAATCCATGAAATAAAGATCAATTACACTCATAATTAATAAATTAGAATGGAATGCTTGAAAGATAAAAAAACCAAATTAACAATTCAATTCAAAAAATACAAATAATGCAAACCTATAATCCCATTGTGGAATTATGTTAATTTAGGATGTGGATTGTTCAAATTATGTATAACTCATGTTGCAAAAGCTTGATGATGATCTCAACTCATAATTATGATGCTCAAATGCTCAAAAGTACTCTCAAAAAGGTCATGAATTCCTTATGATAATTGTGAATGATTTTTATGAAGAGGATGGCTTGTTTTATAGAAATACAAAGATTCAATCAACAGTGGAGATTGAATATGAAGATCAACAATTCATATTAGATAAAGAAGATCAAGGGTGGAGAATTAATGATAGCTTTAGTTAACTCAAAATATCCCCTTATTTCAAGTAAATTAGTTTAGGATATTTGGAGGGAAGATATTTTGAAAAAGGAATATTCCCTTTTGAGATAAGAGGAAATTAGGATTTAATTAAATAATTCAAGATTATTTGTTTCAAGATGGACTTGTAAAAGAACACCTAGGTAGACTTAGACCAATTTTTTGATGTTGATTGGATGGATGGAAGATATGAAATATTTAAGAGAAAAAGTCTTGACTAGATCTCACTTTGATGGGTTGATGATAATCCTTGCTTTTCCTAGACTAATGAGTCCAAGTAAATAAATATTACGAGTTTTATGAACTTAGTAGTAGACAATGACTACTAAGAAAGCTAGCTCACAAAGATTGATGTCAATTTAACTAGGTACTTGAAAATGACTATTTTTCAAGAAAAGAGCTAAACTAAAAGATAGGATATGAGATCTAAATGGCAAAGACATATGTCAAATGTTGATTGTTGTTTGGATGAGTTGTTTGTTGGTTTGATTGGGATGATGTTTGGTCAAAAGATACTAAGAGGCAATTCTAAAAAGTCCAATGTGAATGGATGATATGGGATGAGGATAAACATTTATGTTGTTGGTTATGACTACAAGTTTGTTTAATACAAGTCTCTAGCCCTATAATGACTGTTGTTTGAATTTTTGAATCTATGATTTTAAGAATTATGGTGAATTTTCATTGGCAACCAAATGTGTCACTTTAAAAAGTGTCGATTTAACTAATCAAAAGTGTGGCATTACCCCTAACATAAGTGACTATATTTTACAAAAGTGTCAATTATTTTCAAAAGTGCTATAGTATGATAGTCAAACATATCACTGTATGGATTTTAGGATTTTTGATAGAAAACAATTTTGGAAAAAAGTGTTGATTTGCATAGAAGTATCAATATACAAAATTAGACATGTTGAGATGCAATCAATAGCAATGTGAAACTACAAAAGTGTCACTGTGACAAATCAAAAGTATCATTGTGACACAAAGACAAGATTTCACAAGTTAAACCTAAATCTATCTAAGTTTTTGAACTTTCCTGACTGTTTGAAGATTGATTCTAGTTTGTTTGATATGGGAAAAGATAAAATATAACAAATAATAACATGAAAGATTGACTCCAAGTTTTTTGAGGATAAATTTGTGATCCTTCTTCAACAAGAGCATGCTATTTGGTGTCACTGGTATTGAACAATGAATACACACCAAAAATACACAACCTAGCTAGTAGTAAAAAGGGTGTGTCAACTTAGGATAAGCCCATCTAACGAAGAAAATACCTCCACAATGAGTGAGTGACTAGAGTATACAAAGGTCATGTACCACCTCCACACCTCTCACCTTGAAAGGACAAGGTCTTAATCAAGGAATATCGGTTACCTCAACAAGGGGAAATACATGATGAGTTACTTCACACATGATACTATATGTTGCATTATCCCAAGCTAACAACTAATGGTCCTAAAGGCTACTAATAAATAAGTTTCATAGTGGGGGATCAGTGAATAATGAACTCATCTAAGGATTCCCAACTCTAATGGGGTCTCCCCTCTCCTCATCACCTATACAAGTCTCAGTAGACTGAGGGTCTTGAGGCTTGGCTTATAGGACATTGGTCACACCTTGGGGTACAAATTTTGTTCTCCCCCCTTTATATACCCCACCCAAAAATATGGTTTTAGGCCAACCTTGAGGTGATGAAATCCCCAAGAAGGAATCCTACTTGAATTAAATAGAAAATGATGTTGTTTCTTATTCCCAAGATCATTCTTAAGAGTTGTGAGGGAAGAGCATACATAATCACTCATCAAGTAAACAAAAAAATTGAAAACTAATATTGTTTCTGATCTCTAAGATCGTATGTAGCATAAGGAGAGAACATACACACCACTAGCCTACCATACATAGCAAACGAGTTCTTTTTAATACTCAAATTCAAATGTGAAAGTTGTATTGTTCAAGTTTAGAGCCCAAATCTAAATGTACAATTTATATCGTTCAATTTTAAAAGTCCAAATCCAAATGTGAAAGTTGTATTGTTCAATTTTAAAGCCCAAATTGAAATGTGAAAGTTGTATTCAATTTTAAATCTGAAATTGAAATGTGAAAGATGTATGAAAAATATCTTGCAAGAAGACTTGTTAGTAGTTCTTTTCTTGCCTTCTCCCAACATTTTCCACAAGTTTCACAAGATATGTTAGTCTAAAAGTCAAAAGATTAGGTGTAGGTTAGGGTTAGGAAAACCTAAAAGTATAGAAACATATATACTTTTGAAAAGAAAAAAAGTGTCACTGTAATTAAAACAAAAGCATTTATTTACTACAAAAGCGTCATTGTAATATGAAGAAGCATCGAATCATGATAGAAGTGTCATAATAAATCATAGAAGCGTCAATGTAACCTATAGTGGTAGAAACACAAAAGCGTCAGAAGAAATACATAGAGATATAGCAAAAGCGTTGATGTAATAGATCAATAGTTTCAATACATGACAAACGTATCTCTGCTGAAATAAAAAAATAGAAGTGTCGATCTGCTGCAAAAGTGTTACTATAACCTATAAGTCATCAAAAAATTCAAGAAACATCAGATCAGGGATGTGGATCCCATCAAGCATGCTAAAATATTGTAGGGTAATAATGGGTAATGGTCAGAAAGTATAATTAAAGCAATTAGAGTTAACAAACACTAAAAACCTATGAAATAAAGATCAATTACACTCATACTCAATGAAATTAGAATAAAATTATATTTAAAAGATACAAAAAATGCAAACCTATAATCCATCGTGGAATTATGTTAATTTAGAAAGTGGATTGCTCAAATTGTGTATAACCCATGTTGCAAAAGCTTTGATGGTGATCTCGACTCATAATTATGATGCTCAAATGCTCAAAAGTACTCTAAAAAAAATTGTAAGTTCCTTATGAGAATTGTGAATCTTTTTATGAAGAGGATGGCTTTTTTTATAGAAATAAAAAGATTCGATCAATGGTAGAGATTGAAGATGAAGATCAAAAGTTCATATTAGATCAAGAAGATCAAGGGTGGAGAATTAATGAGAGATTTAGTTAACTCAAAATATCCCCTTATTTCAAGGAAATTAGTTTAGGATATTTGGAGGGAATATATTTTGAAAATGGAATTATTCCCTTTTGAAAATGGAATATGCTTTGTACAAGTTGAAGGAAAATTAATAATTATTTAATTATTTAATTGTGAGATAAGAGGAAATTATGATTTAATTAAATAATTCAAGATTATTTAATCAAAGTGGGAAGATAAATTAATATTTAATCAATGTGAAAAGAGGAGAAATGATGAATTTTGATGAGTTAACCAAATAATATTAATTATTCAATTAATAGAGGAAAATAATGAATTTAGTCAAATAATTGGAAATTATTTAATTAAATTTAGGAATCAAGAGATAGTGAGGAAAATGATGTCAAGAAGCGATTATGAATGTGTGATGCACATAGACAATTTTAGGTGTATACAACTTGTAATGGTATTTTTCTTATCACAACTGAATATTTATAAGTTTCAAGAATGATTATTAAGTAGATGTGGTTACTGAATATTTTTATCTCTATTGTTAGTTCTTGTTTGTTATTTTTAATGGTAAATGTGACTTTGTAACCCAAATAAGGTACTAGTTTTGAAAATATTGACCCTTCATATACATTGAAATTGATAAAAGTATTTACCAATAGTTATAGGAGTAAAGTAGGATTTATGCATGTTCATAATTTAGTAATACAAACTAGGGATAAATCTCAAGAAAACCAAAACTATTAAATCATCAGATAATCATGTCATGCATGTTTGTACCTTTCCAATGTGTAGGAAATGTTAAATGAAACCATATTAAGAGTTATAATATTATTTTTATCTATAGCTACATGTGCAAGTTATTTTATTAGTGATATAAAAGGTCATATACAACTAGCTAATCTTGACCTAGTGACAAATATATGGGTATAGCTATTGATTATTGCATTCATGTTATATTTTAACTAATTTAAAAACCTATTAAGGATACCTCTAGGAATACCCTCCCAATTTAGCTAATCCCAAAGCATGGGAGAGTCTACCCATTCTTATTAGTTAGCCTTAAACCTTCACTAGTTTGTTGATGATGCTTTGTGTTTACCTTCTTTATAATAAATCCCTAGCCTTGAAGGTAAGAAATGTTATAGGATTATGGACCTACAATTTTGGGACCTAAACATCCAATAGTTTGATTCCTTTGTGGAAGATGAACACGTTCCCATGTATTTTCTTATCATCAATGATTAGCATTTTGCATCCATGGCATATTTTGAAGACTATGAATCAAGAGCTTGTTTTACTATTTTTTGTTCTAAGTTTTGAATTATTATGCAAATGATAGCCAAATTTACCATCTCATGAGCCTTCTTGTGATTTCTTCACCTTAAACTAAACACATTAGGAAATGTCCATAACTTATTATATTTTATTGTGATAGTGCAACACTCTGGTACATTGTGCACGATAGGTGAGGATGAGAATCATGATTATTCCATTTGAAACACATCCTCTTCTTCATATTTATTATCCTCAACTTTTCTTCACCCTCAAATATATATGGTGATTTTTGCAAAGTAAAATATGATGAGGTAAATATGCTACAAACACTCTCCACATCAAAGATGAAATTGCTACTAATGTACAACTTATTTGTAGTTGGATATAGGAGCCAACATTCTTTTGATGTCCAAGAAAAAAATTTCAAGAATCATTTTCGATCCAATTTTTAATTTTGCATCTTGAGGATGTATAGGAATGTTGTGCACTCAAACTCCTTGAGGTGTAATATTGAGGGAAATTTTATTATCCATATTTCTTCAAGAGTGATTTAATTAAGCACTTTTTGTGGTTCCCTATTCAACAAATGCATTCTTGTATGAACCATTTTTTCTAAGAATGTAGGAGCTACATCTACATCCTTAAATGTACTTCACACCATTTTCATAATGTGCAATTATGCCTCTATGCAACACCATGAAATGGAGGTGTATATGTAGTGGTTAATTTTCTTTGTATTCCATGTTCCTTTAGATAGTTGAAGAACTCATTGTTTGTGAATAACCCTTATATTTGAGAAAATTTCCTTGAGATGGTAACCAGTTCAACAAGTGCTTGAAATTCCTTTATTTTTTTAAATGTTTTTTTTTTGTCAAGTAATATGCCCATAGTTTTTTTGTTGTGATCATTCACTGGATAATTAAAATTATTGAGCATGATTATTACTTGATATCATTGATTTTTATATATCATTATGCACCAAATTTGAAAGACCACGGGTTCACTTTTCAATAGCAAGAAAGAGAGTCTATCATTGTTTTCCAACAAGATAGTTGGATCCATGATGTATTTTTGATGGGTTGTTGGGACTCAAACTTGTGTTTTTTTTGCTTGAGTCCCTTCCTATTTTATCCTTTGTTGGCCTAGGTTGGTAATCTATTAGAGATATTTTACGTAGGATAGAATGTGGCTCAATGATGTTTTTGTTAGTATTCTAAGATGGTTTTGCAACTACAGGTTGATGTTGATGGGTTGTGGAAACTCGCCTATTTGTTAACAATAGGAGATAAGTTGCTTGTGTTATCTCAAGCATTTTCAAAATAGGTTTTGAGTGCTAAAAAGATGTGGTGATGTTCTTCTTTCCACCTACTCACTTTAAGGATGGTAGATCTCCTAGCTACCTGCAAATTGATTTCTAATGCATGTTACTATTGTTACTTGATTTGGGAAACCCATTTTGGGTGGGATTCATCCTTGGACATGGATTTGTCACTATTATAGTGTCACGACCTAAGGTTTTACCTTACTAGGTGTTATTGTTGGGTTTTGGTCCTTACTTTCATTAATGGACAATACTAGGGTGTAAAAATAGTAGAGGAATAATCCAAAAAGGTAGAAACACACAACAAATCAAGTTTAGAGAAGCTGAAAAGAGGCAAGGACAATGTGAGACCATTAAAAGGTTATAAACTTATTGTTTAATTTTGTGTCTCTATTAATGTATGGGAAAATTTAGAAAACATGACAATTTTGGAATGTTCTCTCAACACATTTGTTGTTGTAAATGTAAACACCATTTGATGAATATGATAGGATTCTAAACATATTACAATATTTTGTAATAGATCATCTTGATTTTACAAATGAACTTGTTCAACTCATTAAGAGATAGCTAAGAATATGAAAATGGAAATAATGTATTTTGATTGCATTTAGATGCTAGACCAAGTTGGTGTTTATCATTTTCCCTTTCCATCCCTCCTTGTCAATTGTGACTATGTTACCTTTGGATTGGCTCCAATCTCCTATGTAATTTCTCTTGCCACACAAAATCAAAATAAATCAATAAAGATATTTCTTCTAGTTTTAGTTTAAGTTTGTGTAGTTCATGATAACACAATATATAGGGAATGATATTTACCAATTTATGTAAATTGTGTATCTTTCCATCACCTTGCACTCATTGCAATGGTATCAAAATAGTGATATAGTGCCAATAAGGTAGTTAGTTTCTCTCATCCAAGTGACAAATTTTAGGTTGAATCAATGTGATGCAGGAGCATCCAGGGTGTAAGAGCAATCTTGCATCACCCAAAAAAATGTTGTTTATTTTCAATAAGGGCTAAATTTGGTAGGGTTACTATTTTAGTAAGTTTGCATTTATGCATAGTTGGACACAAAATCTTACACAGACCTCCAGAATGGTAAATTGAAGCCAATGGCGGAGAAATCACTTGAATACCATTTGTCATTTGAGACATATTAAAATTTTAATTTTCAAAAATCCTAGTAAAATATTTGGGGTCAATTTTGAGGTACTTAGAGGCTCCATATGGGCCTAAAAATTGGTGGAAATGAAAGTGGATGGCCTTTAGACCCTAATTTATGGCACAAAATTACTTGAGACCTTTTCGAAAAGGTATTATAATAGAAAATCCAATGGTCGGATCAAAAGTTACGACCTCGCGAAGTTGTAATACCAAAATTAAAAAAAATCAAAATATCTCCCTGAGGAAGTTACACTTTCCAGAATATTCTAGGGCGGTTATACCTTCCAAATAAAGGATGTAAAGGGGGGACTACAGAGGGGAGGTGAGAGCAGACCAGATGGTGGCTCCAATTTGCAGACTTGCAGATTTATGTAATCAAAAAGCCCATGTGATGGCAAATATAATGTTGTTATTTCATTTTCATTTCAGTGATAATGGAAAATATTTGCTTTCCTTCTTGCATTTTGTTTGTGCCATTATTTGTTGCTTTTGTGAGTTTTTAGATTGTAAGGGGAGTACCCTTCATCAAGTGGTATCAGAGCGGGCTTTCCTGAGTGTGTAAACAGATCGCCGAATGTGAGGCAGTTTGCACTAGGAATTCTGGTTGTGGGTCTGTTAGAAAAGATGCCTCCATGAAGAAACCATGGTGGGAGAAATGTTGGGGTAACAAAAGAGGGTTTTAGAGCCCTCCAGAGACAAGTTCAAGAACTGCAAGAGGAGTTGCGTAGGAGAGATGATGTCAGAAGAAGAGATGAAAGTGAGGATGAGGCTGAAGATGAGGAGCCATTCAAAGAGGAAGGACCAGATGTAGTGGATCCTGTAGAAGTCATACTGATTAGGGCCATTTCCAAGATTGGAAAGAGGCCAAAGATAGAAGTTTCTAATTTTTTTGGAAACCTAAATCTAGAGGAGCTGATGGATTGGATCAATGACATGGAAGAGTATTTTGAGTATGGGGAAATAGAAGACCCAAATAAGGTCAAATTTGCAAAGGCCAAATTGAAAGGCCATGCTAGCATATGGTGGAAGGAAGTCCAGTTTGAAAGAAATAGAAGAGGAAAAGAGAAAATAACAAGATGGGATCAAATGGTGGAAAAATTGAAATGACAGTTCATTCCTAGGGACTGTGAGTTGGATTTATTGAAGAAGATGCAAGGGTTGAAACAAGCAGGAAAATTTGTTGAGTATACAGAAGAATTCTATCGAGTCCTAATCAGAATAGGTCATTCTGAGGCCAATAAGGAGAAAGTTTCCCGTTACATAAATGGGTTGAAGCCGAGCATTCAAGAAGAGCTGAGTCTGGTAAGAATTTCTACCATTGAAGATGCATATCAAATTGCTTTGAAGGTAGAAGATAAGTTGAATAGGAGGTTTGAAAGTAAGCAAAGAGGTGGAGGTCACGGTGGAAGGACTAGTGGACGATCATATGGAGGTTGAAATGAGGACCAAAAGAAGGGTGAAGGATCTAGTAGCAGCCAAAACCAAAAAGGAGATAACACCTATCATCCTCATAATGGAGACCAAAGAGGAAGAGGAAGATCTGGGCGAGGACCAGGGAGAGGAGGCTTTCATAGAACATGTTTCCAATGTGGAGAAGAAAGGCATAGGGCATATGAGTGTCCTCAACATCAAGGAAGGACAAATAGAAGACCTGAGGGTAATGCACGAGTTGCAACACATGTAGACGAAGATGTTGAGTCTTCAAATTCTGAGGAAGCAAAAAGAGGAGAGGTTCTTGTTACTAGAAGAGCCTTGTTGAATGAGGAGAAAGAGACAACTCAAAGGAAGAATTTGTTTCGCACCAGATGTAAGTGTGAAGGTAAATTTTGTAATGTTATTATTGATGGAGGTAGTACTGATAACCTTGTTTCAGAAGAGATGGTTAGTAAGTTGTAGTTGGAGAGAAGAAGGCATCCAAATCCATACCGGATTGCTTGGTTGCAGAAGGACCATAAAGCTTTGGCAAATGAACAATGTCTAGTAAAGTTCAAGATTGGAAATTACCATGATGAGGTATTGTGTGATATTATGCCTATGGATGTTTGTCATATGTTGTTAGGTAGACCATGGCAGTTTGATCAGTGAGCAGTACATGATGGACATGCCAACATCTATTCTTTGACAAAGGATGGAGTTTGTCATAAGTTGAAGCCCTTGAAAGAGGTAGAGGAAAAGGTATGCAGTAATGCAAGAGTTTTTTTGGTTGATGGAAGAAAGTTCCTAGAAGGTATGAAGCATGAGCATATGTGTTTTGCATTGATCCCTAGAGTTGATAAAGAAGATACTATTGAGGTAACTGTAGAGGTTTCAGATTTGTTGAATGAGTTTCAAGCTATTATTTCTGATAATGTACCTAAAGGTTTGCCTCTGGTAAGAAAGATTAGTCATCAGAAGGACTTGATTCCTAGAGCCAGTTTTCCGAATAAGGTAGCTCATCGTATGACTCCTACAGAGAGCAAAGAATTGAATAGACAAGTGCAAGAGTTGTTGCGGAAGGGATTGATTCGAGAGAGTTTGAGTCCATGTGCAGTACTTGTAGTACTAGCACCAAAGAAGGATGGGGAATGGCGGATGTGTACAGATTCTAGAGCCATCAACAAGATCACCATCAAGTACAAATTTCCCTTGCCAAGGATGGATGACATTATGGATTGTTTGAGTGGAGCTGAGTACTTCACGAAGATAGATTTGAAGAGCGGATATCACCAGATCCATATTAGAGAAGGAGATGAATGGAAGATAGCCTTTAAAACCAAGGAGGGCTTGTACGAGTGATTAGTCATGCCTTTTGGGCTAACCAATGCACCAAGCACATTTATGTGGCTTATGAATGAGGTGTCAAAAGAATTTTTAGGAAAATTTGTTATTGTTTATTTGGATGATATTTTGAATTTTAGTAAGACATTGGAGGAGCACCTGATGCATATCCGATTTTTTTTTGAGAAGCTCAAGGAGGAGAAGTTGTTGATTAATTTGAAGAAATATAGTTTTGTAAAAAGGGAGTTGGTGTATCTGGGATTTGTTGTCTCAACAGAGGGTCTTAAAATGGATCCAGAGAAGGTGAGAGCTATCATTGAATGGCATACCTTGAGGAGTGTTACAAAGGTAAGATCATTTCATGGTCTAGTAAGTTTTTACAAAAAAATTTATTAAGAGTTTTAGTAGTATTTATGCACCTCTAACTGAAGCAATGAGAGGGGATAGAAAAGAGTTTAAGTGAACTAAAGGAGCAACAATTTTTTTTGATATGTTGAAGAAGAAAGTTATAGAGCAACCTGTTTTGGCACTTCCAGATTTCAATAAGGTCTTTCAGGTAGATTGTGATGCTAGTGGCACTGCCATAGGAGCTATTTTGAGTCAAGAAGGTAAGCCTGTTGCCTATTTTAGTGAGAAGTTAAATGATGCTAAGAAGAAATTTTTTGTCTATGATCAAGAGTTCTATGCTATAGTTCAGGCTTTGAAGAAATGGAGACACTATTTGTTGCCAAAAGAATTTGTTTTATATACTGATCACTGGGCTTGGAGTATCTCAATAGTTAAGGAAAGTTGAATTAAAGGCACTTAAAATGGGTTGAGTTTTTGCAGAGTTACACTTTTGTTTTGAAGCACAGGAGTGGAAGATCAAACAGAGTTGCGGATGCCTTAAGTAGAAGGAAAAATGTGTTAATAGAGATGAATATAGAGGTTGTTGGGTTCAATGAGCCCAAGAGTTTGTACCCAGAAGATCCAGACTTTGCAGAAGCTTGGAAGGCTTGTTTGGAATGTGTTACATTGGATAGGACAAGATGGTTGGATTTCTTAATCCAAGATGGAATGTTGTTTAGAGGAATCCAACTGTGTATTCCAAGGAGTTATATGAGAGAGAATCTAATCAAGGAAAATCATAGTGGAGGATTGGCTAGGAATTTCGGTCGAGATAAGACCATTGCTCTTGTTAGTGAGAATTATTACTAGCCACAGTTACAATAGGATGTGAATAAGTTTGTACAAAGTTACAAAGTATGTCAGATGGCAAAAGGAACAAGTCAAAATATTGGATTGTATCAACCATTACTTGTACCTGAGAGGCCATGGGAGGACATTAGTATGGATTTTGTCCTTGGATTGTCGAGGACACGGAGAGGGCATGATTCCATTTTTGTGGTGGTGGATAGATTTTTGAAGATGGCACATTTCATTCTGTGTCATAATACTATTGATGTTGTTTATATTGCAGAGTTATTTTTTAGAGAGGTGCTGAGACTTCATGGTCTACCGAACAGTATAATTTTAGACAAAGATACCAAATTTTTTGGTTATTTCTGAAGAGCATTATGGAAGAAGTTGAAGATAGATTTGAAGTTCAGTTCTGCTCACCATCCATAGACTGATGGACACACAAAGGTGGTCAATAGGAGTTTGGGTAACCTGCTAAGATGCTTAGTAGGAGATAAACCAAAGGGATGGGATTTGATTTTACCACAGGCAGAATTTTCTTATAACAATTCTGTCAACATGAGTACTGGTAAATCACCATTCCAAATTGTATATGGGAGTAGTCTGAGGAATGCTTCTGAAATGAGAAAGATGGATAAAGGAGAGAAGAGTAGTGTTGAGGCTGAAGATTTTTCTAAGCACCTGAAGAATTTGCATGACGAGGTGAAGAAGCATATCAATAAGATGAACTCTCAGTATAAGGCTAAGGCAGATCAGAAAAGGATGTATAAGGAGTTCCAGGTAGGAGATGAAGTCATGGTTCATTTGTGAAAGGAAAGGTTTCTAGTTGGTACATACAAAAAGTTGAAGATGAAGAAGTTTTGACCATGCAAGATCCTGAAGAAGCATGATTCAGGAAATGCACATGAGGTAGAGTTTCCTGATGGAATTCATATTTCACCTATGTTTAACATCTTAGATTTAACAAAATATCATTAGGGAGGAATTGATGAAGAAATAATAGAGGCACAGTGGAACATTCCAGCACCTACTTTAGAAAAGGAGGAGATAGAAGACATTTTGAATACCTGTGTGGGAAGAAGCACAAGAAACAAGCAATATGCAAAGTACTTGGTGAAATGGAGAGGAAGGCATGTTGAAGATTCATCATGGTTATCTGAGTCTGAGGTTAACCGTCTTGGTTTCCCTCTAACTCCTGAGAAGTGACAGGGTCACTTTTCAAATTACCCTAGGTGTCTGATGCAAGAGCATCCAGGGTGTAAGAGCAATCTTGCATCACCCAAAAAAATGTTGTTTCTTGTCAATAAGGGCTAAATTTGGTAGGGTTACTATTTTAGTAAGTTTGCATTTATGTACAATTGGACACAAAATCTTACACAGACCTCTAGAATGGTAAATTGAAGCCAATGGCGAAGAAATCACTTCAATACCATTTTTCATTTGAGAGATTAAAATTTTAAATTTCAAAAATCCTAGTAAAATCTTCGGGATCAATTTTGAGGCACTTAGAGGCTCCAAATTGGCCTGAAAATTGGTGGAAAATGAAAGTGAATGGCCTTTAGGCCTTACTTTTTGGTACAAGATTACTCGAGACCTTTTCGAAAAGGTATTATAATAGAAAATCCGACGATCGGATCAAAAGTTACAACCCCGCGAAGTTGTAATACTAAATTAATAAAATTTCAAAATATCTTCCTGAGTAAGTTACACTTTCTAGAAGATTATAGGGTGGTTACACTTTCCAGAATATTCTAGGGCGGTTACACCTTCCAAATAAAGGATGTAAAGGGGGGGACTACAGAGGCGAGGCAAGAGTAGACTAGATGGTGGCTTTGATTTGCAGACTTGTAGATTTATGTAATCAGAAAGCCCATGTGATGGAAAATATAATGTTGTAATTTTATTTTCATTTCCGTGATAATAGAAAATATTTGTTTTCCTTCTTGCATTTTATTTGTGCCATTATCTGTTGTTTTTGTGAGTTTTTAGATTGTAAGGGGAGTACCCTTCGTCACAATGGATTGGGTTTAACTACCAATTCATTTGTTTATTTCATACTCTAACCTCTAGGAATATCCTCCTAAGTTTAATTTGAGCTCAAATCAAAAGAGAGAGAATTTGCTCTTGTACAGTAGACCTTAAACCTTTCATTGTTAGGTTGATGAGCTAATTTTACTTTCTTGAGAACAACCCTATTCTTATAAGTGGAATTATGTTATAAGAAGTGGAGTAATAGTTTGAGACCCAATAGAGGAAGCCCTCACCCCATATCATTTCTACTCAAAGCTATAAAATAGCCAACATTGAGATGCCCAAATTGTGTGTGTCAGAGTGTGGTGGATGAATATGCCCTTATTATGAGAGATTTTTATGTGAAACATCAAAAAATTGAAATATTTTCCCAAATTAGAATGCATGATAAATAATTTCTTGATTTTAATATTTATTTTGAATGAGAAATGTTCTAATCATCTCATCTATCAAGCTCAAATTTTGAGTTGTGCTTAAGTAATTGAATTTATTGATAAGAGGTGCTTAATGAGCCCCAAGGTATAAAAATCCCTTCTATTTTTTGAGGGATTAAAATGTTGCCAATATATTATATTTCATAAGCATCATTATCTTGCAATGAAAGCCATCCATATGAAGTAGAATCATTCAAGTTGGTGAACCACTCTTTTCCACTTGTCATGTATTTAGAGGCACCTAAAATGGCATGTTATACTGATGGTATTGGAGAGAACATGGATGCTTCTACAACACACATGGAATTATTTTTATTAAAATCTTCTATGACAACAACATTTCCTTGTTTCTTTTGGTACTTCTTCTTCCATCTAAGATGTTTCTTCTTGTCCCTTGGGATTTCTAGTGTGGTTTTTGGTGGCTTGATTCTCAATTTATAAAAGAGTCATACCATCACTCTTGGAGACTATGTCCCTTTTTTGCACAAACATTTCTTCTTCTATGTAAACTAATTGTCCTATTTCATTTTAGGTGGACCAATATTTTTGTGTGCTAATACAGTTTGAACATAATTTCTTATATATTTTTTTTCTCATCTTAAATTGGCTCTTTTTATTGAAGAAAATTCACCATTTCTTTCATATTTATGTTTTTTTTTCCCACATCCAAGCATGTGACAAACACTCAAAATAAAGGGAGCAATGATATCAAGATTATTGGTACAAGAGAGTCATCTGAGATGGTTTTTCCAACACTTAGAGTGATGTCTTCAATTCTACTACTCTTCTAAAGAATCCTTCCAAGTTTTCATCATCGTGCATTCTCAAACAATGCAATTAACTATAGAGGTGAAAATATATTTTTGATCATTTGCATCTTACACTACTTGTAGTTTTTTATGCTTCTTTGTCACTTTTGAAAATTTTGATATGGGTTTGTACCTCACTCGTGACTCCAAATGCTTCTTTGTCACTTTTGAAAATTTTGATATGGATTTGTACCTCACTTGTGACTCCAAATGAACTAAGAAATTTGGCCTTTTGATTGGCCTTATCAAATATTATCTTCTCATTTGTATTTGTTGCATTCCTTGTGATAGTCATTTACTGTGTCTCATAGGTCTTAAGACTCCAATTAGCTTTGGAATTTTATTTTCCATGAAGAATATTTATCATCTCTCAACAATTAAGAGTTTGGAAGCATTATCTTGGGGGAATTTAAAGCCATTTTTTATGAATATAAAGGTTTTTTATTTCTTCAAATTCATTTTCCATATACTTCCATGAGTGATATACTAGGCCCATTGATATATCTACCCTTCTAACATACTCATAGGTATATGGAATAATTGGGTCCTTTATATAAAATCAATACTATGTGAAAAATACTTTTAAGGCACATGAAATCAAGATGGTACATGATACCTTGGTAGTATGTAAAATGGATTTTTTTCAATAATCTAGTACTAAGTCACTTCACACATGGAAGAACTTACTTTTGATATAATTTATGATTATTTGTTTCAATTTTATATCCAAACAATAGTTGACCCTTATTTCTCCCAAGTGATTTGTAGGATCGATGCCACATGTCATTGTTGTAGATATGTTAGGTGTTAGATGTAGTAAGTTATCATGGTGGCTTGATATAGAAGTGTGAATCAAAGGTACTATTATCAAATGTTGCTATTTTTATTACATGATACAAAAAAAATGCTATTTTAATTTTTTAATGCTTAAAATATTAAAATTTTCTACTAAAAATATTTAAAGAGAATTTTATTTTTAATTATATTGTGATGCACTTTATTTTTGAAACATCACATTTTGATAACTCCTTATTTCTTACCTTAAAAAAAAATTGAAATGCTTCCCATAATTTAAACATTTTCTCCTTTTAATTATTGAATGTAGGATTAAATGTAGGAAAACATTTTTATAATTTGACACTGTTCATGCAACAAATGAAAGATTAAGAAAAAATGTACCTTTATAAATCATCATGATGATACTTGGTGTTTTATTTCCATCATTTATGTAGATAAAAGTGATTTGAATGTGCACTTATTTGGCAACACTAAATCAATATTCATAAATTAATGTGTTGCTTTGTATGCTCACAACCTACTCATTTAGCTTCAATAAATCATACTCACCATATGCTATAGTTTGCTATCCATGTTGTGCAATGCAACATGCAATGTTAATTCCATCATTAGATAGGCAATATCATAGCACATGATTTCATAATAGGGTATTTAATATGGGAGAAAAATAGTTAGATATATTTCTAGGTATCATGGGTGGATGGTGCAGGGGCACCCACATGTCTTCATGCCTCCAGGGAAAAAGTTGATATTTTGTTTTGTTTGAGTTGTTTGCATGTAATAAGGTCTTCGAGTGGATGGTGCAGGGACACCCACATGTCTTCATGCCTCCAGGGAAAAATTTGATATTTTGTTTTGTTTGAGTTGCTTGCATGTAATAAGGTCTTCTAATACCATTTCATATGTGTTTGATTCTAGTTTGAGTCATTAGGTGTTAAGGTAGGGTGTCAATGCAAAATTGTCAAAGTTGCACATTATTGTTAAAGCAACTTTTGCACTTTTTGTCATAACATGGCATAATGATGTTTAGTTGAGTTTCTAATTTGAAAATTGGTTATGAACCATTGGGGAATGGTTGGTAAGTGTTTAAAAAGACCTTGTGTGGTCAAAGGAAGGATTGGATGATGAAATCTTGAAGTTGGAGCAATAAAATATCTATATTTTTTTCTGTAAATCTAGGCATTTAATTGTTGTTCTTTGATGTAGTACAAATCTGTACAATCCCATAATGACTCAAAATCAATTGTGTATGGTAAAGCACCAATTCTTCTTTAATTTGGTACCAGTTGCATGTAAATCCATTGTGTTTAGAGCAAGTTGTGTTGATTTTGCTTTAAACTGGTCTAAACCCTAAGTAGGGTAACTAGTGGGTGTATAAAATGTATAGAACTCCATTCCACCGATAAAAAGTCTTCAAAATAGGTGGAATGGTCTGTGGAAAGATGAACTATGATCTCCCAAAATTGTAGGAGCAAGGGAGTTGGTGTGCACACGTGGAAGAAGTATGAGGGTTTGATATCCTCATATATCAGACTGAGTAACCCTAGTGGAGTAGTGAAATGTGTTATATGCAATTGGGGAAAGACCTAGATGATTGGATCTTTTTTTTAGGACATTTTGTGATGTGATTGGAGCATTGGTATGAAAGGATAAACTCTAGAATCCAAAAATCCTGTTGCTACCAAGCCTATTTGCAATATTAGGCTTAATTTGAGCAAGGACAGTTAAAATTTGGAGTCTTATGTACAAACTGACCCCACCTAAAATTTTGATATGTTTTCAAATGGCCAAAAGGGTATCTGGAAATGTGCTCACATCTTTAATTCCATGTATTTCCTACAAGTTATGTTTGAAAAACAGGTTTGAAAGGCTACTAGGGTAAAGGGGCAGTTTGTGAAGGAAAGGTCATTGGTTAATGTGTGAGGGCCCTTGTGAGTGGTTTTCTGAGTAAGTTTGATAGGTTAGAGACCAAAGGGTCCTTGTGGGATATTGTGGGTTATTGTGGGTTGTGTTTTCCCTTGAATGGCTTGTTTCTTTGAAGACCAAATGTCTACCCTTGTGAAGAAGTCTTCCCTAACATGATTGTTTTTGAACTTTAAGGAGGAATGAATTCAGATTCATGAAATATGGTGTCAATTGTCTAGTTGTTTCCCCTGCTCTGCATCAAATTGGTATCATAGTGTAGGTTTGATATGAAGAGGGAAAATTTGAAGTGAAGAAGAAACAAAGATGCCTCCAAAAGGGAATCCAATCACTAGAGAGGTGCATGAATTGAAGGAGAAACATGCAAGAGAGTTGAGACAAGTGAAGGAATTTATAGAAGCCCTTGCAGCCAAGCTTGTTGTTGTGGAAACAATTCAAAAAAGAGGAATGGTCATAGGAGACTTGAGTGGCCGAGAAGAAAAATAAGAAAGGGAAGAGGAAAGTTTCCAAGGGCCCAAAGAAGAGATGGATCCTGATGACTTGAGGATGGAAATTTTTTTGAAGGAAGTCAAGGGAGAAGGTCCTAAGATCAAGATGGATTTACCCATATATGGAGGAAAATTGGATAGTGAAGAACTCCTAGATTGGATAGGAGCACTGGATAACTACTTTGAATATGAAGATGTGCTAGAAGAGAAAAGGGTGAAGTTGGCCAAGAAAAAATTGAAGGGCCATGCCTTGCTTTGGTGGGATTATGTACAAGATGAAAGGAGGAAGAAGGGAAAGTCTAAAATCACCTCCTGGAATAGGATGGTGGCTAAACTCAAAGGAAAATTCCTACCTATGTACTAGACCATTCAGTTGTTCAAAATGCTTCAAAATATTAAGAAAAAAGAGATGGATGTGTAGGCCTATATTGAGGAGTTCTACAAATTGAGCATAAGGGCAAGTCATGTAGAAGATGATGTGGAAAAAGTGGCAATATATCTCAATGGGTTGAGATACAACCTTCAGGATGAAATAAGCCTAACAAATCCAAGAACAATGGAAGAGTGTTATCAATTGGCCATCACAGCTAAGGATAAGTTGAGGAGAAGGAAAGAAAAGAAAAGTAGGGGTAGAGGAAGGAATTCTAGAGGAAGAGGTACATTTTCTCATTTAGGGCAGTCATATGAGAGTCAAGGAGAGACAAGTAGAGTTCAAGAACAAGTTGTAGATTCAAGAGGCAGTTTTAGGGGAAGATCATATTATAGGGGAAGATTTGGAGGCCAAAGAGGAGGTTCAAGTGGTTTTACTGGGAAGTGTTATAAATGCAACAAATTTGTAGGCCACCAAGCATGGAAATGTATTGAGGAGCAGCCATCTACCTAATTTGGAGGAGAAAGAAGAAATTATATTGCACAAGGTGGAGATGACATTGAGAATGCACATTCCTGACCACATGTTGAAGAACCAGAGATTGGAGAGTTTTTGCTGATGAGGAGAACTCTAATCAAAGTGCCAATGGAGAATGAACCACCATAGAGGAAGTCACTGTTTAAGACTACATGTAAAAGCCAAGGTAAGTATTGCAAAGTAGTGATTGATTCTGGTAGTATAGACAATTTAGTTTCTCTTGAAATGGTTGAGAAGTTGAAACTACAAAGGATTCCTCATGCTACTCCCTACAAGGTGTCTTGGTTGAACAAAGGGCAGCAAGTAGTTGTGAATGAACAAATTTAGGTATATTTTCACATAGGGGGTTATAAGGATAGGGTCTTATGTGACATAATACCAATGGATGTTTTCCATTTTCTTTTGGGGAGGCCTTGGCAATATGATAGGAATGCCAAGCATGATGGTAGGAAAAATATATATGGCATAGAGAAAGATGGAGTTTCCTACACCCTTATACCATTAAAAGAGGAAGGTCATGAATCACAAATTGGTTCTAGTGCTATGTTGGTGAGTGAAAAGGAGTTTGTACAAATCATAGAGAAGGAAGAAAATGATCCTAAAGTCCATGAAGGAGGAAAAGGTGGATTTTGAAATCATGCATAGACCTCAAACTGTCATGACAGTAGTTAATATTTGTGACTTGCCATGGGAGGTCCAAAGCATGTTAAAGGATCATGTAGACATAGTGGTTGATGAACTTTTCGACTTCTTGTTTCCAAGGAGAGATGTTAGTCACTATATAGCTTTGGTACTAGGGGACGGTCTGTCGTATACAGTAGCCTACGACAAACAAAATGAATAATGTATTGTGTCTAATGAAAGAGATGGTGTCAACACAAATGATGTACTTGTTTGGAAGGTTGCAAATGAAAGAAATTTGGATGCTAAAAGCAACAAGATTGTTGTGAAGGAGATTTTAGAGTTGAGCAAGCAATGTTTAAGGGGAAAAGGAAGTATAGAGTAGCATAATGATCAAACTAGGTTGCAGATGGAAGATAGATAGTTAAAAAAGCAACCACTATAAGTGGAGAAACAAAAGAAAGTTGTAGATGGAAGTGAATGTAATGTTGAGGGTCCCAAGGTTAACATGCAATAAATTGATGGGAAGGAGTTAAATCAAAGAGACATGGGTAGAGTGTCATCCAAGAGGGGTATACAATTGCCAACTATCAAGAACAACAAGTGGGTTGAATATATCCACAACTACATTTTTAGACACAAGAAGAGAAAGGGGTAGAGTCATAAGGTGGTTGATATTTGGAGTGGCAAGACATTGCTAGTGCATGGATTTTGGTTTCATAGTGTTGGTATTGCGGCACTCCAGGAAGTGTATAAAGATAATGCGGATTTTCAGGAAATTGTTGCATTTTGCAAGCAACCTCTTTTCCATCATATGGAGCAGTGGCTCAATTATCTTATACAAGGTAATGGAGAAAGTTCACAAGCAGGTTTAGATGTTGAGTGGGTCAGAGGTCTTTCCCCAAGCTGGCCTTTGGGGTTGGGATGCATTTTGGACACAAAGAAGCTCAAAAGGACAAGAAATCAAGTCTATTTTCAGTCTTTAGTTCAGTGGGAGGATCTTCCTCATAAAGGTGCTAGTTGGATGTTTGTAGATGATATTCTCAGGTATGGTTTACTGTTGCAGGTCCTAACTCAAGAGGTGCTTGAGTTATTTTTCTTCCCTGCAAGTATGGTGCAAGGGCACCCACATGCCTTCATGCCTCCAAGGGGGAAAAAGTTGATATATTTTTTGTTTGAGCTGTTTGCATGTAATAAGGTCTTCTAAGGCCATTTCATATGTGTTTGAGTTTGGTTTGAGTCATTAGGTGTTAAGGTAGGGTGTCAATGCAAAATTGTCAAAGTTGCACATAGTTGTTAAAGCAACTTTTGCACTTTTTGTCATAACAGGGCATAATAATGTTTAGTTGAGTTGTGATTTGAAAATTGGTTATGAACCATCGGGTAATGGTTGGTAAGTGTTTAAAAATACCTTGTGTGGTTGAAGGAAGGATTGGATGATAAAATCTTGAAGTTGGGGCAATAAAATATCTTTGTTTTCTACACATCTGGGTTTTCATTATTGTTCTTTGATGTAGTACGGATTTGTACAATCCCATATTGACTCAAAATCAATTGTGTATGGTAAATCATTGAGTCTTCTTTCATTTTTTACTGGTTGCATGTAAATCCATTGTTTTTAGAGCAAGTTGTGTTGATTTTGCTTTAAACTGGTCTAAACCCTAAGTAGGGTAACCAATGGGTGTATAAAATGTATAGAACTCCATTCCACTAGTTAAAAGTATTCAAAATCAGTGGAATGGTTTGTGGAAAGATGAAATTTTATCTCACAAATTTGCAGGAGCAGGGGAGTTGGTGTGCATGCATGGAAGAAGCATGAGGGTTTGATATCCTCATATATCAAACCAAGTAACCCTAGTGGAGTAGTGAAATGTGTTATATGCAATTGGGGAAAGACCTAGATGATTGGAGCCTTTGTTTAGGACCCTATGTGATGTATTTGGAGCATTGGTATGAAAGGATAGACTCTAGAATCCCAAAACCTTGCTACTACCAAGCCTATTTGCAATATTAGGCCTAATTTGAGCGAGGACAGTCAAAATTTGGAGTCTTCCGTACAAAGTGACCCCACCTAAAATTTTGATATATTTTCAAATGGCCAAAAGGGTATTTGGAAATTTGCTCACATATTGAATGCCATGTTTTCCCTACAAGTTACATCTGAAAAACTAGGTTTGAAAGGCTACTAGGGTAAAGGGGTGGTTTGTGAAAGAAAGGCCATTGGTTGAGTGTGAGGGCCATTGTGAGTGGTTGTCTGAGTAAGTTTGATAGGTTAGAGACAAAAGGGTCCTTGTGGGTGATTGTGGTTTGTGTTTACCCTTGAATGGATTGTTTCTTTGAAGACCAAATGTCTTTGTGAAGAAGTTTTCACTAACATGATTGTCTTTGAACTTTAAGAAGGAATGAATCCATTGTGAAATATGGTATCAATTGTCTAGTTGTTGCCCCTACTCTACATCAGTGGAGAAGGTTATTATGTTAATGTTTTCTTCTCACGAATTGGGAGTAAGAGTGTGGAGTGGGTTGGAGGTTAGGTCTAAGATTGAATTCCCCCTCTTTTTTTATTGTTTTATTTCCTATCTCACTCACTCACTCCTATCGCTTCGTACGTCTAGGTTGGGCCCCCTTTTGTTTTATTATTTTATTTCCTTTGCCTAACTTTATTTTTCCTAAGTCTTTTTGTGGTCCCATGTTCCCTCGTTAAAACAACTTATGTCATTGTTTGTCGTCGACCTAGTGATGTCCCCTTATTCCTTTAGGGGAGAGGGACCAGTAGTCATGCAGGCTAACTTTCTCAGCACTCATAGGTGATTTTCGGATACTGTGTTCAATTTTAGAGTTCAATTATAATTCAATTTTAGAACTTCTTTGAAGTGGCATGTTCAGATTTTTCAGCTGGGTTAGAAGTGGACTTTGCATCACGACTACTAACTGAATTGTTATAATCACAAAGGGCGGTACACAAGTGCATAAAGGAGGGAAATTTCATCATGGTGAGTTTGTCCTGAAGTTTAGTTTGCAAGTTTTTTATAAAAATATTTTGAAGATGTGGATTGGGAATCTTGACATTGATTTGAGAGTAAAGTGATTGATATCATGAGATAAAATCAGTTATCTTTTCTTCTTCATTTTTTTTGCATCTCATCAAATCGGCCAAGGTCTTCTTTGGAGTCATATGCACTTGGAAATGATTTATAAATGCATCAACAAGTTCATTGAATGAACAAATTGAATTGTTTGGTAAGGATGAGAACCATTCTAAGGTTGTGTCTTTTAAAGTCCTTAGAAATAGTTTGGCCAATAGTTTATCGTCAAGGACCAAGTCACTACATAAGGTGGTGTAAGCATTAACATGGTTAGAAGGATCTCCCTTCCTTCCATATTTCTCAAATTTAGTCATCTCTATTCCTTGTGGCATCAGTGTTCCTAATATTTCTAGAGATAGTAAGCTGCTACAAACATAATAGGTAGGTGGTCCATTCTGATGTTGGTTTATGGTGGATATTTTATTTTGCATGGAGGAGATGGTTTGGAAAAGTTATGTTATGAGAGGGTCAGTGTAAGTGGTATGAGGTGGAAGGGAAAGTGGTGATGTGGTGTATGTAGTGGTAGGGAAAGTGAATGGAATGCTTATAGATGGTATGGTGGAAGAGGAGAGAACATGCGATACCACATAAGAATTAGGAATGCTAGCAGGAATAGTTGAGGACGGAATCACATTACTAACCTATTGCATTGTGGTTGTGACTTGAGGAGTGGTATAGGTAGGTATGGATGCTATTGTTGAAGAAGGAGGAGTGCAAGGTCCCCTATGGCTAACCATAGTGTTTGCTAGTTGAGATGTATTAGAGGTGGAAGGAACATGTTTATGGTATATCTCAATAATTTGTTTCATAACATCTAAGCCTTCATCACATTCAAGCAGGTGATGTATGTTCTCTATTGTAGGAATCGCAATGGTTGAAATTTTTTCAAGACACATTATGTTGAAGATGTGTTAATTCCTCATGAATGTTAATGGTTTTTTCTTGCGGTATGTGATCGTTTGATGTGTCAACTTGCATGTTATTGGAAGGAAAATAGTTGCTAAAGGTAGGGTCCATGCCTAGTGTACTAGTTGCAATACTAGGAATGGAAGCTTTATACAATCCAAGATCCACAACGTTGTATTATTATGGGATAACATGAGTCTTGATCTTCTTCTCACTAAGATATTAGCAATAGGACACCAAACACTCATGCAAAGGTTTCAAAATGCGAGTGAATTGAGTCTGAAATCAAAGACATTATGTTCAAAGTAGACCAACAAGTTGAGTCTGAAAAAGAAGAAGAAATTAGCAGCAACAGTGGAAATAGTCTGATTGAAAAGACATATGAACATTGCTCTCCAATAATAATAACTATGTTAGAATAAATTTATGTTTTCCAGGATATAAAAAGATTCCATTAGATGCATTTATGGATACAGGTTCTTCCCGATCTTTGGCAAAAACCAATGCAATTCCTCCAGATTTCTGGAAGCATCGACTAGACCTTCCACACAATTATGCAATAAATGGAGAAAGAATTCAGATGGTTAGGTATGCACAAGATGTACACATAGAAATAATGGGAAAAATGTTTGTCACTGATTTCATTGAATATAATGAATTAGAAGATGTTCTGCTAGGATTCTTGTTCTTAACTAAATATGAGCGTCTTCAGTTTTGGAAACATAAAATTTCATTAAGACATGAAGATGGTCATATTGAAATCCCAGCATTAAAGATAGTCAATCATAAATTTGACAATGGTAAGAAGAGAAATAAATAGGAATCAAGCAAAGAAATGGCAGAAGAAATAACAAATGTATTCAGAGAAATTAGACAAAGATTTGAGACAGATTGTTGCAGTCTCAACCCATTATAATTCTAGTCTCAGGATCATGAAGAATGTGAAATACAGATTAGACCCGAATGCATGTCAGTCATGCCCCATGAACCTACCTATCTCATGAGTCCTACAGAAAGAAAAGAAATGGATGAGCAACTCAAAGAATTGTTAGATGGGCAATTCATCAGGCCCAGTAAAAGCCCATTTTCTTGTCCAACATTCCTAGTGAATAAGAGGTCCGAACAAGTCAGAGGTAAAAAGAGGATTTGTATCAATTAAAAACCACTTAATGATGTCATTCCTCCTTTCAACTATCCCATTCCTCATAGTTCTAATTTAATAAGAAGAGTTGCTAACAAGAAAGTTTTTTCCAAGTTTGATTGCAAGTCAGGATTCTGGAAAATTAAGGTCAAAGAGTCAGATAGATATAAAACAACATTCTCAGTACAACAAGGATTGTATGAATGGAATGTAATTCCTTTTGGATTATGTACTACTCCAACATATTTTCAGCGGAGAATGGATCAGGCCTTAAGGCATCTCAAAGATTTTTGTGTTTTTTATATTGATGACATTCTTATATTTTTTGACTCTATTCCTGATCATTTGCAGCACCTTGAAGCACTTTATGCAGCACTAATAAAACATGGGATATGTCTCACAACAAAGAAGATGGTGATTGGAGAAAAACAGATTGATTTCCTTGGCTTAAATTTGAAAAATGGCAGAGTACAACTTCAGCCTCACATCCTTCAGCGCATTCAGGAATTTCCAGATATTCTCCAAGATAAAAAAAAAATTCAGAGATTTCTTGGATGTTTAAATTATGTTTCACCCTTCTATAAAGGTCTTGTTGAGGATAGAAAATCCATCCAGTCACACTTGAAAGAAGGAACAAAAGAATGGTCATTAAAAGCTACAAAAGTTGTTCAAAGGATAAAAACAAAATGCCAACATTTTCCCTCTTTACAAACCCCTTCTAATGATTTACCTTTATATTTATATACTGATGCTTCTGACAAAACCTAGTCTGTTGTGTTAATTCAAGAAGGAAATGGTAAAAGGGATATCTGCGGCTATCGCTCTAGTACTTTCACAGATACTGAAAGCTGATATCACATCTATGAAAAATAAATACTAGCAGTCAAAAAAGGTATAGAAAAAGCTTAAAATTTTCCTAAAGCTAGTAAAATTCACTGTAAGAACGGACAGTCAAGCTATGAGGAGTCTGCTCAAGAAGAAACCAAATAAAGATATAGCTCAAGGAAGAATTGCAAGATGGTATTTTGAATTTCTCAGCTATGATTTTGAGATTGAATGGATAAAAGGAGAAAATAATCCATTAGCAGATACTCTGACAAGAGAACTTGTAGGATCAATATATTCAGATCTAGAATTTAATGCTCCAGATTGGTTTAGGTCGGATGGTACTGGCATGTACATGATAAATCCTGGTAATATTAGTCTCCCATCCCTTCCAAAAGAAATTGTTCTAATATTGTTGGAATCTTACTTCTTAAATAAATGGCTTTCAAATATAAAAAATTAGATCAGTTATCACCATGCACAAGGATTAATTGATTCATATGAAGATGAAGATTTCAGAGAATCCATAGGACTAAATCATGCTCCTATCAGATATTGGTGTGGAAACAATTCAATCCAAATACGCATCAAAGGTTTGTTTGGTATGAATTGGTCAAAACAAAGTAAAATGAATATTTTGAAAAATATGAAATTTGGTTTCATTACCAGAATTAGTTTTGATCAAGATACATTTGAAGACTATATTGATTTAATAGGATCCAGATTTAATCCAGATATGGAAGAATTCTTAAATTTTTTATACCCACAGTTTAAAAGGACTATGACTGATTTCATGGTGCAATATTTGACACATTATCCTAGGACAAGATATAATTTCCCAAGAATTGAATTATACCCTCTTGAAGCCAGATGGAGACCTAAAGTAAGAATCGAAGATATGAAGATCAAGCTTAAACCAACATTACTAACAAGAAGAGTCGAACTAGATCGAGCCTATTCTCAGGACTATGTAGTCCAAATTGACCATGCCTTTAATCCAAGGGACGATGATTGGGCTCGAGTTTATCAAGAGTTACCTAATGAATTATTGAATCCAGTACCATTTTGATGGTTAGCACATGGGCTTGTCTATGCCGTGATGTCACCCACGTTAAGAAGTGACAACAGGATGCAACCCTGTCATAAAAAGAAAACTCATGTAGCCACTTACGGGTATTAAGTGGGCCCTTCTCACTAATGGGTGTTTTTAAAGTGACTTTATTTCTCCACTATGTCAGTGTTTAAGACTTTCTTCCGTACAAAGTGACCTCACCTAAAATTTTGATATATTTTCAAATGGCCAAAAGGGTATTTGGAAATTTTCTCACATATTGAATGCCATGTTTGCACTGCAAGTTACGTCTAAAAAAATAGGTTTGAAAGGCTACTAGGGTAAAGGGGTGGTTTGTGAAAGAAAGGCCATTGTTTGAGTGTGAGGGCCCTTGTGAGTGGTTGTCTGAGTAAGTTTGATAGGTTAGAGACCAAAGGGTTCTTATGGGTGATTGTGGTTTGTGTTTACCCTTGAATGGATTGTTTCTTTGAAGACCAAATGTCTACCCTTGTGAAGAAGTTTTCACTAACATGATTGTCTTTGAACTTTAAGAAGGAATGAATCCATTGTGAAATATGGTATCAATTGTCTAGTTGTTGCCCCTACTCTACATCAGTGGAGAAGGTTATTATGTTAATGTTTTCTTCTCACGAATTGGGAGTAAGAGTGTGGAGTGGATTGGAGGTTAGGTCTAAGAGATAGGAAATTGGACAAGAAATATAAACTTATATTTCTTTAATTTTATCTTTCATGAGGCCAAAAAGAGGAATTGGTTATGATATTTATGTGGGAATTACAAACAAATTAGTTTAGTACTATGTGGTTGAAATGATGAATGTGTTTTTACACTATACAAGAGATACAAGTTTGATTCACTAAGAGGGATTTGACCTATTTGTTGGTCTATGGAGCCTACTCAAAATTTGGAGTTCAATTTTGGCCACTTTTCTCGGTGTGTTTTCCCTCCAAATTAATTAACAGGGGAGTCCAAGGATTAATTTTATTAAAGGAATTTCACTACAAATTACCAATGTAATTCAATTAGAGAAACTAATTTTTAGCCGCTTGAAAATAATGTTTTATTGCTGTGTGGAATTTGGATAGTCACATTTTTGAATAACCACCAACAAAGGGTGTGTGTGGAATTGGAACAATCACATGAAATTGAGTTTTGTTGCTGCAAGTCTTATGGTGTTATGTGAGGATCATCACAAGTTGTTGGTAGCACACTTAGCATAGTGCATGGTGAATTTGGGCAGTGTGAATCATGTGAATTTGTTTTTGCGCGTTACAACTATTTGTTGCAAGTTTTTTGTAATTTGTAACTATTTGAAGTTGAAACAAATGAACTATTATTTGTGGAAATAACCCAGGAAAGGGTGAACCACATTAATTTGTTCTTTTCTAACTCATTTATGAATTTCATTCCTTTTCTCTTTTTTTGTAATTAAATATGCATTTAATTGGTAATTAATCTCCTCATTTGTGCTCGCAATTCTTAACACTATGTACAATTTATAGGATAATATAAGTTAAATGAGAAATGACTCTCTTGTGGATATCCACCACTCGAGGGTCTTATACAATTTTTTTTGTTTTATTGATAATGATAAAACACAAATATTTATCATTTTCTATTAATTTTAATTTTTAATTTATAAATTTTAATAGATACTTGATTTAAATAATTATAACATGATAACATTAAATATATATTTCTTAATTTTGAAAAGTAATAATTTAATTTTTCAATCCAAACCTTTAAAGGAAGTAAAAAATTATCACATATTCACATCAAATAGTTACCTTTATGTATAGGAGCGAATTTGCACCCCTCTCACAAATTCCCCTTTTACACCTACTTTAGAATAATCAAATTTGTCTAAGAAATTCCACATCACCCATCTGCAATGCATCCACTTGGCGCTTGTCTTTTGTATTGGTGGGGTAATTTTTGTCGAGGATGCGAGTGCGACACACAGACATCTGTGTGGCGCGATGCCATCCCTGACAAATTTTTGCCTCTGAAGTCCGTAGGGACATTACACTCCTCATTGGGATGAAATGCAATGCCTCTATGTCAACTAGCCGGCCCGAAAATGGCTCTTTCCCTCTCATTTTGATCTACAAATGCATCCATTTCACATTCATTCCGTCTTCTATGATCCTTTTGGCAATGCTTGAGCTTCTACACACCAATTTGATGTTCATACACATAAGCTACTTGTTGCACTACTAGCTTCACGTCTCCAACATCACAACATCCTACGTACTCTACCACAAAAGCTTCAACTTGGTGCCTAGTGAGGCTAATTTTGGCATTGTTGTGGCTGCGTTGACTCTACCATTTTTGTGGGCTTGCATTCCTCTCATTGGCCTTGAGTGCCTTTGGTCGAGGGTGGTAACACTTTTGTTTATTTTGTTGTTGGATTTGTGTAGCTTTGTGTCTCTTGTAGTGTTTGGTTTCGTTTCCATTCTAGTATTAATTTCTTTATCATATATCTATTTATCTCTATCTATTTGGTTGTCTGTGGAGGTGGAAACACCAAAGTGGGGGTTTGACTGAGGCAAACCCCTATATAGCCCCAACATTTTTCCTCTCTTGGCTATGTGTAGGTGTATGTGTATGTGGAGCTTGCTGGTGAACTAGGCTCTCAGTGATTTGGACTTTGTCACCTTCATTCTCTCTATGTCCTTTATCATCTCTATAATCATTTATTCTACTTTTTTATTTTGTTCAATTCGTTAAACTTTATTAGCTAGACTGCAAGTAGGTTTTTTGGACATTCGGTACTATACTTTTCACTTTCTGGTCATATGGAGGCCAATTCCCTAGAGAGATTCCAACATGTTGCGTTGTCGTCCTTGACCCACGCTATTGTCTTTGGGGAGAGAGTTGTTTGAGGTAGGATTCAGGTTCCAGAAATTGGCTCGTCTAGTCCCATTCAAGCATTTGGATCAATAGGGTGATAGGAGCACTTGAGAGTGATCTTCATTCTCTATCCTCGACCTAAATACTCACTTAGCTTGAGCTAAGATAGGGAAAACCTCCACTATTGACTCTCTGTGACTTGGAGCCTTGGTGTGGTTGGTCCCCCTACCTTACATTTTGGTGAACTTGACGTGAACAATGTCTATCCATTCACTTGTGTTGAGACTTCTTCCCTTGCACCTGGTGACTATTGTAAACCTAGGTGTTGTGAAGTTTTATGAGCATCAAAACCCAGTCTATGACCTTCGGGTACGTGGTTAGAAGAAGTGTGCAACACTTACCAATGGAAAATATGAAGGTCACTTCCAGTTTTACTATTGGATTTACTACCGGTTTTTCTATTAGTTTTACCGATGAGATGGGTTTCATAGATGAGACCACTCGTGCTCCCACTCCTCCAACATCCCCTATAGCTTCATCTTTAGATGAGGATGACATTGTTCATATTCCTACATAAAATATTTTGGCATTGGACAGGAGGTTGTTGGACCTCGTGAATCATTTGGAGAAAGCACTGAATATGGCGAGAGTTTCTAGACTTGCTAGCGAGGTGAGATATATGTTAGGAAAGGATCAAATGAGTATAGAGTTCTTATGTGTCCTTACTGATCTGATCAAAGCATACTTTCCTTCGTATAGCACCAGGTTAGGTACTACTCTAGGAGAGGTGCTTGACGCTTATGAGAGACAAATAGGAGTCCCAATTCCGACCACGTCCATATGCATGGCCGAAACGGACCCCTCAATCAACATTTCCTCTACCTCTTAGAAGCCCCCTACTGTCAAGGTGAGTAGAATACCCCTTTTTCTTAGCTTCACCCCTCCTACTGCCCCTAGTGGTGGGGGTTCTAGTGGAATGAGTGGTGGTGGATTCGACAACGGAGGTGGTGCTGGTGGTGGTGGATCTAGTGGAGGCCATGGTGGTGGCTTTAGTAGTGGAGATGGATCAGGCAGAGGCCCTACTGGTGGTGGTGGCTCTGACGGTGGTCACGATGGTGGCTCTGGAGGTGGTACTAGAGGTGGTGCTAATGGTAGTGGTTTTGGGGGAGGTTCCACTGGGCCTTTGTCATCCTCTGATCCTGTTTTAAATGGTCTTCTTTAGAACATGGGTCGGATGCAAAACCAGTTGGCGAACCTCTCTCAAGCCTCTGCCCAACCTATCTTCCTACCTTTCTTCTGGCATAGTCCATTGTCAGTGGCGATCTTGAGTACTCCTTTCCCACAAGGGATCAATATTCCTAAGTTCAAAAAGTATAGTGGTAAAGGGGATCCGTAGACACATGTGTCATCTTTCAATGCCATGTGTACAAATTTCTTTCATCATGATGCTCTAATGGAAAAACTCTTCCCTTGATCTCTCAAGGACACAACACTTGAGTGGTACTGTTCCTTTCTTGATAATTCTATATTCTCATTTGATCAGCTTGTCAACCAGTTTCTCCATCAATTCTTGGCTAACATCGGTTTGAAGATGACCCTCTCGAATCTCATTTGATGTAAATAAGGAGAAAATGAGAAGATAACTAACTTCATAGCATGATACCAAGCGCTCTTTTCGCAAATTTCATTCTTGTTGCCTGACTCAAATGTGCAGAAGGTATTCATAGGCAACCTGCAGTGAGCATGGTGGGAGAAGTTTTCCCTAATGAAATACCCTTCTTTCTCACATTTGTGTGTCACGTTGTGAGAGTATCAACAAATGGTGGCTCAATTCGAGGGATCTTCCTTGTGCTCCTGTTCCGAAGGAAAGTCTATTGTGTCTATTTCAGGAAAGGTAAAGCTATTGCGAATGTAGTCGCGGAAACTAACGATCATGGACTCAGACACAACATAAAGTTTATGAAG
The DNA here is from genome assembly GCA_007258455.2 of Sequoia sempervirens. Taxonomy (NCBI): domain Eukaryota; kingdom Viridiplantae; phylum Streptophyta; class Pinopsida; order Cupressales; family Cupressaceae; genus Sequoia; species Sequoia sempervirens. The sequence continues at coordinate 2,473,563 of VDFB02000007.1, forward strand.
TTAGCTAAATCTTATTCTTCTATCCTACAAAATTTGTTGAAGGATAAGATCATAAATTTGGAAAATCCTCAACCCTTGAAGGACCTTATCCTGATTGGTATGATGGGAATGCTTTTTGTTAGTACCATCGTGTTAACAGGCATGATATTGAGCATTGCATGTGCTTGCATCATGAGATACAAGATTGCATCAACGATGGTATCATATGTCTCGATGGGAAGAAGAAAAACACAAATAAGTCAATAGCGAAGGCCAATAGCAAGTTGTAGATTTACACGAACCTATTTCCATCCTATTTTGTGAACTTGATTATTGACCCTTTTGATGCTTCGCCTTAACCCTTAGCATATGTTAATATGGTTTCAATTACTCCTCCCCCCGTAGCCTGCGACTGGTTTTCCAAATGTTACTTTCACCTTGCAAGACTTGCCTCTGAACAATAAGCCCTCTCCTTTATACATCCCTACTCACCTCAATGGAAATATTGTGACAGGAGTCCTAGTTGACCCTGCGAGCTAAGTAAATGTTATTACGGAGGAGATGTTATGGTTAAAATCATTACAAAGGGAGGAATATGAGAAAACAAAATCTATTACACGTATGCACGATGGTCTCTCTCTTCTGCCATATGGCTCTATAACTATTTCCATCCTAGTTGGAACTAGGGCTATGGATACAACATTTAATGTCATTCTAAAATCTGATTTGTTTAGGGTGAAGTTGGGCATCCCGTGGCTAGTTTCCATGAAAGAAATTGCTTCTATTATTCACAAATGTTTGAAGTTCTCCCATGAAGGTGTCATGCATGACACTGGATATCAGCCATTGGTATCCCATGGGGGTTATTCCTTGGATCATTTTTGGCCCACCCTACTCAGTCCACTCCCTCCTAGAATGGACTTGCTTTACCAAAACTATGTCAAGTATAAAATCGAGGGCAAAGGACAGCCAAAAGTGACTCACTCAGTGGCGCAAAAACAAGCTACTCCCTCCTCTCGGAAGGGAAAGGAGAAGCTTTCCCATCCTCAGGGCGTCACCTTTGCCTCCCTTCTTGAGGAGGAGCTTTGGGTGACTACTTGTGGTTTCCACATAAGAATTCTGATGGTACGAGCTTGGCATAAAGCTAAGGTTCAAATATCTGACCTTCCTACCTTGCCTTCAAGACCTTGGCCCTACCTGTATGGTAGGAGGAGAGGTCCCCATGGGGATTCCTCTATGTCTCAGCCTCCACGAAATCCTACCACTCTTGCTCCCAAGGTAGTAAATCGGAAGAGACCCATCACCGAGGCATTAGAGCCGACTCCCCCCATTGTTGTTCCACTCTCTTCTCAATCTCTCATTCCTGCTCCCATCTAGGAGTCTCTCCCTCCATCAAAAATGGCTATCATGGAAACTCCAATGTCCAAGCAGGAGTCCCCTATCCCTTCCCAACTTTTGGCCTCTAGCTCCTGGAGTCACAGGAACTGCCTTGCGCGTGAGCGCAAGCATCGGTGAAAGGCTCTAGCCACTAAGCAGGTCGCTCTGCAAAGGAAGGCAGTGTTGGGAGATTGTTGAATGTTGCTGATGTGTTGTTGATATGTGGTTGTCATTGATTTCAACACTATTAGCATTTGGTGTATCTATTGTTGTATATGTCGAGGATATTGAGAAAATTATAAGAAAAAGTGTTTCAGGTTCCTAGTGGAACTATGCAGGTCATGAAGGAGTTTTGTTCTATACATAAAATATTATCTGATATGGATTAAAGGGTTTATTTTTGAATGTTTCTAGATCATCTACTGGAAGTTTCAGAGGCTCGCGTGAAGTTCTATGTGAGTTATGGTTTGAAAATGTTGTGCTGGTCTCTGCCAGTGTTCCTGAATGAAGATTGTGTGATTATGGTTATCTCAATTGTTGCAGATGCTTCTCTATTGTTTCTTGGTGTTCTCAGATGTCTCTAGTTCATTCTCTATCTGTGTGGTACGTCCACATTACTCAATGAGCTCGTGGTTGAAGATCTTTGTGCACATGTTCAATTTTTCATGTTCTTGGCCAACCTGTTGGTGGTAGCGTTTTGTGGATCTTCGTGGTGAAATTGATTAAAGTATTTTTGTGTTGGAGATATTAATTTGGGTCCCCACTATGTTGTGGCCGACCTTGGTGGATACGCATTAAAAATATTATTTGTAAATTTGGGCCGACATTGAAAATGTATTTTATTTTTTGGGCGACTAAGTTGTGGTGAAATCTCCTGTAGTGGATATATATCAACGATTGTGTGATTGGTGGAAAGGATGCTTTGTGTGCTCCTATGTGTGTATGTGCAAATATCATTATTGAGCAGAGTGTGAAGAAGATTGTGTGAAGTGTGAAGAGGTATTGAGCTTAATTGTAACTATAATTAGGCTTGAGAAGAAGCTATTTTCTCAATTCACATCTTGGATGGTTTTAATCCAAACCCTATTGTTGGATAGTGAGTCCTCTTTTCTAATTGAGCAGTGAGCTCTAGGCAGTGTGTCTAAATGCACGTGCATTCCCCTTTTTATTTCTTTTATACTTCTAACAGAGTATAATCTTAACATCCACCGTGGTTTTTCCCCTAACAGGGTTTCCACACAAAATATCTTGGTGTTATTTGACTCTCTGATGTGTTAATTGTTTGTGGTTAATTTCTTATTCATCAGATCTGATATTAAGGATAAGTTAAGTTAGAAAAAGTTTAAATTTCTATGAAAACTGATTCACCCCCCCTCTCAGTTGTTTGTCCTTGTTTTTCCAACAATTGGTATCAGAGTTATTTCCTCTGAAGAAGTCTAACAGCTTGACGTGATTCGGGATGGCAACATCAACATTCAAGAAGGACAGTCCTAGATTTGATAGTACCAACTACTCACTATGGAAAGTCGGGATGCAATTTCATCTACAGTGCATTGGTGATGCTTATTGGAAGATTACAAGAGATCAATATACTATTCCTTAGAATGGTCCCTCCTCTGTTGATGAGATCAAAGATGTTGAAAGTAATACCAGAGCTATGGAAGCATTGGTGAGCACTCTAACAGATTCAGAGATGTCTAATGTGATAGGTCCGCAAATAGCTCATGAGATCTGGACGAAGTTGGAAACTTTGTATGAAGGAGATACATAGGTGAAGATGGCTAAGCTATAGAGCTTAAAAGGAAAGTATGAGAATCTGAAGATGGGTGAAGATGAAAATATTACTTCTTTTATGCAAAAGAGTAAATGAAATAGTGCTAGGTATTAAATGTGTCAGTGGTTCAGTAAGTGAGGATGAAATTGTGGCTAAGATACTTAGATCCTTGCCTCCTTACAAAATGAAGGTTCATGCTATTGAGGAATTTATGTCTGTAAACAAGATGACAGGAGATACACTGATAGGGAAGCTTGTTGGTTTTCAAATAAGTGAATTTGGTGAATCTACACCAAAAATTGAATTTGCATTCAAAGCTACTATATTCAGAAGTTACAGGCCTAGATACAGTCCGAGAGAGAGCTCCAGAAAGATATCCAATTATGATGAAGAACTAAAACAACTTGAAGACAAAGAAAGAGAAGTACAATAACTGGAAGCACTAATTGCAAAGTAAGAAGGAAGAGGAAAAGGTAAGTTTGAAGATGTATTTCCTATTAAATTTTTTTCATGCAGTAAGATAGGTCATTTTGCATCAAGATGTCCTGAAAGAGTTCCTAGGTCTAAGCCTAGAAAACCCATATTCCAAAAGAAATGTTATTTTGCTGAAGAAGCAGTAACTGATGATGAGTCTGATAAATATAATGGAAATGAAGATGATTGGGCTTTCATTTCTACCATTGAAAATAAACATGTGCCTACTAAATCTACTGAAGATAAGAAAGCTCTTGCAGCCCGAGTTGATGAGAAAGATGAATGGGTCATTGATAGTGGATGCTCACATCATATGACCGGTGATAAAATAAAGTTTGTGAGTCTAGAGAAGTATGATGGTGGGGTTGTAAGATTTGGAGATAACAATGCTTGTGTGATTCATGGAAAAGGTTCTATTAGCCTTGGTGGTAAGGAAAATACTGATGATGTTCTCTATGTTGAAGGCCTAAAGCATAACTTGTTAAGTGTTGGACAGATGGTACACAAGGGATATGATCTGCAGTTCAAGAATGGAAAATGCAAGATTCGTGGGAGTTTTGGAAACATGATTGCTATTGGTGTGGAAACTAAAGATAATATTTTTCACTTGAATACTGCTAGTGGAAGTTGCTTAATTGCTCAAATAGATGAAAGTTGGTTATGGAATAGGAGGTTGTGTCATGTAAAATTTGACAACATTATCAAGATAAGTTCTACTCAAGCAGTAAGAGATCTGCCTAGGTTAGTGAAGCCTGCTAATGTAATCTGCCAAGAATGTTAGGTGGGTAAACAAACTAGAGTCTCCTTCTGGAGCAAACAATTTCATTCAAATAATGTGTTGGAATTGTTGCATACTAATCTTTGTGGTCCCTCTAGAGTTAGAAGTATTCATGGAGAAAGGTATTTTATGCTGGTCATTGATGATTACTCTAGAATGATTTGGGTTTCCTTTTTAAGAGAAAAGTGTGAAGCATTGGACAAGTTCAAAAGTTTCAAGGCCATGGCAGAAAATGAAAAAGGTTTGAAAATCAAATGCCTGAGATCTGACAGAGGTGGAGAATTCATTTCTAAAGAGTTCAATTCTTATTGTGAAGAACATGGAATTAAAAGACAATTATATGCTCCTCGAACCCCTCAACAGAATGGAGTTGCAGAAAGAAAGAATAGAACAATTATGGATGTTGCCAGAACAATAATGATGGAAGGGAATGTGTCTCAGATGTACTAGAGTGAAGTGATAAGCACTGTTGTATATACTTTGAATCAGGTAAATGTGAATGGTAATTTTGGTAAGACCCCTTATGAACTATGGTTTGGTTACAAGCCTATTGTTAAGTATTTCAATATTTTTGGAAGAAAATGTTACATCAAGAGAGATGATGATATAGGAAAGTTTGATGCTAGAAGTGATGAAGGCATCTTCCTAGGTTACTCCACAAAGAGCAAGGCATACCGATGCTATAACAAAAGACTGAGAAATATTGTTGAGAGTGCAAATGTCAGAGTAGATGAGGACTCTGTCAAATCATCCAGACAATGCAACTACGATTCAGATGAAGACAACACAAGTCAAGTAAAGAACACCTAGACACTGAATCTACTTCAGATTATTCCATATGTTCCAGTGAATCAACCTCTATTTGTTCTGGTAAATTAAGTCAATCAAGAAGCTCAGACAAGTGTCAAGGCATAAACAAGTGGAAGTGTAGAAGAAAGATTAGAAGAATCAGAAGTGAAAGAAAGTCCCAAGACTCCAAGGTATGTAAAACTGAATCACTCTGAAAGTCAAATCATAGGAGATAAGAGAAAAGGAGTGCAAACTAGAAGAAAAATTGCAGAAGAATATTGTTTGATTTCCAATATTGAACCTAAGAGTGTCATTGAAGCTTGTCAAGATGAACACTAGTTGGAAGCTATGAAAGAAGAATTGACACAGATTGAAAAGAATGACACATGGACACTGGTTCCTAGGCCCAAAGACAAGAATGTGATTGGTACTAAGTGGGTATTCAGAAACAAGCTAAATGAGGAAGGTGAAGTGGTCCGAAATAAGGCAAGACTAGTATGTAAAGGGTACTCTCAAATGGAAGGTATTGATTTCGAAGAAACCTTTTCCCCTATTGCTAGAATTGAAGTGGTAAGATTATTTCTTGCTTATGTTGCTTATAAGAACCATAAAGTATATCAAATGGATGTAAAGTCTACATTTTTGAATGGTGAACTAGAAGAAGAAGTGTACATTGAACAACCAAATGGATTTCAGCTAACATATAACGAAGATATGGTTTGCAGATTGAAGAAAGCTTTGTATGGACTCAAACAAGCCCCCAGAGCCTGGTATGCCAGATTGGAAAAATATCTACTGAAGCTTGGATTCACTAAAGGTACTACTGATAGTAACTTATACTTCAAATTAGATCATGATAAGGAGTTAATCATAGAAGTCTTTGTTGATGACATCATTTTTGGTGGAGATGATAATCTATGCATGAAGTTTGTTGATAAGATGAAGAGTGAGTTTGAGATGAGCATGATTGGTGAAATGAAATTCTTTCTGGGATTGAAAATTACACAATTGGACCAAGGGATTTTCATATCTCAGTCCAAATATGTGAAAGAGCTACTGAAGAAGTTTGGGATGGATGACTCCAAACCTATTGGTACTCCCATGGTAACCAAATGTAAGTTGACTTAGAATGATTATTCTCCTAAGGAAAATCAAACAAGGTACAAATCAATGATTGGTGGACTTCTCTACCTGACTTAGACTAGACCGGATATTATGAATGTTGTATGTATGGTCACTAGATTTCAAGCTGATCCAAAAGAATCACATGTGACTGTTGTCAAAAGAATCTTTAGATATCTGAAAGGAACAATTGAATTTGGACTTTGGTATCCAAAGTATGATGATCTCACTTTGTGTGCATACACTGATGCGGATTGGGTTGGTGATGTAGATGACATAAAAATTACTAGTGGTGGTGCTTTCTTCCTAGGGAAGAAGTTGGTGTCCTGGTTAAGCAAAAAATAGAATTCCATTTCTCTATCCACTGCTGAAGCTGAATATATTGCTGATGCCAATAACTGTACTCAAATGATATGGATGAAACAAATGTTGAAAGATATCAGAATGGTATATGAAGAACCTATTGCCATATACTGTGAAAAATCAAGTGCAATAAATATTTAAAAGAATCTGGTGCTACATTCCAAGACCAAACATATATCAATCAAGTTTCATTTCTTAAGGGAGAAAGTGAATGAGAAAGAAGTCAGACTAGAGTATGTGCCTACCAAAGAACATATTGCAGATATATTTACTAAGTCATTGTTGAAAGACACTTTTGAGTATCTCAGAGGAATGCTAGGGGTAATTACCCCTCCTAATAAGAACTAAATGATGCATTTACTTGCATCAATCTGAGAGCTTCATTGCTATATTTTGATCCAGATTGATGTTTTTGTGGTTGCTACTTAGGGGGAGTAGTTAGATGTGTAGATATGTGGTTTAGAGCGTATGGAAAGGTCATGGTTACCTTTTCCATTGATTTCAAAGGGGGAGAAGTGTAATGTGAAAAATCTTTTCAAGAGGAGAAGTGCAGGAGAAGTCAGCATGTTGGGTTGATGGTATTTTTCACATCATGTGTTGCCATCAATGCCAAAAGGGGAGATTGTTGGGAGATTTTTGGATGTTGTGGATGTGTTGCTGATATGTGGTTGTCATTGATGTCAACACTATTAGCGTTTGGTGTATCTATTGTTGTATATGTCGAGGATATTGAGAAAATTATAATAAAAAGTGTTCCAGGTTCCTAGTGGAACTGTGCAAGTCATGAAGTAGTTTTTTTCTATACGTAAAATATTAGCTGATGTGGATTGAAGGGTTTATTGTCGAATGTTTCTAGATCATCTACCGGAAGTTTCAGAGGTCTGTGTGAAGTTATGTGTGAGTTATGGTCTGACAGTGTTGTGCTAGTCTCTGTCAGTGTTCCTAAATGAAGATTGTGTGATTCTAGTTATCTCAGTTGTTGTGGATGCTTCTCTATTGTTTCTTGGTGTTCTCAGATGTCTCTAGTTCATTCTCTATCTTTTTGGTACCCCCACATTACTCGGTGAGCTTGTGGTTGAAGATCTTTGTGCGCATGTTCAATTTTTCATGTTCTTGGCCGACATGTTGGTGGTAGCGTGTTGTGGATCTTCGTGGAAAAATTAATTAAATTATTTTTGTGTTGGAGATATTAATTTGGGTCCCCACTATGTTGTGGCTGACCTTGGTGGATATGAATTAAAAAAATTATTTGTAAATTTGGGCCGACATTGAAAATGTATTTTATTTTCTGGGCGACTAAGTTGTGGTGAAATCTCCTGTAGCGGATATATATCAACGATTGTGTGATCAGTGGAAAGGATGCTTCATGTGCTCCTATGTACATATGTGTGAATATCATTATTGAGTAGAGTGTGAAGAAGATTGTGTGAAGTGTGAAGAGGTATTGAGCTTAATTGGAACTGTAATTAGGCTTGAGAAGAAGCTATTTTCTTAGTTCACATCTTGGATGGTTTTAATCCAAACCCTATTGTTGGACAATGAGTCCTCTTTTCTAATTGAGCAGTGAGTTCTAGGCAGTGTGCCTAAATGCATGTGCATTCCCCTTTTTATTTCTTTTATACTTCTAACAGAGTATAATCTTGTGGACTAACATCCACCATGGTTTTTCCCCTAATAGGGTTTCCATGCAAAACATCTTGGTGTTATTTGTCTCTCTGATGTGTTAATTTTTTGTGGTTAATTGCTTATTCATCAGATCTGAGATTAAGGATAAGTTAAGTTAGAAAAAGTTTAATTTTTTGTGACAACTGATTCACCCCCCCTCTTAGTTGTTTGTCCTTGTTTTTCCAACGGGAAGGGGAGTCCACCACCCCTATTTCAGGGTATGTTGTTGTGTTCTCTCTTTTCCCCTCTACTTTAGTTCCATCAGCCTCAGTGTTTCTTTTGACTCCTACTGCGAGCGTAAATGTTCTTGACCCCAAGAGGGTGCAGGTGTTTATTGCTCCTTCGTTTGAGCCACCTCTCTTGATGTCCCTCCTAGACATCCACTGTTCTCGAAGCTCATGGACATGCCAAATACCTCAGTGGTGTTCGTCACGGTCTATTCCTCCTCTTCCACACCTTCTACCTCATTTTTGGGGATCTCACATCCTCTGAAGAAACGAAAGATGGAGGATGGCCCTGCTAGCAATGGGGGTCGAAAGAGGAGCCCACCTTTTTCAGAGGGTGGTTCTTCATTAGCATGTGTTGTCCTAGTGATGGAAGAAGTTCCAACATCCTCAGATTTTTTCACTACTCCCGAGTCACTCGATAAGACTAGCAGTGAATCTCGAGTGTTTCCTCCCTCATCTGTTGATACAACACATGGCACTCCTGTGAAGTGCATGTTTAACTCTTTAGATGAGGTCCCCACCCTTTCAATGATATTCGTGAAGTCATTGACCTTTACCCCATACGAGATGAGTGGAGAAGACCTTGCGAGGCCTTCTTCCTTGGCTCTTGTTGTGGGGGGTCAGAGGGTTCCCCCTTGATGTTCCGCCCTTGCACGCTCATCCGCCTTCCTCGTGTAATGATCTAGATTGGGAGGTCGATGACCTCTTGGTTGATGAGTGTTAGGGGGGTGCCTCTTCTTTACCTATAGTGTAGAGTGTGTGTTTGTGCTTGTGTTCCCCCGTAATTGTGTTATGTGTTCTTGGATGACCCTTGTCACCCTCGTAGGTGCTTATACAAGAGTGTTATGCATCATACAACTTCCTCTATTTTTTACATCATTCTTCCTCTATTATGTTTATTGATTTTTGGAAATTGGGGACGATGCAAAGTGTTGGGGGAATTTAGGCTTCCCTTCCATGTTGGCCCAATTTTTTATTTTTATTTTATCTTCTTGTGTATTCTTCATATGGTCTGATATAGTAGGGGGTTGATGACTATTCATTTATATACTATTATTATACATATATATTTATGAGCAGCTCTGACCCTGAAACATCAGATTTCCCCCGTGTCTCTTGATGATGATGTTACTATTTTTCTTTACATTATTGTTCTCTTATCTTTTATGCTTGCTTTGTGATATTTTGGTGCTTATGTGTTGTCCCTCACGTGCGCAACAACATTACGATGGTTACATCTCGCTATGTTCCACGGGCCACAACATCACTTTTTCATTCTTTCTTTCTCTCCTTAGGATGCCACATGCCTCTACATCCGGCATGCACCATCCTAAGGGGGGGCTATCATGTCGCTTTGATTTTCAGAAAATGTATTAGAGGGAAAATGAATCTTTTCTCAAAAATCCTTTCAAAATATTTTTCAAAAATTGCATTCCTCAACAAGGATCCCTAGCGGAACGTGTTTCCTTCGTCATAGGTTCGTTAAGAATGAAATTGAAAAACTTTCCTTCGATGAGGGATCAACTTTTCTTGTGAGAGAAGCCTTGACCTTCCCCTTGCAAGGGGGCATTTTCTTCCTTACAAATTCCTTGATTAAGTGAACATCTTTTGAAAGGATTCCTTGATGTTGAATTGATTTATGAAAAATACGCTTACACTTTCAAATAGTGCATCCCTTGAGTGGACCCCATTTCTTTTGAAGGGTTCCCGAGGGACCCCTTTGAAAGCTCTTCCTTCAATTTTTTGATAGTCTGCATGATTGTCTACTTGTCTACCTGCATGGATGCTTTTTGTTTTCTAACATGTTTTATCTGCAGATTAACATTTTGGTTTGCAGGTGCACTTGTGAAGCTGCTTTCCAATCCGACTCTGCGAAGTCCCCTTACACTGGGCTTCCTTCAGGAGAGAGTACTTTGGGGGCACCTTCTTTGTAGGTCTGATGGCCTGTGAAGCACTTGCATCCTGTAATATTTTTCCATCATTGGTTTGCAGGCCTTTGGTGTACTTTGCTCAACTCTATAGTTCTAAGGATCTACAGAGTCCATTGTTCGAACCTCCTTAGGAGAGAGTACCTATGGAGTTATTTTCCTGCCCTGCACTTTTGAGCTCACCAGATTGTGGTCTGCTTCCTTGATGGTTTAGGTATACATTTCTAAACTCTTCGATCTAGTTTATTGAACATTCATTGACACTCATGCTCGCTAAAGTAGGGGAAAATGTATAGGAGCGAATTTGCACCCCTCTCACAAATTCCTCTCTTACACCCCTACTTTAGAATAATCAAATCCGACTAAGAAATTACACATCACACATCTGCAATGCATCCACTTAGTGCTTGCATTTTGTGTCAATGGGGGAATTTTTGTTGGGGACGCGAGCGCGGGGCGCGAGCGTCTACACGACATGCTACCATCCCTAACAAATCCCTACCTTTGGAGTCTACAAGGACATTACACTCCTCACTGGGAAAAAATTTAACTCCTCTGTGTCGACCAGCTGGCCCAAAATCATCTCTTTCCCTCTCATTTTGATCTTCAAATGCATCCATTTCACATTCATTTCATCTTCTATGATCTTTTTGGTAATTCTTGAGCTTCTACACACTATTTTAATCATCTTCATACGCATGAGCTACTTGTTGCACTACTAGCTTCACATCTCCAACATCACAACATCCTACATACTCTACCATAGAAGCTTTAGCTTGGTGCCTAGTGAGGCTGCTTTTGGTGTTGTTGCGGTTGCATCGACTCTACCATTGTTATGGGCTTGCGTGCCTTTGGTTGAGGGTGGTAACACTTTTGTTTATTTTGTTGCTAGATTTGTGTAGCTTTGTGTCTATTGTAGTGTTTAGTTCCTTTTCCATTCTAGTATCACTTTCTTTATCATATTTCTATTTCTCTATATCTATCTAGCTGTCTGTGGAGGTGGAAACACCAAAGCAGGGGTTTGATTGAGGAAAACCCCTATACAGCCCCAACATTTTTCCTTTCTTGGTTGTGTGTACATGTACGTGTACATGGAGCTTGCTGGTGAATTAGACTCTTAGTGAGTTGGAATTCATCACCTTCATTCTCTCTATCTCCTTTGTCATCTCTATAATCATTTATTGTACTTTGTTATTCTGTTCAGTTCGTTAAAATTTATTGGCTAGACTGCAAGTAGGTTTTTTGGACATTTGGTACTATACTTTTCACTTTCTAGTCGTATAATTCCAATGCCCTAGAGAGACACCAGTGCACTGCATTATCGTCCCTGACCCATGGCATTGTCCTTAGGCAAAGAGTTGTATGAGGTACGAATCGGGTTCCAGAAACTAGCTCATCTAGTCCCATTCAAGCATTCAGATCAGTAGGGTGATAGAAGCACTTGAGATTGCTCTTCATTCTCTATCCTCAACCTAAACACCTACTTAGCTTGAGGTACGATAGGGCAACCCTCTGCTCTTGGATCTCCATGACCTAGAGCCTTGGTGTGGTTGGTCCCCCTAACTTACACTTTATAAATTATATTTTCCATTATATGGATCAACATAAGATCATTGTAATATATTTTTTTATGATATCCTATGAAAATTCATTCAAGAGTTGGGTGTGATAGTAGTGGAAATGAAATGTTTAGTTGCAAATATGGGGGTATAAAAATGTCATTAAAAATAGGTATCTAAGATATATATATAAAAAGATGAAATATTTTTATAGGAAATGTGTTTTAGGAGGGGTATTAAAAATTCAAGATAGAAAGGTTGTTGAACATCCGAAATACTGAGAGGGGGGTGAATCAATATTCGACAGACTGATAATAAAATCCACTTAATCATCATTACCATTTTAACTGAATCAACAAGAGAGAACATAAAAGCGAGTCAATGCAATCACACACATGAACGCCATAATTTTTGTGTGGAAAACCCAATGAGGGAAAAACCATGGTGAGGGTTTACTCACAATATATAATATCCAGATACAAAATGTTACGGGGCTCATTACCAGGACTCACTATCCTTAAAAAGGATCATAGCCTGAGTATAAAAGATATGCCTCATTACCAAGATATAATGATAGTGGCTCACTACCAAAAGAATGAACTAATGGAATACACCTTCATTGTGTAGGGTTTAGTTCCACTAAAGCTCAGAATATAAAGTACTGCATCACATAGTAGTCGCTCAAAAAAACTGCACTGATCTCAACTGATAAAACATTTAGGCTTTGATCTTCTCCTCTGGTCACATTCACTTATCCTTCTCGATCTCTTGTATTTCTTATTCGCTCTCTCTTAAAATTGCATTGCCCATCTCTTCTATCTTTAATCTTATATATATATGCAAGTATATCTTATTCTTCAATTAGGTCGGCACCATATAAGATTCAACATTTTATCTATGTAGCACATTATGCCAAGTCGGCTATTAGTCTTCATAATATATTGCATTCGGTGAGTCGCCCAAAACTAAGAAACACAATTCTTCAAACCAGAAAATAATCCTTAATGCAAACACCTTCTGGATCTGAGAACACGTTAATTTCCCATCATACTACTAGTAAAGAGACTATTAGCTCAACCACAGTATAAGAATGTTTACCTTAGTAAAATGCAGAGTCTCCCACATAGTACACCACACAGAACAATAGTAGGATAAAGAGTTGAACTCTGTCAAAGATAACTTCTAGTTCATAGACAAAATAACATCTCAAGATCCAAGAAAAAGTAGTTTGAATAAGTTGATAAAACATGGTTAGAAGATTAGAGTCACATCAGATCTTGCGATGAGTTTTAGACTCAAATACCAACATACTGATCCATCATAGAGGAGCATTACCAACAGAGAAAAAATTATGATAAACCAAGCAAACTTCCATATAGTCAACACCATGTTGACATCAATGACGACATAGAAACAACTAGCTCAAGTTTAGCTAGAGACTCTATACCATATTGGGACTAAGATTGATTTATAATATTTCACCAATACAACCAAGAGCACTAGAAACAAAAGTATGAATTTAATCATGCCTTCGAGTGCCACAAACTTTCTGATGACATTTGTTCTTTGATCCTATAGAGAGAAAAAAATATCTTGAAGTTGCATAATGTAGGACCACCTCTAATTATCTTTATCTTTCACTAACTTGTATGTATTTGCTTAAGTGCTCAACCGAGACTTACTCAACCTTATTTCATTTCTCATATCCAATGTATTTCTAGACCAATCTAGACAAAAAGAAAGTAGTTCATATGCCTCTTTTTCACAACCTTGTACATTTTACAATTCCTTCATTACCTAATTGTATGCATTCCCACATTTTCCCTTGATATCACTCAATTCTTCTTCATTCCTAGTTCCAAAAAACTTCTTAAGTCCAAAGATGTAATCCTTCAAAGTATTAATCATGCCACAGAGATTCTCCACAATAGAAATAGATGAATCAAAATTAGCATCAGGTATAACCTTCTGCAAGTCTTCCAAAACTCTTTGAATACTAATCATTTCATACCCACGTTCAATCTTACTCTCATCTGCTATCTTTACCACACTTTTCCTTTTCTTCCTTGTTCTAGTCTTGCTACCAAAGAAAATTTCATCATCGAGATGCTTAGGGATTTCCAAGAGAATTTTAGCATAGTTATCAATTTTACCCTTTGACACTTCATAATCCAATTTAGATATCCAAACCAACCTTGATTCATCTGCTTCCATGTGATAGAAATCTATAGACACAAGAAAATTTATGCTTCTGGAGTATCTTTCCACAACACTTATTAGAATCCTAGAACTTTTGTTCATCCTCATTTGAAATGTTCCAAAGAATGCAGCAAGGACAGATTCTTGTGCATCCAAACTACCAAGATTTATCATTAAATTCTTGATTTGATAGTCAATAGGCTTTGTATTTGAATATTATATCCTTCCTATTATCGATAACTCTTTGAAAAAGTAAAAGAGTAGACAAACAACCAAATTTCCATACCAAAAATTCTTCTTCTTGATCTCCTTTAAATTCTTCAAAAGATATATGTGAAGTAGCTCACACAAGTCATATTCCATACCTCTTAATATCATGTCAACAACAATATTCACCGCAATAGTAGAAATTGTAGAGTCATTTCTAGAAATACAAACTTTATAAATAATGACCATAGCAACATACCTCAATACCGGATAAAAAATCGATCTCAATTCAATTTCCTTTCCTTTAGAACTCATACCTGTAATCTCAATCATTTCTTTTTCATTCATAGAAAATTTAGGAACCAGTCCAAAGGAACATAGACCAATTACATCTCTACTTGCTTCTCTGGTGACAAGATGTGCCTCTTCAATCCACAAAGATTCATTATGAATTCTGCTCAATACTATTTGAATATACTTCTCAAATTCAAGCACGGGAACTTTCCTCCAAACATCCAACTTCTTCTCAACTAATACTTTGTAGGCATCATGATTCTCTTTCAACTCATTTTCCCAAAACATATTTAGCTGAACTGACAACATTTCTTCAATCTTACAGAAAAAAATGCATAGATATCTTTTGTAGGAAACACTCTCAGAGGAATGCAAGAGAATGCAGCAACAGACTCTTCTGACACATTCCTCATATATCTCTTCAATCTAGCTTTATTCCCACAATTCATAATCTTTGAATTATCCATCAATAAAAGTAAAAGATTGTGCAAATAGGAATACCTCTGAAAATGTATAGATGTTCTATTTTTGGAGCTCACTTCGACTGTTGCTTTCTTCAAACTCTAAAACTTTGAATTCCCTTTCAAACTTCCTTTGCACACTTCTTCGATAATACATATGCCTTTAATGTTGTTTGATCTTATTCCTTCCATTATGAATGATGTTGCAATAAATATTTCAATTTGCTAGTAGATTATCTCGAAAATAGTGTACACCTTCATCCTTTCAAATTCTACAGACCTCATTCTCTACACATGCAAAAAATACCTTAAACTTGTTACCTCATTAAATATACTTATGTCATGATATGACACAAGTACCAATAAGGGGGTTTATTAAATTTTCTGATGATTGCTCCCCCTCAGCCGCTGCTTTCATTTAGAGATTGACGGGAGTATCTATACTGGAGGTCGGCACAGATAAAGTTGATAAATCCTTTCTCCAATTCCTTTCCATTTCTTTCCTTGTTACTTTTGGATCAAAGGTTTGATCATTCTTATTCATCGGATAGATGTTCTTTTTTCTTCTATTTTTTTACCAGGATGATCCAGTTTTCTACACTTACAACAAGTAACATTCATCTTTCCACTTTCCCTTTTATCTTCATATCCATTATTTTTGTTCTTAAAGTCATTCACATTCTTTTTACAGTCCTTTGCTTTATGACCAAATTTATTGCAGGAATGACAAACACCATTGAAGTATAAATACCCTTTTGCATCATACCATTTTACAGGAGTTTTTTCGGAATTGCTTCTTTTCCCCTTGACTTGTTTATCCTTGTACTCTGAATTGCTTTGCTTTAGAATTTTTACCTTTTTCAAACCCTAAACTACTCTATCTTTTTCCAATCTTTGAGAATTAATCAAGTCATCAAGCATCGTCGAGCTTATCTTAATTTTTTCTTCAAAACTCTTCACCTTTTCCAGATTAGATCTCAGGATTTATGCTTCTAATTCAAGCTTCGTGCATTCATCCATCATCTTTTGAATTTCAATTTCCTAATATTCTTCAATTCTTTTCTTCTCATCTGATTGTTCCTGTAGGCTAGTAATGATTTCTTCTCCTTCAGTCAATAGATTGCCTGCATTTATACATATACTTTGTAGGTTTTCAATATACTCATTTGCTTTTATCAACTTATCCTTTAGGGCTGCCGTTTCTTCTGAAAATTTAGTAGTGACCACTTCCGAGGGAAAAAAAATTATATTCAAATTTTGGGACCTTCCTCAAGCTGTTAGGCTTCTTCCAAGGAACCAAGCTCTAATACCAATTGTTGAACATCCAGAATACTGAGAGGGGGGGTGAATCAGTATTCCACAAACCGATAATAAAATCCATTTAATCATCATTACTATTTTAACTGAATCAACAAGAGAGAACATAAAAGCAATTCAATGCAATCACACACATGAACACCATGATTTTTACATGGAAAACCCAATGAGGGAAAAACCACAGTGAGGGTTAACTCACAATATATTATATCTAGATACAAAATATTACGAGGCTCACTGCCAGGACTCACAGCCTGAGTACAAAAGATATGGCTCATTGCCAAGATACAACGATACTGGCTCACTGCCAAAAGAATGAACTAATGGAATACACCTTCACTGTGCAGGGTTCAGTTCCACTGGAGATTAGAATATAAAGTACTGCATCACACAGTAGTTGCTCAACAAAAATGCACTGATCTCAACTGATAAAACATTTAGGCTCGGATCTTCTCCTCTAGTCACATTCACTTCTCCTTCTCACTCTCTTGTATTTCTTATTCGCTTTCTCTTCAAATTGCATTTCCCATCTCTTCTATCTTTCATATTATATATATGCAAGTATATCTTATTCTTCAATTAGGTTCGCACCATATAAGATTTATCATTTTATTCGTGTAGCGCATTATGCCAAGTCGGCTATTAGTCTTCATAATATATTGCATTCGCTGAGTCGACCAAGACTAAGAAACACAATTCTTCAAACCAACAACTAATCCATAATGCAAACACCTTCCAGATCTAAGAACACATTAATTTCCCATCATACTACCAATAAAGAGACTGTCATCTCAACCGCAGTATAAGAATGTTCACCTTAATAAAATGTGGAGTCTCCCACACAGAACAATAGTAGGATACAAAGTTGAACTCTATCAGAGATAACTTCTAGTTGATAGATGAAAGAACGTCTCAAGATCCAAGAAAATGTAGTATGAATAAATCAATAAAACATGGTTAGAAGATTAGAGCCACATCAGATCATGCGATGAGTTCCGAACTCAAATACCAACATATTGATCCATCACAGAGGAGCATTACTGGCAGAGAACAACTTTCGGTAAACCAAGAAAAATTCCATATAGTCAACACCATGTATTTATTACCATGTTGACATCAATGAAAACATAGAAACAACTAGAACAACCATCCAACCTTCATGCACATGTTGCAAGTCTTCCAACAAAGGTAGAATTTAAATTAGGGGTATTCTTTAAGATTCCATGATAGCAAGTGATAATTTTAGTAAGGGAATTACCTAGGAAAGCAATAAAAAAAGGTTTTTATATGGTTCTGCTCACCTCATCTTCTAGTTTGGATGTTCTTCAAAATATTGGATGTGTCCCATGAAATTATTTGTAATGTATGGAATTGGGTTTGGAGAGAGTGAGTAGGAAAAAGATGGTGTTAATCAAAGCTGTACTCACTTTTGTGTTATGCCTTTGTGGCTAATCCTTTTGGTAGATTTGTTAGGTTTTGAGCCCTACTTCACACACAAAAATATATATTTGTAGCCTTTCATTTTATGTTATATTACAAACTAGAGTTACAACAATGGGCATTTGCTTTATTGAATTATATGTAATATATATAATTACAAATAGTTGGTTGATAAATAAGTATTCAAATATCACCCAACAA
This sequence comes from Sequoia sempervirens, assembly GCA_007258455.2. NCBI lineage: Eukaryota > Viridiplantae > Streptophyta > Pinopsida > Cupressales > Cupressaceae > Sequoia > Sequoia sempervirens. The sequence goes on from VDFB02000007.1 coordinate 2,491,717, forward strand.
CTATTGTCAATATATATGAACAATAATTATTATATTATTAAAATTTTCATATGATGTCAAAGATTATTATTCTATTACATAATTCATCTTTGAAGATATATCAAAATATGCACAAGTGTCTTGTTAGAAATCGTAATTATATAAATTCTTATATACAAATGTTAAATTGATTCATGAGATCAATTATGATACCATCACACTGATGACCATGATGGTATCACAAACACATAATGAATCATATTAATTGTTTTGTGATATTTAATCACAAAATTAAGTGACTAGAGGTACAAAATGATAACAAGCTTAAGCATGAGCCATCACTACAAAATTTTCCATAGTATTACGATGGGATTAACTAATGTGATGCATATCCATAATCTTCCATATGTTTACATGACATTGGATTATCAAGATGATTTGGAACCTATTGAAAATCTATATTGTTAGATTAGGAATGTGAAGGAAATGGACTAGTAAGAATTTACAATTTTTGATTAAAAGAATCAACCAAGTGATTTCCTCCATCGTTAATAATATTAAAATTTAGAACATTATTATCAATCAGATATTAGACTTTATTCTTAAAGGAAATATAAATCTATGAATAATGTACATCAACTTTATGATAACTACCAAAAAATATTTGCATTTTCACCCCTTAGGTAACCCTCTACATGGGTCCAATGGATGGATGAGTGGAACATCAATAAAATTAATATTCAATAATATTTATAGCATAATGTATAGTGGTTCATATAAATTTTTAAAGTTTCTAGGAGCTTGAGACTTAAAAGAGAGAATTGGAAGTGTTATCTGCATGATTTGGCTTAGAATTAATATCCTTCTTACCATTACCCTTTTTAAAGTTATTGGAATTTTAATTGTTTTTATGGTTAAGTGGATTGAGAAGGTGTATGGGAAGATCCATACTTCTATTGAACATTTGGAATACTGAGAGGGGGGTGAACCAATATTCCATAAAACCATTCTAATAAAATCCATCTAACCATTATCACGGTTCTGATTGAATCAACAAGAGAGAACATAGAAACAAATCAATGCAACCACACACACATGAACACTAGGATTTTTATGTGGAAAAACCAGAAAGGGAAAAACCACGATGAGGGTTAACTCAATATATTATATCTGGATACAAGATATTATAGGGCTCACTATCAGGACTCACTGTCCTTGAAAAAGGCTCACTGCCTGGATACAAAATATGGCTAACTGCCAAGATACAAAGATAGTGTCTCACTGCCAAAAGGTTTGAACTAATAGAATACGCATTCAATGTGCAGGGTTCAGTTCCAATGAAGCTCAAAATATGAAGTACTGCCTCACACAACAGTCGCTCAACAAATCTTCTCTAATTCCCAACTTATAAAATATTTAGGCTCGGATCCTCTTTCACCTTTCTTCCACAATCACACTTCCACACTTATCTTCTTTCCAAAGAATCTTATATATATACAAGTATGTCTTATTCATCAACTAGGTCAACCTAATTAGATGAAAATTAAATAATCAAAACACTCTTGTCGACACCATATATGATTTAAACATTTTATCCATGTAGTGCATTATACCAAGTCGGCTAACATCCATAAAGCATAACTAGTCTTCATAGTGAATCACATATGTTAGGTCAGCCAAGACTAGAACTTAATTCACATAATCTCCAAACCAACATACAATCATTAAAGCAAACACCTTTTGGATTTGAGATCACATCAATTTCTCATCATACTATCATCAAAGAGACTACCATTAAAACTGCAACATTAAAATGTTCTCAAGAAAATGTAGAGTCTCCCACATAGATATGCCAAGCAAGGAACAACAGTAAAATATAGAGTTGAGCTCTGTTAGAGACAACTTTCTGCTCACAACCCAAAATTTTTCAAGATCAAGGATATAGATGTCTAAATGAGACATGATAACATGGTTAGGAGATTAGAGTCATATCTATTCTTGCAGTGAATTATGGACTCAAATACCAATGCATTAGCTCATCACAAAAGAACATTACCGGCAGAGAATAGCTTTCGGTAAACCAAGTAATCTACCCATATAGTTGTCACCATGTTGACATGAATGACAACACAAAAAAAACCAGCACAAACCATCCACACTTCATGCTCATGTTGCAAGGCTCCATATTTCCAACAATATCCCCCTTTGGCATTGATGGAAACATGCATGTCAAAAACATTTTTCAATATACAGCAACAAAATGCTCCCCTATCAAAAGTGTTCTTCTCAAAAAAAAAAATCCTTTGCTAACCTCTACCTCTCCCCCTTTGACATCAATGGAAAAGGATGGGGTCTGGTATAGATGTATATATGCATCAAAATATAACCAAAAAGATATGAACACAAAATTGAATCAACCTAAAGAAGAAGAACCTTTGAGACTCTCCAAGATGACCTTCCATGATATTTTTCCTTCTTCCCTTGATCCTTTTGCACTTATAAGAGTCTTTTGTAATAGTTCAAGCTTAGTTAAGGACTCTATACCATCTGCTAAAGTATTGGGACTAAGATTTATCTCTGATAATTCACCAATACTGTCAAGAGCACTAGTAATAGGAACATGTATGAGTTTAACCATGTCTCTGAGTACCACTAACTTCTTAATAACTTATGTTCTTTGGTCCTGCAGGGAAAATAATTTATCCTGAAGCTGCACAATGTAGGACCACCTCTGATTATATCTATCTTTTGCCAATCTATATGCATCTGCCTGAGTGCTCATTTGGGTTTCACTCATCCTTATCTCATCTCTTATGTTCAGTGTACTGCCAGACCAATTTAGGCAAAAAGAAAGCAGTTCTTGTGCCTCTTCTTCACAAACTTGTACACTCTCCAATTCCTTCATTGCTCGACTATGTACATTTGCACATTTTTCCTTGATATCTTCTAGATTTTTTTCAGCAGACCTGATTCCAACATGCACTTCCAGTCTAGAGATGTAGAAATTTTAAAGAATTAATCATGTTTCTAAGATTCTCCACAACATAAATAGATGAATCAAAATTAGCACCAGGAATAACCTTCTACAATTCTTCCAAAGCTCCTTAAATATTTATTCTTTCATGCTCATGTTGAGATCTCTCAAACTCACTTCCTTCTACAACTTCTTATTTGACAACACTCTTTCTTTTCTTCCCTGTTCTAGTTGCACTACCGGAGGTACCTTCCACATTAGGATTCTTAGGGCTTTCCAAAATAATTTTTGCATAATAATCAATTTCAACCTATGACACTTCATAATCTAACTCAGATATCCACACCAATCTTGATTCAACTGCTTCCATGTGACAAAAATTTGTAGACACTAGGAAATTGATATTTTCAGAGGACCTTTCAGTAACACTTACTGGAATCCTTGAACTTTTGTTCATCCTCATCCTCATCTTCCAAAGAATGCAGCAAATAAGTCTCTTGAGCATCTGAACTATCAAGATTTATCATGAAGTTCCTGATTTGATGGGAAATGAGCTCTGTATTTGACCATTCTATTCTTCCTATTACTGGTAATTATTTCAAAAATTAAAAGAGTAAGCAGACAACCAAATTTCCATATCAAAATGTATTCTTCTTACTCTTCTTGATTTCCTTTAAATTCTTCAAAAGATGTATCTAAAGTAATTCACATAGGTCATAATCTATACCTCTTTTAACCATATCAACATCAGTATGTACAACAGTAGCAGACACTGTGAGGTCATTGCTAGGGAGACAAACTTTGTGACCAATAACCATTGTGGCATACCTAATAACCGGATCCACAATTGATCTCAAATCAATCTCTTTCCCTTCAAGAGTCGCACCAATTACCTCAATTATCCTTTGCTCAATCACAACCTTCCTTTTGTGAACTAGTCTAGATGAACACAAACCAGTTACATCTCTGATTGCTTCTTTGGTAATCAAATTTGCATCATCATTCCATAAAGATTCATTATGAATTATGCTTCCTTTCGAACTCAAACAAAGGGGCTTTCCACCACACATCCAACTTCTTCTCAACTAACACTTTGTAGGCTTCATGGTTCTCTTCCAATTCATTCTTCCATAGAATGCTCAATTGGACTGGTGACATTACCTCTATCTTACTATAAACAAATACATAGATATCTTCTATGGGCAACACTCTAGGAGGGATGCAAGAGAATGCACCAATTGACTCTTCTGATAGATTCTTCAAATATTTCCTCAAATTAATTTGCACTCTATCTGAACTATTCACAACCTTTGAATTATCCATAACAATAAAAATGAAAGAATGTGCAAACAAGAATACCTCTGTAAATGCCAACAAGAAATGGATAGATATCTAGCTTCCAGAGCACACTTTGAATCCACTTGATCTCTCCTTCAAACCCTGAAAATTTGAATTGCTCACTAAGCTTCCTTTGCATGCTTCTCTGAAAATAAATATGCCTCTTGAAATTTCTAAATTTATTTCTTTCATTCTAAATTCTTTTGCAATAAATGCTTCAAATTGCAGGTAGATTGCCTCGAAAATTGTGTGTGCCTCCATTCTTTCAAATTCTGCAAACTTCATTCTTCACACATGCGACTGAGAAATTCCTTAAATTCGTTACCACATTAAATATACTTCTTTCATGATGTGGCATAAGTATCGATGAGGGGGTTTATTATTATTTTTGATAATTGCTCCCCCTTAGTTATTGTTAGACTCAAAAATTGACAGGCATATCTACACCGGAGGTCGGCATAGATAAGACTGATAATTCTTATTCAACTTGCTTGAATTCTCCTTCCTTTCTCTAGATCCTTTTCATCTCTTTTTGGCTTCTTCCGGATCAATGATTTGTTCATGCTTCTTCTCTGGATAATTATTTTTCTTCTTCTACAGTTATTAATAGGTTGTTTTGGATTGATGCACTTACAACAAACAACATTCTTCCTTCCATTCTTTCTTTTATTCAATCTATTCTCTCACATACTAGCTTTATGTATAACCTTCTTGCACTTAAAACATTTTCCAGAGAGTGATAAAGTATCATTCAGTTTACTTTTGTAGTCCTTTTCCTTGTGACCAAATTTCTTGCAGGAATGACAAACACCATTGAAAGATAAATAACTTTTAGCAATAGGTTGTTTGACGGGAGTTCTTCCAAAATTGCTTCTTAGATTCTTGATTTGACCATCTTTTCACTAAGTCTTCTTGTCAGTAGATTGCTTTGCTTTAGAACTTTGACCTTCTTCAAACCCTGAACCACTTTTATCCATTTCCAATCTATGAGAGGTAATCAACTCATCAATCATTGCAGATCTTACCTTAAATTTGTCTTCAAAACTTCTTTCCTTTTCCAGATCATTTCTTAAGATTTTTGCTTCTTGCTCAATCTTTGTGCATTCATCCATCTTCCTCTGAATTTCAATTTCCTGACATTCTTCAATTCTTTTCTTTTCATCCAATTGCTACAACAGGCTGGAGACAATTTCATTTGCCTTAACCAATATAGATCGCATGCTTCAACACATTTACTTTGCAGTTTTTCAACATACTCATTTGCTTTACCAACTTGTCCTTCAGATTTTCTATTTCTTCTGAACATCCAATAGAGATCACTTCAAGAGGAAAAAATTTCATATACTCAAATTCTGGTACCTTCCTCAAGTTGTTAAGGCTCCTTTCGAGGAACCAAGCTCTGATACCAATTTTTAAACATATGGAATACTAAGAGGGGGGGTTGAATCAACATTCCATAAAACCATTCTAATAAAATTCATCTATCCATTATCATAGTTCTAACTGAATTAGAAAGAGAGAACATAGAAACAAATCAATGCAACCACACACACATGAACACCAAGATTTTTATGTGGAAAAACCAGAAAGGGAAAAACCATGGTGAGGGTTAACTCACAATATATTATATCTAGATACAAGATATTACAGGGCTTACTGCTAGGACTCACTGTCCTTGAAAAAGGCTCAATGTCTGAATACAAAAGATGGCTAATCGCCAAGATACAAAGATAGTGGCTCACTGCCAAAAGGTTTGAACTGATAGAATACACCTTCAATGTGTAGGTTTCAGTTCCAGTTGAGCTTAGAATATGAAGTACTGCCTCACAAAATAGTCACTCAAAAAATCTGCTCTAATCCCCAACTAATAAAACATTTAGGCTCATATCCTCTTTCACCTTTCTTCCACACTTGCACTTCCACACTTCTCTTCTTTCCAAAGCATCTTATATATATACAAGTATGTCTTATTCATCAATGAGCTCGACCTAATTAGATGAAAAAAATAATCAAAACACTCTTATCAGCACCATATATGATTTAAACATTTTATCCATGTAGTGCATTATACCAAGTCGACTAACATCCATAAAGGATAACTAGTCTCCATAATGAATCACATACATTAGGTCATCCAAGACTATAACTTAATTCACAAAATCTCCATACCAACATACAATCCTCAAAGAAAACACCTTCCAAATCTGAAACCACATCAATTTCTCATCATACTATCATCAAAGAGACTACCATTAAAATCGTAACATTAAAATGTTCTTAAGAAAATGCGGAGTCTCCCACACAGATATGCCAAGCAAGGAACAACAGTAAAATACAGAGTTGAACTTTGTCAGAGATAACTTTCTGCTCACAACCCAAAACTTCTCAAGATCTAGGATATAGCTATCTGAATGAGACATGATAACATGGTTAGGAGATTAGATTCATATCTATTCTTGCAGTGAATTTCAAACTCAAATACCAATGCACTGGCTCATCACAAAAGAACATTATTGGCAGAGAACAACTTCTAATAAACCAAGTAATCTTCCCATATAGTTGTCACCATGTTGGCATTAATGACAACACAAGAACAAACAACACAAACTATCCACACTTCATGTTCATGTTGCAAGGCTCCATATTTCCAACAACATCAAGCCATTAGAAGCAAGCAATTTATGTTCAACTTTCTTAATATAGGTGCAACAGTCCATGATATTTTTGTAGCTATACAATTTAATAATATCTCAAGGGGAGGTAATAAATTATTAAAAAAATTATTTGTACTTCATCATCAAGGAGTTGAACTTTCATTTTGTCACAAATTGTTTGTAATTATATAACATATTAATTGATATTCATTAGGTCCTTGAATACACCCAATAAATTAGAAATAATGATCTTGAGATTAATGTTCATGTTGATTCCTAAAACCACTACTCAAACTTCTAGAAGGATCAATCCACTTCAAGGCCAAGGATATGTCATTCCTAAAGGTAGAAACACCAACTCATCAATAAAAAGTGAATGATGATATTCCAATTTCTAGGAGTGGGTAAACTCTCCTTTTATTTGGGCTCAACTAAACCCAAGAGGGTGTTCCTAGAGATGACCTTCGACAAGCATTTTACCTCAACTAAAGATATACATTTACAGTGGTACCCAAATTTAGTTTTGGATCCCAATTTCTATCATTAGACTAAAACTACCCTCTACTGTAACCTCTATTAAGCTGATATGCACATGTAAAATATGATTCTCTCAAAATAAAGACTTTTAAGGTTTGCTTCAGATATTTTCCTTTTTGTAACAATAAATCATAAGGTACACAAAAAACTAAAGCTAATTCTCACACTATTGGTTAATGATTTTGTTTATTTTAAGTGTATGGAAGGTTAAATTTTTAAGACCAATGCCTTATTTGGGTTACAAATTCACATTCAAACATAAAAAACAAACACAAGAAATAAAAATTAGAGGTATGATATTTAGTAGCTAGATATACTTAATAATCTTCTCCAAATTTATAAACATTCATATGTAACAAGAAAGAGACCATTACAAATGACAAATTACAATGAATTAAAGTGTTGTGACACTTATCGAATTCATGTTATAATTACACCTAGAAATGTGATGAGAGAAATTCCTAGGAAGGATCCCATGTCGCACATTTGTACCTAAAAAACCTCCAAAGTGTCAAAAATTAGCCAAGGAGATATAAGATTACAAATATCCACTTTGATTAGCTACCTCTCTACAACTTCTAGAATGAACTTCCTAGATGGTGAATGAATTGGTAGATTTGGAACCCTAAAATGCTTTATACACTTTGGCCTTTGAGAAAACAAGACCAACAAATTTGATGTTGAATGAACCTATGTTTATATCCCTTTGTTTGGTCACCTGAATTCATGTAGGAAAATAAATTAGGATTGGATATCATTAGTGTTGGAAATCTATTTCAAAATCAAATATCATTAAATTTGTGTATTGAAAAAACTAAGATCCCATGAAATATATTAAAAAGGTAACTTGGAGATGGTGTGAAAATCATTTGCATCAAAATAAAATCCATCAAATTCAAAATGGAATGGTGCTCTATGTCACTTAAAACTACATTTGGATATGTCATTACAATGGATGACTATTTTTGGGTGGAGAAAAACATTCTAGAGTAACTATGACATCAATTATGGTCATTAATGGTACTTTGGGTCATGAAAAGAGGTAAGTGGGAGTGAATGGAAAAAAAATATGAGAATTATTAGAGTTTAGGGGGTTAATATTTGGGCATACCTCATAACCCATATCATTGTTGTTATGTTAAGGATTGAGAGTACGACATACTTCATGTGCTTCAATCATATAGGTAAGGGGGTAATCACAACTACAACTTTGAAAGAGAAAATGAAGTAAGCTATTAGTAGTTAAGGATTGGAGGTACCAAGGAATTCATCCCTCCAAGTAAGAAAATTGGGGTAATTCGAAACTCATAGTTCTAATAAGGTAACAATAAAAAGTTTCAAGGATCAAGGTATGGGGATACTGCATACCTAATACCAAATAGGAGTATTCTTTCATCTTTGAATTAGATAAAGAAAACAGAAGGAAATGTTGAAATTCATGATTTTGGATGCCAAGAAAAAGGTAACTAGGTAAAGGTATGTCCAAAACTCTAGCAAAATGAACTTGAAAACTTCTCTTTTCCTTAGCCATTTTTACTTGTCAAGCAAATGAGGGGGACAAGGTAGGGATTTATATGGATTTTATAGTGTCAAATTTTATCATCGAGGGTGATAGTTTTGAAGTTTTAATGATTTGGGTTAAGGGATTATAGATACCAAGGAATAGGTACTCAAGGAAAGGAATAGCTCAAACTTTGACTTCAATAGGTATGTGCAAAGATCAGGGAATTAAGAATCAAGAGTGCTTCTTACCAAGTACCAAAATAAGGATACATTTGAATTGATGATCCCAATAAGGCACTTAGTGAAAAGATTTGGGGATCAAAGTTTTGGGGTATGAAGGGAATGGTAATCTAGTGAAGGAAAGTGTAAAACTCTAATATTGATGCAGTCGAAGACCAAGACCCTGATTAAAGGTGTTGATCTTCATAGCCTCCACACTAATTCCTTTTCAATCCATTGAAAATTAATTTGAAAGGGAAATAAATAAGACCCAAAAAAGTTTTAACCTGCAAATCATCAAGCATACATACAAGTGCACATAAACTATTGACATACCACTTTTCATAATCAAATTTGAACATGTAAACATCTTTCATTTTCTCTAAAAACTTATCCATAAAGAGCTCCCACCTTCATCTATAGGAATGCAGGTGGGTCTAAATTTATCTACCTATGCAACCATGCTAAAATTCAAGTTGAAATCCCATAAAAATCATTTCCAAATGTTGGAACTATGTTGCAAACAACCTTGTGACAAGCCACTTTTTGAAAAATAAATTGAACCAGAAAATGAAATTATTTTCTTCTAAATTATTGTACAATGAAAGCTCCCATATTCATCTATAGGAATACATGTCCACTATATTTTTTCTACCAGCAATACCATGCTAACTTTCACGCCAAAATCTAAAAAAAAGCCATTTTTGGGCACAAGAACTATGTTGCAGACTTCGCCAGCAACTCACAACCTTTTCTCTCCTTAGCAATTCTTCTTCATTTCCATACCTTTGCATCCTTATTTCTTCTTCATTTCTCATGTAAAATTAATTCCCATACTCCATCCTTTTGCAACTTGGCACTCTAAAAATTGTAACTCCTAGCAACCACTCCTTATGCAACTATTCCACTTCTTACAACCACCACGAATAGGATAGAGCATGGCCCAAAAATAAGGGAATTGGAATTTTAAAATAGAGCATAAGGCAACATTAAATGATCCACTCACATGCCTGGGCGTTGGAATTTTTCCTCCTCCAATTTGGTGAGGCAAAAGTCATTTTATGAGCCATAAAACACATAAAAATCAAGCCTTTGGTGTCATATATCTAATAGGCATTAGGATTTAGTTTTTAATATGCTAGAAATGTGTGAAATGTGCTTCAAAATCATGAATAAAATAACTACAAAATTAAATGAAGAAAAATGCAACTTTTTTTGTGTGATGCAAGATTGTCTATGCACTCGGATGCTCCTACATCAAACATCTTGGGGAAGAGAAATTTTTCATGAGTGGGAACTCATGAAAATTTGAAGATCCTATGTTTATTCTTCATCCATTTTTCTTCTTTATTCTCTTTCCTTTTTTTCCTCTTCTTCCAACATCTTGCTAGAACTAGCTTCACTTTGCTCGAACAACTAAGCTCATCATTCTTGTTTCTTCTCATGGATTTATATCTACTATGAACCATCGCCATCCTCCACCAAATTCCCTCATTATACACATCAACACTTATAGCATACACACACAAATCCACCGCTACAAATTCATGGAAATAAACAATTTTCATCTTTTCTTCTCCATACCCCTTAACCCTCAACATCACAAACAAATGCAAAACAATATCATCACAAAATGAAAATAAATTTACCTCCTCTTTCTTTGTTGCAATGTTTCTAGTGTCATCTTCAGTTGCAACCTTCATTTCATCCTTCACTATGAGGTTTTCATCTACTCTCATCTTCATCTTTATTCCTTCAATTGGTGTACCAAGTCTCCCAACTATACCATCTTCATGGAAATGGAAATCTTCCATGTATTTTCCTCCTCCTTGTCCTTTATTTTCCTCTGCACCATTTATCTCTTCATGTTCTTCTTCCCAATTCCCTTCTAGCATCTGGTTTATTTTCTTTATCTGCTCTTTCCATAGGACTTCATTCTCTTCTTCATCCACTTGCGTATCAAACCTAGGGAATTCAAACTTTATTATGACTACTTCTACATTTCTTCATTCTTCCATTAGGGCATACTTCCATTGCACATTATTGCTTCTCATTTCTCTTGGTTATCCTTCCATGTTGCAGTAATTCTAATTGATCCGGTGGATATTTTTAGTGAAAATTGAAGTGTCTCATTTCTCTCCAAAATTTGCACCATCAGAAAGAGCTCGACGTCCTAATTCCAATGCAACTTGAACGGAGCGAAAAGGAGTCCGTTTGTGCAAGTTATGGCCAGTCAAACCTTGGGTCAAACTAGGATCAGAGGGCGTCCAGAAGGTGAAAAAAATGATCATCTTTAGAACCAGTGGGCGATGAGTTGACTTTTGAGGTTTCTTTTGATCCGGTGGATCCATAGCAGTAATCATAATTGATCCGGTGGATATTTTTAGTGTTAATTGAAGTGTCTCATTGCACTCTCTTCATCAGTTGCTCTAAGTTTTTAATTTCTTGTACGTTCAGCGAAAAGGAGTCCGTTTGTGAATGTTATGGCCAGTCAAAAATGGGTTAGTCCAGAGCATTAATTGTGAGGTGCTTGTGTAATTGTGGAGCAAGGATCGGAGAAATCCGGTCCCGACTGAACAACAGGGGAGTGCCACGTGGCGATGGATGTATAGTGATTTGTGAGATAAAGTGAAGGGGTTTCAGGTCGGTTGTTGTTAAGTTGCTAGTTGTAGATCTTCTACTGATGATTTCTAAAAGTGTTGGAATGAGATTTTTTTGTAAGGGTTGTTGCAAAGAACACTACTAGGTATGCAAAAATGATAGGCCGGTTTATGATTTGAAGTGTTGTAAGAAACTTTAGGATTAAGAAAACCACAACATAAGAAACCTTATCCACTGAAATTTGGTTGTCAAAATGATAAGTCACAAGTAACAAAGTACTTATCGATTCAAAGATGTAGTTGTAGGGGACCAAATCATCCCGGATAACGTGGGAAGTGCTGTTATTTACCAATAGGTTAAAATTTGATTTTAACAAAAAATCAAAACAAAAATTTTCATTAATTGAATCCAACTTGAACCCAATCAAAAATTCTCAAAAAAACTAAAGAATTTTTATAAAGGAAAAAAATAAAAAAAGAATCAAAGGGGAACCACCGATTCTACAAAAAAATAAAAAATGATATACATCGGTCTGATAATAATATGTGTTCGGTTAGTTTTGTTAGTTGTTTAGTCGAATACCCTTAAAATAAACAGGAAAAAAAAATGAGAATAACTTAAAGGAATGGGCGAATAATTTATATTATGGGATTTTTAAAGATTTATATGTGTATAAAGGAGATTTGAAGATATTATGGAGAGATAAGGAATATTTTGTAAATCAATTGGTTAGTAACCAATTTGATTCATTTTTTTTTGTATAAAAAGGGGTGTGAGGTGAGAGTGAAAAGGCACTTTTTCAGGTGAAGTATTGAAGTTGAGGTGACAAGTGAATAGAGGTCTTGAGGAGATTATTTTGAGTCATTCTTGCACGTCAGAGCGTCGTTACGCTGCCGAAGTGCTTGAAGAATGGTTGTGGTGCATTTGTAATTGATTTTTGGAATTAATCATATCGGTCTCTCTATTGGAGCGGACCCGGAGACGTAGTCACATTTGTGACGAACTCCGTAATCAAACGTTGTTTGCACTTCTCTTCTTTTCTCTCACCTTCTCTCAATTTGTTAATTCCTTCATTTTGTTATTTCCTTAAGTTAATTTTGATTTAATTAACTTGGAACAATCATTGTAAAAATTAAGCATTCATTTCTGCAATTTAGTCTAGATCCTATACAGATCACTAATCTATCCAACCTTGCATTTATATCCATGATCATCCAAGTGATCCTCCTCTTTTGATACTTGCTCCATCCTTCTCATATCACAGGCTTCTTCCTCATGTGTATACCCATCTCTTTTGTTGTTGCAATACATCACATGCTCTGCAAAAGACTTTCTCACAACACACTACCCTCTACCCAACAAAGACTCTGGAAGATGCTTCCTCTACCCACCCTCTCTCAATGGAGGATCTCTACACCTTCTACCTAGCTTTATCTCTACTAGAGGATAGAAGTCACAAGCCCTCTTTCATACCTATAACAAACAAACATTCTCACAACTCTCTCTCACGGTTTCACTACTTCACTATTCACCAAACAAACTCCTACAAAAAAAAAAATTCAAGACATCTCACACCTCGACAAGACCAACCTTGCTCTGATAACATTTGATGCAGTTGAAGACAAAGACCTCGATTCAAGGTGTTGATCTTTGCAACCTCCACACTAATTCATCTTCAATCCATTGAAAATTAATTTCAAAGGGAAATAAAGAAGACCCAAAAAGTTAACATGCAAATCATCAAGCATATACACAAGTGCACATAAAACTGTTAGCATACCACTTTTCATAATCAAATTTGAACATGTAAACATCTTCCATTTTCTCAAAAAAAACTTATCCATAAGGAGCCCCCACCTTCATTTATAGGAATAAAAGTTGGTCTAAATTTATCTGCCTATGCAACCATGCTAAAAATCAAGTTGAAATCCCAGAAAAATCATTTCTAAATGTTGGAACTATGTTGCAGACAACCTTGTGACAGACCACTTTTTGAAAAATAAATTGAACTGGAAAATGAAATTATTTTCTTCTAAAATTTTGTACAATGAAAGCTCCCATGTTCATCCATAGGAATACATGTCCACTATATTTTTTCTACCAACAATGCCATGCTAACTTTCAAGCCAAAATCTCAAAAAAGGCCATTTTTGGGCACAGGTACTATGTTGCAGACTTCACTAGCAAATCATAACCTTTTATCTCCTTATCCATTCTTCTTCATTTCCATACCTTTGCATCCTTATTTCTTCCTCATTACTCGTGTAAAATTAATTCCCAAACTCCATCCCTTTTACAACTTGGCACTCTAAAAATTGTAACTCTTGGCAACCACTCCTTATGCAACTATTCCACTTCCTACAACCACCAGGCATAGGATAGAGCATGTCCCAAAATAAGGGAATTGAAATTTTAAAATAGAGTAGAATGTAACATTAAATGGCCCACTCACATGCTTGGGCGTTGGAATTTTTCCTCCTCCAATTTGGTGAGGCAAAAGTCATTTTATGAGTCATAAAACACATAAAAATCAAGCCTTTGGTGTCATATATCCAATAGGAATTGGAATTTAGTTTTTAATATGCTAGAAATGTGTGAAATGTGCCCCGAAATTAGCCTAAAAAAAATCAATACAAAATTAAATGAAGAAAAATGTAACTTTTTTTGTGTGATGCAAGATTGTCTGTGCACTCGAATGCTCCTACATCAAACATCCTAGGTAAGAGAAATGTTTCGTGAGTGGGAACTCATGAAAATTTGAAGATCCCATGTTTATTCCTCATCCATTTTTCTTTTTTATCCTCTTTCTTTTTCTTCCTCTTCTTCCAAAATCTTGATAGAACTAGCATTCCTCTCCTCAAACAACTTTACTCACCATTCTTGTTTCTTCTCATGGATTTATATCCACCACAAACCATGCTCCTCCACCAAATTCCCTCATTATACACATCAACACTTGTAGCATACACACACAAATCCTCCCCTACAACTTCATGGAAATCAACAATTTCCATATGTTCATAGCGAAGGATGAAATGAAGGTTGCAGTTGAAGATGACACTAGAAACATTACAACAAAGAAAGAGGAGGTAAATTTGTTTTCATTGTGTGATGATATTGTTTTGCATTTGTTTGTGATGTTGAGGGTTAAGGAGTATGGATTATGAAGTTTTCATCTACTTCATCTAATCTCATTATCATCTTTATGTCTTCAATTGGTGTACCAAGTCTCCCAACTATAGCATCTTCATGGAAATGAAAATCTTCCATGTATCTGCCTCCTTGTCCTTTATTTTCCTCTGCACCATTCAACTCTTCATGTTCTTCCCAATTCCCTTCTAGCATCCGATTTATTTTCTTTATCTCCTCTTTCCATAGGATTTCATTCTCTTCTTTACCCACTTGATTATCAAAACTAGGGCCTTCAAACTTTGTTATGTCTACTTCTACATCTTCTTCATCTTCATTCTTCAATCTTCCATCAAAGCATGCTTCCATTGCACATTCTTTCTTCTCATTTCTCTTGGTTATCCTTCCATGTAGTAATTCCAATCTGTCCAACCTTGCATTTATATCCACGATCATCTAGGCGATCCGCCTCTTTTGATACTTGCTCCATCCTTCCCATATCATAGGATTCTTCCTCATGTGTCTACCCATCTCTTTTTCTGCCACGATACATCACACACTCTACAAAACACTTTCTCACAACACACAACCCTCTACCCAACAAAGACTCTGGAAGATGCTTCCTCTACCCACCCTCTCTCAGTGGAGGAACTCTGCACCTTCTACCCAACTTTATCTCTATTGGAGGATAGAAGTCACAAGCCCTCTTTCATACTTGCAACAAAAATTCTCACAACTCTCTCTTGAAGCTTCACTACTTCACTCTTCACCAAAACAAACTCCTGCAACAAACCTTTTTTCAACACATCTCATAGCCCAACACAACCAACCTTGCTCTGATACCATTTGATGCAGTCGAAGACCAAGACCTTGATTCAAGGTGTTGATCTTCATAGCCTCCACACTAATCCCTCTTCAATCCATTGAAAATTAATTTCGAAGGGAAATAAAGAAGACCCAAAAAGTTTTAACTTGCAAATCATCAAGCATACACATAAGTGCACATAAAATTGTTGACATACCACTTTTCATAATCAACTTTGAACATGTAAACATCTTCCATTTTCTCTAAAACCTTATCCATAAAGAGCTCCCACCTTTATCTAAAGGAATACAAGTGGGTCTAAATTTATCTACTTATGCAACCATTCTAAAAATATGTTGAATGGGACAACTATGAGGGGGGGTGAATCTTCTTAAATGATTAATCATCAAATGCGAATGTAGAAACTCAAATCCAACACATAAACACAATAACATCGGATTTACGTGGAAAACCTAATGAGGGAAAAACCACGGTGAGGATTAACTCACACTATAGAGAATATCAAAACCGGTTACAAAAAGGCTCACTACCTAAAACAAGGACTCACTATTTGGAACAAGGACTCATTATCCAATAGGGCTACAACTCAGAGGGCTCACTACCACAAAGATATAAATAATACAAAGAAGACTTGTTATAGAGAGACTACAATCCCAATGAAAAAAAGGATTCCACTACAGTTACTTGATCAACTTGCATGAATGATAGAGTTCGCCTTCTGCTCACTACATCTGAAAACTCAGCATTAAGCTTTGTACTGATCTCCTGCACACAACTTACACACAGTTTCTAAATATCATCAATGTCACATCTATTCTTTCACTTATCTTCCTTCTTTCCTCTTGTATATTTTTCATTACTAGCTCATCTTGTATTTATACTATCTCCAACCTTGAAAAAGTATCCAAAGTCGGCCATCCAACTTCAAATACAAATTAGGTCGGCGCCAAAACATCCTAGGGTGGAATTAGAATGAGGGTGACCCAAACACACACTTCACCGGGACCCAAAATAGATCCAACACGCTTCATCAAATTTGAAGATAGTGCTTGACACAAGGTTGGCCAAACTAGTGTTAAAAACATAGAACAATTAAGCTCAAAACTTCCAGAAACCAAAAATATCTTCAATGTAATCAGAACATCTTAACTTTAGAACCGCAAGTCAAAAAACTTCATCAAAGAGAAATCTAGACTAGCAATTTTTCTCCTAAACCTCAACTAGAACACAAAAAAACGTAGTTCACAAGTGGTGAACACAACTCGAACTTCATAACGAACCAACAACCAAAAATTTGGATATAGCAACCTTCAACAACCATGACCAACATATATGAATTGCACGAACATAGGGGCAAATACTAGATCATCATCCTGAGCAACAATTGAGTACCTATAAACTTTATTTAATACAATTTTCTCAATATCCTCAACATATACAACCAACAACAACTAGTACATAACCAGATGACCAGTTGACATCAATGACAACACCTTCATTCTTTTTTCCTATTCTTGCAACAAAATGAAGTTGAAATCCCAGAAAAATCATTTCTGAATGCTGGAACTATGTTGCAGACAACCTTGTGACAGACCACTTTTTGAAAAATAAATTGAACCAGCAAATGAAATTATTTTCTTCTAAAATATTGTATAGGAATACATGTCCACTATATTTTTTCTACCAGCAATACCATGCTAACTTTCAAGCCAAAACCTATAAAAAAAGTCATTTCTGGGCACAGGAACTATGTTGCAGATTTCACCAGCAACTCATAGCCTTTTCTCTCCTTAGCCATTCTTCTTCATTTCCATACCTTTGCATCCTTATTTCTTCTTCATTGCTCGTGTAAAATTAATTCCCAAACTCCATCCTTTTTGCAACTTGGCACTCTAAAAATTGTAACTCCTACAACCACTCCTTATAGCATAGAGCATGGCCCAAAATAAGGGAATTGGATTTTTAAAATAGAGCATAATGCAACATTAAATGGCCCACACACATGCCTAGGCATGGAATTTTCCCTCCTCTAATTTGGTGAGGCAAAAGTCATTTTATGAGCCATAAAACACATAAAAATCAATCCTTTCATGTCATATATCCAATAGGCATTAGAATTTAGTTTTTAATATGTTGGAAATGTGTGAAATGTGCCCCAAAATCATGCCTAAAAAAATCACTACAAAATTAAATGAAGAAAAATGCAACTTTTTTGTGTGATGCAAGATTGCCTCTTTTTTTTGTGATGCAAGATTGCCTGTGCACCTGGATGCTCCTACATCAAATACAAAAAGGAATTTAAGGAAAATTATTAATGATTTGAGGTTTGGATGAAAGACATGATAACAAAGACATGAATATAAGGGATGGAAAAGGATGAAACTTAGGCCAAATTGAAAAATTGAGACCCATATAAGTATTTATCAAATTGGTTATATGTAATAGGAAAATGAGGCCTAAGTGCACAAAGGAGTTGAGAATCAAGAAAAAATTGACACTATAGGTTTGAGTCCTAACAAGCTCTAGTTGGGGACATGTGGCACTAGCTAGCATATTAAGAACCCAACAATCTCTAAGAGAAAATCGAAATGGGAACACCAAGACAAACCCACTTCATTATGAAAAATAGGGGTCATGATTGCACAAAAGACACACACAACATAAATAAAATACACAATATATATATATATATAAGGTAGAACAACAACTTAGAACTAATGACATGGAGGCACAAAGAAAAAGAATATAAAGACATGACTACAAGTAAACTTACTAACAATGATTGCAGGTCAAATCATGTGTGAAAACCTATAAGGCCATGGGCAGATTGTTATAATTTCTTGGCTCCATCAAGAAAATCCTATAGAAGTATTTTATATTCTTCAAAAAAATATTGCATCCATCTCCTAGCTATAAATAATGTTGATTATTACATGTATGCACATGCAAAATGCCACTATTTTTTTTATCATGTGGAAGTGGAAATAATAATCATCCAAACATGGCAACCAAAAGAAATAGGAAGGGTGAAAGTGACATGTGCATGCAAGCAGAAGGTTTAGATGACACGTGTAAGATGACTACAAGTTTGGGGATTTGAGGAATTTTAAATTGGAAGAAATATTAATGAGTGATTAGGATTGGCTTTATTAATTAATTAAGTGAATATTAATTAATTGTTTAGGTTTAGAAGAATTTATAAATAAGGGATAAGATTAAATTAATTAATTTAACCTTTAGAAGAAGAGTATGCAATAAATTTAATTTAATTTAATTAATTGTGGGGATGGAAAATAATTAATTTAATATTTAATTTAATTAATTATGAATAATGAAGACTTTGAGGTGTCTACAACCATTAATAACAACAATAAACCTGCCATGAAAATCCAAAATTGATTCTCCATCTTACCTTATGATGTGTTTAGAATTTAACACGAAATGTATAAAATTAAATGCTTGAAAACAACCTATAAAATTTAAGACAAGTGTAGTTAGCATGGGAAAAGTGTATAAGGGAAAGGAAAGCTATCCAATGTCCAATTTATAATTATTAAACACTTTTGAAAATATTTTCAACAAGTGAACACATTCAAAATAGAGATTAAATCACTTAAAATATTAGGCATATAAATCTAGTATCTCTACTTGGCTATTGTGATGAGAATGGTGAGACATACTTTGTTTATGAGTACTTTTCCAATGGGAATCAATCTCTTATGCTTCTTGACCTAAGAGATAAGGCATTAACATGGGAGAAAGGTGAAATAATCTCAAAGGAAAGAGATAATTTTCTTTCAATACATATTTTTTAAATGTTGATTTACTACAACTGTCATTGTCAAATATAATTGAAAATCTTATCATTTTATAGTTTGCAAAGTGGTGTACTTGAATAATATAGTGGACTACTTATCAATGTCATTGACATATTAAGTGAATCCCATGTTAAAACCCTTTACTTCAATTTATCATTATTGATTAATCATAATTGATTATATTTTTCATTATACTATCTTTATTGTTTGGGTTTATTCCCTTAATGCAGCAAATTCACTTCACCTAGCATTATGATTTCAAATACAAACCATCGAGTAGGCCATTGAATTTATTAATGTTGTTTATGAGTGCTTGAAGGATTTAGTATTTCATTTTATTCTATACACATTGGACCTTCTTATATATAACCATACCATTCATTTATTTTTATGATGATATAATAAATGGGATTTATTTAAACTCTTTAACACAAATTACTTCAAGTAGATCAATCTCTTTTAAGTCAATGACTCACAAGAGAGTTGTTAGTCATAACTATATTGTTGATTTAATCAACCTTTGTATTCATTACACTTAAGTCTCTTAATATCTGATTTTATAAGGCTTCTCTTATACATTATTATATAATTTTAACAAATTAAAACTTCATATTAACAATATTTCTCATAATCCAAATACTATCTCAAATTGTTATACCCCATATCAACATCCATGATAATCATAGTAGATCATAATAAGAATAAGTTCTTATTAGTATAACTAGTCTAACTACTACAACATTTATCTAAATTTATATAGCAAAATTGTATACATGCATAATTTACAAACATCATAATTGCAACTTGGGATCAATATCCTATGATTACAGGGTTTTATTTAATCAAATATAGCAATTACAACATCTTTCAAAACTTAATGAATCTTAGGATCTACATCCAATTAAGCTTATAGTATACATTCCCACTACTGTCAATTGGAGGTATTTGTGGAAGATTGACCCTAACTATTTTATGACCCTTACCAAACCATTAGGTAATATAGATACAACCTATCCAGTATCGTGATATAGGACCAATTCAACTAATAATACTTGGTATGACACATGGCTAATCATACTCAATCAACCACATAAAGCATACATGATTGATTCAATATAATTTTTATGGCATGTGTCATCTAACAAAAAACCTAAAAAATCAACATGCAAGCACACATATTTCAATATGGAACCAATTGAAAAATACAACATTGATTATTTTAATATCAAAGTTTTCATAGACCCAAAACAATATTTTAGTGGAATTCATTATTTTATTTTATTTTCTTAGATAGTAAAAACATAAATATTTGTGATAAAATATTCCTTTAACAATTTTCCATCATGGTATCAATCTCCTAATGAGTTGGTTACACTATAAATATGCACTAACATGACTTTGTTTTCTTTATATAGACATGTGTAAACTATATATTTGTAATGTCGTAAAGTTGCACTCCTTGCAATTTCACATTCTTGTATCCAATTTAGTGTCCACTCCATTAGCACTTGTGTAGGTTCATTTTAGCCCCTGCATCAGCCTTTTTCCCCTCTCAAGATGCTCAAGACCCCTTTTTCAGTAGCTACCTTTGTGCGTCAACTTTGCGTCAAACCTTGTGCTTTTCCCATTTTCGTCGTTTTGTAGCGTGATGTGTCTGGACACTAGCGCGCCATGCAGACATTTGTGCACTGCGCTAGTGTCTCATGATGTTTCAATGTTCAAAGAGTCGATTCCGAGCATTTTTCCTCTTGTCATCTCCTTTTGTGGATGGTAACAACCCGAGACGCCTTGTAACGACTCGGGAAGCTTCTTTTCCCTCCTATCCTCTCTTTAAATGCTATCTTTTCACTTCATTTTCTCTCTCTGGACCTCTCTAGCTTTTGATCTGGCCTCTCCATCTTCCCTTTGTCTTGGTATCTTGCTTGCACAACTCTATATAGCTTGCTATAGCAGCACTCTCAAGCTCTTATAGTTCTCTTTGCAACTCCCTTGGCTATAGTGCTCTTTGCAACTCCCTTGGCTCTTGCAACTCTATATCCCTTATCTTGCTTGCGAGCATCTTGGGATTTCTCACATGCCCTATCAATTGCATCTCTATCTCATGATACGGGTTCTCCTCCTTGAGCGGGGATTACTTTTATCACTTCATATTTGCTTACTTTGCTCACTCTATCTATCTAGTTGTCCGTGAAGGTGGGAACACCAAAACGGGGGTTTGACTGAGGCAAACCCCTATACAGCTCCAACATTTTCTCTCAATCTTACATATGCAGGTATTGAAGAAATTCATTTGTTGGAGGCTCCATTACTTGGGTTTTTGTGAGCTTCTTCTATCTCTCATCCTCTTTTACTTTATCATTTGAACTTTACTTCATTTTAGTTTTGTTACATTTTACCTTCCCGCATTTTGTAAGTTCTTAGCAATCTAATTGTTAGTAGTCGCTTTGTTGTTTTCTATGACAAAATCAGTTTCTATTTTGTACAAGACACCAATGTGCCTCTAGGACTCCAATGTGTTGCGTTGTTGTCCTTATTCCCCGCTATCATCCTTTCGCTAAGAGCTTGTTAGTTTGTCTAGAAAACCTTTGTGATTTTACTCCTTCAGATTCTAGAACTCTCACCCTGTTCCTTGAGGTAGTTTAGGGTAGTTCACCCCTTGGGAATCTCATAGACCCAAAACAATATTTTAATGGAATTCATTATTTTATTTTATTTTCTTAGATAGTAAAAACATAAATATTTGTGATAAAATATTCCTTTAACAATTTCCCATCATGTTATCAATCTCCTAATGAGTTGCTTACACTATAAATATGCACTAACATGACTTTGTTTTCTTTACATAGACATGTGTAAACTATATATTTGTAATGTCGTAAAGTTTCACTCCTTGCAATTTCACATTCTTGTATCCAATTTAGTGTCCACTCCCTTAGCACTTGTGTAGGTTCATTTTAGCCCCTGCATCAACCTTTTTCCCCTCTTAGGATGCTCAAGACCCCTTTTCAATAGCTACCTTTGTGCGTCAACTTTGCGTCAAACCTTGTGCTTTTCCTGTTTTCATCGTTTTGTAGCATGATGTGTCTGGACACTAGCGCGCCATGCAGACGTCCATGCATCGCGCTAGTGTCTCATGATGTTTCAATGTTCAAAGATTTGATTTCAAGCATTTTTCCTCTTGTCATCTCCTTTTGTGGGTGGTAATAACCCAGGACGCCTTGTAACGGCTCAGGAAGCTTCTTTTCCCTCCTATCCTCTCTTTAAATGTTATCTTTTCACTTCATTTGCTCTCTCTGGACCTCTCTAGCTTTGGCTATGGCCTCTCCATCTTCCCTTTGTCTTGGTATCTTGCTTGCACAACTCTATATAACTTTCTATAGCAGCACTCTCAAGCTCTTATAGTGCTCTTTGCAACTCCCTTGGCTCTTGCAACTCTATCTCCCTTATCTTGCTTGCGAGCATCTTGGGATTTCTCACATGCCCTATCAATTGCATCTCTATCTCGTGATACAGGTTCTCCTCCTTGAGCGGGGATTTCTTTTATCACTTCATATTTGCTTACTTTGCTCACTCTATCTATCTAGCTATCTGTGGAGGTGGGAACACCAAAACGGGGGTTTGACTGAGGCAAACCCCTATACAGCCCCAACATTTTCTCTCAATCTTACATATGCAGGTATTGAAGAAATTCATTTGTTGGAGGCTCCATTACTTGGGTTTTTGTGAGCTTCTTCTATCTCTCACCCTCTTTTACTTTATCATTTGAACTTTATTTCATTTCAGTTTTGTTACATTTTGTTACCTTCCTGCATTTTGTAAGTTCTTAGCAATCTAATTGTTAGTAGTCACTTTGTTTTTTTCTATGATAAACTTAGTTTCTATTTTGTACGAGACACCAACGTGCCTCTAGGACTCCAACATGTTGCGTTGTTGTCCTTATTCCACGCTATCATCCTTTGGCTGAGAGCTTGTTAGTTTGTCTAGAAAACCTTTGTGATTTTACTCCTTCAGATTCTAGAACTCTTGCCCTATTCCTTGAGGTAGTTTAGGGTAGTTCACCGCTTGGGAATCTCATAGACCCAAAACAATATTTTAATGGAATTCATTATTTTATTTTATTTTCTTAGATAGTAAAAACATAAATATTTGTGATAAAATATTCCTTTAACAATTTTCCATCATGGTATCAATCTCCTAATGGGTTTCTTACACTATAAATATGCACTAACATGACTTTTTTTTCTTTACATAGACATGTGTAAACTATATATTTGTAATGTCATAAAGTTGCACTCCTTGCAATTTCACATTCTTGTATCCAATTTAGTGTCCACTCCCTTAGCACTTGTGTAGGTTCATTTTAGCCCCTGCATTAGCCTTTTTCCCCTCTCAGGATGCTCAAGACCCCTTTTCAGTAGCTACCTTTGTGTGTCAACTTTGTGTCAAACCTTGCACTTTTCCCGTTTTCGTCGTTTTGTAGCGTGATGTGTCTGGACAATAGCGTGCCATGCAAACGTCTGTGCACCGCGCTAGTGTCTCATGATGTTTCAATGTTCAAAGAGTCAATTCCGAGCATTTTTCCTCTTGTCATCTCCTTTTGTGGGTGGTAACAACCCGTGACACCTTGTAACGGCTCGGGAAGCTTCTTTTCCCTCCTATCCTCTCTTTAAATGCTATCTTTTCACTTCATTTTCTCTCTATGGACCTCTCTAGCTTTGGCTCTGGCCTCTCCATCTTCCCTTTGTCTTGGTATCTTGCTTGTACAACTCTATATAGCTTGCTATAGCAGCACTCTCAAGCTCTTATAGTGCTCTTTGCAACTCCCTTGGCTCTTGCAACTCTATCTCCCTTAACTTCCTTGCAAGCATCTTGGGATTTCTCACATGCCCTATCAATTGCATCTCTATCTCATGATACGGGTTCTCCTCCTTGAGCAAGGATTGCTTTTATCACTTCATATTTGCTTACTTTGCTCACTCTATCTATCTAGCTGTCCGTGGAGGTGGGAACACCAAAACGGGGGTTTGACTAAGGCAAACCCCTATACGGCCCCAACATTTTCTCTCAATCTTACATATGCAGGTATTGAAGAAATTCATTTGTTGGAGGCTCCATTACTGGGGTTTTTGTGAGCTTCTTCTATCTCTCATCCTCTTTTACTTTATCATTTGAACTTTACTTCATTTCAGTTTTGTTACATTTTGTTACCTTCCCGCATTTTGTAAGTTCTTAGCAATCTAATTGTTAGTAGTCGCTTTGTTGTTTTCTATGATAAACTCAGTTTCTATTTTGTATAAGACACCAACGTGCCTCTAGGACTCCAATGTGTCACGTTGTTGTCCTTATTCCACACTATCATCCTTTGGCTGAGAGCTTGTTAGTTTTTCTAGAAAAACTTTGTGATTTTACTCCTTTAGATTCTAGAACTCTCGCCCTATTCCTTGAGGTAGTTTAGGGTAGTTCACCCCTTGGGAATCTCATAGACCCAAAACAATATTTTAATGGAATTCATTATTTTATTTTATTTTCTTAGATAGTAAGAACATAAATATTTGTGATAAAATATTCCTTTAACAATTTTCCATCATGGTATCAATCTCCTAATGAGTTGCTTACACTATAAATATGCACTAACATGACTTTGTTTTCTTTACATAGACATGTGTAAACTATATATTTGTAATGTCTTAAAGTTGCACTCCTTGCAATTTCACATTCTTGTATCCAATTTAGTGTCCACTCCCTTAGCATTTGTGTAGGTTCATTTTAGCCCCTGCATCAGCCTTTTTCCCCTCTCATGATGCTCAAGACCCCTTTTCAGTAGCTACCTTTGTGCGTCAACTTTGCGTCAAACCTTGTGCTTTTCCTGTTTTTGTCGTTTTGTAGCGTGATGTGTCTGGACACTAGCGTGCCATGCAGACGTCTGTGCATCGCGCTAGTGTCTCATGATGTTTCAATGTTCAAAGATTCAATTCCAAGCATTTTTCCTCTTGTCATCTCCTTTTGTGGGTGGTAACAACTCGAGACGCCTTGTAACGGCTCGAGAAGCTTCTTTTCCCTCCTATCCTCTCTTTAAATGCTATCTTTTCACTTCATTTTCTCTCTCTAGACCTCTCTAGCTTTGGCTCTGGCCTCTCCATCTTCCCTTTGTCTTGGTATCTTGCTTGCACAGCTCTATATAGCTTGCTAGAGCAGCACTCTCAAGCTCTTATAGTGCTCTTTGCAACTCCCTTGGCTCTTGCAACTCTATCTCCCTTATCTTGCTTGCGAGCATCTTGGGATTTCTAAAATGCCCTATCAATTGCATCTCTATCTCATGATATGGGTTCTCCTCCTTGAGCGTGGATTGCTTTTATCACTTCATATTTGCTTACTTCGCTCTCTCTATCTATCTAGCTGTCCGTGGAGATGGGAACACCAAAATGGGGGTTTGACTGAGGCAAACCCCTATACAGCCCCAACATTTTCTCTCAATCTTACATATGCAGGTATTGAAGAAATTCATTTGCTGGAGGCTCCATTACTTGGGTTTTTGTGAGCTTCTTCTATCTCTCATCCTCTTTTACTTTATCATTTGAACTTTACTTCATTTCAGTTTTGTTACATTTTGTTACCTTCCCGCATTTTGTAAGTTCTTAGCAATCTAATTGTTAGTAGTCACTTTGTTGTTTTCTATGATAAAATCAATTTCTATTTTGTACGAGACACAAACGTGCCTCTAGGACTCCAACATGTCGCATTGTTGTCCTTATTCCACGCTATCATCCTTTGGTTGAGAGCTTGTTAGTTTGTCTAGAAAACCTTTGTGATTTTACTCCTTCAGATTGTAGAACTCTTGCCCTGTTCTTTGAGGTAGTTTAGGGTAGTTCACCCCTTGGGAATCTCTTGAGAATAAAGAGACTCATAAGTAGTGAATCCCCCTTCTCTACATTTTGGTGAACCTGACATGAACCACAATATTTTTCAAGAAAACTAGGAATTTATTTACCCCAACTTGGTGGGGTCATGACTTTTGACTCGGTGCTCGGAATTCAAAACCATTTACACCATTGGAAAGGTATCCAAGAGGTCTAATTCAATCCATAAAATATTGTGCTTTCAGAAGCCAAAGTTTAGGGACCAACACAAGTTACAACCCCAAATTCTTCTCCAAAGACCTCTGAAAAGACAAATTACCAGAACCTAGAAAATATCAAAAAAATCAGAAAATCAAGATTTTTGGTTTTTCTCAGTTCTATCACCCCTGGATTGCTCTGGATCAGCCGACACATCTATATCTCTATTTCAAAATGGATTTTCTATCTTTTCTCCTTCTATCTCTTTCCAGCTTTGTTAAGAAGCTTCAAGAAGTTCTCTTACAAGCATGTGAAAGTGAGTTCTTGTCTCCTTTCTTATTATTCTTTATTGATCCCTCTCCTAAATTCCTTCTAAGGATATTTTAGCGCAGGAGGATGAAATCATTGATACTTTTCTTAACATTACTCTACCTTATCTTCATTCCAATGCACTCTCTCCTAGAGATGATGTATTAGTGAATGATGAATCCTTTCTCTATTCCAATGCACTCTCCTCTAGAGATGATGCATTAGCGAATGATGAATCTCCTCCCACATCTGATCCTCATGAGATTGATGTTGAGAATATTTTCTTCAAATAATTACTCCACTAGTTGTGATGATTCAGTAAATGTAATCTATGTCTCTACTTCCCCTCAAAGGTCTAAAAGACCATTCATTTATTTAACTCTAGCTAGTCCTTCTCCTAAAAGGATATTGATGGTGTTCCATTTGATAGTGATTCTCGTGATCTTTCTAAGGCTCCCTCTTATAGAGTGGTAGCCCATACTTATAATACTAGAAAGAATAAACAAAATGCTAATCAACCTAATTCTTTACCATCTCCTCAACAAAGCCTTCCTCAAGCACCTAAGCCTACAACTAAAGCACCCTGTGATTACGATCTTGTCGAGCAACTTTGTGTTACTCCAGCTAAGATCTCACTATGGGACTTGCTTCAATATGCTCTAATTTATCAAAGTATGCTTTAGGAAAGCTTTGTAAAATATCCTCTTGCCTTCTTCTACTAGGCTAGCAAATGTTAATGCATTGATAGCTCATATTCATGTGGATTCGTCGAGTATTACATTCTATCCGTAGGAACTCCCACCTCTAGAAGTACAAAAGTAAGCGGACCCTCTAATGATCATAGTTAACATTAATAAAATTTGCATTAGACGCACTCTCGTTGATGCCGGTTTGGCACTCAATGTGTGTAGCATTGATCTATTGCTTAAGATTAATATTGATTCACCCTCTCTTAATGCTTCTTCTATTGTCGTTCATGGGTTTGATAATGTCGGTCGACAAGCCCTAGGTACGATAGTCTTTCCTTTGAGGTTGGGACCCATTACCATACCAACCCTTGTATATGTTATGTTAGAAAAATTACCATATTAGCTTCTTCTTGGTAGAACGTGGATCCATGCTATGGGTGCAGTCCCATCTACCTTGTATGAATCTATTAAGTTCATTTGCAATAATCGAGTAGTCATAGTCATGGCTGATCCTAAGGCTATGCACTTATGTGAGATGGCAGTTATCAGTCAGGTTTTAGTTGTGCTTACTCTTGTCCCTTCAATGTCTTCCAATGTGTTGATGTTTTCTCCAGTAGTACCTATCACAAAGGATGCTCTTGAGACAGATGTCCCTGAAGAAGATCCTTCTGAAGCGAGAAATCCTAAGTCTTCCTCTTCTCAAGAGAATGCATGTTTTGGTGATGATTGGGGTTCCCTAGACTTTATATAATCCTTCATTGGAGAATATAAGGTCGACCAGATCCACTTAGTCCCTTTGATAACATCATCCAAACCCGCTATGAAAGATGATTATTCTTCTGTATCACAGGATAATGTGAGCAATAGTTGTAATGTTCTTAATGATGGTCCTCCTCCTTCTGAGGAAGATGATTGCACTTCTATTTAAGAGGTTAATGTTGGAAGTCCTATCAATAAGGATGATGGTGATCCCATAGAAGAGTGTGATCCCCATTGCTTGAAAAATGCTCTCTATTAAGATCCTCCTCCTCAATATTTGTAAGCACGTTATGGCCCTAGCTTTAAGCTTGTCTCTAAATATGGCTATGGGAATAAATGTTGTGGGTGTAATGAACAAGGTATTCAAGTCCCTATAGAATGTGCACCTCGTAAGCATAATTTGGGGCTTGGTTGCTTGAATGAACAATCTAAATGGAAACCATATTTGAATGGTGACATGATTTATGCTCAACCTTGTTCTCTTGGATTGATTCATTCGCCATTATCCGTTGTCTTTGTTCCTTCTTCTTGTGAGCAGTCAAACTTTTCTCCACAAGAGAAAGGATTGCTTCCTACTCCTCATTCTTCATCTGAGTAAGAGCATATTTTGTTGAGGCTTCTCAAATCCTACTTAATTACTCTTCCTTTTCCTAAATGTAAGAAATTTCATAACCATGATAAAGAAAAACATTCTTTCTGTGCATACCATCAAGTGTCGAGCCATTTCACTAGTGAATGTAAGGCCTTGAAGGGTAAAATACAACTTCTTGATTTAGGTTTCATCACTCATTTATTTGCTAATGCACCTACCTCTTCTTCAAATGACAAGTGATATCGAGGTCTACCTCTATCCTGTATGTTCTAAGTATCTTGCATGGTTTTCCTCCCGTGTATGTTGGGGGTAGTGACAACTTGTTCTGGAGATGTGTGTCCTTCTAAGGACCCCCTCTCTTTTCTATGTCTTTCAAATGAAGTGTCCCTTGAGTGGACCCCTTTTTCTTTTGAAGGGTTCCTGAGGGACCCCCTTTGAAATATTTTCTCTCAAATGAATTCTATGGCGTCTAGCTTTGGGGCAGCTCGACTAGACCTATTTCATATCTTGGCATCTACCTTGTGGGAAACCCAACTAGATTCGTTCAAGCTTACCTCCTAGGACCGAACACCTGTGAGGATCCAATCTGACTCTTTAGATTCCCCTACATCGGGCTTGCCTCAAGCGAGAGTACCTAGGGTGCCTTCTTTGCAAGTCTAAGGACCTGTAAAGTGTTTTCATCCTGCATGATCTATTCACCGTTGGTCTACAAGCTTTTGGTGTAGTTTGTTCAACTATGTAGGAGAGAGTACCTATAGAGCCTTTTGTTCACCTTTTGTAGGCCTGTGGGTCTGCAACACTTTTTTTTAACTCTCCTTGGGTCCGAGGACCTATGGAGCCATCTCTCTTTGAATTTTCATTCCTTTCTAGCTTCTCCATCTCTCTCTTCATTTCTCTTTCTTCTCAAATATGTATACCAGATCGAAGATATCCATCTTCTTCATCCTAATTATATGCTCTTTCTCTCTTTATATTGGTTGCTTCCCTATCTTTTGTATGTATTATTCTCTTGAAGCAATCAATTCTTACATTCCTCTCTCTATTTTAGAATTATCCTATGTGTTATTGTTCTAATTTGGGGAAGATGCATAGTACTAAGACAACCTTTTACATCGAGGTCTCTTTTACTTTGTTGACTCAAATCCTTTAGTTTGTTGTGTGCCTTTGTGTATGTGTTTTTATATGTTCTAACCCCATGATGAAGTGGATTTTTTATGTTCTAATATTGTTGTCTTGTGCAGTTATTTCTTGTCTAATGCATTTGTTTTGTAGGTCTTCAGCTTGGGGGCATACTTCCTTGGTTTGAAGAGTTGTCTACTTCCTCTATAGTATCCTTTTGGTACCATGATGTTATTTATGTTTAGTAGATTTCCTTTAGTGTGCATATTAGTATAGATTCATATACCTACTAAAGTGGGGGAAAAATGTAATTTCGTAAAATTGCACCCCTTGCAATTTCACATACATTCTTGTATCCACTTTAGTGTCCACTCCCTTAGCACTTGTGTAGGTTCATTTTAGCCCCTGCATCGACCTTTTTCCCCTCTCAGGATGCTCGGGACCCTTTTTTCAGCAGCTACCCTTGCGTGTCAACTTTGTGTCAAACCTTGTGCTTTTCCTGTTCTTGTCATTTTGTAGTGTGATGTGTCTGGACACTAGCGTGCCACGTTGATATCTGCATGTTGCACTAGCATCTCATGATGTTTCAATGTTCAAACAGCCATTTATGAGCATTTTTTCCACGCGCCACCTTCTTTTGTCAGTGGTAACAGCCTGAGATGCCTTGTAACGACTTAAGAAGCTTCTTTTCCCTCCTATCCTCTCTATAAATGTTATCTTTTCACTTCATTTGCTCTCTCTAGACCTCTCTATCTTTGGCTCTGGCCTCTCCCTCTTCCCTTTGTCTTGGTATCTTGCTTGCACAACTCCATAAAACTTGCTACAACAACACTCTCAAGCTCTTATAGTTCTATTTGCAACTCCCTTGGCTCTTGCAGCTCTATCTCCCTTATCTTCTGCTTGCGAGCATCTTCGAATTTCTCACATCCCCTATCAATTACATCTCTATCTCATGATACAGGTTCTCCTCCTAGAGTGGGGATTTCTTTTATCACTTCATATTTTCTTACTTTGCTCACTCTCTCTATCTATCTAGCTATCTGTGGAGGTGGGAACACCAAAACAATGGTTTAAGTGAGGCAAACCCCCATACAACCCCAACATTTTTGCTCGATCTTACATATGCAAGTATTGAAGACATTCATTTGATGGAGGCTCCATTACTTGGGTTTTTGTGAGCTTCTTCTATGTCTCATCCTCTTTTACTTTATCATTTGTACTTTACTTCATTTTAGTTTTGTTACATTATGTTACCTTCCCACATTTTGTAAGTTCTTAGCAATCTGATTGTTAGTAGTAGCTTTGTTATTTTCTATGATAAAATTAGTTTCTTGTTTGTATGAGATGCCAGCACACCTCTAGGACTCCAGTGTATCGTGTTTTCATTCTTTTTTTGTGTTGTCGTCCTTTGATTGAGATCTTGTTAGTCTATCCAAAAAACCTCTTTGATTTTACTCCTTCGGATTCTAGAACTCTCGCCTTGTTCCTTGAGGTAGTTTAGGGCAGTTCACCCCTTGGGAATCTCTTGAGAATAAAGAGACTCATGATTAGTGAATCTCCCTTCTCTACATTTTGGTGAACCCGACGTGAACCATAGTATTTTTCAAAAAAACTACGAATTTATTTACCCCAACTTGGTGGGGTCATAACTTTTGACTCGATGCTCAGAATTCATAACCGTTTACACCATTGGAAAGGTCTCCAAGAGGACTAATTCAATCCCTAAAATATAGTGCCTTTGGAAACAAAAAAAAATTAGGGACCGACGCAAGTTTCAACCCCAAATTCTTCTCTGAAGACCTCTGAAAATGCAAATTACTAGAACCTAGAAAATATTGAAAAAATCAGAAAATCAAGATTTTTCATTTTTCTCAGTTCTGTCACCCCTAGATTGCTCTGGATTGGTTGATGTGTCTATATCTCTATTTCAAAATGTATTTTCTATATTTTCTCCTTCTATCTCTTTCCAGATTTGTTAAGAAGCTTCAAGAAGTTCTCTTACAAGCATGTGAAAGTGAGTTCTTGTCTCCTTTCTTATTATTCTTTGTTGATCCCTCTCCTGAAATTCCTTCTAAGGATATTTTGGTGCAAGAGGATGAAATCATTGATACTTTTCTTAACATTACTCTACCTTATCTTCATTCCAATGTACTCTCTCCTAGAGATGATACTTTAGTGAATGATGACTTTGTTCTCTATTCCAATGCACTCTCCTCTAGAGACGATGCATTAGCGAATGATGAATCTCCTTCTACATCTAATCCTCCCCGGATTGATGTTGAGAATATTTCTTCAAATAATTACTCCACTAGTTGTGATGATTCAGTAAATGTAATCTATGTCTCTATTGCCCCTCAAAGGCCTAAGAGATTGGACATTTATTTAACTCCAGCTAGTCCTTCTCCTAAAAGGATTTGTTCTATTGATGGTGTTCCATTTGATAGTGATTCTCCTGATCTTTCTAAGGCTCCCTCTTATAGAGAAGTAGCCCATACTTATAATACTACAAAGAATAAATAAAATGTTAAACAACTTGCTTCTTTACCATCTCCTCAACCAGGCCTTCCTCAAGCACCTCAACCTACAACTAAAGCACCCAATGATTACGTTCTTGTCGAGCAACTTTGTGTTACTCCAGCTAAGATCTCACTATGGGACTTGCTTTAGTCAGCTTCGGTTTATCAAAGTATGCTTCAGTAATCCTTGCAAAAGATCATCTTTCCTTCTTCTGCTAGGCCAGTAGATGTTAATGCATTGATAGCTCATATTCGTGCGGATTCACCGAGTATTAAATTATATCCGTAGGAAATCCCACCTCTGAAAGTACAAAAGAAAGTGGACCCTCTAATTATCATAGTTAACATTAATAAAATTGACATTAGGTGCACTCTCATTGATGTCGATTTAGCACTCAATGTGTGTAGCATTGATCTATTGCTTAAGATTAATATTGATTCACCCTCTCTTAATGCTTCTTCTATTGTCGTTCATGGGTTCAATAATGTCGGTCGACAAGCCCTAGGTATGATAGTCTTTCCTTTGAGGTTGGGACCCATTACCATACCAACCCTTGTATATGTTATGTTAGAAAAATTACCATATAACCTTCTTCTTGGTAGACCGTGAATTCATGCTATGGGTGTAGTCCCGTCTACCTTGTATAAATCTATTAAGTTCATTTGAAATAATCGAGTAGTCGCAGTCATGGCTGACCCTAAGGCTATGCACTTATGTGAGATGGCAACTATCATTCAAGTTTTGGTTGTGCCTACTCTTATCCCTTTGGTTTCTTCCAATGCTATGATGTTTTCTCCAGCAATACCTATCAGAAAGGATGATATTGAGATAGATGTCCCTAAAGAAGATCCTTTTGAAGCAATAAATCCTAAGTCTTCCTCTTCTCAAGAGAATGCATGTCTTTGTGATGATTTGGGTTCCCTACACTTTACAAAATCCTTCATTAGACAATATAAGGTCAACCCAATCCACTTAGTCCCTTTGATAACATCATCCAAACCTGCTATCAAAGATGATTATTCTTCTGTATCACGGGATAATGTGAGAAATAGTTGTAATGTCCTTAATGTCGATCCTCCTCCTTCTGAGGAAGATGATCGTACTTCTATCAAAGAGGCTAATATTGGTAGTCATGTCAAGAAGGATGATGGTGATCCCATAGAAGAGTGTGATCCCCATTGCTCGAACAATGCTCTCTATTAAGATCCTCCTCATTCTCAATATTTTTGATCACATTATAGACCTAGCTTTAATCTTATCTCTAAATATGGTTGTGGGCCTAAAGGTTGTGGGCGTAATGAACAAGGTATGCAGGTCCCTATAGAATGTGCACCTTGTAAGTGTAATTTGGGGCTTGGATGCTTGAATGAACAATCTAAATGGAAACCACTGTTGAATGGCGACATGATTTTCGCTCAACTTTGTTCTCTTCGATTGATTCATCCACCATTATCCATTGTCTTTGTTCCTTCCTCTTGTGAGTAGTCAAACTTTTCTCAACAAGAGAAAGGCTTGCTTCTTGCTCCTCATTCTTTATCTAATCAAGAGTGTATTTTTTTGAGGATTATAAAAGCTCGCTTAATTACTCTTCCTTCTCCTAAATGTAAGAAATTTCATAAGCATGATAAAAAAAAACATTTTTTCTATGCATACCATTGAGTGTTGGGCCATCTCATTAGTGAATGTAAGGCCTTGAAGGATAAAATACAACTTCTTGATTCAGGTGCCATCACTCATTTATTTGCTAATGCACTTGCCTCTTCTTCAAATGATAACTGATATTGAGGTATACCTTTATCATGTATGTTCTAAGTATCTTTCATGGTTTTCCTCCCCTATATGTTGGGGGCAGTGATAACTTGTCCTAGAGATGTGCATCCTTCTAAGGACCCCCTCTCTTCTTTATGTCTTTCAAATGAAGTGTTCCTTGAGTAGACCCCTTTTTCTTTTGAAGGGTTCCTGAGGGACCCCCTTTGAAATATTTTCTCTCAAATGAATTCTATGGCGTCTAGCTTGGGGGAAACTTGACTAGACCTATTTCATATCCTGGCATCTAGCTTGGGGGAAACCCGACTATATATGTTCAAGCTTACCTTCCAAGATTGAACGCCTGTGAGGACCCAATCTAACTCTACGGAGTCCCCTACATCGGCCTTCCCTCAAGAGAGAGTACCTGGGGTGCCTTCTTTGCAAGTTCGAGGACCTATAAAGTTCCTTCATCCTACGGGATCTATTCACCATTGGTTTGTGGGCTTTCGGTACAGTTTTTTCAACTCAGGAGAGAGTACCTATAGAGCTTTTTGTTCACCTTCCGTAGGTCTGCGGATCTGCGTCACTTTTTTTAACTCTCCTTGGGTCCGAGGACCTATGGAGCCATCTCTCTTGTAATTTTCATTCCTTTCTACCTTCTCCATCTATCTCTTAAATTCTCTTTCTTCTTAATTGTGTATATTGGATCAAAGATTTGCATCTTCTTCATCCTGAGTATATGCTCTTTCTCTCTTTGACATTGATTGCTTCCCTATCTTTTGTATGTATTCTTCTCTTGAACCAATAAATCCTTACATTCTTCTCTCCGTTTTAGAATTCTCCTATGGGTTATTGTTTTTAATTTGGGGACGACGCATAGTACTTAGACAACCTTTTACATTGAGGTCTCTTTACTTTGCTGACTCAAATCCTTTAGTTTTTTGTGTGCCTATGTATGTGTTTTTATATGTTATAACCCCATGATGTAGTGGCTTTTTATGTTCTATCATTATTGTCTTATGCAGGTCCTTTCTTGTCTAATGCAATTTTTTTGTAGGTCTTCATCCTGGGGGCATGCTTCCTTGGTTCAAAGAGTTTCCTGTTTCCTCTACAGTATCCTTTTGGTACCATGATGTTATTTATGTTTAGTAGATTTCCTTTAGCATGCATATTAGTGTAGATTAATATGTCCGCTAAAGTGGGTGCAAAATGTAATGTCGTAAAATTGCACCCCTTGCAATTTCACATACATTCTTGTACCCACTTTAGTGTCCACTCCCTTAGCACTTTTGTAGGTTCATTTTAGCCCCTACATGAGCCTTTTTCCCCTCTTAGGATGCTCAGGACCCCTTTTTAGCAACTACCTTCGTGCGTCAACTTTGTGTCAAACCTTTTGCTTTTCCCATTCTCGTCATTTTGTGGTATGATGTGTCTAGAAACTAGTGCACCGCGCGGATGTCCACACGTCGTGCTAGCATCCTGTGGCGTTTCAACGTTCAAATGGTCATTTTCAAGCATTTTTTCCACTTGTCACCTCCTTTTGTAAGTGGTAATAGCTCGGGATGCCTTGTAATAGCACGAGAAGCTTCTTTTCCCTCCTATCCTCTCTTTAAATGCTATCTTTTCACTTCATTTTCTCTCTCTGGACCTCTCTAGCTTTGGCTCTGGCCTCTCCCTCTTCCCTTTGTCTTGGTATCTTGCTTGCATAGCTCCATATAGCTTGTTATATCAGCACTCTCAAGCTCTTATAGTTCTCTTTGCAACTCCCTTGGCTCTTGCAACTCTATCTCCCTCAAGCTTGCGAGCATCTTGGGATTTCTCACATCCCCTATCAATTGCATCTCTAACTCGTGATACAGGTTCTCCTCCTTGAGCAGAGATTTCTTTGTCACTTCATATTTGCTCACTTTGCTCACTTTCTCTATCTATCTGGTTGTCTGTGGAGGTGGGAACACCAAAATGAGGATTTGACTGAGGAAAACCCCTATACAACCCCAACATTTTCTCTCAATCTTACATATGCAGGTATTGAAGAAATTCATTTGCTTGAGGCTCCATTACTTGGGTTTTTGTGAGCTTCTTCTATCTCTCATCCTCTTTTACTTTATCATTTATATTTTACTTCATTTCAGTTCTGTTACATTCTGTTACCTTCCCACATTCTGTAAGTTCTTAGAAATCTAATTGTTAGTAGTCGCTTTTCTATTTTATGTGATAAACTTAGTTTTTGGTCCATATAAGATGCCAACGCACCTCTAAGACTCCAGTGTTCTGCACCGCCATCCTTATTCTCCATTGTCGTCCTTTGGTCAAGAGCCCATTAGTCTGTCCAAAAAATCTCTGTGATTTTACTCCTTCGGATTCTAGAACTCTCGCCCTATTCCTTGAGGTAGTTTAGGGAAGTTTTCCCCTTGGGAATTTCTTGAGAATAAAGAGACTCATGAGTAGTGAATCCCCCTTCTCTACATTTTGGTAAAATTGATGTGAACCATAGTATTCTTTTAAAAAAACTAGGAATTTATTTACCCCAACTTGTTGGGGTCATAACTTTTGACTGTGCTTGGAATTCAGAACCGTTTACACCGTTGAAAAGGTCTCCAAGAGGAATAATTCATTCCCTAAAATATCGTGCCTTCAGTAACCCAATTTTAGGGACTAACACAATTTTCAACCCAAATTCTACTTTGAAGACCTCAAAAAATGCAAATTACTAAAACCTAGAAAATACTGAAAAAATAAAAAAAATGAGGATTTGAGTTTTTCTCAGTTCTATCATCCATGGATTGCTCTAGATCGACCGATGTGTCTATATCTCTATTTAAAAATGTATTTTTTAATCTTTTCTCCTTCTATCTCTTTCCATATTTTTTAAGAAGCTTCAATAATTTCTCTTACAAGCATGTGAAAGTGAGTTCTAGTCTCCTTTCTTATTATTCTTTGTTGATCCCTCTCCTAAAATTCCTTCTAAGGATATTTTGGCACAAGAGGATGAAATCATTGATACTTTTCTTAACATTACTCTACCTTCTCTTCATTCCAATGCAATCTCTCCTATAGATGATGCATTGGTGAATGATGAATCTCTTCTCTATTCAAATGCACTCTCCTCTAGAGATGATGCATTAGCGAATAATGAATCTCCTTCCACATCTAATCCTCCACGAATCAATGTTGAGAATATTTCTTCAAATAGTTACTCCACTAGTTGTGATGATTTGCTAAATTTAATCTATGTCTGTTGCCCCTCAAAGGCCTAAGAGACTGGTCATTTATTTAACTCTAGCTAGTCCTTCTCCTAAAAGGATTTGTTCTATTGATGGTATTCCATTTGATAGTGATTCTCCTGATCTTTATAAGGCTCCCTCTTATTGAGTGATAGCCCATACTTATAATACTAGAAAGAATAAAAAAAATGTTAATCAACCTTCTTCTTTACCATCTTCTCAACCAAGCCTTCCTCAAGCACCTAAACCTACTACTAAAGCACCCATTGATTATGATCTTGTCGAGAAACTTCGTGTTACTCTTGCTAATATCTCACTATGGGACTTGCTTCAGTCTGCTCTGGTTTATAAAAGTATGCTTCAAGAAGCCTTGCAAAAGATCCTCTTTTCTTCTTCTACTAGGTCAGCGGATGTTAATGCGTTGATATCTCATATTTGTGCAAATTCATTGAGTTTTACATTATATTCGCAGGAAATCCCACCTCTGAAAGTACAAAAGTAAGTGAAACCTCTAATGATCATAGTTAGCATTAATAAAATTGGCATTAGACACACTCTCGTTGATGCCAATTTGGTGCTCAATGTGTGTAGGGATCTATTGCTTAAAATTAATATTTATTCATCCTCTCTTAATGCTAGGCACGATAGTCTTTCCAGTCGATAATGCCAGCCGACAAGCGCTAGGCACGATAGTCTTGCCTTTAAGGTTGGGAACCATTACCGTACCCACCCTTGTATATGTTATGTCAAAAAAATTACCATATAACCTTTTTCTTGGTAGATCATGGATTCATCCTATGGGTGCAATCTCGTCTACCTTGCATAAATCTATTAAGTTCATTTGCAATAATGGTGTAGTCATAGTTAGGGCTGACCCTGAGGCTTTGCACTTATGTGAGATGGCAGCTGACATTCAATTTTGGTTGTGCCTACTCTTATCCCTTCAGTGTCTTCCAATGTGTTATATTTACTCCAACAGTACCTATCACAAAGGATGCTCTTGAGATAGATGTCCCTGAAGAAGATCCTTCTGAAGCAAGAAATCCTAAGTCTTCCTCTTCTCAAGAGAATGCATGTCTTGGTGATGATTGGGGTTCCCAAAAATTTACAGAATCCTTCATTGAAGAATATAAGGTCAACTCAATCCACTTAGTCCCTTTGATAACATCATCCAAACCCGCTATCAAAGCAGGATAATGTGAGCAATAGTTGTAATGTCCTTAATGTTGATCCTCCTAATTCTAAAGAAGATGATCACACTTTTGTTAAAGAGGCTAATGTTGGCAGTCCTGTCAAGAACAATGATGATGATCCCATAGAAGAGTGTGATCCCTAGTGCTCGAACAATGCTCTCTATGAAGATCCTCCTCCTTCTCAAGATTTGCAAGCACGTTATGGCCCTGGCTTTAAGCTTGTCTCTAAATATGGATATGTGCGTAAAGGTTGTGGGTGTAATGAACAAGGCATTCAAGTCCCTATAGAATGTGCACCTTGTAAGTGTAATTTATGGATTGGTTGCTTGAATGAACAATCTAAATGGAAACCATAGTTGAATGGCGACATGTTTTCCGCTCAAACTCATTCTCTTCGATTGATTCATCCACCATTATTTGTTGTCTTTGTGCCTTATTCTTGTGAGCAATCAAACTTTTCTCCACAAGAGAAAGGCTTGCTTCATGCTCCTCATTCTTTATCTAAGAAAGAGTGTATTTTTTTGAGGTTTTTAAAAGCATGCTTAATTACTCTTCCTTCTCCTACACATAAGAAATTTCATAAGCATGATAAAGAAAAACATTCTTTCTATGCATACCATCGAGTGTCGAGCCATTCCACTAGTGAATGTAAGACCTTGAAGGATAAAATACAAAAATTTCTTGATTCAGGTTCCATCACTCATTTATTTGCTAATGCACCTACCTCTTCTTCAAATGACAAGTGATATTGAAGTCTACCTCTATCCTATACGTTTTAAGTATCTTGCATGGTTTTCCTCCCCTATATGTTGGGGGCAGTGATAACTTGTTCTAGAGATGTGCATCCTTCTAAGGACCCCCTCTCTTCTCTATGTCTTCCAAATGAAGTGTCCCTTGAGTGGACCCATTTTTATTTTGAAGGGTTCCCAAGGGACCCCCTTTGAAAGTTTTTCTCTCAAATGAATTCTATGGCATCTAGCTTTGGGGTAGCCCGACTAGACCTATTTCATATCTTGGCATCTAGCTTGTGGGAAACTTGACTAGATCTTCTCAAGCTTACCTTCCAAGACCGAACACCTGTGAGGATCCAATGTAACTCTACGGAGTCCCCTACATCAGGCTTCCCTCAAGAGAGAGTACCTGGGGTGCCTTCTTTGCAAGTTTGAGGACTTGTAAAGCGCTTTCATCCTGCAAGATCTATTCATCGTTGGTCTATCAACTTCTGGGGAAGTTTGTTCAACTCTATAGGAGAGAGTACCTAAAGAACCTTTTGTTCACCTTCTGTAGTTCTAGGGATCTGTGACGCTTTTGTTTAACTCTCCTTGGGTCTGAGGACCTATGGAGCCATCTCTCTTGGAATTTTCATTCCTTTATAGCTTCTCCATTTCTCTCTTAATTCTCTTTCTTCTCAATTGTGTATACCAAATCGAAGATCTGCATCTTCTTTATCACGAGTATATGCTCTTTCTCTCTTTGACATTGGTTACTTCCCTATCTTTTGTATGTATTCTTCTCTTGAAGCAATCAATCCTTACATTCTTCTCTCTATTTTAAAATTCTCTTATGTGTTATTATTTTAAATTTGGGGATGACGCATAGTACTGAGACAACCTTTTACATCAAGGTCTTTTTTACTTTGTTGACTCAAATCCTTTAGTTGTTTTGTGCCTGTGTGTATTTTTTTTTATATGCTCTAACCCCATGATGTAGTGGCTTTTTATGTTCGAACATTGTTGTCTTGTGCAGGTCTTTCTTGTCTAATGCATTTGTTTTGTAGGTATTCAGCCTGGGGGCATGCTTCCTTGGTTCAAAGAGTTGTCTGCTTCCTCTACAGTATCCTTTTGGTACCATGATGTTATTTATGTTTAGTATATTTCCTTTAGCATGCATATTAGTCTAGATTCATATGCCCGCTAAAGTGGCAGAAAAATGTAATGTCGTAAAATTTCACCCCTTGCAATTTCACATACATTATTGTATCCACTTTAGTGTCCACTCTCTTAGCACTTGTGTAAGTTCATTTTATCCCTTGCAACAGCCTTTTTCCCCTCCCAGGATGCTCAGGACCCCTTTTTAGCAACTACCTTTGCACATCAACTTTGTGTCAAACCTTGTGCTTTTCTCATTCTTGTCGTTTTGTAGCGTTATGTGTCTATACACTAGTGCATCGTGTGGATTTTTGTGCATCACACTAGCATCTTGTGATGTTTCAACATTCAAACTATCATTTTTTAGCATATTTTCTACTTGTCACCTCCTTTTGTCGATGGTAATAGCCTGGGACGCCTGGTAACGGATCAGGAAGCTTCTTTTCTTTCCTATCCTCTCTTTAAATGCTATCTTTTCACTTCATTTTCTCTCTCTAGACCTCTCTAGCTTTGGCTCTAGCCTCTCCCTCTTCCCTTTGTCTTGGTATCTTTCTTGCACAACTCCATACAACTTTCTATATCAACTCTCTCAAGCTCTTATAGTGCTCTTTGCAATGTCCTTGGCTCTTGCAGCTCTATCTCCCTTATCTTGTGCTTGTGAGCATCTTGGGATTTCTTGCATCCCCTATCATTTGCATCTCTATCTCGTGATACGGGTTCTCCTTCTTGAGTGGGGATTGCTTTTATCACTTCATATTTGCTTACTTTTCTCACTCTCTCTATGTTTCTGGCTCTTCGTGGAGGTGGGAACATCAAAATGGGGGTTTGATTGAGGCAAACCCCTATGCAGCCCCAAAATTTTCTCTCGATCTTACATATGTAGGTATTGAAGACATTCATTTGCTGGAGGCTCCATTACTTGGGTTTTTGTGAGCTTCTTCTATCTCTCATCCTCTTTAACTTTATCGTTTGTACTTCACTTCATTTTAGTTTTGTTACATTTTGTTACCTTCCTACATTATATAACTTCTTAGCAATCTGATTATTAGTAGGCACTTTGTTGTTTTTTGTGATAAACTCAGTTTTTGGTCCGTACGAGATGCTAGCACACCTCTGGGACTCCAGTGCGCCGCGTTGTCGTCCTTATTCTGCGTTGTCTTCCTTTGGCTGAGATCCCATTAGTCTGTCTAGAAAACATCTATGATTTTACTCCTTCAGATTCTAGAACTCTTGCCATGTTCCTTGAGGTAGTTTAGGGTAGTTCACCCCTTGGGAATCTCTTGAGAATAAAGAGACTCATGAGTAGCAAATCCCCCTTCTCTACAATATTAAAAAATGTGAATCATGCAAATAGATATTTTATCGCAATACCTCTTCAATATGAACACCAACATTTTAAAAAGAGGCAAATTAGACACAAGATTTGGATCCCTAAGGACTATGCTACAACAACATCAATCTCATGTGCATTGGGTTCTCATTATCTAGGTGTGAAGGAATTAACATCATTTTTTAATTTATTTTGAATAGATAATTAGTAAGTATAATAGTTGATTAGATTAGTTTCATTATCAAAATTTTCTAATAATTTAACACTCTATTTAAACTCTATGGATTTAGGACATATTAGTATTATTTTAGTAGATTAGATTAAAACCCAACTTTTTTCATGTAGAATCGCTATCAAAATCATAGCATTTCTCTCTATATACTTTACAAATAATAAAAACTATCCAATAATTATTATAACGATCAAATAAATAATTTTATCCATCAAAGGAAATACACTTTTACACACACAAACATTAAATCAACAAAAAAAATCTTGTTATGAACAAATAATCAACATATTAATT
This sequence comes from Sequoia sempervirens, assembly GCA_007258455.2. Classification (NCBI taxonomy): domain Eukaryota; kingdom Viridiplantae; phylum Streptophyta; class Pinopsida; order Cupressales; family Cupressaceae; genus Sequoia; species Sequoia sempervirens. Next base: position 2,534,225 of record VDFB02000007.1, read on the forward strand.
TTAAATTAAAGAACAAAATTAACTCATTTAGGAAGTGCTTTCATGCACATGCATTTTCCCTTTACTTTTTTTGTATCATCAAAAATAATTAAGAGGGAAAGAATCATTTCTTTTCATTTTTTTATGTTTCCATTTTCATGGAATAGTTTCATGTATGCACATTTAAATATGAAAAAATCACAAAAATACAATCACAATTTTATTTCATGCATTGTAATCTTAATATCATACGTATGAACATCAAAAATTAATACAAAAGAAACCAAACAACCCCCATTTCCCTCAAAAATCCAAAAAACATAAATAATAAAAAATCACAAGCATTAAGACCTTTCACATTCAAGTTAAGGAGCTCCAAAACTTGGTTTCAAACAAGATAATGACCTTAAAAAATGAAACAACTTAGTGTAAACAAGCACATACAAACCACCAACTTTCACATGTACTTTAGCTTGCATGCACACTGAGACATTGGAGGAACCTTCACCTACACTTCTTCACTCTTAACAATAGTTTGAAAATTCATTCCTATATATGTTAAGGAGTGAGCATAGCTTGGGTATAGGAAAATAAGAGTAAGTTGGCATTGCCTATTATCATTAAGATTATTGAATATAAAGCAAATTTATAAATGATCTAAGAAGAGAGAAAATGCAAATTGGCCATTGAATTAGAATACTTTGAAACTCTGTTATAGCTAGAGGTTGTCTATGAAAACGTGATTTTAAACAATGCTTATCAATATTTTCACACTCTGAGTTGAAGTTATTGTCACTATGTATAGAAGCTACACTAAAGTCATAAGTGAGAAATAGGTAATAAGTAAAGGTAACTTACATAAGTGTAATTTTTTTAAATATATAAAAAGGATATGTTGTAACATTGTCAATTGAATGGCTTGGGTTTTGGATCTAGATCTACAAAATAAATATGTTAAGAAAATGTATCCTACAAAACCAAACATCACTTGACCTATAAAATAGATGTTTTAGGGAAACATAGGCTACAAAACAAGTGTTATTGCATCATAATCATAATCCAATAGCATGTATATATGTGCTATAATTTTTGGAACTATAATTAAAGCATACATGTAGATAAAGGAGTATATCCATAGGTGAGGATAAGGGATATCAACATAGAGATAAAATAAGAATTTATCAGAGAGGACACATCTAGAAGAGATGAATGATTCTTTGGATAGCATACTTTATTGCTAAGAATCATAAAGATGAATCACTTGAGTTAGTCTATCCCTAGAAGATTCTAAAAAATATAAGTGATGTGGCTTAGGATATTAATTTTGATGATGTCTATAAAGTGTATGACCCCTTTAAAATTATTGTATAAGATAAGAGGACAAAATAAATTGAGGAGAGAGATGCACTGAGAAGAGAATTGCATGAAAGATTAGAAAGGGAGGAAATGTGCATGATAAAGGAGTGCCCAAAGAAATATGTTGAGGAAGAATGTGTAATACACATGATACACTCTAAAGTGAATACAAAAGAAGGTATAAGCAAGAGAATTGCATGAAAGAGTAGAAAGGGAGGAAATGTGCATGATAAAGGAGTGCCCAAAGAAATATGTAGAGGAAGAATGTGTAATACACATAATACACTCTAAAGTGAATACAAAAGAAGGTATAAGCAAACAAATTCCTTGTTTGATAAGGGGAAGTCTTAAGGGCCAAGAGAAGTGATTATATTGATAAAAACAATACAAAAGTTGGTATAACACATAAAGATAAAGTTGTGAGTTAGGTGAAAAGAGTGAAGTAGAAAGGGAAGTGATTGGATGAAACTAAGCTAGTTGTGAGACAACTTCATGGATCAAATATGACATTTAAATTTGATATAGAAATACTTGAAATAATAAATTTTAGTTTAAGCCATTATCAATTTGGGAGCATAATATTGTGAAAAACACAAAGTAGCAATATATGCAAGGGTTATAGGTAATAAACTTGACGGTGGTATGTATGTAGCTATTCTAGAAAGGAAAGAATGAGAATATAGAGATAAATTTTGGTTTAGCTGAAAAGAGTGAAACATAAGGAGTAAGAATTGATTGGACGAAGTTGAGTTTTTTATGCAATAACTTAATGGAATAGATGTGATGTTGAAATTTAATGTAGACATACTCAAAATAATAAAGTTTAGTTTAATCCATTGAAACAAATACCCAATTAATCACTAATAAAGTGTGGAAACTAGTGAATAATATGAAGATAATATAGAACTGGTAAGTCAAACACATTGACTTAATTTTTTTCTTTTACATATGGAATAATTCCACCTTCATTACCATTAACATAATCCATTTACAATACTTGATATGACCATAAAATTGAATTATTATATAATATAGATGCAGGTACACATGCCTTGAAACTAGATTGATGACATACATAATACTCCAATTATAGCAGTCATGCTCTTTCACAACTATTCAAATCTATAATATTGTAAACGAAAATTATAAGCTTGATTAAGTAAGATTCATTTACTCATCTCAATCAATAAGACACATGATAAACAATATATCATCATTTGCATTATAAACCCTCTTACCATTTTATTTTTCGTAACTTGAAGCAAAAGAGAATGAGCATCATCAAAGTGATATCCACCCTACCACAAAGCCTTAGCTTCCCCATGATACTCCACTAGAGAAGCTCGACCCATGACAAAGGATCTAGAAATAAGTAGCTAGCATGCATGATGGAATCCATTTCTCTATGTGATTCATTGTCACTTAGCATACATATATGCTCATGCATTGCATATCCAATGCACTTGTCTAAAATATATCATGGAGAATTATGTAAATCCACTAAGGCAACACACGTATACATGGAAATAAATGAAATTCAATGTATACAACCTAGAATGTCTCAATCATCTCATTATGATATTTGGCCAATTAATAGGATAAATATACAACACCAAATTACAAAGCTCGTAACTAACATTTAGTTCTTTTGATATTTAACTTAGATAATGTATTTTCCAAGTGATAATATTTACTTATTATTTCATTAGAGAGGAATAGTTAATAGAATATTGGTCCATAAAAGAAGCTAATCCACCACCCAAACACACTTTTGTAACTCCACTCAATATTAAGTGATACAAACACACTTCCATAACTCCACTCAATATTAAGTGATACGAAGGATCTTACTTTCTCGGCATGATTTAATTAGTTGTAGGTTATCACTCAATAAACATGGAAAACAACACATGAAAGGATTGTAACCCATTTATCAAATTTTCACTCATAAATAGCCAAAATCTATAATTATCATTTAAACTTGTGTGATTGCAATATATTAATCAACTAACAAATTCCAACTTGCAAATTGGAGTAAAAGGATAGCATCCAATGGTCATAACTTTTGCGTCTCTTAGCCAAATTTAAAAAATCAATATGTTTTGGAAAGGGAAAGGAACAAAGAGAAAAACTCAGAAAGCATTTTGCAAGAAACTTAAACACATGTGAGTTGTTTTCTCTGCAACACAACTCACTAGCTTACCCAAAATCAGTAGTTTGACACAGGACACTCTTATATTATATTGATAAATTACCTTCATAAGATGTTCTCATTAAATAAATATAGTTTTAATGGTTTAGAGTTGTGAAGGTGTATTTTCAATCTTAGGTAGATATTTACATGGGAATTTTTGAGAAATAAAATTCTCTACTCTTACATGCACATTGATGATGAATGCCACATAATCTAGAAATACTTGCACATCTAATCATGCCTCTCTACTTCAGTTTTGATTTTAATAAGAATAACCTTTCCACCATCTATAGATAAGATATTTAAGGAAATGTAAAATATAACTTTCTATTTATAAGTTGGTCTTGTAGGTTCATAAAATATAGCTTGCTATTTATAAGTTTAACATAAACAACAGTGTAAAATGAGACATCCTGATTCAATTCTCATAACAAAATTTTAAAACCTTTCTACCTCTGCTTAGTACCAAGTCTTGCAACGTATGCCCCAAGCTATAACAACAACGATAATGAATCCCTCATAAAAGAAGGTACTGCAAAGAATTATGCTCTTATTCATTTATATTTCAAGACCCTAAAGCTACCACACCTAATAAACAGGGGATTGTCACAATTAAAGAACAAAGTGTTCAATGCAAGAAGTGCATTATCTTGCACAAACATTGAAACTTATAGAAACCCCAAGAAAATTTAAGTTTTAAATGCATTCTTAAATCTATGTGAATGCTTCCTTCATTTCCTTTAGTTGTTCCTTGTTATGGCGTTTGTGCTTAGAATAATCACTACTTCTTATCTAAGTTGTCCCACTTCAACAAAATATTCTTAATAGAAACATATTAACTTTTTCCATATTCTTTGAAATTTGAATGGTTGTTTAAATGTCGATGGTTTCAAATTTTAACGGGTATATAATACTCTATGAAGCCATGGAAAACCTAAAACTTTGAAATATATTCTGGATTTTCTAGTTTATAAAGAAAATTCAACATTTTACCTAAAAAAAATGGCATATATGAATGTTATATCAAAAATAAAGAAATATACTATTGTGATTAAAGGAAAATACATAAATACCAATTAGGCAACAACAAACATACAAGGAAAATTCCAAGCACTCACAACTGTTGGGTTTGTGTTGGGGAAATTTCAATTCTAGTTCTAAGACGATGAGAAAAAGGCCAAACACACTTTTTGTTGGCCCCACAGTTGTCATTGCACCAAAAGGTTGACTTGTTAATGCCCGATACAACCACCAGAGTTAACGGATCCATGGAAAGTGATTAATCCATTTCATGAATCCTGAGGAGAGTGCTGACCATCTACCAACAATCTCCCCCTCAGTGTTACTCGAGGGGATTCAAACTCGACACATTTGGCACTAATACCAATTTTTGGCCCCACAGTTGTCGTTGCACCAAAAGGTCAACCTATTAATGCTCGATACAACCACCAGAGTTAACGGATCCATGAGAGGCAATTAAGCCATGTCACAAATCCTGAGTGAATCATTGACCATCTACCAACACTTTTTTTTGCAAATATGTTTCTTGTTCAAGAGATTTATAGAGTGTGAATGATAGGAAATGATGAATTGGAACTAAAGGTAATCATGTTTTGCATCAAAATGCAATGCAATAAGAGTTCATTCCCTTAGAACGTGTCCTCAAAAAACTTTAAGCTCCCCTCAAAAAGAAACAATTGGCAGGTGCAAAGCCAAATTTCTAAAACCTTTTCTAGCATGCTGTCATGATTCTCATGCATGCAATACGGGAAACAAAGGCAAAGCACACATGAGAAAGAGAGAATACAAATTTTAGGCTTTTCTTTTTATTTCATTTAATATTATAATTTAAATAATTTTAGTCTTTCTCTCCCTCTTAAAAATAAACTAAAAGTATTATTGTACAATATTAAAATATAATAATGTATTATCTCTTTAGTATAATAATATTTAATATTGTAATTTGTAATGCTATTTACTTAATTTTAATTGTATATCCTTGTAATATTAATTGTTTTTTTTTTAAAGCAAAAGTGGCAAGCCACTATAATATTAATATATATATATAAATAGATGTATACAAAAAATGGTTCTAAAGGGCATACTGGTAGGAAAGAACCAGTAAGAAAACCTCCAGTTATAGCCCAAAAAATATTACACTTTTGATCAATTTCATAACTTATAGAAAATGTGTTGATAATTCAAAATTCAACAGACTTAACCCAAAACTCAAACCCCAAAGACTAACCTATGAAGACCTATACTAAAGATAGAATAATATTTTCAATCCCCTTACATACACATTCTTTTGTTAAGTTTTGCTCATGACCCAACATTGACATGGACTCACCAAATTATTTAATTAGCCTATATTTATATATATGAGATTTTATTCTCATGCAATTCAACCATCACCCTTGGTCGAGGTTTCCAATAATTTGGACATGAAACATTATTCATGGTATCAATGATGTTTTCCTTTCAAGAAACTAAATTATTTCGTAAGGCTAAGAATACACAAAACATCTTAAATATTTTCCTAATGAGAGGCTCTAACCATATCCATTCATAAAATAATGTAGTTATTTTTCAATATGAGAAAACTTATAATTTAAATTTTGTTTACACATGCAACCTAACTACACGAGTCTAGGTGGGTGTGTGTGTCAATTCCATCATGACAAGTTACCTCCACCGACTAGAACCTTTTCCCTGATGATACTCTCTCTCTAACATGAAAATGTCAATAGTTCATGATGCACTTATGAAATGGAATGCATAATTAACCATCATCATTATAATCATTTTTTGTAATTACCCTTCAAGTAATAATTAATTTAATCAAATTATCTTTCATAATCACTTGTTATTAAACAATTAATACCACAATTAAGTGATTAAGATAAGCTAGTTAAATGGGATGTGACATCCTTCCCCCCTAAGGAAAGTCATGTCCCAATGAATATAAAAAGGTGATCATCATAATTTCAAGTACTCAAAATCAATTTATTCTACATCATTAAAAAAATTGAAATATTTATTCCTTTGCTTATCATACCTTTGTAGCTTGATTAATTGGCTAAGTTGCCTTGAAGTTCTTAATAATGCACCTAACATGGCCTTTAGGTCTAATCACCAATTAAACTCTTGCATTGGTGTTAGCTTACCACAAAATATTAAATATCTCATGAAAATTCCAAAAATGTGTCATTATTAGACTTGGTGATTGGATGGACATTAAGGTTAATAATTGCAAGATTGGCAGGTCACATATCATGAAAAATGTTGAGGATATTTTCTTTGGCCATGAATTAAATGAGTTCATCATTTCCAAGTACCCTTCGTATCACATGTTTGTTTGCAATAACAAAGCCTTGGTCAGTTCAAATATTTTTAACGTGTCATATGTATTTCCCTACCCCATTTTCGAGACTCAGCTTGATCTTGTTAATCTGGCTATATTTATTATGGTAAATTTTAATCATGCCATTTATGTCAAGGGGCTCATGTTTCTAGCTTATTTCATCTTGTAGATTTGGTTTAGTAATTCAAACAACTTTCTTTGTTTCATTATCTCCATCTGTCATCTCTGCAAATTTAGTGTGGGGTGGTAGAGTTAATGTTTCTTGGGGTGGTATGAAGAAAGGAACTAATCAGAAGAAAAACCCAAAAATTCTGCAATATTCTAAAATGGGAGGGTTGAGGAAGAGAACTAAACCCCCTAATTGTTCAATTCTTAAGAAAATTTTTGATCTCTGGTGTATGTTTAGAGTGGTTGGTATGGCATCATTCTTTGAAGCTATGAGGGGATATAATGAAAGTCTAACTACTAAGTTCAGTAACTCCTAGAAAAAGGCCATGTCTCCATTGGTGTGGTGAAATTTTAAGTTACAGCTCAGCTAATTGTTGAGGCTATTGTTCTAGCGAATGAAGGAAGAAAGGTGGCAAAGAAGAGTGGGGCGGACTACCAAAAGTTTGTGGAGATATTTATGCATGATGGAGAGGTCCTTACGAGGTTCCAAAATGATTACACCAGGCTTGACCTTCCTTCGTCTTTTTCCCTAGTAAGCATGTTTGTAATGCGCTACTTCACTCTTGAAGGTAGGTACATGACTATGCATGCCTACCATTTCCCTATCCTTAATCATATTCAACATAACAATAGGATAAATTTTTCATTCTATTTGCTTTCATCCCTGCAACAAAACAATAAAATTGGGGCTTTTCCTCCATTGCACCAAGGTTTAATGTTGGCTCTTTATAAGTATGCCCTTGCAAATAACCCCCATGGCAACCTGTTGAATGCTCGGCGAGATAATCCCCACCATAATGATGATGATAATGTTGGTCCTCCTCAGGCTATTATGCTTCTGAACCCTATTCCTAACCCTATGCCCCCTACTACTCGTGTGAAATCTATGGATGGTAGCCCTGAGAATGCTTCCCATCTAGCTACCCCCAACTCCAAATTTTCTGCCTCTAAGTTGAGCATGCCTCTGTGGAGAATCCCCTCAAGCTAGAATTGCTCAAAACTATCCCTGAAAAAAGGAAACACTCCTTGCTGCTCTTGGAACCCCCCAAGGTTAAGAGCTCGAAAAAAGACCAGCAAACCCTGAAGCATGGAAATTTAATTACTATAGGGGAAGACCCTAATGGTCCTCAAAAGGAGGAATTGGATGAAGGGTAGGCGGGAATGTCGTGTGGTGGCCAACGTTCGGAAAGATTGGCAAATGTTGCTTCTTTGAACAAAAAAGGTAAAAAGGAGATTGAAATAGAGGAAGAGGAATAGTTTTATGTGGAAGAATTCAAACCCCAAGTGGAGGAGGAAAGTGAAGGAATGGATTCTGATGACGAAGACTATGAGATGGAAGAAGAAGATCTAGAGGAGGAAGACAAAAAGGTGGAGGAAGAAATTATCGGGGAAGAGGACCTGGAGGTTACTGAGAAGGAGGTATGTGATGTGGAGGACATTGGCATTTTTTGACTAGTAGAATCACCTTTTCTGTAGGTTCAGGTTGAGGACATGGAGAAAGTGATCACAACTCTGATGAAGGTGACTAATGGTTTGATGAGGCATGCTACGGTTGGAGTTGTTTTTGGTCAATCAAAGATCAAGAAGCAATTAAAGAAAGTTGTTAGCAAATGAAATAGAACTCAATAATTGAATTTAGCAGTGACTCTAGACCCAGATTAGCACCGATATGAATCTTCTAACAACTCTGAAAGAATAGAATTGCATATGTGGATTTCTCTGAATTTTATCGAGGTATAGCTCCCTCACAATGTCTTCAAGGAATTAATCTATCTTGAAGAAACCGCATGTGCTTTTAACCAGAAAGTAGAAAAGGTGACAAACGCTAACTCATAAATATGAAATTAGCATGGAGGCAGAAACATAGCCAATTATGATCAATTCAAAGATTGAAAATAATGGCTATCAAATCAGATTAATGCAAAGAGATCATATTGCAATAAATGAGAGATAGATAGCTCGTTCTTCAAATAAAACATAACTAACCGTACGCATAACACACAGGTTGGCATACTTCAAATATTTCAATTTTATAACACATATTATAAGCTATTACAGACTGTAATTAATAATATTCCTCCTCGAAAAACACCCCCAGATGTATCTAGGAAGATTTCAAAAAAATTCCCCTGTTCTATGTTCTTCATCTAATTTATAATGTGGCTAAATCCATTTGAACGGACACTAAAGATGTTACTAGATTAGTGACTTCTTGTATCCCAAACGTTTATCGAGAAATTGATAAGACAATTGGAAAATTTACCAAGAATAGATATCAACAAAGGAAATTGATCGTTACTCAAGCAGCAGCTGCCAAAGGACCAATCATTTCATCAATCTTTAATGCAATGTATAAGGAAACCAAGCGCTAGCACATGCGAGTTTTCCAATGAATAATTGCAACTCAATCGACACAAGATAATCGTAAATGTGAATTGAATTCACATCTCATCAATCTTGAATTGAATATGGAAATGTCTAGCCAAAATTCTATAAATTCAAGTAATGTCATCTCTTTCCCAACATCAATTGCATCCAATATGGTGAGCTCCCAAAGCGATGGAAGTTCCGTGAATGACTATATTGTTCTAGAGGAGATTGAGTGCAATCATTTTTTCAGGCACATTTTTGATCAATTGAAAGAGGTGTTCATGGTGTAGAGTGAGGTGGAAGAAGAGGTGCTCTGAAGCATCCTGGGTGAGGCATTTTTGAGCCAAGCTCACATTCATAATACTACCATTTTGGAGTGGTTTATTTACACTGTTGTCAGGAATTCTAGGCACCAAGATTGGGGCATGACGGCAATGGAGATTTTGGTGAAGCCTGAGTTCCATCATCGCGTTAGAGTGGCGATAAACGGGCTCAACTACTATCCATGGACTGGGCTGGTAGTTGATGCCATCTACATTGCATTAGCCATCCAAGGTGAGACTCTGGAAGAGGTCATGGCTTTACTGTGCACTGGGGTGGTGAGAAATGACCTGGGGATATTCGTGCAGTTCCTCCAGTTGCATGAGAACCTGCTTTCACCTGCTCAAATGGAATGCCTGTAGGTTGTTATCGAGGGCATTTGTGTCCTGATGTTCACTCTGTGTACTTGAAACATTTTTTGTCTGCCTCTTTTGTATCTGCCAATCTAGTTTTTGCACTTGAACCAAGCGATTATAGCTTTTCCAGCATAATGTAAAAATGATTTTATATATAAATAAAATATATCCATTTGGTATTATTTGTGTTTTCACATTGCTAGTTTTTTGTTTATGTTATGCTTGGAAAATAATGACTTTCTTTTATATAACATCATAATCAAGTAATTAGACTGGCAATCATTCAGTTTAATTGGCATAATTCCTCATAAGCAAAAAAATGGATTGTTCGCATAACTTAGGAAAACCTCGCCCAAGTTTGAAATGATGTAGAAAATTTCGCTCGAGGCATAACTTCCGAATGAAGTTTCCAACTTTGACTCATAACTTAACCTTTTTCGTACATTACACTTTGGGAAATAAAAGAGGGTTCGAATGTGACAGGAAAAACCCACCAAATAAAAGAAAAGTACGGTAGGCAGTATAGTAGAAGGTTTGAAAAACTTCACAAAACACCGCCTAGGTTCGAAGTGAATGACAAAATACCACCGAAGGCTAAGTTTAGTTTATGACTTAGGCAAAACATGAAGATAACCTCTCGAATAGAGACTCAAGGAAAAATCTATAGGTAACAAAAGTCAAGAAGTAGGAGGGCATGAAGGACCTAACTAATGAAGTTGGCCTAAACTAGAGGGAGTTCATCTCTTAGATTGGTGAACACTGGGATTTGATAGCTAATGCCAAATAATAGCATTATTCCTACTTTTTTTTTATTTGGTTTTATGCACCTCAAAACTTTGGTTCCACTAGCTGATAGTTTCAAACTATTACTTTTTTCTTGCTATGCTTTGGTTTAGAACTTGTTGGACTATGGTTAATATTTTGTATGGCCTATGTTCCATGTTTTGGGATAGTTTGTGGTATGCTTATGTTTTGTATTATAACTATAATGATCCTGCGGATGCAATATTGGTAATTTAGCCTATGAGCCCCATATGGATACTTTTAGTAGTTAGTATGGTTATTGTTTTTTGGGTATGATTGGTGCTATTTCCCAGTTTGTCTCACTTCTTGTTGTTTCAGCTCCTTTTGTTACTATGGGATCAAGGCCCATCCCTGCTTATATAATAAAAAAAATCCAACATGATTATGTGCAAATAAATTACATTAAAATTTCAATCATCTCACTTTGAAACCATACAATTGAAAGTATCATTAAGATAGATCACAACTTGATCCTATATCATGCATGTACTCCCAATCGAAGTTATTTATAATAACCTTAGATAATATTACTCAATCACGACTAGAGAGTAAACCACACCTTAATATAATATATGATATCATATCATTCAAATGTAACTTTTAAGATTCTACATAAATTCAATTTTTTGCAATCATCATTTTTCTTTTTCTTATCTCTTTAAGCATGGTGAGTTGTTATACAACTAGTTTATCATCTCAATCCGTGCCTTTCTTTTACAATTGTTTAGAAAAATAAGCATTTATCCTTCATTAGATGAGAACTTAACTATCTCATTCAAAATTTTATGCAATTTCATACAGAAGTATAAATTATTATGATGCATACCGTCTCATACGTGATACTATAAATGTGGTCATAATGCATGAATTCTCACATGTGACTTGAAGAGTCAGTGAATAAATTTATTTATCTTAATTGTTGGATGAATTCTAGATTTGATTGTGTGATAATTTTTTGCATCACACAATCAAATCTAGACATCATTCAACAATTAGCAATATGGATTGTGGAAACTTGTTATCTTTGATTTATTTATCTTTTCAATCATGTGGCCTAGATAGTATGTTCATCACATCATTCTTGTCTACTTGCATATGGCCTAAACAATATGTCCATCTTGTCACAACATGTGTGGAATATATGCTATCATGAAGTAACTGACACTTGCACTTATTTAATGATTTCTAGCACAAATATCTCTACAAATGTCCTTTTACTCATGAAGTGACTCAAGATTTGGCTAAAGCATTTGATTCTTTATTTACACCCTTAGGATAACTTGGGAGCCACTTAGCACCTTTCCAACACATGCCCCTCTTTGTAATAAGTTGTAATTATTTTCATCTTACGATACATACTTTCTTGTACTTGAACATATATGAATAATTTCATGATATCTATTGTTCATAACCAAACAATAGTTCCTAGTTCACTGCCAATTGTGGTGTCATACTAGGCATCTCATAACAAAAAAATCAACATTATAAATCTTTAATAATTGTATCAAAATGAACTTTTTGAGAATCTAAAGTAATGAAATCTTGATCATACTAAATCCACATCACCATGAAGAATATCATAGAAATCACAAGTAAGAGCATCAAAACTATCAAAATATAGCCTCATCTAATGCATATGACATAATCTTTGGCAATATTTCACAACAATAGCATCCATTGAAGCATTTGTAGTATTACCAATCAGTAGTGTGAAAATATACACAAATACACAAGGGTCATATCATTTCATAATCTCCCAATTCCTATAGGGAGTGACACATCACATGTACATAGTGACTAGAATATCACATATACAAAAGGTGATTATCTCAAGCATACGTCACATATATATAATACATCACATGTTCGCATAAGGAACAATAAGTAAAGTGGAAATGGATGCAACATATTGCATGCATCAATCCACTACCTGATTCACAATCGCATAAGCTTGCTAGGACAACAATCAAGCATCTCGTACTACTCGATATCGTCACTAGCAAGGGCTCCAGCCTATCAATATGTACAACACTAGGCCATTTATACAAGTACTTAAGGAGGCGTTAGTGTAAAAACACATTCAATTACACATAATTTTATATCACTTCATGATCCCAAGGTGTTACCTACCTTCGATAGTCTAAGATACCATTTTCCACTTTAGGATAGGCCAAAACTATAATATGAGGTTGGTCCAATTGTTACCTACCCATTCTTCATTAGAAGTTAGCTTCCCCACAGTCCATCTAATGGCTAAACAACCAAGGACATCCCTTAGTGGAATAGAATGCTCCTTGACTATTGTCAATCTCGAGCATCATAGTATTGCTCCTTGACTGCGGTCAATCTTGAGCGTACATCTCATAGCTTAAGTGCAAACTCCCTCATAGCAGAAGGTTTGATCATATGGTAACTATAATAGTGAACTTAGAATATATAGAAGCTCACATACAAGGTTCAAAATATAACCATAATGATTTCCTACCCAAATCAAGCTCATGAGTAAGCCATAATCATGAAATAATTCAATCACCAAGTATATACTATTCAAGTATCAACATTTAAACAACATGCTTTTGAAGTCATTCTATCATGCACTCACATCATAGATTATTTCCTTTCATACACAATAGGTAATAAATCAATTTCATTCTAAATTACTAGATTCTAGTCATTGATCATAATCCCCTTATTTGATTCCTATACTAAACCATCTAGGAATAACAAGACTCAAACTCATCTAGATATCTCCATAATTCCAAGTTTTTTCCAAACTCTCAAAAGAAATGCATCTTTAACGTAGTAGACTCTAGAACCTAGTGTTGAACCCAGAGCTTTGATACCACATGAAACAACTACCCAATTAATCACTAATAAAGTGTGGAAACTAGTGAATAATACAAAGATAATGTAGAACTAATCTAGGGGAAGTCAAGCATTGACTTAATTTTTTTCTTTTACATATGAAATGATTCCACCTTCATTACCATTAACATAATCCATTTACGATACTTTATATGCTATAAAACTGAATCATTATATCATATAGATATAGGTATACATTCCTTGAAATCAAATATTTGACGACATATACACAATACTCCAATTATAGCAGCCATGCTCTTTCACAACTATTCAAAGCTATAATATTGTAAAGGGAAATTATAAGCAATTAAGTAAGAGTCATTTACTCATCTCAATCAATAAGACACATGATAAGCAATATATCATCATTTACATTACAAAACCTCTACCATTTTCTTTTCCGTAACTTGAAGCAAAAGAGAGAGAGAATCATCAAAGTGATATTCACCCTACCATGAAGCCTTAGCTTCCCCATGCTACTCCACTAGAGAAGCCCAGCCTATCACAAAGGATCTAGCAATAAGTAGCTAACATGCATGATGGAATCTATTTCTCTATGTGATTTGTTGTCACTAAGCATACCTATATGCTCATGCATTGCCTATCCAATGCACTTGTCTAAAATATATCATGGAGAATTATGTAAATCCACTAAGGAAACACACGTATACATGGAAATAAATGAAATTCAATGTATACAACCTAGAATATCTCAATCATCTCATTATGATATTTGGCCAATTAATAGGATAAATAAACAACACAAATTCCAAAGCTCGTAACTAACATTTAGTTCTTTTGATATTTAACTTAGATAATGTATTTTCCAAGTGATAATATTTACTCATTATTCCATTAGAGAGGAATGGTTAATAGAAGACTAGTCTATAAAAGAAGCTAATCCACCACCCAAACACACTTTTGTAACTCCACTCAATATTAAGTTATATGGACACACTTCCATAACTCTACTCAATATTAAGTGATATGGAGGATCTTACTTTCTCTGTATGACTTAATTAGTTGTAGGTTATCACTCAATAAACATGGAAAGTGGCACATGAAAGGATTGTAACCTATTTATTCATTTTTCACTCATAAATAGCCAAAAATCATAATTATCATTTAGACTCATGTGATTGCAATCTATTAATCAACTAACAAATTCCAACTTGTAGATTGAAACAAAAGGACATCATTCAAATGGTCATAAATTTTAAGTCTCTTGGCTAAATTTAAAAAATAAATGTGTTCTAGAAAGGGAAAGGAACAAAGAGAAAAACCTAGAAAGCATTTTGCAAGAAACTTAAACACATGCAAGTAGTTTTCTCTGCAACACAACTCACTAGCTTACCCAAAATCAGCAATTTGACACGACACTATTATATTATATCGATAGATTGCCTTCATAAGATGTTCTCATTAAATAAATATAGTTTTAATGATTTAGAGTTGTGAAGGTTTATTTTCAATCTTAGGTGCATATTTACATGGGAATTTTTGAGAAATAAAATTCTCTACTTTTACATGCACATTGATGATGGATGCCACATAATCTAGAAATACTTGCACATCTAATCCAGCCTCTCTGTTCCAGTTTTGATTTTAATAGGAATAACCTTTCTACCATCTATAGATAAGATATTTAAGGAAATGTAAAATATAGCTTGCTATTTATAAGTTGGTCTTGTAGGTTCATAAAATATAGCTTACTATTTATAGGTTTAACATAAACAACAGTGTAAAATGAGACATCTCGATTCAATTCTCATAACAAACTTATAAAACCTTTCTACCTTTGTGTAGTACCAAATCCTACAACATATACCCCCAAGCTATAACAACAATGAAAATGAATCCCTCATAAAAGAAGGTACTGCAAAGAATTCTACTCTTATTCATTTATATAAGACCCTAGAGCTACCACACCTAATTAACAGGGGATTGTCACAATTAAAAAATAAAATGTTCAATGCAAGGAGCACATTATCTTGCATGAATATTGAAACTTATAGAAACCCCAAGAAAATTTAAGCTTTAAATGCATTCTTAAACTTTTGTGAATGCTTCCATCATTTCCTTCAATTGTTCCTCATTATGAAATTTGTTCTTAGAATAATCACTACAAATTCTTATCTAAGTTGTCTCACTTCAACAAAATATTCTTAATAGAAAAAAATTGTCCATATTGTTTAAAATTTGAATGGTTGTATAATATCGATGGTTTTAAATTTTGATGGGTATATAATGTTTTTGAAATTAAAAGTGGCAAAGCAAGGGTGCCACCCTTTAGTACAAAGCCCAGCAAGCCAACAACCAAGACAACGAGAAGAGAAACAAAACAAGGGTGGAGACCCTTCAGAACAAGGCCCCCTACGGGCCATCAAACACCAAAAATCACCGCAGTGATAGTAGAGGAACAGACACCTGATCACAGATAATCAGGAGTGAAAGGAAACCAAGGACCCAAAACAGTCCAAACCATCAACAGACTTACAACCCATTCCTGGTATGATACCAGGAGCAACCGAACACCTAAGACCAACACCTTGCAACCGCAAGGTAGTAACAGACCTTCCACACGGAAGGCCACAAATCATCTGCAGCAATAGACTTGCAACAGATCTTCCATTCAAGCAAGACAAACCAAAGCCCAACGTAATCTCAACCACAAAGTGGTAAGAAACACCATTCGCAGTAGAGGAATGAACTTCCAGAAGCCTCAACCACCCCGACACCAACCCCAAAACCACCTCGATAGGCTGGGGCTCCCCTCTATAGGAGAGGAAGAAGTGCAAACTAGCACCACCAAGAGAAACTCCCTCCAAAGCGAACACATTCCACCTCAATAGGAACCAACAAAGGAGAGAAGCGCCTCCCACCAAGCCCATAATCACCAGCTCCACCTCAATAGAACACCGCGATTGAAGACGAAGGTAGCAAGCAAGAACATCAGTAGAACATGTAACATCAGTAGAACAGGTCCACAACTCCACCCAAGGCATCTAGGTGAGAGAAACAAAAGGAAGAACAAAAAAATCCTCCCAGTCCACAACATAGTCCACCCGAAACACCATATGATCAGCTAGGGCACCATTTAACTCACGGGGCACCCAACAAACAACCTTTTGCCCCAATAACAAGAGGGAAGTTATTGGCAGCAAAGCAACACAAGACCTCACCACTCTAAGGAGAATCTTTAACCAAGCTACCAGGTAGCTTTTTTATGTCACCAGCCTGCCCCAAAGACAGCAGAACACCATTCCCCACCCAGGGATCAAACCAGAACCCAGCTCAAAAGACAAGAACGAGCCCCTGAAAGTCCCTCTCACAAACCCCACCACCAATGGCGAGTGACACAGAACCACTAAGGAGACAGGGAAGGTACCCTGAAGCCACCACCTGCCACAAGACAGAGAGAACACCAGCCCACCGTAGAGCAGATAGTCAAAGAATCCAGCCCCCAAGAGACTAGACCAAAAGAGCAGAGTCAAAGCTTCACCAAGTTGAAGCTGAAGCATCCCAATAGTTGTTCCCAAACAAAGGAACACCACCACCACAGGCACCAGGGAAGAGGGAAAAGATAACCTCTGCCACCAACCCAAAGAACAACACAAAGGCCCCAGACCACAAGACCCTATGAGAAAATCCCCAGCAACACCGAAGCCTACAACCTCCACAACCGAGAAGAGAGCAGCCGAACCCCCAAACAGGTCGTCCAACACAACCATAAGGCCCACCACATGTGTGACGCCCAAGAGAGCGGGGTCCAACAGTTCGCCAAATAGGAACACGCCCTCCACCAAACCAGAGGACATAAACAAGTCTCTGAGCACAGGAAACAGGGGACACACCCCAACAGGAGCCACCGGAAAATCTTCAACCCCAGTCACAACAACACCAGTAGGGCCAGAACCCTCTGTGGAAAACCAAAGAGCAACCACCGGAAGGACATGACAGAGTCCATCGAACCCAGAACAGGGCGTTCGCCATCGAACTCCCACCATAGCTCCCCTGTAGCCACCGTCCCAAAAAAAGCTACAGTGAGTCATGCGGCAACCAAGCAGCAGGGAAATAGAGCCCCATCGCACTCCATCATCATCATCGGCATCGTCTCTGCCATCAGCCTCGATCTCACAGGAATTCAAATTTCCAGACCCGTTGCAACTCCCGCTCGTCGCCATGATACCCTACATGTTAACAATGGTATATAATGTTGTATGAAGGCTTGAAAAAATTAAAACTTTGTAATATATTCTGGACTTCTAGTTTATAAAGAAAATTCAACATTTTATCTGAAAAAATGGCATATATGAATGTTGTAGCTAAAATAAGGAAATAGCAAAAATAAAGAAATATATTATTGTTATTAAAGGGACATACATAAATACCAATTAGGCAACAACAAACATACAGGGAAAATGCCAAGCACTCGCAATTGTTGGGTTTGTGTTGGGGCAATTCCAATTCCAATTCTAAGACAATGAGAAAAAGGCCAAACACACTTTTTGCTACAACTATGTTTCTTGTTCAATGGAGTTCTTGAGCATGAATTGGCACTAAAGGTAAATCAAAATGCAATGCAATAAAAGTGTTCACGCCCTTAGAAAATTTTAAGCTCCCCTTAAAAAGAAACAATTGGAAGGTGCAAAGCCAAATTTCAAAAACCTTTGCCAACATGCTACCACGATTCTCATGCAAATACGGGAAAGCAATGCCAAAGCACATGTGAGAAAGGGAGAATACAAAATTTAGGCTTTTCTTTTTATTTCATTTAATATTATTCCTTTTAAATAATTTTGGTCTTTCTCTCCCTCTTAAAAGTAAACTAAAATTATTATCATACAATATTAAAATATAACAATGTATTATCTCTTTATTATAATAATATTTAATATTGTAATATAATTCTATTTACTTAATTTTAATTGTATATCCTTTTTATATTAAATATAAGTGAAAATGCCAATATCCAATTAATTTGGAGTTCATTTTGGCAGAATGTCAGAATATGAATAGTATCCATGATAAGAAACGCATTCGTGTGCTAAGTTTTGTTCATGACCCAACATTGACGTGGGCTCACCAAATTATTTAATTAGCCTATATTTATATATATGATATTTTATTCTCATGTAATTCAACCATCACCCTTGGTCGAGGTTTCCAATATTTTGGACATGAAACATTATTCATGGTATCAATTATGTTTTCCTTTCAAGGCACTAAATTATTTTGCAAGGCTAAAAATACACAAAATATCTTAAATATTTTCCTAATGAGAAGCTCTAACCATATATATTCATAAAATAATGTAGTTATTTTTCAATATGAGAAAACTTGTAATTTTAAATTTTGCTTACACATGCAACCTAACTACATGAGTCTAGGTGAGTGTGTGTGTCGATTCCATCATGACAAGTTACCTCCACCGACTAGAACCTTTTCCCTGATGATACTCTCTCTCCAACATGAAAAATGTCAATAGTTCATGATGCACTTATGAAATGGAATGCATAATTAACCATCATCATTATAATCGTTTTTCATATTTCCCTTCAAGTAATAATTATTTTAATCAAATTATCTTTCATAATCACTTGTTATTAAAGAATTAATGTCACAATTAAGTGATTAAGATAAGCTAATTAAACGGGATGTGACATTCATTGTCAATTTGGGAGAATAATCTTGTGAAAGACTAGTGGCAATATATGCAAGGACTACAGGTAATGAAGTTGAGTGTGGTATGTATGTAGCTATTCTAGAAAGGGAAGATGAATAAGGGTGTTGACTATGTTCTAAATGCTATTTTAAGGAAATAAGGTTAGCTATAAGAAATTTTTTATTTAAAAGGTGAAACTAATACAATAAAATCTTTTGAACATGTATACAAATCTAAAACTCATTTAATTAACAAGGATTGCCATATGATAAATATTATATGATTAAAAAATAAAGAATAAGAGATAATTCAACATAGTTAGTGACAAAATATTTATGTGGAGAAACCTTTCAAGAAAATATCCACATGAGAAAAATGACAAGTATGCATCATCTTTAAAGGAGAGATGCATCCAAACACTAACACTTTGCACTCTGACAATATTTCAACAACATTTGTGTACCTATAAACAATCTCATAAAACTACTATCTCATTCCTCTAATTTATAGAGAAATGGGTAAGAAATATCACAAATAGCATCCAAAAATATTGTACCATAGAAATATGGTAAAATACAAAAAAAAAAGTCCAAAATGAAGAGGTTCTTCCAAGAATAGTAATTGTAACTCTCAATGAGCCATGAATAGAAAAAATAATGTTTGTATTAATAATAGACATATTTGACTTGTAACTCCTCATTAATAGCCCATATCCCAACATAGACATCCAAAATAATCACTCAACTCATATGGGGCTCACCAATAACACTCAAGATGCTCCACTACTCAATTCACATGCCCGGGTTGAGAGATTTTTTAAAAATAGATTTGTAACTACCACTAATAACTCCACCTTTATGAATGTAATACAACTAATGTTAAGATTTCAAGAGAATATAAATTAAAAATTATTTTTTCAGTTACACCTTATGTGTCCAAGGACACATTTTAAGAGTGTTGGATACGTATGAATAATACCTAAGATCACAAGGTAAATGATACCTTAATCCTAGTATAAATGATAGGAAATAAAAATAATGTAATTATAAGAGAAAATGAGGAATAAATATAATTGCAAACTTTTCAATTAGGTCTAGACAAGGTGTTGGGTCCTAATGGCTTCCCTGCTAGCTTCTTTCAATCATTTTGGAGCATCATATATAGGGATTTGGTCATTGTTGTTGAGGAATCCAAAAATATAACCACAATGTTGAAGGATTTGAATAATATATTTCTTGTGTTGATCTCCAAGAGGAGTATGGTAGAACTAATGGATGACTTTTGCTCAATCTCCTTATGCATCACTATCTACAATATCATCACCAAAATAACATTTTGGAAAAAATGTTAACAAAAGTGCTACCAAACATTATCTCTAAGGAAAAAGTGTTTTTACACAATGGAGTTCTATAGTTGAAGGAATATTTTTGTCTCATGAATCCATTCATACAACCAAGAAAGAAAGGGTTGAAAGAATGATCATCAAACTAGATATTAGGAAAGAATATTATCAAGTGGATAGGGAATTCCTTCTTGATGTGATGGAAAGGTTTGGTTTTTGCAAGGAATCACTATGGTGGGTTAGGAGCTACATTTTGGGCCCAAGGTTCTCAATTTTGATCAATGGTAGCCCACATGATTTTTTCTCTTCCTCCTGAGGCATTAGAAAAGGAGACCCACTTTCCTCATTTTTATTCATCATTATGATTGAGGCACTATGTAGAAGTATCAACACTAAGATATTAAAGGGAAATTGAAATTGCATAAAGAGTTCTCTAGGGGTGGACTCAATTACCCATTATCAATCCGTTGATGAAACTATTTTATTCAAGGAAGCAAGTAGAAGAGAATAAATAATAATAAAAATAACCCAATATATATTGAAATTATTCCAAGAAAAGGATTAATCAATTTGAAAAAGTTAGATATTTTCATCTTTAATGTGAAGATAAGAAAACATAAATAAATTTCATCAATCATTGGATTCAAATCTGGTCAATTGTTAAGAATATTCCTTGGTATCTTGCTCTTCATTGGATCCTACAAGGTAAAAATGTGGGAAACATTACTCTCAATTAGTTGCAATGCTAAATTGGAAGCATGGAAGGGAAATGGATTACTTTTGTTGGCCAAATAATTATGTTAAAAAGCAATCATTTCTACTATTCCCATTTACTCCATGTCTTGTCTAAAATTACCAAGGAGAATATGCAACTTTCTATATTAGAAAATGAGAATATTTTTCTATAATACAAACTCAAAAAAAAATATCCTACTCAGTGCATGAGATAAAATATGTTGTCCTAAGGAAGTTGGTGGTATTGGTTTATGTTAGTGATTGATTATGAATATTTCCCTTGGTGCGAAGTTGGTTTGGAATATGTATATAAATTCTAACAAAAAATGGGTGGAAGTTATACAACACAAATACTTATACTTTGTAGATTCCTCAAGGATTTTCATTGTAAGTAACCCATCACGAGCTTTGCAATTTGGATTTTTCATTATTTCATGTAGAAATGTTATTACCAGCCATCTTACCTTGGATGTAAGAAATGGGCAAAAGACATCCTTTTGGGAGGACTCATGGGATGGGAACCAAGATTTAAATGATATTCAAGTTTTAGATGAAGTAAAAAATATTCTAACATGCTCTTGGGGGAACAATGTGGGAGACTATGTAGAAAAAGTATTAAAAAAAGGTGTGACTGAGTGGTGATAGAAATCCTTTCAAGGATTGAACATCCTTCAATCCCAAGAAGAAAAATTGAACAAAATTATATCTAGCAGAAGGATTATTTTAACTGAGGAAGATGATGTCATCAAATGGTGCGATGCAAAATCCAAAAAATATAATGTTAATACTAGTTATTCCTTGATAGAAGCAACTTTAAAAAAGTAAAAAATGTTGGTCCATATTTTTTGGAATAATCGATGTCTCCCTAAAGCTAGAGCCTTTTCCTAGGCAATTCTATATAATAGGATCCTAACTAAAAGTATAATTTGAAACATTGATTTTATGAGCCCACATAGGTGTGTTCTATGCAAAAAGGAGGATGAGACTATTAATAATATCCTATTATGTTATGAAGTAGCCAAACATTATTGGGAGAAGGCAATTATGAAACTAAATTGGAAAAGTCGCATTCCCAATTATCTCTTGTCAATGTTTAATATGTGGCCAATATTATATAAAAACATAGTTTTTTCAAGCATATGGGTTGCAAGCCCATCTCTAATCATTTGGGAGATGTGGAAGGAAAATAATAGAATAATCTTTCAAGGGAAAGAATTTTCAAATAAGGCACCGGCTTTGAAACTAGAGAACTCCATAACAAAGGTAGTGAACAATGTTGCTAGAAATTAAAAACTAAAACATTGTTCATTCCCTAAGTTAATTTTATTGTCAACACTAGAGTTTATGCTCGATGAGTTCTTCCTAGAAATGAATGGTTCAAAGTCTATTTTTACGAAGTGTCACGAGGGAACCCAGGTAGGTCTGAGGCTATTGCATTATAAGAGATCATGATTGCAGGATTATGGTAATGGCGACAAGAAAACTATCAAAAGGGACAAATAATGAAGATGAGTTCTAGGAAACCTTGCTTGGGATCCAAATATAAATGAAACTAAATATGTGGAAGGTTTATATCAAAGGGGATTCCCTAATCATTATAAATACCATTCACTATAGGGGTACACCAAATTGGAAACTCAAAAAATTATCACCCCAATTTGGGAATTGATAATGCAATTCAAAGTCTTTAGCATATTGTTACAAAATTTTCACCTACAACTCAAATTGGTAGAGCTGAAAGAGTTTTATTATATTAAAGGTGAAGAGTACTCTAACATATTTATGCCATGCTTAACCATTGCATATTTATGGTGCTTAAAAAAGAAAGGGTTCAGTTTTTATTGTGCAATGTGTTATAACAGAAGGATGCTAAAAGAAAGAATTCAGTTTTGTCATTCAATGCTTTGCAACATAAAGGAGACTACATAGATTATAAGATGTTGCTTTCATTCTTTTTGCAATGTTTCATTCATTTTATAATGTTTCATTCATTTCGCAAAAGAAATATACACAAGACTACATAAGTGTTGTTTTTTTATTCATTGGAAAGAAAGGAGTAATCAAATGTCCCACACAAGCCATGGGAGTAGCTGAACTAAAGCAACACAAAAAATACACTATACATCTGAAGATGAAAGTAATGGAAGGAGCATATAAGAAAAAAAATATCCGTCATTGCTTGTTGAAGTTTGGTGTTGGTCTTCGTTGTTGCTTTCTCCTCCTCGCTCTTGATCTTCAAATGAACTTGCATCATGATAGAAGATTTTGTTAGAGCTCCATATATGAATCTCATTATATGCCTTATCAACAGAAATATAGCATATGGCTATGGTGCTTTAAGTCAGTTGAGCAAGTATAAGATATATATGTAGAAGAGCCTAAAAATCAAAACATCACAAGAGCATTGAGCTTCATTGTTTTTTATCTAACATGTTTGTTCACTATGCAGGTATAGGTGAAATCTTGTTGCTGATTCATTTTTGTTGACATCATAGCATGTGGTGCAAAAATGGGCTCCCACAAGGGTTGAGCCCAGCATGCTGCCCCTAAGTTTCAAAAGGGAAATGAGATAGGAATACACATTCATATTTCTCAAATCAAAGCATTTTCAGTTGAAGAAGTATTTCATAACGTGACTGCAAGAGTCTCAAACTCATTGCTCATTCATGACAACCAGATCAAAAGTGCAATAAGGAAACCCTCCATTTTGAAATGGAAATCACAGATGAAGAATGGGCCCATTTGAATACTTAAATAATATGTAGAACAAAAAAGAAGTGTACTTTCTTCATTAAAATACTATTGTTTGCATACAAATATTTCATGTTGTCATTGTTTTGTTTCATTGATTGGTGTTGTATCATATCTTATTGCTATCATATGCCTTGAAGGTACAGCCATCCAAAAGCAAAAATTAATGACAAACAATGCTTATATATAAGGGACAACATAGAGTACATTGTTCACAAAGTGCTAAGGTGTAATAGTTACCAAGCATTCATTACAAAAGTTCACAATGGTGGGACAACAACCATGTTCTTTTCAAGATTAGAAGGAGAAAAAGAGCATTGACAGTGCAAGGTGATAAGGGAATGAATAAAGGGCAATGTGATCACAAGGACACAAGGGTAACAAGTAAAGTTCAATCAAGACAACATTGGTAAAGCAATGAAGGAAAAGGTTGCAACTCACGAAGTGTAGTGATCAAGTCAAGAGAAATATACGAGAATGCAGAGCACGAGGAATAAAAGAATTCATTTGTCATTTTAAATACAAGGAGGGATAAACAGTGAGGATGTATTTACATAATGTTATCTATGGACACAAAAGAATACTTCAAATCTTGTAAGTATGTATTTAATGGATCTTCTTGCTACATTTTGAGCAAAGACAAAATAGTAACCTACAAAAAGAGTAAGCATTTCTCCATGTAAAAGTATTTTAGAGAATATTGATCTGTAGTGTTAAAGACATGTAAGCTTCAAAAGAAAAAGTTGCACACAACAAGTGGAAAGAATGGTGTCTCATCGACTAGTTGTTTTCACATGGTGCTTGTGAGGCCAAAATAAATCCTTAACAGATGAATCAAAATCCTCAATATCTTCAAGTATTATGAAATCCTAGTAGACTATTTTCAATATCAGGGTTTCTAAAGAGACAAGGAAAGTTGAAATCATGTTGCAGAAATGAATACACAGAGAATATATCATAAGAGTCGTAGCCATAAGTGTTGGTGTAATTAATTAATTAATTATTACACTAGCATAAGTTAACTTAGGTCTTGCATTTAATCATTAAGTCCTAGGTTGCATTATTAGATAAATCATTTAATAAATGGGATAATATTCCCTTCCTTATTTGTAGGAGATAAGATTCCTTCTAGAAGATGAGTTGTCCTTCTAGAACTTATCTCAACATTTAATGATCATCACCATAGGGTTCACATGTTGTCACATGTTGTTAGATCACGACACATGGCAACATCTCATGCATATTAGGGTTTAGCTCATGCCTATATATTCAAGGCATCTTGTACATTTGTAATATATCCATATATCAATCAGATATCAAATCAATATATCATATCAATATTGAATCTCCATTGTGCATGCCTAGTTGCAACACTTTCTGGGTGGTTGATTATCTTTCCTGGCTTAAAGGTCCTACATCAAAGACTACAGCTTCAAGGACTGTGCATCCATAATCTCAACAATAAGATGCAGAGAGCTCTTATAAAATAGTGGAGATAACAAACTCAAATTTAAAGAGCTTTACATTTTGTAGAGATAATAAAAACCCTCGAGCTTATTCAAGAGAAACCCTTGAATGCCTATAGAAAGAAGTCCAGAAAGCATAAAAAGTACACTGGCACAAATAAAAGCCAGATTTATGTGTTAAAATGTCACAAGTTTCTACAAAATGGGTCTGTGGTTTTTTTGTAAGGCCAAACCAAAGGGTTTCCACTTTGTTTCCCATGAAAAGAGAAGCCGTGATTTGGGGTTTTGAACCCATCTTTTCTAAAATTTAAATGGATAAGCATGAATATAGAAAAACAATAAAACCTTTGAGCTAGTGTAGATATTACGAATACCCAGAAACACAAATGAAGTCGCAGCCATGAAATTCAGAAGGCCCTCATAAGTAGAAGGTGATAAGCTAAAATTCAGAGAGTGGTATTCATACTTCATTATTTTCTAATTTTTGAGAGTAAACAAGGTAGTAAGGCTCACAACCTTAGGAGGGAGAGAGTAGATAAAGCTTTGCAGAGGCCGAACATGTGAAGGAAGGCAAGAGATAGCAAAATTTTTTAAATAGTTTTATGTAGAAAAAGAATAGAAATTCCTTCTTTTCTATATTAGAAGGTGTAAAGAATGCTTACCCATGGCCTTGAAGAAGGTTTAGGCATTGTGAAAACCTGCCTCCCAAGTTCCCATACAAAATTTAGAAATTCTCCATGGCAACCTCAAGCAAAGAGGATATCGACCAAGTAAAGCAGGGAAGAAAAATGTATGAGTGAAGAGAAAGTCGTTGGTCAAAAAACCCTTAGAAATGCATTCAAAATGGAGGAATTTAAAATATCTCTATAGTTTTGCAGAAAAGAGATGCTTACCATGTTGATTTCCTATAGAAGAAGGCCTCATAACTCTGTAAAAGCTCTAAGATTGTGCCTTAATCATTTTTGGTGTTTTTAAGAAAATCATATAGTTATGTGCCTTAGTCAATTTTTTCATTTTTTATAGAAAATAAAATATCAAGGGGATGTATTGTATACTTGGAAAAATTCAAATCAAAATCATATACTTTTCCTTGTATTTTGAAAAAATCAAATCAAAACCCAAGTTCGAGCCTTTCCATTTTGTAATTTTGAAACTGCAGAAATTGTAAAACAATATTAAGGCAATATTCTATAAATTGCCTTAGTATTTGTTATTTTAAATGTAGTAAAATTAGAGCAAGTATTGAGTTCTCCTAGAAACCTTCTATTTCTAGTTTGAGTCTTTTTGTACAAAATGGAAAAACAAAAGCAAACTGAAGTTTCTATTTTAGTTTTTTCGTCAGTCTAGGCTTGATTTTTAAGTCCTTTTGGGTCGACCTACTTGAGATAGAAAGTTTCCACATTTTTCATTCAATTCTGAAGCAGTTTGAGCCCTATTTTGGAGGATTTTTCTTTTTGCTCGAAAATGGAAATGAAGTTTCTATTCCGAAGAGCAGTTCATTTAGTTTTCCATTCTCACTCTTGGAGACAATTTGCAGGCATATATTGGAGAAAAACTTAGTTTTTTCTCAATTCAGATTCTCTTCTTTCTCTCTTGACTATTTGCAAAGAGCTTTCTAAGCTTTGATTTGTACTCATATTGTGATATTCTCATACTCCTTTTAGAGCAATAAAAATAGAAGAGCATTCTTATCTCATGGTTTTGTCTCATTTTTGCATTCAGTGGTTTGATGTTAAATTGTGATTCAACTTTTGAATCCTTTTGCATGTCCCATTATTGCAAGTGTGTGCAGAATTTTCATTGTAATAAAGGTTGCACATTGTGTTTAGTCCCAAACCTTCATGCAAATTACTTATGTGTTGCATTGTTTCATCTGAGATCGTGAAAGTTAATGTTTTGAAATATGATTGTGAAGTTGAGTTAGTAGACAAGTAAAAATTTTGGTGCATCACCATTTAGGTGTTAGGATTTTCATTTTCAAAGTTATCTTTCTCCATTTTCCTTAGAAAAGCCTTTGGTTCTAGGTGATCTACCAGGGGAACCAACCCTCTCTAGAGATTTGTTCTCATAATAAGTTACCCACAGCTTGAGAATGTTTCCATGTTTCAACAAGATAGTTAAGTCAAATCTTAGCTAGGGTGCAATCCTGATTGACAACACATATCACATGTGTATATGGAAGGTAATGATGTGGAATATTGAATAGAAAATTGGGAAATTGACATGAAAGGAAATGATATATTTGGTAATGTCTGACATTTGGCACACTTCCCCCCTCAAATTTGGAGGTGATGACAATTGAAGAATCATAATGTTATTAATGATGAAAGGCTAGGTGTCTAGTGCCCATGCAAATAAAGTTAGGGATCGGCGGAAAAATTTATGCCAAACATTCATGCTAATTATGATTATTATTGTACAAACAGGCTCGCACTCAATGATCCATTGTCCAAATCCAAAAATTATCTAAATGGATACAACAATATTCTTGTGGGTGAAGCAAAGGAAAATATAATTTTCTGGTGAGCTTCCAAAGTTAAGATTCAAAATGGTATTAAATACCAAATCCTCTATAATCATCCATGCCTTTAAGATGGTTTTGGGTGAGGCATATATTATCTCATATTACAGATATTGCTTAAACATTGATATTACATCTATGTTATTGGAATAGTTATTAGATGCAGGGGAAATAAAGGATTGTGTTAAAGCATTGATGAAGTCACTAGTAAGGCCAAGGTGGTGTGGGGGTCTACAAAAAACATATGAAAATTGCTATAGTGGGTCTCAAATTTAAATCTAATGACATGTTATGGTCGTGAAT
Organism: Sequoia sempervirens; assembly: GCA_007258455.2. Taxonomy (NCBI): domain Eukaryota; kingdom Viridiplantae; phylum Streptophyta; class Pinopsida; order Cupressales; family Cupressaceae; genus Sequoia; species Sequoia sempervirens. Next base: position 2,562,785 of record VDFB02000007.1, read on the forward strand.
GTAACCCTGGCTACAAAAATCCATGGATACCTTTCATAATCAGTATGGTTGGTTCAAATAATAATGTTAGGTGACAAAAAGCGATGTGGGGAATCAACTTCCTCAAAGTGATCTCTAGTGTTTCCCTAATTGAAGTGGATTGGTCCTTTGCCTTGAACAACTCAAGCCTAATGGAAATGACTAATGTGGAGCCTATTGAGTAGTTTGTGATTGATTCATTGGTGGCTGCATTTTTGGTATGCAAACAATAGAGTGTAGAAGAATCTAACTACTTATACTTGTATAAGATTCTCAATGGAGATAATTTTGTCTTTGGCCCTTATTGAAGAATACTATAGATTATAGGATGATGTATTATGGCACTCATATAGATTTAGTAGTTAAAACTATTAATTTTAGACACCATGCTATGGGTGTGGCCCTATAGAGGAGAGAATTTGATACTCTCAGGACAACATGGTCTTAAGAAGAAAATATCTCGACTACCTCAATTGACATGGCTCAAGTGAATTGGGAATAGAGAAATGTGAGATTTAATAGAGTACAAAAATTATATAGAACCTTTACACATCAAAAATGAAAGTGCAAGGTACAAAGGTCTTTTGGATAGCTTGAGAAGCTCTCTATCTAGGACTAACATGTGACTATCGGACGACAGTGCATTTCACTAGTGTCTCCTATAGATAGAAAATAGAAATATCATAGAAGGACACAAAATAATTTTCATAGACTTTTGGACATGGAAGGGTGAAAAATACAAATATACATTGAATGATAGAAATAGAAATTTTAAAGAAACTTGGATGAAAATAACAAGTAAAGGTTTATCCTATCGTCGAAGATATCTGATGAACTACAAGCTTTCTCAAAGTAATTCTTCCACTTGCACCTACACATAGAAGGCCAAAGAGAAAGGTTTGGGTGGTTGTATAGGATTTTTCTTTAGTCAAACCCCTATATTTGTGTTTCTAGCTCCACAAAAAACATTAAACAAGTTAATGGAAATATACATAAAAATTATTAAGAGAATATATGCTAAAAAATAGAGATAATATGCTTAATGAAAAATCTTGAAGAGTTACCACCGGAAGCACATAAGTAGAGTGGTTTGTTGGTGTAGTGAAGATGTGACGATAATATCCAAGATGAAAATGTCCTCTTTGCGAGATAAGCTCATGTTTGCAACAAAGGAGTTTAGTCTGTAAGTTGTACAAAAGCTCTTTGAAAGATATGTGTAAAGAGAGATGGAGAATGTTGTGAATGCTCAAGAAGTGTTGTAGAATGTTAAAGAATGAGAGAAGAATAGAGAGTTGTCTATGAAAAATTTCCAAGAGAATAATATTTAATTCCTTGAATCCTCAAGAAAGTGGGACTTTTTTTTCTAAACAGCCCATCCGAGCGATTCCTAATGGGGTTGAAGGTTGGTAGAGGTGTTACACTAAAAAAAATGGTTGGTTTAATGTCTCAATGGCCAACTCAGTCATGGATTGTTGTGGGATGTGAGTGCAACACACAGAGGTCTCCATGGCATGCACTAGTCTATGAGAAAATTGAACTCAACAGTTGAGGAAGTGGGCATGTCAGGTGGTGAAAGATGGTTTGAATTGAACAAGAGCATAATTATCTTAATTTATCTAAAGGGGAAGGCATATGTACGGTGAAATTGTATAGGATGCAATTTACCACATTACATTTTCCCCCACTTTAGCAAGAATATGTGTTCAAGAGGAAATGTGAGTTAAAGTAAAAAGAGGAGTGTATTTTACCTAGGATGTAAAGGGGAAGCATAGTCTTCTATCCATGAGGATTTCCCCCCAGAGAAGAGACTTGAGTCGATCCTGCATAGAATGATTAAGTTATATCACCATAAATATGCCAGATGCAGACAAACATGTTAGGTGAAAATTACAAATTTGACATCAAAAATTAGTATATAGACACAATACAATGCCAATATGTATGGGTAGAAAGTTGTGTTATGTTAGGGACCATACAACAATCCAATCGGCATGTGACTACTACAAATTGTGTTGTTGGACAGTCGCAAAAAAGAGACATAGACATTTATAAAGACAAAGTCTTGTGGGTTTCCCCCACACTAGATGAAAAATAAGATAGTTGGATGCATACATATTTCGAAAAGAGTCATAAGATAAGAGATATAAAATATAAATTTGATAGCCCCCTAGAATAGCTTGTGCTACACAAAGGAACACAAGTTACTCAGGGTCCTAGCATAAGAGAGGCATAAGAGAGAGACAAGGGGATCTTAGTATTCGGGGTCAATATGATTCATATCAATAGCATCTATATATAACTATGTATGAATTGTCATCATGTCCCCAAATATTTCAAATCGTGAAGAAAGAGCACATAAAAACAAAGTGAAAATTAAAATTTGGGTCAGCATGGAAGAAGGCCTAAATGCCTACAATGCTTTGTATCATCCCAAAATGTCGAAAATAAAAGCACAAAAAAAGAGAAGAATGATGATACAAATAGAGGAAATGTACAAAAAATTGTCTCTCCTGTATCCAAGTACCTACAAGGGTATCTTGGGTCCTCCAGGAGATACTAAAGACATATACAAGCAAGTATGAGGGAACACAGACAAGTAGGAAAACTCTAATCCAAAGACATGAAGGGCACTGCTCTATTCGATCATCCCCAAAAATTAATCTTCATCCCAATATAGATCATAGGGGGAAGGAGGCCGAGATCACAAAGGGACAATGACTAAGAAGGTACCAGGCATCTTTCCTACAACAAGGGCTAGGAATGAGGTTCCTTCAATGTCCCTATCTACTAGTTCTTGCAAGTTGAGGGTCAATGACTTTGTAAAATTAGTTGATAGAGCTATAATATCCTCTAGGGATTCAAACATACTCCTCTCTAAAGAGGAGTGTGGTGACTCAACTGTAGGTTGTGGAAGAGTAGGAACTTCAATGTAAACCTCTAGAAGAGGAGCAATGACAAACTTTGGTGAAGAAGGAATTTCTTCAATGATAAGAATAGAAGGATAAAGAGAAACCAAAGGAGTGGACATCTTGTGGTGAGATTCAGGGATAGAACCTTGTTCAAGCTTGTGTTTAGATGGAAGGTTAGAGTGTTGAGAGGTAGGAGGAGTAGAAAGGTCCACACTAGACATGAACTTTGTATGGGGCATGTCCATGGGTTGCACTAATGGAGGAACATTATGTAGAGAAGTGATAAGAGGTGGTTCCAAAGAGGGCATAATGAATACCTACACCCTTTTGGGGTGAGGCTCATCCACATCTCTTGAAGGGTTCATAAGTAAGATAGAAATATGAGCATAAAGATAAGAAGATTGAGGAGCTGAAACAAAATTTATCCTTGATATTTTACATGGAATCATGTTCCCTCACCATCGCACGTTGATGGCACTTGCACTCACACGCAAATTGGTTCCAAAAAATATGGGGACCAGGAAAATAATCCTAAGAATATTTTGATATAGTTGGTGAAGTTGTCTTTGCAACCATTATCGGTAGAAGGACAGGGTCCACAAGAGGGACCAAAGAGGCTAGGTGTGTAGGATCCTTAACCTCAACCATGATTACCATTCCTCTTTATGATTTTTGAGTAGGAGGAGGAATATGAGGAACCCTTAGGGGTTGAAATGTCAAAGCCACACATGATGGACTAATCAAATAATATTTCCCACCCTTACCATACATAATAGGGTGAGGGATGTTAGGAAGAATTAGAAGCTCAAAGACATGGGATCTCAACTTCGACAAATATAGGGGCTTTTAGTTTTCATGTGCTAGGAACAGTCAAAGGAATAGAAGGAACCACTAGAGGTTGTGAGATCTTAGATGAATGGGGAGGTCTACTTGGGGGATCATGCTTTTCTTTAGCCCTTGATGAAGAAGGTCTAAATGATGAATCATGTTGCTACACAAGAGTATGTTGAAAGAGGATTGTAGAAGAAGGAGGTGGAACCAAATCAAATATTAAGCCCCCAGTCTTGTATTTATAGCATGCTTTATATAACAAGTCATCATTGGGTAGCATGGATCCCATCTGAGTAGGCCAAAAATAGTCATGAGAAAATCCCCCACATGACACTAGTGGCTTATATCCAATGTCTTGGATAGTTTGTACAGTTCCCTCATGAGGAAAATTTACACTTGTGGACAACATAAGTGACTACATTCATGGAAACTAGCCAAGGAATGCTTAGTTTTTCTCTGAATGAGTCAGACTCTGGTATCAAAATAAATGTTTCAAAGATAGTTTTAGGTCCCACAAGGACCAACAAGGAAATATATCCCAAAGGGGAAAGAGACATCATGTGTATGGATGTTAGCCTTACAATCATCATACCTCACCCTATAGAGGTCGTTAATGAAGAGTGTCTCCTCTATTATAACATTGAATATGCTAGCAAGGTCAACCATAACATCGGTGATGACATTACCATTGAATTGAGCAAGAATGTAGAGGGGAGAATACTCTCCATGATAAGGAAAGTCACTAGGCATAAAATATATATCAGGCATCTTAACCTTCTGACTTGGCGGAGAGATCGAAGTGATGGATACTATGTTTACATATGCAATGTCATTAGATGGGGTAGAAGAAGATGTGGTGATAAAGTTAGAAGAGTGAGGTGGAAAATTATTTGTGTAGATTTGTATCTGAATATTTCCTTTAGCAACAAATGTGTTGGATTTATGCTTTACTATCAAGGAATATGTTATCACTATCTATGTGATCTTGAATCGCATGTCTCATGCATACACAACATTCTATGTCATATCTAGGACCTCAATGTTATTGGCAGAACTTAGAGAAATCATACCAACTAGGTTATGGATTTTTGTCAGGGAGTAGTCTAATTCTTGGGAGGGATATTAAGTTATCATGTAATAATTTTTTAAGTACACTAGAATAATAATTGGATAATTTTGTGAAAACCTTATTACATTGTAATCCAAGTGTACTATTGTCATTTGTTTGAGGGATAGTTACCACATTAGATATTTAATTATTTCTCTTCGACCCTCTGAAAGAAGATGCAACTCCAAAATTATCAAGATGTGAGGATGAGGTAGAAGCCCCATACTGAGCTAATGTATGTTGATAATTTTGCAGTGCATTACATAGATGAAAAAAAGAAGGATATTTCGTCAAGGAGAATCATTCCCTTAATGTCGACTAGAGACTTCCCATGAACATCCTCTGGATTTCATGGTCAGGAAAGGCATAAGGAATTTGTGAGGAGATAGATTGGTAACGAGAAATTAAATCAGTTAACTTCTCATTAGATTGTTGCTTATTGTGAACAATATCAATGATAGTGACTTTGGAGCCAATGTTCGCCTAGAACTGTTGTAAGAAATTATTCATGAGTTGATCAAAAGAAAAGATAGATTTATCAAGAAATGAGTAAAACCATTCCTATGTGGTCTACTTAAGGGATCATAGGAACAATTTTTCCAACAAATGGTCTTGATGCAAAAAGTCACTACACAAAGTAATAAAGGAATAAGCATGTGTCAATGGATCTCCCTTATCATTGTACTTATTGAATTTTGGTATCTCAATCCCTTGAGGCATGGAAGCATTTAGGATGTTCAAGGAAAGAGGTTTGTGATGATAGTACAGAGTAAGGATGGATTGTGTAGTAGCGTTAGTTAGATTGTCAAGATGAGACTGCATTTGACCCATGTTTTTCAATAAGGTGTTCATAATGGGATTAGAATGTGGGGGGGTGGATTATCCATTGTGGAAGAAACTTTCACTATATGAGTTTGAAGTGTAGAGCTAGGCAAAGAAGGGATGTTATACCCCAAAGGATTATGAGATGTACATTAACCCCAAGAGTAATGGGAGGCACATACATAGTGTTTTTGTTATTAGCAGAAGACATATGAGGTACTATAGGATTACTATCCACCATGTGCACAAACACCTCAGGCATCGAAATATTCAACTAGGTGTTAGTGTCATCTGATTGAGCATCATGAGGTTGACTCAAGACTGGCATGTGCAAAGACACATGAGTCTTAACTATGTTCATTAGCACATGAAGCAACTCAAGGCCCTTGCAATTTGATATGCGTAGGTTTCTCATATTATTGATAATAGGAGCAACTTGAGCAAACAAGTTGCCATAGTTAAGGAAATCATAGAAATTCTTTAGGTTCTCCTCCAAATCTACTGGACATGCTCAAAGGGGACCCTAAGAGCAGTTTCACAATCTATCGAAGGAGGAGACTCCAAGGGAGAATTTGAAGGAGAAGAATCCCCAAAGAATGAATGAGCGCCAAAAGGATCAAGATTTTTGGAAAACACTGGGCCGGGTCTAGTAGGACTATATCAGTTTGGAGGTATGGTAGCTCTGAAGCTTCTTCTAACTACATATCCTAAAGTTGTGGACTGAGTCGTGAAGCTCATAGAAGAGTATTCACAATGCATAACCTTACAAACTCTAGAGAATGAGAGAAGAGAATGCAAGAGAGGACAAAAAGGGTTTTAATATTTTAAATGATGCTTAGAAATATTTTTGAAAAGTGAGTTGCACGTTAGATTAACAAAAATATAGAGGAAATTTTCTATTCTCAAGACAAGGTCTTACGGAGCAAATAGCTCTCGACTACCTCAATTGACATGGATGAAGTGAATTGGGAATAGAGAAATGTGAGATTTAACAGAGTACAAAATTATCTGGACCTTTCAACATCAGAAACCAAAAGTGCAGGGTATAGAGGTCTTTTAGATAGCTCAAAAATCTCTTTGTCAAGGACTAACACATGAATATTAGATAACAATGTACCACACTAATTCCTTGTATGGAAAAAAAATAAAAAATAATCACAAAATAATCTGCATAGACTTTTGGATGTGGAAGGGGTACAATATACAAATATACAATGAATGACAAAAATAGAAATGCCAAAGAAACTTGGATGAAAATAACAAGTAAAGGTTTATCCTATCGTTCAAGATATATGATGAAGTCCAAGCTTTCTCCAAGAAATTCTTCCACCTGTACCTACACACACAAGACCAAAGAATAAAGGTTTGGGTGGTTGTATAGGATTTTTCCTTAGTCGAACCCCCGTATTGGAGTTTTCACCTCCACAGATAACCTTAGACAAGATAATGAAAATAGACATAAAAATGATAAAGAGAACAATATGTTAACAAAAATAGAGATAATATGCTTAACGAAAATATTGATGATTTACCACCCCAAGTATAGAAGCAGAGTGGTTTATTGGTGCAGTGAAGAAGTAACAAGAATATCCAAAATGACAATGGCCTCTTTGCAAGATAAGCTCATCTTTACAACAATGGAGTTTACTCTAGAAGTTGTAGAAGAGTTATTTGAAAGATATACATAAAAGATGGAGAATTCCATGAATGCTCAAGATGTGTTGTAGAAGTTGAAAAATGAGAGAAGAGAGAGCTATGTGCAATTTTTCCAAGAGAACGAGATTGAATGCCTTGAATCCTCAAGAAAGAGGGACTTTGTGGTCTAAATAGCTTGCTTGAGTGATTCTCTATGGGGCTATAAGTTTGTAGAGGCATTAGACTACCAAAATGTGGCAAGTTTAACATCTCAACAACCAACTCAATCATGGATTTTTGAGGGACACAAGCGTGATGCAAGGATGTCTCTATGACACGCACTAGTCCATGAGAAAATTAGACTCAACAATCAAGGAACTAGGCATGACAGGTGATGAAAGATGGTTTGAATTGAACAAGAAAATAATTATCTTAATTTATCTAAAGGAGAAGGCATATGTAATGTGAAATTTCATAGGATGCAATTGGCGACATTATAGGCCCCTACAACCACTTCTATCTAGAAAAAAAATCTAATTGCAATTTTTTTAAATAATCAAACAACATTTTTAATATAATTACTTAAGAAAATAATTCATACCATATTCAAACAACTATTGCTAAAGTAATAAATTGGATAGAATGATTTGTAGAACTTACACATATGTGATTATTGATTTCAATATTAACTTTTCTCCATAGAAAAAATAATAATAGTAAAAAATATCACAAACTGAAATCAAACCAAATGATTAAATGTATAAATGATCACCAACATTCACAATATTATGAGTAGGCCCTTTCCCATGTTTTTGTGTTGTAAATATTCCCAATTTAATGTGAACTAATGAGTCAAATTCAAATCTATAACACTTGTTTAATTATAAAATTAGATATTATATTAAAAATTTAGCACTACATTATTATTTGGCCAGATATCTACATATTCATGTCATCCTATAGAGAATAATTTATAATGGTTTGCTTAAAATTAACTAAGTTTTTTAAGCCGAGGATCTTTCCAATAAATACAAAAATAATAGAATATTTATTAGGATAGAAAATGTGGCATGGAAAAATACTTCAAAATAATTCATATCCCATGATAATAATAACTCATTCAAATGGCCACAAATTCACTTTTAGTAGCAACAATTTTTCCACCTATTAGTCTTATGGTATAGGATCTGTATCAATGGGTAAATTTCAGGTTAGATTAGCATATTAGATCATAAAATAAAAACCCAAAGAAACTATGAATTACAAAGAAAGCAAATAACAAGAATGAAACAATTATACCATATCACCTACGAAGCTTCCATGATTCACCTCCATAGCACCTTCTAACTTGTTGATTGTTGCCCTCAGATCGAGTGTGTGAGCAATCTTTGACTATGCCAATGTCCTAAACAAGCTTTGAAGGATTTGATGACTATGCCTATGACTATGACAAATGACTATGCTTATGACAAAATAATCAAATTAAATAAGCTAAATGTAAAGTAAATTCTAAGCATGAATGTCTATATTAATGAAGTGGTCCCAAAATGTGAGCAAAATTGGCATTTTATAGAAAATGCAATTTTGGACGGACAGACGAGATTGAAAGCTGACAAAGCCTAAAATCAGTGGATGAGATTTCATGTGACAATCCCTAATTAGGGTTAGGGAAAAATTATTAAATGAGTGGTTGAGATGTCATTTGAGAAAATCAAATCGGCGGTCGAGAATAAATTTGACAATTAGTCAAAAAGATAAAGAATTTCGAAAATCAAGAAGATAAAGACTGCTTGATTTGTAAGATTCAAAAAATCAATAAGATAAAGGTTGAACTGAAAAGCAGATTTGGAAAATCAAGAATTTGCTCAATTACTTGATTTTTGGAAGAAGATTACCATTTTGAATTAAATTAATTCAAAATATGGATTTTGTGTGGCAATAAATAATCAATTTTCAGATTATTTACTAAAATGGACTGACAGTTAATATTGTGAGATCATTTTAAACAATTAATTTATTTAAAATGAGAGAAATGTTAAATTAGGTAATTAAATAATTAAAGATAATGATTTAATTTAGAGGATTATGACCGATAATTAAATAAATTAATAAATTCATTTAATTATGAGAATTAGTGACATACTAAATAAATAAATATAATTCATTTATTTAATAATCAGGAAGACATAAGGAATTAAATAAATTAAGAAGATAATAGACCATTAGTGAAGTATCGAATAAATAAATAAATTTTATTTATTTAATAATCATGAAGAATAAACATACATGAATTAATTAAATAATTATGAATTATTTAATTAATAGTTGAATGTGGACCAAGGACATAATTAAATGTCATAATTATGCTAGGACGAAAGATGAAAAATTAAGCTTGCAGGCCTAGGTCATTTTTAAGTGTCTACATTTTGCCCCTCTTTGTCATAATGTAGCATGTCACATTGTGACAAAGAAAATAAGTCAAAAATATGCCCCAGTGCAAAATAAGATGAGGAAGAATGACGAGGAGGGTAGCAGTCAAAAATATGCCCCAAAGCAAAATAAGATGAGGAAAAATGATGAGGAGGGTAGCGGTATGCCCCCTCGAGAGGACAGACAAGTTCCAAGAACACGGGTGTGCTCTCGAAATTGTTGAGAAGACTAGAATATGAAGAGACAGAAATGTTAGTACGAAAGATATGGATGATGATATGGATGCAATTCCTATATGAGATGGGCGAGAGAAGATGACAGGACAAAAGGAGATGCATGTTAGTTCCTAGACCAAATCCTTCAAAACCTTACCATAGGACTTTAATATTTATTTCTCTTAATCATCATTGGACAATTTATTGTAATGGCCAACAAACACCATGATATGACATATATCAAGGTGTGCAAGGTCATACCATCACGTGAGACTAACAATCATAGACAAGGATCATGACTCATACTAAGAGCGTGATTGCCCCAATCTTTTTGTCATAACCAACCACAAGCATAGAAAGACAAATAAATACAATAAAGACAAGTCATGAAACGCCGTTGCTCCTCTAAATCCTGTTGCCAGGACATCCTTGAGGAACTAGCAACATGACCGCCTAAAAAAGACAAAACAAGCCAATTATCATGATACGTCTTTGCTTCTCTAAATCCTGTTGTCAGGACATCGTCGAGAAACTAGTAGCATGATGAAAAATAAAACCAACCATCATGATACATCGTTGCTTCTCTAAATCCTATTGTCAGGACCTCGCAGAGAAACTAGTAACATGACAGTCCCAAAAAAGACAAAGTAAGGCAATCATCATGAGATGTTGCTACTTTTCTAAATCCGGTTGTCAGGACCTTGCTGAAAAACTAGTAACATGATGAAAAATCCAAAGACAAGATAAGACAATCATGATACATCGTTGCTTTTCTAAATCCCATTGTCAGGACATTGCTGAGAAACTAGTAACATGAGTGTCAAAAGACAAGACAAACGTCATGATACGTCGTTGCTTCTCTAAATCCTATTGTCGGGATCTCGCTGAAAAACTAGTAACATGATAAAAAAATCCAAGGACAAGATAAGACAATCATGATACGTCGCTGCTTTTCTAAATCTTGTTGTCAGGATCTCGCTGAAAAACTAGTAACATGATGAAAAAGCCAAAGACAACATAAGACAATCATGATACGTCATTGTTTTTCTAAATCCCATTGTCAGGACATCGCTAAAAAACTAGTAATATGATGAAAAAGCCAAAGAAAAGTGCCAAGTGTTTGCCAAGTGTGTTTGGATGCCAAGTGTTTTAATGTCAAGATGTCAGGTTTGATGATTTTGAGATGCCAGGGGGTCAAGGTTATGACGATGCCAAGATGACAAATGCCGAAGATTGCCAAATTCAGGAAGGACACATCTTGAATAATGTTGATGTTGAGAGGGTTGATCCCTAAATGTCAAAAGTGATCCCTCAAAATGCCAGTGACAGTGGCAATGCCTAGGAAGGACACATCCTAAGGCATAAATGACAGAGTTTGTTCTTCAGAAGGACACATCTGAAGAATACTAATGTCAAGAGGAGTGATCCTTAGATTTCAAGAGGATCCCTCAAAATGTTGAATGATAGTGACGATGCCTAGGAAGGACACATCCTAAGGCATGAATGAAAGAGGCTATTCTTCAAAAGGACACATCTGAAAGATAACCAAGAGTTGACAGTTTGACAAGTTATGATCATTTGACTTGTTTTGATTGAGTTTGACTTGTGTTGACCATATGTCGATTTCTTTGACATGCTAATGTGATTTGTCATGTTTGAATAAATGATTTCCATGCTTTGTTTTAGGAGTCTTCCCGTTTGGAAAATTATTTTTCTTGACTTGAAGACTTTTGATGTGTGTGTCAGTGTATTGCAATGAACCCTAATGGACTGACCTAGTGCGGCCTCAGGGGCTCATCGATAGATGGCCTTTCCTACGTCATGCACTCATAGACCTCGTAGTTCGACACGACCAATGACTTTGTCTTGATGACCAAAGATTGCATCATGATTTTATTTTGACAAACCTAAAAGGACTGATCTAATGTCTCAAGGACTCGAAAATGAGTCTTACCTACGTAGCAAATGCGCAGAGACAACATAGTTCAGACAAATGACAAAGACTGATTGATTGACATGACAGACTTGATAAGATATGACTCTATTTTTGCGTTTTCTAGACATTTTGACTTTGTTGGGGTTTCTTTAGAATGTTTTTCAATTTTTAGGTATTTCTTCAGGACATTTTGTGATGTTTTAGGTCTTTCTTTAGGATATTTTGTGATGTTTTTAGTCTTTCTTCAAGACATTTTTTTGATGTTTTAGGTCTTTTTTAAGGACTTTTTTTTTACGACTTTTTTTGTCTTTTTTGTGATATGTTTTGATTTGGAACACGACAAATGCATGTGAATGATGCCAATGACAAACATGATTGTGCCCCTAGTCAAGTTGAATACCAATTGATAGGTGATTACAACGTTGTTTGACGTGGGAAGGACACATCCCGAAACAACGTGAGGATGACGATAATGTGACGAAAGTATCGAGGTCTGCAGCCGAGCCTGGAACAAAGTCAAGTAATGTGTTGGATGATGTGCTCATTGCATTTGGAATGACTTGGTTAGGACTAGATGGGATGATGGAGTATCCTTAGACCATTTGACAAGGGAAAGCCAAGATAGGTGACCTACATGAAAGGGTGAGAGGTGGCCTTGGTAAAGGACGGGGGACATGAGACTAATGGAATTGTCATATGATTTTCAAGGACTATGTCACATAAGGATAATGAGGTTATGTCAGCAATGACATGACATTTCATGAATAATGTACGACTAAATGATAGACATGTCAAGAGTTTTCCCAAATCATGATTTATGTGTGCCAATTTTGTCAAGACCAAGGTAGGTGGAAAAAATGCGCAGAAATGATAGGGCTTAGATGGACGTAAATGTCATGAGGAAGGCATGGGAAATGAGACGACTTGCCCCCAAGTGTAAAAGTCCACATAGATGATTTATTTTACACATGATGCCTATTTTCCAGGTTTTCATCATGGTACTTATCTAGGGTGTTTGTTTTCCAAGTTTTCACCATTGGAAGAAATTTTTCTCTTTACTATTTTCTTGACTTTTTTTTTTTTGGTGTCACCAAGACGCCTGTTTCCCAAGTTTTGATCAGGGTGACAATTTTTTATCATTTTTCAATTTTTTTGTATTTTTGATATTGCGGATAGCTTGGATGCTTTAGATGACCACTGACTGTTCTGAATCCACTGATGGTGCTGATGTAGATACTGGTGTCATGATATGCCAATAATGACATTTTTGAAGCAATTGTCTTGTCAGGATCGTAGCGCTTGCATACAACTGATTGATGTAATTGTGATCCTTTTCAATACTAGAGTTGGCCTTATCAAAATACGCACATCGTGATAGAGTGCCATGAGAGTCCTTGTGGTAAAGAGTTGCTGCCATGATGTGGCAGATTTTTGACGTGGGATTTTTGGACTTTATGCTAGATGTAGGATTATGACGGATGATGGTAGATGTGGAAAGGTAGTTTGGATGTTTGGATGAATCACTTTTTATTTTGCAAACTTGGTATAGTGGATGACGGATTTTGGAGGGATGGCGTTTGGAACCAACACCTTTAGATGCCTTGCTTGATGACCATTTTGAAAGAGGTGGACATGTGTTATATGTGGGAGTCCTCTTGTCTTGTGGCTCCACATTGTGATTGACTTTTTCTTTTGACATATTTTCTTTGCTTGATCCACTTGTCTTTGGGATCCATTTTAATTTCATTTGTCCACTTGTCTTTTTGTTTGATTCAATGGCCTTTGACATTTGATTTTGATCTTTTGATTTGTATGACTTTTGTTTTTGTTGGTTCTAAAGGGAAGGTTTATTTATGATGGAATGACGGTTTATGGTGTGGGTGGAGGGGGTGTTGGTAGCAACCTTATGACAAGGATTACTCATGGACTCCCTTTTGATGTTTGTATCTAACAAGGGTTCCCCCAGTATCGAGGAGGTTCCATTGACATCGTTTGATTTGCTGACTGAAGAATAACCAAGACCTTGATGTCTATAATTTTCCTGGAGCTATATTGGTTCTTGAATGCCTTGCTCATGTATGCCTAGTCCTTTGCCTTGATATTGCCTGCTTTGACAAATTCTATTTGCAATGGGGTATTTATTGTTTTGAAAGCAAGATGCTAACCCATCATGATGTATGTGGACACTATTACTTGGAATATTTTCGTCTGCAAGGAAGCCTGCTCTGACAAAGATAGATAACCCTAGTTGATAAAGTGTCTTATCTTCATTGTCATGTTGGACATATTTCTGACTAATATCTTTGGTCTAATCTTGTGACATGTCAGGTTTAGTTGATTCTATTGGTGATTCCAAGTCAATGTCAAAATCGTCTGATAGTCCCATGAAGTTAGCTATAGGTTGATCATTTTCAAATATGTCCATAGTGGAAAACTCTTTTTCTAGAGGAAGATCATCTATGGGTCCAATGGAGGAAAGTGTCTCATCTTGGAAAGGGTCGATAGTTGGGGCCTGAATAGGGTCGTCAAGTGTTTGATCATAAATGGCATAAAGGTCAAGGAGTGGATCGTTTTGGATTTCTTGGTCAATGGTAGGGTCTTGGTCAAAGATGGGGTTGTCATGGATTTGGACTTCTTGGTCAAAGATGGGGTTGTCATGGATGATATAATCGGAAATAGAATTGTTGTTAAGGATAGGTATGTTTTGGATGTCATGATTGTCTTGAAGGACTTCTTGAATGGACTTTAAGATAGGGTCATGGGATGGACTACCTTGATCCTGACATGAAGGTGACTTTATGATGTCATGCTTTGGGCTTTCGTTTTGACATGTATCCTCAAGTTTAGACAATGGGATGTGGCTTTGAGTAATGATAGAATTTTCATGAATAAATTTGGTTTGTGAGGGAGTGACTTCAAAAGGATTAATGGATGAAGGACTAGGATAGGACATGGAGACTTGGACTGGACTAGTATGTGAAGGCCTAGGATATGACATGGAGACTTGGACTGGACTAGTATGTGAAGGACTAGGATAGGACATGGAGACTTGTACTGGACTAGTATGTGACAACATATGATATGACATAGAGACTTGGACTGGATTGGTTGGTGACAACATAGGATATGACATGGAGACTTGGACTAGATTAGTTCATGACATCATAGGATATGACATGGGGACTTGGACTGGATTAGTTCGTGACATCATAGGATATGACATGGGGATTTGGACTAGATTGGTGTAAGGTTGACTAAAATGGGACGTCGAGACTTGGACCAGATCGATATGGTATGATGTGGGGACGTGACATGAGTTGTTAGATGGTTGATAAGGCATGTAGACATGGACAGGATTGATAGGTGAAGGACTAGCATATGAGATGGAGACTTGAAATGGACTAGTGGACAGTTGGTTTCCCTTGTCAAAGTTAGGCTAAGGCTGATTAATGGATGTTTGTTGTGGACTAATTTCATGGATGGTGTTAAGTGAATTTTGGTAGTGAGGGTAGATGGATGGAGGACTAGGACTCATGGATTGTTGGTACAAAGGGCATTAGTTTTCGGTTTGGAGGAATTGTCTCTTAAAGTCGAAGGCTTGTTGGTATTGACCTCTACAGAGTAACTGGTATTCAACTTTACTAGCAAGCCTATCAATATTTTGTTGAAGGGAAGACAAGGTGGTGGATGTCATGATGTTAAATGTAGAGTGATAATGACGTTTGTCTAAGGGAAATGACTAATGCAAGGTGATAAAATTTTCAAGAAAGGATGCCAAATGCCAAGGTGACAATGAAGACTAATATGAAAATGTTGACTAAGGAAAATGACCAATGCCAAGTCTAGATTCCAAATGAGGACTATGATGCAAAGTCTAGGTGCAAAATGAGGACTAAGATGGACAATATTTGGAGAAAATTTTGTCTAACCACTCTAAGCCTAACTTATGTCTCAATTTTGGTTATCAAAGGACTTGCTAAGGGGACTAAATGATAAGGTTGAAATGATGAGTGGTCCTTCCTAACTAGACTACTGAATTAGAGGTTCTTATAAAAAGGACAATGACTGAAAAGAGGAATAATGAAAAAGTCCATAGATAACCTAGTTTTGAAACAATGTTTTTGCAAAGTGTGGTGAGTTAGCCTAATCCAATGGATGTTTTGAGCAATTTTAGTTCTAGTTTCTGACAGAGACTTTTGAAAAGGATATTTAACAGTAGGCTAAAATGTTTGGACTCAAATTCTAGTCTAGGATAGTGTTTGGTTTTATGTCAGGCAATTGCGTCGTTACAGGAAACAAATGCAAAAAGTCAAATTTCTGATGTTGATTGTCAAAAACCCGAATTGTTTAAATTTTGACTGTTTGTTTTGAGATGTTTGAGTGTTTTTTGTTTCATTCAATATCTAGCAAACACTTGGCAAGCATGATATTTTGAGAAGTAATCAAACACATAAGAGAACAAGTACAATCCTATGGTTAAACCAGGACATTATTTGCTAGATTCCACGTGGGTTTCCCCAACCGCATATCAGTAGCATGTGAATTCAGAAGCTTGGATGCACAGGCTCCCCCTTATAGTGCACTCTCTTCTCAGGCCAACCAAGCTTCCAACCCCCATGAAACTCCCATGGTAGATTGATCACCTCTACTACAGACTGCGAAGATGTGGATGCCTTCACACCAACCGGTGTTGCGCTAGCAAATAGAAGGTTTTTGGCTACTAAATAATAGTGTTTAACTCAGGACCCCTGTTCAAGTGGCCATACACGGGGCGCAAGATTAAGCTCTATTTAGGAGGCACTCCAATTTGAAGAGGTTAAGCTCAACAAGGTTTTGGGGAGTACTACTTGGTCCGTATGAAACATTTGCACTCGTAATCTTAGGTTTTCCCTTAAGATTCACATTTATATACTGGTCGGGGGTAGCTTGGCTTTAGCTCCATTGCCGGTTTGAGTCGCCTAGAGGTGATGAAATCCCCTAGCAGGCCCAATTTATAGAGGCAATAATCATTTCTCTTACACCCAGGATCGCATGACTGCGCAAGGGGAGAGGATACTTCGGTTATTGCATCAAGGTTACACAGGGACAAAGTGGGTATGGCTTTCTAATCACCTATTTTGCACAAGGTGAGAGCATAGTCGCCTACCAATTTCAAACACAATTAGACAGATTTGAAAGCATGGTCATTTTATTGCACCAAATGAAATGTTTTCTAATCTAAAAAATCACAAGCACGATGTTTAGAAGTGATAGTCTTGGACACTCGAACCTGCAAAATCACGAGTTAGAAGTTTGATCAAGTTGTCTTGGACCCACGAAATGTAAATGCCACACGCTGCCAACAAGGATTAGTAACCAAAAATCTCTAATCTAAAACATGCAATCTGTTAAAATCCTAAACTAAATTAAAAATTAAAAATCTAAACTAAATTAAAAAGTTAAAAATCTAAATTAAATTAGCAATTAGAAATCTAAACTAAATTAAAAAGTTAAAAAAAAATCTAAATTAACAATCTAATAAAATCTAATTTAAAAATCTAATCTAAAATCTAAAATCTAATATAAAATCTAACTAAAAGCTAATTTTAAATTTTAAAAATCTAATTTAAAAATTAAAAAAAATCTAAGAGCTAATTTAAAAATATAAAAATCTAAAAAATCTAACTAAAAGCTAATTTTAAAATCTAAAAATCTGATTAAAAACTAATTTAAAAATCTAAAAAAAAAATCTAACTAAAAGCTAATTTAAAAATCTAAAAATCTAATTAAAAACTAATTTAAAATCTAAAAATCTAATTAAAAGCTAAAAAAATCTAAAAATAAAGTTAATTAAAAAAAATTCTAAAAACCTAATTAAAAAAAAAATCTAAAAATCTAAATTAACTAAAAAATCTAAGATCTAAAAAGCTAAATTTAAAATAACGTAGAAAAAATAAAAAATCTTAAATCTAAATTTACATCTAACTCTGAATTAATCTAAATTAATAAAACTAAAGTTAATGAGAACTAAATTAATCTAAATTAATCTAAATTAATAAAATTAAAGTTAAGGCGAAGGTTTGGAAGCCGAGGGGAGATACGAAGTTTCCAGCAAAGTGTTCTTTACCTGTACCTGCAAAAAAAAAAATCACAAAAACCGTACAGCAATGTGTCTGCAAAAAAAAAGTGTCGGGTTCACCAATGTATCAATGAGTAAATTTCAGGTTAGATTAGCATATTAGATCATAAAATAAAAACCCAAAGAAACTATGAATTACAAAGAAAGCAAATAACAAGAATGAAACAATTATACCATATCGCCTACGAAGCTTCCATGATTCACCTCCATAGTACCTTCTAACTAGTTGATTGTTGCCCTCAGATCGAGTGTGTGAGCAATCTTTGACTATGCCAATGTCCTAAACAAGCTTTGAAGGCTTTGATGACTATGCCTATGAATATGACAAATGACTATGTTTATGACAAAATAATCAAATTAAATAAGCTAAATGCAAAGTAAATTCTAAGCATGAATGTCTATATTAATGAAGTAGTCCCAAAATGTGAGCAAAATTGGCATTTTATAGAAAATGCAATTTTGGACGGACGGATGAGATTGAAAGCTGACAAAGCCTAAAATCAGTGGATGAGATTTCATGTGACAATCCCTAATTAGGGTTAGGGAAAAAATATTAAATGAGTGGTCAAGATGTCATTTGAGAAAATCAAATCGGCGGTCGAGAATAAATGTGACAATTAGCCAAAAAGATAAAGATTTTTGAAAATCAAGAAGATAAAGACTGCTTAATTTGTAAGATTCAAAAAATCAATAAGATAAAGGTTGAACTGAAAAGTAGATTTGGAAAATCAAGAATTTGCTCAATTACTTGATTTTTGGAAGAAGATTACTATTTTGAATTAAATTAATTCAAAATATGGATTTTGTTTGACAGTAAATAATCGATTTTCAGATTATTTACTAAAATGGACTGACAATTAATATTGTGAGATCATTTTAAACAATTAATTTATTTAAAATGAGAGAAATATTAAATTAGGTAATTAAATAATTAAAGATAATGATTTAATTTAGAGGATTATGACTGATAATTAAATAAATTAATAAATTCATTTAATTATGAGAATTAGTGACATACTAAATAAATAAATATAATTCATTTATTTGATAATCAGGAAGGCATAAGGAATTAAATAAATTAAGAAATTTATTTAATTGTAAGATAATAGACCATTAGTGACGTATCGAATAAATAAATAAATTTTATTTATTTAATAATTATGAAGAATAAATAGACATGAATTAATTAAATAATTATGAATTATTTAATTAATAGTTGAATGTGGACCAAGGACATAATTAAATGTCATAATTATGCTAGGACGAAAGATGCAAAATTAAGCTTGTAGGCCTAGGTCATTTTTAAGTGTCTACAGGATCTATTATATGAGTATTTGTCCTAACCTTTAGTCTCGTACAACAATATCTAAGTCATATTTGGCATGCTATAGGATGGTATGGTAGAATTAACAATAATTTATTAATAAATATAATTAAGTAATTACTTTCACATGTTTTATCTTAATTAAATGTTTCAATTACTTTTCTAACCATATAGGCAATAGGAACAACTAAAAGAAAAAGGATGGTATGAAAAGGAACACAAAGGTAACCAAAATGGTATAATAAAATGTTATAAACATGGGCAAAATAGTTACACACATCAACCTCATCAAGAAAGGGGGGGAGATGTTTATGGATGTTAGAAATACAAAGGCAAGTTGATTTCCTTATTTTAAATATACAAGCATGTAGATGAAGGATGAAGCATATAAATTATGAAAGAGAGGAGATATTGCCCCAAAGAATATATGGAAATATAGTAGATGTTTCTACAAAAGAATGATGCACTTGAAATTATGTATATAGGATGACATAGAAAGGGAGGGATTTAATTCTACATACAAAGAAGTAACAACATGACAATAAATACATAGAGGGACCTATATGTTTGGGGTTAGCGTGTGTTTTAATTTTTTTTCATATAAAATTAAATATTATTATGCATGTAATCATCCCTCATATGTATAAAAAGAATGATCACAAATGAAGAAAGAATGCAATAAAGAGAAATTGACATCAATGTGTCCAATTGCATCAACATGCTATGTGACAAACGAGGTCAAAAATTTCATTGTCCCCTAATGGAGTAGAGTATAGAAAGAAAATGGAAAAGAATTAAGAGGAACAAATAGAATAAAAAAACATTAGGATGTGTTTGATATATCCATGTGTAAGATGGGAAAAATCCAGTAGCATAGATCAAGTGACAACCACAACACTATCTAAGCTAAAATCCCAATCTAAAACAAGAGAAAATAATCAAACATGGAGGATAAAATAAAAACATTCAAGTTGAAAACACTCCCCATATTGAGGTTGAATCACTTCTCTTGTCTCTCCTCAAGTTGCCTTTGCAAGTAGCCCTTAGATCATAGTATGTGTGTGCAAATACCTACAAACAATAAGCATGAAATTCAGAGATAAGTGGTTGTTAAATTGAAAATGGAGGAGGAAGGCTTCTTTTATAGACAGCCATTTGAATGAACAGTCAAAATTGAATTTCTAGAAAGATTCCAAGATCGATGGTTGAGAAGACATGCAACAGAGGGTAGTGGGGTTATGAAATGAATGGTCAAGATCGAGAAGAGACCATAGTCAATCAATGGCTGAGATTCAAAAATGAGAGAGTGGAGGGAGATAATGGAGGGAATAAATAATAAAACTGTTTATTTCATAAGAAAGGAATCTTTGACCAAGTGGAGGCATAAATTATTTATTTAAATTATTTATTTGAGGAAGAAGGAAGTGGGCATTTTATAAGAGTAAAATTGCACCCTTGCAATTTCACCTATGCATTTGCATCCGCTTTAGTGTCCACTCCATTAGCATCTTGAGTAGGCTCATTTTAGCCCTTGCATCACCCTTTTTTCCCTCTCAAGATGCTCCAACATCCCTTTTCAGCAGCCACCTTTGCGCGTCAACTTTGCATCGGACTTTATGCCTTTCCCGTTCACGTCATCTTGTAGTGTAAGGTGTCCAGACACTAATGCACCGTGCAGACATCTGCGCGCCGCGCTAGCATCCTACGATGTGTCAATGTTCAGACGACTATTTCCAAGCATGTTTTGCACTTGTCAGCTAATTTTGTCAGTGGAAACGGCTCAAGATTCTCTATAACCTCCCGAGAAGCTTCTTCTCTTCCTTTTTAATCCATTCTTTCCATCTATTTTGCAATTTTCTAGGTCCTTCTAAGTCTTGCTAGCACTTTTCTAGCTTCATTCTAGATTTTAGCCTCACTCCATCACTCACATATAGCTTGTTGTAGCAGCTTCAAGCTCTCTCAAGCTCTCTTAGCAACACTCTTTGTAGCCTCCTTGGCTCTTGCAACTCCTTTTCATGCTTGTGAGCATCTTGGGATTCCATATCCCCTATCTATTTGCATACTTACGTGGTGATACGGGTTCTCCTCCTTGAGCGGGGTTTTCTTTTATCACCTCTTTTGTGATACGAGTTCTCCTCCTCGAGCAGGGTTTTCTTTTATCACACGCTTATTTTTGGTGCGGGTTCTACTCCTGAGCGGGTTTTGCTTTCACCACACGCTTTGTTCATCACACTCTTTCTCTTCATCTTCTTGGCTGTCCGGGAAGGTGGGAACACCAAAATGGGAGTTTGACTGAGGTAGACCCCTATACAGCCCCAACATTCTCTCCAGATATCATGTGTACAGATTTTGAAGACATTCGTTCGGTGGAGGCTTCATCAATTGCGTGGTTGTAGGTATTTCTTTTCTTCTCCTTATCCTTGTCATTTATTCTTTGCTTTATCTTAGTTCTATCATATTTTTCTATTTTACTATATTATGTGGTTTTTAGCATTCAGAGTAGAAGTGGTTATTTACGTGTTTTCTACGATAAACTCACTCTTTGGTATGTACAAGACACAAGCGCACCTTGGAGACGCCAGCGCTTCGTGTTGTCATCCGCTTTCTGCGCTGACATCCTTTGGCCGAGAGCTTGTCAATCTATCCAGAATACCTCTGTGACCTGCTCTTTTAGAATCTGAAACTTCTGTGCTATTCCATTGAGGTAATATAGGGCAGTTCGCCCCGTGAGGTTCTCTGAACAAAGAGAACTTGTGAGTAGCGAATCCCCCTATATCACATTTTGGTGAACCTGATGTGAAGAACATTGTTCTTCGAAAAAAATTGTAATGGATTTAATATCTTCTTTTATTAATTTTGTAGCTAAATTTTTTCATAATATTAATGATATTCCATTTAATGCATGTGATGGTGACTTGGCTTTTCCCATGTCAGTTGGTATCTTTGATCCTTCTCATGACATTCCTCTTTCTTCAGAGGATATCTTGTTGCAAGAAGATGAAATCATTGATACCTTTCTTAATGAGACTCTATCTTCTCTCCATTCTAATGTACTCTCTTCTAGAGATGCTGCATTTTTGAATGATGAACTTCCCCTTCCTTCCAATGCACTCTCTTCTAGAGATGTTGCGTTGGTGAATGATGAATCTCATCTTCATTCTAATGCACTCTCTTCCAGAGATGATGCATTAGAAAATGGTGAACCCCCTTCCACATCTTATTCTCCTTCGATCGATGTTGAGAATGTCTCTTTAAGTAATTACTCCACATTTGATCATGTTTGGATTGATGTTGAGAATATGTATTCAAGTAATTATTCTACTAGTTGTGATGATTCTGTAAATGTAATCTATGTCTCCACTGCCCCTCAAGACCCTAAGAGACCATCATTTACGTAACTCCAGCTAGTCCTGCTCCCAAAAGTGTTTTTGCTATCGATGGAGTTCCATTTGATAATAAATCTTCTGACCTTCCTAAGGCTCCCTCTTATAGAGCAGTAGCCTATACTTATGAGAACAGTATGAGTAAACAACCAATACTTCCTCAAGCTCCTAAACCTATGACTAAAGCACCTAGTGGTAACAATCTTGTCGAGCAACCCCACGTTACTCCGGATAAGATCTCACTGTGGGATTTGCTTCGATCTTCCTTGCTTTATCAGGGTATGCTTCAAAAATCCTTGCAAAAGATCCTCTTTC
Organism: Sequoia sempervirens; assembly: GCA_007258455.2. Lineage (NCBI taxonomy): Eukaryota > Viridiplantae > Streptophyta > Pinopsida > Cupressales > Cupressaceae > Sequoia > Sequoia sempervirens. Next base: position 2,585,829 of record VDFB02000007.1, read on the forward strand.
CTTCTTTCGCTAGGCCGACAGATGTTGATGCATTGATGGCATATATTCACGCGGGTTGGCTGAATATTACATTCTATCCACAGGAGCTCCCGCCTCTGGAAGTACATAAGCAAGTAGATCCTCTAATGATTATAGTCAACATTAATAAGATAGGCATTAGGTGCACTCTCATTGATGCTAGTTCGGTGCTCAATGTGTGTAGCATTGACCTATTGTGTAAGATTAATATTGACCCATCCTCTCTTAGTACTTCTTTTATCTTCCTCCATGGGTTTGATAATGTTGGTTGAAGATCCCTAGGCATGATAGTCTTTCCTTTGAGGTTGGGACCTATTACTGTTCCTACCCTTGTATATGTCATGGCAGAAAAGTTACTATGTAACCTTCTTCTTGGTAGACCGTGGATTCACGCTATGGGTACAGTCCTATCTACCTTGCATAAATCTATTAAGTTTATTTGTAACAATCGAGTAGTCACAGTTAAGGCTGACCCTAAAGCTATGCACCTATGTGAGATGGCGGCTACTGGTCAAGCTTCAGTTGTGCCTACTCTTATTCCTTTTGTATCTTCTAGTGTGTCGATGTTTACTCCAGCAGTACCTACTACAAAGGACACTCTCAAGGTAAACGTCCCTAAAGAAGAACCTTCTAAAGCAAGGAGCCCTAAGTGTGCTCCTTCCACCTCTTCTCAAAGGAATGCATGTCTTGGTGATGGTCGGGATCATTTAGACTTTACAGAATCATTCGTTGGAGAATATAAAGTCAACCCGATCCACTTAGACCTTCCGATGACATCATTTGCACCCGCTGTCAAAGATTATTATTCTTTTTATAGCGCGGGGTAGTGTGAGCAATAATTGTAATATCCTTAGTGTTGATCCTCCTTCTGAGGAAGAGGATTACGCTTCAGCTAAAGAGGATAGTCCTATTAATAAGAATGATAGCGATTCCATAGAGGAGCATGATCCCTGTTGCTGGGACAATGCTCTTTATAAGGATCCTCCTTCTTTTCAAGACTTGGAAACACGTTATGGCCCTAGTTTTAAGCTCGTCTTTAAATGTGGCTATAAGCGTAAAGGTTGCAAGCGTAACGAACAAGGCATTTAGGTCCCTATATAATTTGTGCCTCGCAAGCGTAATCTAGGGCATGGTTGCTCGAATGAACAATCTGAAAGGGAACCATGGTTGAATGGTGACATGGATTCCACTCAACCTTATTCTCATGGATTGATTTATCCTCCTTTGTATTCTATCTTCATGCCTTCTTTTTCTTGTGAGAAGTCAAACCTTTCTCCACAAGAGAAAGGGTTGCTTCTTGCTCCTCACCCATTCTCCAAGCAAGAGCATATTTTGTTGCGGCTTCTAAAAGCCCACTTAATCACTCTTCCTTCTCCTACACATAATAAAATTCATAAACATGATGAAGGAGAACATCCTTTCTGTGCATACCATCGAGTGCTTGGTCATTCCACTAGCAAATGTAAGGCCTTAAAAGATGAAATGTAACAACTTCATGATTCAGGTGCCATCAAACTCCCGTTTGATTAATGCACCTTTGCACAACAAGTGATGTCGAGGTTTACCTCTATCCTGTTCAAAGTATCTTGCATAGTTCTCCTCCCCTATACATTGGGGGCAGTGATAACTCATTTCAGAGATGTGTGTCCTTCTTAAAAGGCCCCTCTCTTCACTCTCTTTTTAAATAAAGCGTCCCTTGAGTGGACCTACTTTTCTCTTTTGAAGGGTTCCTGAGGGACCTCTTTGAAATCCTTTCTTTCGAATGGACTCTCTCACGTCTAGCCTGGGGGCAGCCCGACTAGATTCATTCCATTTTCCCTTTCGCGTCTAGCTTGGGGGAAGCTTGACTAGACCTTACTTTTCAAACAGCGCATCCCTTGAGTGGACCCCTCTCCTTTTGAAGGGTTCCCGAGGGACCCCTTTGAAAGCCTTTCGGTCTGCTTAACCGGCCACTTTAGACATGTTCTATTTGTGGGTAGACATGTCGCCGCTTTTAGATGTGTTCTATCTGCGGGTAGACGCATCGACGCTTTAGACATGTCCTATATGTGGGTAGACATGTCGCCGCTTTTAGATGTGTTCTATCTGCAGGTATATGTATCGACGCTTTAGACATGTTCTATCTACGGATAGACGTGTTGTCGCTTCCTGACTCTGCGGAGTCCGCTTCTTAGGGTTTCCTTCATGTGAGAGTTCTTGAAGGATACCTTCCTTGCAGGTCTCTAGGTCTGTAAGGTGCTTGCTCAGCTTCTTCCATGTGAGATATCTTGGGGAATGCCCCCTTACAGGTCTGTGGGCTTGTGAGGCGCTTTCTGGTGATACGAGTTCTCCTCGAGTGAGGTTTGCTTTTATCACCTCTTTTGTGGTGCGCGTTCTACTCCTAAGCGGGTTTTGCTTTCACCACACACTTTTTGGTGATACGGGTTTCCTCCTTGAGCAGGGTGTGCTTTTATCACCGCTTTTGTGGTGTAGGTTTTACTCCTGAGCGGGTTTTGCTTTCACCACACGCTTTGTTCATTCCTATCCTTCCCCTCTCTTTTGCATATACCGGATCGAAGATATGCATCTTCTTCATCCTGAGTATATGCTCCTTCTCTCTTCATCTTGAAAGTTCTTCTATGTGTTGTTTGGGGACGACACATAGTATTGAGACAACCTTCTACATCAAGGTCTCTTTACTTTTCTGACTCAGATCCTTTAGCTTTTTATGTTTTAACATTGTTATCTGGTGTAGGTTTTTTTTTCTAATCTATTGGTTTTGCAGATCGTCAACCTGGGGACATGCTTCTGTGGTTTGAAGAGTTATATGCTTCCTCTATAGTATCCTTTTGGAATATGATGCTATTTATGTTTAGTAGATTTCCTTTAGCGTGCATATTAATGTAGATTCATATGCCCGCTAAAGTGGGGGAAAAATGTATAAGAGTAAAATTGCATCCTTGCAATTTCACCTGTGCATTTGCATCTACTTTAGTGTCCACTCCATTAGCATCTTGAGTAGGCTCATTTTAGCCCTTGCATCAGAATTTTTTCCCTCTGAAGATACTCCAGCATCCCTTTTCAACAACCACCTTTGCGCGTCAACTTTGCATCAGACTTTGTGCCTTTCCCGTTCATGTCGTCTTGTAGTGTAACGTGTCCAGACACTAGCGTGCCGCACTAGTGTCCTGCGACATGTCAACATTTAGACGACCATTTCCAAGCATGTTTTCCACTTGTCAGCTAATTTCATCGGTGGGAATAGCTCGAGATTCTCTGTAACCACCCGAGAAGCTTCTTATCTTCCTTTTTAATCCATTCTTTCATCTGTTTTGTAGTTTTCTAGGTCCTTCCAAGTCTTGCTAGCACTTTTCTAGATTCATTCTAGCTTTTAGCCTCACTCCATCACTCACATAAAACTTGTTGTAGCAGCTTCAAGCTCTCTCAAGCTCTCTTACCAACACTCTTTGTAGCCTCCTTGGCTCTTGCAACTCCTTTTCATGCTTGTGAGCATCTTGGGATTTCATATACCCTATCTATTTACATACTTACGTGGTGATAGGGGTTCTCCTCCTTGAGCAGGGTTTTCTTTTATCACCTCTTTTGTGATACGAGTTCTCCTCCTCGAGCGGGGCTTGCTTTATCACACGCTTATTTATGGTGTGGGTTCTACTCCTGAGCGGGTTTTGCTTTCACCACACGCTTTGTTCATCACACTCTTTCTCATCTTCTTGGCTATCCATGGAGGTGGGAACACCAAAATAGGGGTTTGACTGAGGAAGACCCCTATACAGCCCCAACATTCTCTCCAGATATCACGTGTACAGATTTTGAAGACATTCCTTTGGTGGAGGCTTCATCAATCGCGTGGTTGTAGGTATTTCTTTTCTCCTCCTTATCCTTGTCATTTATTCTTTGCTTTATCTCAGTTATATCATATTCTACTATTTTACTGTATTATGTGGTTTTTAGAATTCGGAGTAGAAGTGGTTATTTACGTGTTTTCAATGATAAAATTACTCTCTGGTTCGTATGAGATGCTAGTGCGCCTTGAAGACACCAGCGTGCCACACTATCGTCCGTTTTCTGTGTTGACATCCTTTGGCTGAGAGCTTGTCAGTCTGTCCAGAAAACCTTTGTGACCTGCTCTTTCAGAATCTGAAACTTCCACACTGTTCCATTGAGGTAATATAGGGTAGTTCACCCCATGAGGTTATCTAAACGAAGAGAACTCGTGAGTAGCGAATCCCCCTATATAACAGGAATTTAATTAAAATGATTTATGTAATCAATTTAACTAAGAAGAAAATAGAAAAGAAGAATTAAATAATTAATTTAGATTAATTATTTAATGGGGGAGAAATGATAAGAGATAATTAAATAATTTTGATAATTATTTAACTATAGAAGAATGGAAATATTAATGAATAGACAAATAAATAATTAATATTATTATTTGACTATAGACAAATGGTGAAAGGTAAATAATTAAATAAATGCTAATTTATTTAATTATTGAAGAAAAAGGGGTTAGCGACGCAATTAAATTTATTTAATTGATCATAGTAGAATCTAGGAAATGAATTAATTGAATAATTAAAATTATTTAATTAACAGAGGAATGCGATCAAAAAACAATAATCAAATAATTAAGATTATTTAATCATGCAGGGAATAAGACCAAGATGATGGAAAAATGACACTCGCAGACCAAGACATTTTTTAGTGTCTACATTTTTCCCCTCTTTGACATAATGTAGTTCATCACGTTGTGTCAAAGAAATTCAGGTAGAACATGCCCTGGTGAAAGCATGGTAGACGCATGCCCCCTCGGGAGAATTTTGCAAATTTTCAAAAAAATTAATTTTTTTTGGAAAATTGTCCTGATAAGACATTTTGATAGCCAAGAGTTCAATGGTGCTGACACAAATGAATTTTGAGGTCATTAAGGGGGTCAAATTTAGGTTCAAAGTGATCAAAAAGTGTGTCCAGTACACTTGTCAAGTGCAAACCCTAATTTTTAGGTTATAAATAGGATCTTGATTAAGCAAATTAGTCATTTGCGCATTCCCAATTTAGAAATGTTAGGAGCTCTGAGAGAGAGAAGCTGAGGAGATGTCATCAGTTCCAAACTCCACACACAAAGGCTACCGCATCCGCACATTCCACTGTCCTGAGGGAGTGCCTGGCCCAGTATGGACTCCAAACTTGCTTTGTGAATTTTTTGATTTTCATGTATTTTAGCTAGGAAAAAATTTAGCAGGAAATTGCATCACATGGCGTGTGACGCAATTGTGTGCACGAATGACACAGGCGATGCAGTTCACCACAATCGCCTCATTGTGATGCAATTGCATAGGTCTATAGGGGGTTAGTTATAGTGCAACACATTTGAAATGGTGCGCCACATTTGATTTTCAAGTTGCATATGTGGCTGGAAATGACGTAATCAAAATTTAGCAAAGGAAATGTGAGGGGAAATGATGCATGTGTGAATAAACGATGCAATTGGCGAGGGGTTCATCGTAATTGACCCCGAAAATGCACTAGTTGAGACTTGCAAAGCAATTGTACTTGCGCAATGCAAGTGCAGAAATAGTGATGCCAAGAAATTCTATGACACAATTGACAATCAAAACAACGCAATTAACTAATGAAAAACTTGCCCCAGTGTAGGAGAAAATGACTTGCTCAATTTATGTCCAATAATTCAAATGAAGGCTACAAATTGACATGATGAATTTTTCAGTGACTTTAGGTTGTGCTTCCCCCTATTTATACGCGGGAGTCATGACTGGAGACATTTCAGCTTCGAGATCAACTGGATGATGATGAGATGCGGGTGCTTCTAGATCTCAGATTATTCTACGTGACATATATGTCCATTATCAAGGAAAACAGGGGTATGCTGACAACGCTTGTGGAGCAGTGGCACTCCGAGACATGTACATTTCATCTACTGACCAGGGAGGCCACTATTACTTTGGAGGATGTTTATAGGATTATGTGGTTTCCTATTTGGGGAGAGCAAGTGCGATATGATCTCGTTCAAGGACTGCAGGCCATCTATGACTTATATGATTATGAGGACGAGGAAAAGCTTGGTATTTAGGGGTACGAGATTAGATGGGAGACCTTGGTTGAGAGATATGACAGGTTCGATTGTGTTCTGTGTACATTGATTGTTGGTGTGTTGATTCTAGATCGTAGGGGTCATGGTTTTCCAGGGGGCTAGGGAGAGGTACTAGAAGGCATGGTACAAGATGAGATAGTGTATGTCTGGGGGCCATGTCTATTGGGCATGCTTTATTTCTAGCTTCATGACATTACATACAGAGGTGGTCAAAGCATGAGTTGCAGTGTGACATTGCTTATGATATGGGCATGGGAGCATATAGTAGTATTCTGATTGCCCATGGCACAATAGTTGGGAGTTGGTGCTTTGTATGTATATCTATATCGGGATGCCATCACATAGACACATGTAGGAGACACTGGATACTGGAGACACGGTATTGACACATTGGTGAGCTTCGTCTGGAGGCCTTACATGGATTGTGATATGTGGTACATGAGGATGAGCATTTGTCATGGTGTCATTAGCCCAGGTATTTGATTGGGTGTACAATGCACAATCTCAGCATATCATACAAATGTATTTTCCAAAGCATGTCAAAATACAATTTGGAGAGAGCTAGGGTGTTCCTCTAGAGATAGTATAGTTTGCACATTCCTCACATGAGGTGCATCTGTGGGGACAACAAATACCAATGACTACTATCAAGAATGAGATTGATGCTCTATAGCCAATACAGTTGGGATAGAGAGGGGGTGTAGCAAATGCAAGTACAACCCAGGAGTATGATGCATGGTGGCAAACACATAGACCCACTTCATACACAAACCCAGAGCAGCCGACGCCTGTAGAGCATAGAGGTAGGGGCCCATGAGGCCGGAGGGGAGATAGGGGATGAAGGGGTGGAGGGAAAGGAGATGGAGGATAGGGGGGATGGCGAACGAGGGGATGGAGGATGAGGAGATGATGGAGGGGATGGGATGGGAGGTCGATGATCGATGCAAGAGGAGGGATGGGAGATGGCAGGTGGTGAGACCTTTGTCACCAATCCATGAGGAGGGTGAGGGGGATGAACCAGAGGAGAGGGTGGCGATGGAGATGGTAGTGGAGCATGTAGAGATTCTAGCTCTAGAGGTGGAACATCAAGAGGTGGAGATGATGGAGGTAGAGGGGGAGCATGCAAAGGAGATACAAAAGGAGGAGCATACAGATGATCCAATGATGGGAGAGGCAGAGAGAGTCCTCCGAGAGAGGATTGTTTTGGGAGTGGATGTTGAGGAGGAATTGGAAGAGGTGGGGGCCAGAGTAGATGAGGCACAACATATCAGAGGATATCCACCCTTCAGGCCTGAGTACAAGCCCTAGAGGCAGAGGTGAGGACTCTCAAGGTAGAGCGAGATGGCCTTGAGGCTAAGAGAGACACCCTCCATATAGAGAGGGACCTTGTTGTTATCAACTGGTAGCAAACATACCAGAGGATGTTGGATTTTGTGGCCACATGCAATGGTTCAGTGGTTGATGTTGCTCAGGAGTTAGCCAGATCTAGTAGGGGTTTATAGTATTACAGGGATCTATATGAGGCAACAATGCCACCAAAGAGGAGAGAGTTGAGCTTTTCTCAAGTTCAGAGTAGTTCACATAGTAGGTCTCATAGTAGGCACTCCCACAGCAGGTCACAGAGTGGGGAGACATCAGGCCCGAGATGATCCACTCCATACAATAGGTCACTGATAGTAGAGCATAGGTCTACAGGCTCGCCACAATGAGAGGACAGGGTTACATCTAGGTCAGGAGAGCAAGGCAGCTCAGGATAGGGCACCTATTGACATTATGTGTTATGACACTGTATTTTGATTATCGAGCCTACGAGCTCCATTTTTTTAGATATGACACATCTTCACATTGTACTATGACACATTCTATGTGATATATGATATGATTTTGGCAGTGATTTATGATATGCAATTTCATGTGATTATGCTTCATGGTTATGATGATGTTATGTGTTTATGTTGTTGTGAGGTTTATTTATGCATTCTATATGATTATGTGATGATTTGACATGATTGATGATTATGCATTTATAATATTGTGTATGCATTTAATATAATTATGTGATGATGTTATATACTAATCCAGTACAGATGACCTAATTTTATGATGTGATGTGATATGTGAATGCAATGAATGTTGATGTAATGTGATGCCTATAGATTATATATGCAATGATTAGAAATGTTTAATGTGAATGCAAAATATGATGTATGAGATGATATGCAATAATGTTATTAATGATGCAATTTATATGAAATTTCAATGCGATGTATATGAAATGTGATGGATGGAAATGACTATGATCATAATGTAAAATGTGATGTCATGGCTGATTATGTTATGATGTGATGAAATGATAATGATATATGGATGCACTCTATGTTTTTGTATTTTTGCATGCAAATATGTGTGACCTATTATGATGATGATGTCTATGATGATAATGTTTTCTATAATGCTTCCTAACATGATCATGTATGCAAGGTATTTTTGTGTGTCACAAGATGCTATCAAGATGCAAAAAGAATAAATGTTAGTGTGGAAGATATGAATGTTAGCATGGAGAATGGAAAAGAAGGTAAGACGTCATATGAGAAATGGCATAGGGTGGACTTTCATGATTTTATGTTTATCATCATCGGGCGTCAAAATTATCATAAATGGAGCACAAACACCATGGTATGACATAGACCAAGGTGTGCAAGGTGACCATTTGTGAGAGACAAGGAATACCCCGGCTCATACTAAGGACCCAATTGTCTCGGTATTTTTTTCCAAGACAAACCACATACAACAAGCAAAGAAAATAGATCATGATCCATCATCACCCCTCTAAATCCTTTTTGGATATCCTTGAGGTGGCTAGTAATATGACCAAAAACCAATAAAAAAGATAAGACAAACTCAAACCAACAAAGTCTTTTCCAGAGAAATAATGTTTGTTGATAGGATTGACAAGATCGATTGATATGATTGATTAGGTTTGGTTTCAAGAAGGAAATGTCTTGATTAAAGCAGATGACTGAGATGATTGATTGATTGATTGTTTGACCAAAGTTGATTGATAGGTTGAAAAAGATTGATTAATTGATTAGGTCAGGCTTCAAGAAAGAAATATCCTATGTAAAGCCCGATTAATTGACCAAGTGACAAACTTAAATTGATAAGGTTTGATTGATATGACTGATCGATGTGATGATACCTAATTTCAGAAAAGACATATCCTATTGAAGGTGAAGGACACATCTGATAAAGTTGACCAATTGACCAATTTGAGAAACACCTAGCTGCAAGAAAGACATATTCTACTTAAGGCGAATGACAAGGTTAACCAATGATAATGTCCAGTCTTAGGAAGGACGCATCCTGATTAGAAGACAAATGATAAGACCGAATGAGAAAAATGACATTATGCCTCATTCTGATATAAGACCAATGATCTAACAGTGATTGATGATAAGGTAAGTAATTGACTCAAGCTTAAAGATTTGTTGGATATGTTTTTCTGTTGATTCATGATTTGGTTTAAATATGGATTACTTGTGGACAAAAAATAGAACCAGACTTAACAAACCCTAAAGGATTGACCTAGGGCCTTGGGGGCTCATCGATTGATGGCCTTGCCTACGTTATACACGCAGAGACCTCATAGTTCAACCTGACACAAACCAAAATTGATATGACTCAACAAAATCCTAAGGACAAACCTAATGTGTTGGGGACTCGTTGATTAAGGGCCTTGCCTACGTAGCAAATGCGCAGAGACAACGTAGTTAGACCAAACTAACATAGACTGACTCAGACTCAGACTCTATTTTTGGAAGTTTTGACATTTTTCATTGTTTTTGGATTTTGAAGGTTTTCTGATTTTTTTTTGGATTTTTTATGTTTTATGATTTTTTTGGATTTTTGATGTTTTATGATTTTTTTGGATTTTTGATGTTTTATGATTTTTTTAGATTTTTGATGTTTTATGATTTTTTTGGATTTTTGATGTTTTATGATACCATGCGTCAGATCCCATGAAGACATAAGTCAAGGAATTTCCTCCAGTTAGGTATAGGACCAACCTATTATGCACTAAATGTCAGTGGTTCTCAGGCCATGAGGAGGATGACAAAGCTTTATTGTGGACAGATGATATGTGTGAATGGATGAGCAAAGGGTGGAAGACCAGGTAGAGTGAAACTAAATGGAGGAGAATAGACTGACTATGCATGGCACCTGTTTGTCAGGTTTTCACCATGGTACTTATCCAAAGTGCCACCGAAGTGGTTTTCACTTGTGGACGAATTATTTCTCTTTGCTATATTTTTTTATTTTTTCCATTTTTTGTAATTTTTTGGAACTTTTTTCCATTTTTTGTATTTTGTCAAGACTTTTTTCCAATTTTTTATATTTTTAGGACTTTTTTCAATTTTTTGTATTTTTTAAGACTTTTTTTATTTTTTGTAGTTTTTAGGAATTTTTCCAAATTTTTGTATTTTTCAAGACTTTTTCCATTTTTTATTTTTTAAGACTTTTTTCTAATTTTTTTGTATTTTTTTAAGACTTTTTTCCATTTTTTTGTATTTTTTCAAGACTTTTTCCCTTTTTTGTGTTTTTATGACTTTTTGATGGGATACTCTGATAATTAAGTGTAATATTTGTGAAGGTGAATGTTGTTGATGGGCTCGGGCAATGGTTCACCTTCAGGAGTAGAGAGTTGATAAGCACTAGATCCATATGTTGTTGTGATGATATAAGGGCCCAACCAATTAGGTTCAAACTTTTCGGGCTTTTCTTGATCTATCTGATTCTTTGGATTCTCTTTCAGGACTAAGTCACCAATGTCAAAGCTTCTAGGTTAGACCTTCTTATTGTAGTTGAGTCGAAGGAGGTTTTGATATGATTACAAATGTGTCAAAGCATTGTCTCTTTTGATCCAATAATTCTAGCTCATGTAGACGAGATACACAGTATTCCTCTTAATCAATCAATCCATGCATAATCCCTCAGGGATGGTAACTCAAACTCAAAAGGAAGTATGGCCTCAAATCCAAAGACAAGGGAATATGGAGTGGCTCTTGTAGGGGTGCAAACATTGGTACAGTATGCCCATAAAGCAAGATTGAGTTGGAGATTCCAGTCACGACTAGCATCATCGACAGTCTTCTCTAAGATTTTAAGGATAGTCTTCTTAGATGCCTCAACTTGACCATTACCTTGGGGGTAATACAAGGTGGAAAAATGGTGTTGGATATGAAACTTTTCACAGATTTCGCGGACATCTTAATTCTTGAAAGGGAAACCATTGTTTGTAATGATGGATTGAGGGATACCATAGCAACATATAATGTAATTTAGAATAAATTTGGATATTTTCTTACCATTAATATAGGTCATCGGGATGGCCTCAATCAATTTGGTAAAGTATTATGTAGCAACAAGGATAAACTTATGCCTATTTGCAGAAGTGGGATGGATCTTTCCTACAAGGTCGAGTCCCCATTGAGAGAATGGCCATGGTGATGTGAGTGGCTGTAATTCCTAAGCTGGTGCATGTATTAGATCTCCATGAATTTGACACTGGTGACATCTCTTCACAAAGTGATAGGCATCATGTTCCATTGTAGGCTAATAATATCTTGCCCTCATAAGATTTTTAGCTAAGGTAGGACTAGCAAAGTGAGCTCCACATATACCATGGTGAATTTCTTGTAAGGTTGTTTGTGCTTTATTTGAGTTGAGACATCGGAGGAGGGTGCTATCTAGGCTGCGGCGGTAAAGGGTACCTCCAATGATGGCATATTTAGAAGCTTGTCGAATAAAGGTTTTGCCCTGGTTGGGAGACAAGTTGGGAGGGATAATTTGGTCATGCAAGTAATTGTAAATGTCTTTATACCAGGGGGATTCAAGACCAACAAGTTCATAGACAAGTTCAGTTTTGGGGACATCAAACGTAGTGACCAACAATTGTTCTACCAAGAACTCATATTATGATGCATTGTTAGGAATGTCCAAGAGAGATCCAATTGTTTCCATTGTGTCAACTACCTTGTTCTGGATTCTCAACATCTATTCAAAGGTAATGGCTTCAAAGTACAGTCTAAAACTATCAACCATGCACTTGTAGGGCATTAGTTTCTCATCCTTGGTATCATAATCATCATTGAATTGCTTGATCACTAACTGGGAATCACCATAAACTTGAAGATCCTTGATTTTCCATTTTATTTCCATTTGGAGTCTTGTTAGTAATGCTTCATACTCAACTATGTTATTAGTGCACATAAATGCTATTCGAAATGACTTAGAAATGGAATCCCCTTGAGGTTTGATGAATAAAATTCCAGCTCCTAAACCATGACTTGTGTAGGACCCATCGAAGTACAATTTATATGTTGGTGTTTCTATGAAAAAGATTGATTCATCTAGAAAGTTAGATATTAAAGGATGATCTACCTTTATTGGTGTATTTGTGAGTTGACCAACTATCACTTGTCCTTTTATTGCTTTTCGGTCAACATATTCAATGTCATATTCACTTAAGATCATAACCCACTTAGCCAACCATCCTATTAGAGTTGATTTACTGAGAAGATACTTTAGAGGATCAATTTTGGCTATCAAGTTTGTCTTATGGTTTAGCATGTAATGTCTCAATTTTTGGGTTACAAATACAACTGCTAGACATGCTCATTCAATAGGGTTGTAGTTCAATTTATATCCAACCAAAGTGCGACTGATGTAGTAAATTGCCCATTCTTTCCCATCATTATCATTTTGTACCAACAATGCCCCCAGTGCTAATGTAGTTGTTGTCACATACAATATCAAATGTATGTCATCAATAGGAGCCATAAGAATTGGTGGATTCAATAGATAATGCTTTATTTGATCAAATGCTTCTTGACATTTCTCTGTCCAAATGAAGGGAATTCCTTTTTGTAACAAATGTTGAAATGGATGAATCTTGTCTACTAGCTGAGAAATGAACCTACGGATTGATTGCAGTCTTCCTTGTAAAGTTCTTAATTGATTGATGTTGGTTGACAGTAGCATTTTCAAGATAGCTTTTACTTTTGCAGGATCAACCTCTATTCCTCTACGGGAGACAATGTATCCTAACAATTTTCCTAATTGGACCTTGAAAACATATTTCTTTGGATTTAACCTAAGTTTGTACTTTTCAAGTCATGTGAAAATCATATCCAAGACTGCTAGGTGACCACTTCTTTCTAGAGATTTTGAGAGAATATCATCAATGTAATCCTCCATAAGTACATGCATGTAATCATGAAAAATGGTAGTCGGGCCTCTTTGATATGTAGCTCTAAAAGTTCCCCAAATGGAATAACATTCCAATAGAAATTTCCCAAAGCACATGTAAAGGTTGTCTTTGGTTGATCTTCAGGAGAAATCCTTATCTGATTGTAGCCTGAGAATATGTCCATAACTGATAGCATTTCATATCCAGCAGTGAGGTCCACTATGATGTCAATATTTGGTAAGGGGAAATCATCTTTAGGACAAGCTTTGTTAAGATCTCTAAAATCCATACATACTCTGATTTTCCCATTTGGTTTTGTGACAGGAACAAGATTAGATATCCAATCTACATAATCAATGGATCATATGAATCCCACATCCAAGAATTTCTTTAGTTCCACCTTGACCAGGAGTGCAATTTGGGGGTGTATTTTCCTTAGCTTCTGTTTGTATGGTTTGGCATTTGGTATCAATGGTAGGTGATGTAGAACAAGATTGGGGTCCAATCCAAGCATATCAACATACAACCATGTGAAATTGATTTGTCTCTCAGAAAATAATGTTGTGAGCTCAGGTTTTTCCTTAGTGGTCAAAGATCTTGCAAGCAATATTATTCTAGAGTTATCTTGTGTCCCAATGTTCACTTCTTTTGTCTCTTCTACGAGCAATGGCCATCTCTCTCAGTCTATAGGGATATTGTCTAGTTCTCCATCCTTAGGTGCCTCAGAGAGGTTTTCACCTTTGGATACGTCCTTTATTTTTACTTTTTCATGATCAACAAGCACCTTTCAGTTTTCACCTGAAGACCTATTATTTTTATTTTTACTTTTTTCATTTTCACTTTTGCGACTAGAGGAAGGGACAACCTCACCAAAGTATGTTGCACTATTAAGATATATGATGAAACCAACCTTATGATCCTCACTTGGTATTCTTGCACGAAGTCCCATGAACTCAGTAATTGCTTCGTCATTCTCGAATGTGTCTAAACTCGGTGGTTCTTGTTGATCCCAATCTATTAACTTTGGGTAAACAAGGGGTAGGCCATCATCGGTGTTGACAAGGGTGAGGTGTAGATAGATAAGCTAAAGATAGAGGTAGACTCATCAGGTTCCTAGAAGTGTTTGATCCAAGCTTCCCTTTTCAAGGGGACCTTTTGGTTGGGATTTGACGAGGGACCAACTTTAAACATTTGGTTGAATATTTCCTCAAAATTAGGCTTACCACATTCTCTAAATGTTTCCTAAAGGTTATAATTACTTATGGATCTATTGGATTCCAAATCCCATTCCCATTCATTGGAATCTGAGTCAATATAATAGTCCTCAGATGTCTCGATTTCGATTGAAGCATTAACAATCTCACTCAAAGGTGACCCGATACCTCGGATAGTCACTTTTACTGGTACAAACCCTAACCCTTGATACTTTAGTAATTTAGGAGGTAGTAAGGGTTCCAACATTCCTTGTTCTTTTAGACCAAGGTCATTTCCATCATATCCTTGTTGCTTCATCAATAGGAACCCTTTTGGATACTATTCAATTGGTAACTGCTTAGGTGCTATGTCCTCCTCTTCTTTATATAGCCATGTATGAATGTGGTCATCCAAAGATTCTTTGGCTAACTCCCCCCTTTTAGTGAAGGTGGTAGGGGGGATTGTAGATGATAACCTTAGGATGTATGAGATGCGGCTTTCCATAAGACTTTGGTGATTTGGGAAATTTTCCAATGCAAAAGAGACTCTTCATGTTGTATTCTCTACATCCTTTTTCTTGAATCTGAACTTTGGGCTTGGATGGCAGGGTGAATGGAGTGGATGATTTGATGAGGTCAGATGGATCAATGTAATGGGATGAGGTGGAAGATGGGGCCTCTCGATTTATGGGCACTTGATGTTCAACAATTCCTTTTAGGTTTGTGCAATACTGAAATGGATCAAGATCGCCATGAATAGATGAATCCATGGGCGGCCAAGGAGAAGGTTGTAGTGTAAATCCAGAACCAAGACATGAAAAACTATATTTTGTATAGCTGGACCAACTTTTATGGGAAGCGAAACAACTCCTTCAGATGAACATTTAGCATCATCATAGGCTTTGATGATAATTTTCTTGGTTTGATCAATGCAATTCTCAAAGTATCCCAATGCTTTTACCAATTTTAGGGAGCAAATGTTCAAACCTGCTCCCCCATCTACCAGGACTCGTCTGATATTATATTTATTTACATAGAATTCTAGGTGTAAGGGATCATTATGATCGGATTTTTGTGTAGAAAAATTTTGTTCAAAGGTGACATGATGTGGCATAGCTAGGTATCCAAACATGGCCTGAAATTCATTGACATCTATATTGGCGGGTACAAATGCTTCTTGCAAGGATTTATCAAGGATAGCTATGTATTGTGGGGGTATGCAGAGGAGTTCCATAATAAAAATCTATGCAGGAGTCTTCCCTAGTTGCTCTAGGAGATTACATTGTATTTTTGGTTGTGGATTGGGAGGAGGTCCTGGAAGAGTTACCTTGGCTCTGTGAATAGTGACAAAACACTATGAACTTTTCTTATTTATGGTAATAGTGGCAACGTTATCATCATAGGCTCGTATGTTGTGGATAATAGTACTGTAATCATGTGTGACGCCAGTATAATTGGCATTATTATTATTTCCTAAACTGGAGGCTTTTCCTTTATCATGATCTTGCAAGGGAGTTTTAAATATGGTATGATCAGGATTTGTCTCACCTTGTGAATTGTCTATTGAAATGATTCCCTATTTGATGAGGTCTTGAATGACATTTTTGAGTGTCCAACATCTATATTTCTTATGTCCTTTTCTGTGGTGATATTCACAATATTCATCTTCCTTCCACCAGTCAAGTTTGATTAATGAGGGTTCATAGTTTTTGATGTTTGGTAGTTGGATGACATTGGATTGCAAGAGTGTCTTTAAGATTGATTCAATAGGTTCACCCAATGGGTGTATGTTCTCTTGGCACGTAGAGGACCTCTGTGTTGTTGTTTGTTTTGGATTGTGTTCAATGTTTGACCTTGACCTTGTGTTTGGTTATTTGACATGTTTGATGTGTTTGATGTGGAAGGACCTTTGAGATGAATGGTAGTACCTTTGTTTATCACTTTAGCATAGACAACTCCATCATTAGCAACATTCTTGTTTCAGGACCCATATTTACCTTTGTCATTATTGGGATTTGGGGTTTCTTTGTGTACTTTGACTAGTCCCTTTGAGACAAGACCCTTTTTAATAAGGACACCCTTCTCAAATATTTCATCAAAAGTTGTGGAACATTGGATTTGAAGACCACTCATCATTTATGCGTTAAGATTTTCCACAAATATAGTGACTAGTTGTTTCTCAGGGATGTAACAAGGAAACTTGCTAGCTATACCTCACCATCTTTGGTAAAATGAGGTAATTGACTCCCCTTCTTCTTGTTTGGTTGTGCATAATCTTGTGAGGGTTACGTCACTTTTAATGTTAAAGGAAAAGTGATTAATGAATTTATCAACTAATTCACCCCATGTTCTAATCTGGAAGATGTGTGAACCAATCTAGGTCGGGTTCCATGAGACTTCATGGGAATAATCTCATCAAATAGGTAGGATCATATGCGATTTCCATAATGTCGTATTAAATTCTTGTATGTGTTCCACAGGATCTCCTTTCCCTTTGTACCTAGGTAAAGTTGGTGTCATGAAGTGAGGGGGAAAGGGCGGCATGTATAGATTCTTGTCGAATGGATAGGGGCACAATTCCTCCATGGAATAGGTTTTCTTGCTAGTTCCCAATTGCATGTTTGTCATTTGTTGTTGGATGGCTTGTATTTATTACATCAAGGTGTCCACAAGAGATGGTTTTGTGTTGGTTTGATTTCGTGTTATGACATTGGTGTTGAGGTCATATGTTGGATTTGGATTTGGATTTGGATTGGCATTTTGTGACATGGGACGCTGGTTACCTTGTTGATATTGATGTGTAAATGTGGCATTTGTGTTGGTTTGATTTGGAGGGAAATTAGCATTTAGATTAGTACCAAAGGTCATGTTGGTATTTGGTATGGCATTTTTAAATTGTGGTGTGGGCCCTTGATTTGTACCTTGGATTTGAAATGTAGACCTTGATTTGTGTTTTGGAAAGATGGTGTGGGTCCTTGATTAATGTTTTGGTAGGATGGATTAGGTCCTTGAAATGATGGGGTAGGTCCTTGATTAGCATTTTGGAATGATGAGGTAGGTCCTTAGTTAATGTTTTGGTTTGGCACCCTTCGTGAGAAAATATGAATTCTCCTAGACTTGTTTGGTTGATTTTGATTTGATGAGGGTGTGCTTTGAAATTGGAATGAGGGACCTTGATTCATGTTTTGAAGTGTAGGCATGGTACCTTGGTTTGTATTTTTAAGTAAACGTGTGGGACATTGGTTCGTGTGTTGAAATATAGGTGTGGTACCTTGATTTGTATTTTGAAAAAGAGGGTTTGTGAAGGTCTTACCCATGGGATTTGATAAGATACCAAATGTAAAATTTTGTCCTTGTGTTGTCACATGGGTTATCTTGTTTCCCAATGTGAAGGCATTAGGGATATGTGTGGCAGTTGTGGCCATGTGTGTTGTTGTCCCAAGTGGTAATGTAGTAGAATTTTTTTGTGAAGATGGCATCCCTAATGTGAATGGATTTTGAGTATCTCCTTCCATAATTGTGGAGACATAAAATCCTTGAGGGAGTTTAGCATCCTTTTTGGCTAGTGCATAAAAGTATCTATTAGGATTGGCACTAACGAGCTCATCAACCATGCATAAAATCCTTGGATCTTGGTAAGCTCTTTCAATCTTTTTAGGAGTCATTTTCTTGTTGAATTCCTCTAGACTTAGATTGTCTAATGTGTTGGTTGGGTCTCTTTGTGGTGTTTCTCTTCATGGAGTGGATTGATTTGAATTTGATCCAAAGTTGGTGTCATGATGTGGACTAGAAAAGAGGTCATTTAAAGAATCCATGTCCTTTCTTTTAGTTCATGACCCTATTTCAACCATGTAAGACTTCAAGTTGGAAGGTAATGCAAGGTGATATGAAGCTAAATTATGTTTTTAGGATTTTTTGGATATAAGAATGCAAGGTGATCATGCAAGGATAAAGATGATCTTAAGATGAAAGGATGGGATTAAATGAAGCTAAATGAAACTAGAGGGTGTCAAACGGTACCAAAGGGAGACTAATCTATGGTCAAAGATAATGATAATTGAAGCTAGATGATACTAAATAAATGATCAAAGGTTATGGTGCAACTAAGTCTAAGATGAGGATGAGCTATATGTTTGTGTTTTTGGGATATATAAGGGTGAAAAGTAAAGATGCAATCTAAATCTAAGATTAAAGAATGGGAGGATGATAATGATGCTATGATTAAATGATACTAGAAAGATGACACTAAGGATATGAACCTTAATATTTAAGAAAAACGATGATAATCAAGCTATTGTAGGTCCAAGATAGCTAACCCAAATGTCATTGACCTTTGTGATGACCAAGATGATAGATTTGACAAGGTGAGTCTAAACTAGCACACAAGTTTGAGACTCAAGTTTTGACCAAGATGAAAATGACAAAGGTTGATAAATTAAAAGATGAAGGTCAATGACAAGTTGGATAAGCAACCATGGACTATCCAAAGGCTTGATAGGTCTCCTATGTCTAAAATCTAAAAAGGTTTGCACAACCTTAGGTCTAGGATTTGTTGAATAGGACAACTGAGAGGGGGGGGTGGATCAGTTGTCATAGAATTAAACCTTTAATTCAATCACCAGAACTAATTATTAATACTGGTTAAATGATTAATCATCAAATGTCAATGCAGATCCTTGTAAATAAAAGCAAGATCACCTACGTTGTTTCAAATCCAATGCAAATCCTTGTAAACAACGTACTTCCTTGATTTTATTTATAAAATGACAAGGAATATTAGCTCAATTAAGAGGCCTCCCAATCCCTTCCTAAGAAAGTATTTTGATGTGTCACGCGGACACTAGGGGTGGCACTTGTCTGCATAGGACATCCTCACCAGGTGAACGAAGACTTTCCCAACAATCATGATAATTTATATAGTGAAACAAAACAAAAGCAAGGAAGTACGTTGTTTTTGATCTCCTAGATTGCACGAAGTGCAAGGAGAGAGCATACACAACACATTTTCCTCACACTCACATGGGGTTTATTTTAAATCCAAATCAAAATATGTGAGTGGTTATACAAGTGCCAAAGGAATGCTTTTGATTCACAAGATCGTCAAGCGGTGCGAGAGAAGATCATACGCATCCAATGGCAAAATGCAAACCACAAAACATGACAAACACTTGTTAATTTTGATTATGATGACAACAAACACTTTTTTTCTTTTTAAACCAATGTGATGTGATGCAAGTTCATTTTAGATCCCATGAGTGAAATATGCATTTTTTTGTTCATTTTAACCTTTATGAATGAACATGCACGTTCATTTTAACCTTATGAGTGTGATGCAAATTTGTACTTGTTGTAAGAAAACAAGACAAAATTAATTATCCTTAAAATAAATGATGATGAGATCAATTTTTTTCTAAAGAAACAATTTTAAAACTCCTTAAATCAAATGCCACACACTGAAAAGAGATGATTAGCACACCAAAAACCCTATTCTAATTAAAACCCAAAAGAAGAAAATCAAATAAAACTAAAAACATAAAAATTATACCTAACCGTGTAGGTGCATCGTTCGGGTTCACAGTTGTGGTACTGTACTTTGGCACACTCTAGATCAATTATGTTGTTCCGGTTGCATCTCAAAAACTTGCAGTTGTGTCACATTTTCAAATTTGAAACTCTTGCCTTCAGATACATCACTATGCATCTTAGTTACATCGCTATTTCAAATATCGGATTCTTGCCTACAGTTGCATCATAGATATTGTTAGTTGTGTCATTTCTCCTTAGTTGTGTCACTACACATCTTAGTTGTGGCTCACAAACCTAGTACACAGAAAAAATAGAAAGAAACATGGGTTTTCTTGCAAAAAATATACTTTCACATCAGGTTCACCAATGTAAGATGGGAAAAATCTAGTAGCATAAATTAAGTGACAACCACAACACTATCTAAGCTAAAATCCCAATCTAAAACAAGAGAAAACAATCAAACATGGAGGATAAAATAAAAACATTCAGGTTGAAAACACTCCCTATATTGAGGTTGAATCATTTCTCTTGTCTCTCCTCAAGTTGCCTTTGCAAGTAGCCCTCAGATCATAGTATGTGTGTGCAAATGTCTGCAAACAATAAGCATGACAGTCAGAGATAAGTGGTTGTTAAATCGAAAATGGAGGAGGAAGGCTTCTTTTATAGATAGCTATTCAAATAAATGGTCAAGATCGAAGTTCTAGAAAGATTCCAAGATCGATGGTTGAGAAGACATGCAACATAGGGTAGTGGGGTTATGAAATAAACAGTCAAGATTGAGAAGAGACCAAAGTCAATCAACGACTGAGATTCAAAAATGAGAGAGTGGAGGGAGATAATGGAGGGAATAAATAATAAAATTATTTATTTCATGAGAAAGGAATCTTTGACCAAGTGAGGGCATAAATTATTTATTTGAGGAATAAGGAAGTGGGCATTTAATTAAAGTGATTTATGCAATCAATTTAATTAAGTAAGAAGAAAATAGAAAAGAATTAAATAATTAATTTAGATTAATTATTTAATGGGGGAGAAATGATGAGAGATAATTAAATAATTCTGATAATTATTTAACTATAGAAGAATGGAAAGATTAATGAATAGACAAATAAATTATTATTATTATTTGATTATAGACGAATAGTGAAAGGTAAATAACTAAATAAATGCTAATTTATTTAATTATTGAAGAAAAAGGGGTTAGCGACACAATTAAATTTATTTAATTGATCATAGTAGAATAAAGGAAATGAATTAATTAAATAATTAAAATTATTTAATTAATAGAGGAATGTGATCAAAACATAATAATTAAATAATTAAGATTATTTAATCATGCAGGGAAGAAGACCAAGACGATAGAAAAATGACGCTTGCAGACCAAGACGTTTTTCAGTGTCTACACCATGTACTCATGAGAGTAGCATGGATTCTCTAGATTGAACTAATAAACAAAGAAAAAAACTACTGAGTTTATTGAAGTAAATTATTTTTAATTATCTGTCCTAGAATTATATAGTAACCTAATGTTAAAGAGTTCACTTATATAATAAAATAAACACAAATAACTTGATCTTACCAACTAAATTTTGATCTACTTATCCTCTCACTTAGAATACTAAGGTGTTATACTTCAATTAGATTCCTAATTCAAATAGGAATAGTTAGAAAATGAAAACAACATGAGGACTTGGTTTATGTTAATTGATATGATTGAATTTAGTGACAATTAAATGTATGAACAAGAATGAGGGATGAAGGAATATGGATGGATAAACTTTAGGAGAAAATTTGTAAGATATATAAATGACTCACTTATGTCAATATGAGTAGGGGAACATTCTAATATTAGGATGCTAGCACAACCATGGGAAATTAAGCATGACCACATCTATTTCCTACATGTATAAAATTAAAAAATGATAGTACAAGTAAAAAAATTGGGAACTACAAAAAAAAAAAAGAGAAATGGAAAATAGGACTATTATACTAATATCTTTATAAATGAATAGTAAATATAAAAGAAGAGAGGAAGTGGAGAGTAAAGCATTGGGCCTTCAACATAGAGATTCATGTTGAAGTGTACAATCCTATGAGCTAGGAAATATTTTGACTACTTGGGACTTTACCAAGATGGTCCAAACCTTAATTTAACCTTTTGGCTCAATGAAATTAAATGGTATAAAGTGTGTACACTTAGGAGTGTGACTATGGTTAGTGAATAAAATTTATATAAAATTTTCTAATTGCTTGTGGAATCAAAGGAAGTGGATAACTCAAATATATTGTCAAATGTAGATAATATTTTATGTAAAGAATGAGAAAATGGAAGAATGAAGAAAAATGTAAAGGGAAGGATACCCTTAATTAAGGGGGGAATATAAAGGGATTTATTTCAATATATTTTTAAAATAAAAGTAAGTCTTTTTGTAAGAAATTCCCCATGAATCACGCTTGATTCAAGAGGATGTGAATCCCTACATATAATAGGAGGAGAGAAAAGAGGGAAAATAGAGGATCTCAAGAAAGGAGTTTCAATTCCACTTGTTTCTCTCAAAGAAAGAAAAATAATAATATTTTTAATAATGACATTTAATAATACCAACTCTTGTGCAACATATGTACAAAAGAAGATGTTCCAATGATATTTAAACGATAAAATGAATCTTTCAAGATGGTTAGGTTATGGACAACAAAATTGAAAAAGGGAAATTTTTACCAAAGAAGTCTTGAAGTGGGTTCTTTTTTAAAAAGGAGATTTCTTGCCAATATGGAGGATGTTGATGCTAATTGCTTTCAATGATGTGAAAAACCAAATAGTAAAATCTCCACAACCTCAAAGAAAGAAAAATAAGAATATTTTTAATAATGACATTTAATAATACCAATTCTTGTGCAACATATGTACAAAAGAAGATGTTTCAATGATATTTAAACAATAAAATGAATCTTTCAAGATGGTTAGATTATGGACAACAACATTGAAGATAACTCTTGTCAATCAGATTGCACCCGAACGCTTGAATAATTAAATTCAGCAATTTGTTGAAACATTGGATCAAACTCAGGTTGTGGGTGACCTATAACGAGATTGAACCTTCAGATTCTAGGTCAGCTTCCTATATGATTCTTAAATTAATAACTGGTAACTTGCTGGAAAAGGGATAGAAGTATGTAAACAATGTACGTAAAACTATAAATTAATGGCGATGCACCTAATTGAAAAAGACTTGCAATTATGATTCACAATAAACCTCTCAATACTTCAATCTGCACAACCTGATTTCATAATCTAATCACTTGAATGCTTCAAAAAAAGGCTTTGAATTAACGCAATCTTGAGGGAAAACCTGGTTTTCACGACTAAACTGGTTAATCAATACATGCACAATGTTTAACCTGTGAATTTAAATTAAACTGCATACATATAATTATGAAAGAGACAGAAAAATCAAAGGTTTCCAAACTGAAAAAACAATAATCCTTCGATCAAATCCTACACAATAATGATGCCTGAAATCTTGAAGGAAAATTTTTGAAAACGCTAGAAAATAAAGGAATCTTCTACTAAATAACACAATTTGAACCTGTAAACCTGCTGCTATATTGAGATTAAAATGTATATTTTATGTTCTGCACTTGTCTTAACTCACATTACTTCTGTAGACATTGTGTTTGGCTTTTATCTTGCAAAAGATCTGTAGTTTGTTATTATAAAAAAATTGCTTCTTCTACATGCTCTGGGTATTTTTGAAAAGGCTTTGCGTGCATGCATATTGTGATAATGCTATCATTTTCTTGTACAGGGTTGTTTTCATAACAGTATTCTCTAGTCATATGACTATCATTTTTGTATAAGCTGCATTGTGAGCTTTTCAAAGCTTCTAACATTCATACTTCAATATTGGTACCATATTGTTATAATCTAAAAAAATGCTTTTTGACCATATCATTGGTGGATGTTGATTATCTTCATATCATGTTGTTGTCTTATGCCTTGTAGATTATTGTATCATGATTCATATGGCTGCAAATACCTTGAAATATGTGATACTTTGTTGATAAAACTTGATAAGCAATCACCTTGACATTCTTGCAAACAGTATATTCTAAAAATGTAGTTAATATGTAGCACTCTATTGTTCTTGACAATGAGAATCTTTGTGAATGGCTGACAGTGTTGTCCTTAATATTGTTGTGCCTGAACACATTTGTCACCACTGTTATATGACATTTGTTGTCTTTCTTTTAGAGGATTATTGTATCCTTGATAAGTCACTGTCCTCCATGATTGATGATACACTGATGATTCCTTGGTACCTTATGGTAACTATGATGCAACACGCTATGATATAGAATGTACCCATTAAATTAAAGTAGCCTGCAAAATGACAGCTGATTGTAAATCCTTCATTAACTGTCTTGAACATTGGATTATTCTCTTTCACATACTGCTTATATTATTGCTACAAGCTGGGCTCAACCCTTGTGGGAGCCGCATTTTTCCCTCATAACACTATATTTTGAATAAAATGATTAGATTGTACCTGTTCCTGCACATTTAAACAAACATGTTAGTAAAATAAATGAAGCTGAAAGCTTCCATTGAAATTTGTGCTCTCTGAACAGTGAAATCATCTGATGGATTCCTGATCAAATGTGCATTATATTTATGTTGGTAGTGTAGGCATATGATAGGATTTTATTCACATTTCTCTAACCACACTTCTATCAACCTTGCAGGTGCATCAGAGCTTGGAGCTGGAGCTGGAGCTAGAGCCACAACTGAAGACCTGGAATTGTCAATGATTCGTCATTCCAAGAAATGACGAATCACTTTCTACCCTATGCCTTCTTTATTCTCAGTTGTATAGTGTACTTTCTTTTTCTTATATCTATCATTTGATTGTGTAAATCAAATTTATTTACTCTCGTGGCTTGTGCGGGACTTCAGCCTTTCCAATATGAATAAAAACAACATTCTTTTATGCAAATTTATGAGTTCTTCTATTAAAAACATTTGCATAATCAAATTTTGAAATTCAATGAATACTTTTAGCATAAATTTTGCACCTTTTTGTGATAAATGCAATTCAGCTCCATCTGTTTTGAGTTGTAGCTAAAAATAGGTAACAATAACATCAAGGGAAATTTTTACCAAAGAAGTCTTGAAGTGGGTTCTTTTTTAAAAAGGGGATTTCTTGCCAATATGGAGGATGTTGATGCTAATTGCTTTCAATGGTGTGAAAAAGCAAATAGTAAAATCTCCACAACCTCTTGTAGAATATAAAGTAAATGATGTTGTACGATATGGTGGTGTGTAATAAAATCATTTACAAGAGAGCATGAACTTTTTTTGGAGGGCAATGGTGAAGGAGTGAGCTTAGAAATTAATTTTAAAAACTTAGTATAATAAAAATAAAAAATGGCTATTGAAACCCTTTAAGAAAGCTTAGTTTCTTGTTTTGAAAATAAAAGGGAGAATGGATTTAAAAATGGAGAAAAATATTGGTTCCGACATGGGAATCGATGGGAAATCAATAATTTTAAAATTTGAAACATTAATTCACCTTCAACAAATCATTTGGGAGTCATTGGAATATGTTAACATGACCTTTTTATCTTTATTTTTCATATTTTGTAGATACTAGTTTAGTTGTGTTGAGATTGGCATGGAGCACCAAAGTTTGGGGATTAGCTTAAAAATTGTTATTGAAAAATGAGAAAATGAAAAGATATTCTTAGAGCTTAAGATTTAAAAAATAATTAGGTTGAGCACAATTTTTTACTTTTTGGGATTGGATGTAACACTAATCTAATAGGTTAAGTGTGACTTATTGTTGGCATAATGTTTTCATTGATGTCAAAGGAGGATCAACATTAATGTCAAAGTAGGATCAATGGTGAGATGGAGTTGATCATGCAAGGGAGACTATTGGCATGGTGACAAAGGATGAGTCTAAGAGGAGTGGACCTGGTTCTAGAAGAGTTGGTGTTGAGTGATCAAGACATAAGCATAATCTATATGATTCCAAGATGCAATATTTCCATGAAGTGGTGACATGTTGTTACATGAAGTTCTTCCAAATGCCTGAAGAGAAATCAAGTGCCAGATTTGATATGGGTTTTTCAAGAGCATTCTAGTGATGTGCTCTGCAGGTCCAGAAAGTGGAGAATGCACTTAGGAATGAATTATGTCTGCTTTCAGGTGTTTTAGGATTTATCAGTTAAACCCTAGGATGTTTAAATTCATAGCGACCAACATGTTTTTTCTAGTTTTTCATTGATTTTCAACAATAGGTACAACCAACCACATAAGTTATCACTTATGTCATTGAAGTCATGAGGTTGATCAGCCCCTCTACCTATCACTTAAAGGTTATACAACTCCAGTGGCTCGGTGATACAGCGCCTTATCGAAGTGAGTAACATTGGAGTCCCTTTGAAGTAGCAATAAACATCATCATAGTGACGGTGTGTTCTCAGAGAGAGAATTCTTTGAGTCTCTTCAACATGGAGATAACAACCAATCAATGGTGGAGATCAAATGAAGAGAAATCTAATGGCTATTGCTATGGTTCTTTGCATCATGGTTAAGAACTCAATGAAAGATATGCTTTTCGTGATGGGCGATGAGTGGAAGATGGTGGAGAATGATGTCACCAAGGTATATCAGTGAGAAGAGATCATATTGGCAAGAAACGCTTTAGAGTCCTTTCAATGAAATGAAAGAGAAGGTGATAACATGTACTAAAAGGTTCATCGGAGTGACTAGTGATGTTCGAAGAGACCCTATGCCCAGTCCCTTCGACATCTCGTTGGGGACCCCATTAGAGCGAAAGGTGAATCTTGGTGGGAGCTATTTGGGTGTCTCTTCAACATTCCTACATGAGTCTAATCAGAGAGATAGGTAAGCTTCAGAGAGAGGTGATTTGGTGTCCCCTCGACCCATTGGATTCATGGTGAAGATCTAAGTGGGACCCAATAGGAAGGTGTGTTGAAAATCCAGAACACTAAGAGGGGGGTGAATCAATATTCCATAAAATCATTCATATAAAATCCATTTAACCATTATCACAATTCTAACTAAATCAACAAGAGAGAACATAGAAAAAAATTAATGCAAGCATACACATGAACATCAGGATTTTTATGTGGAAAACCCAAAAAGGGGAAAACCATGGTGAGGGTTAACTCACAATATATTATATCTAGATACAAAATATTGTAAGGCTCACTGCCAGGACTCACTGTCCTTAAAAGGCTCACTGCCTGAATACAAAAGATGGCTAACTTCCAAGATACAAAGATAGTGGCTCACTACCAAGAGATTGAACTAATAGGATACACCTTCAATGTGCAGGGTTCAATTCTAATGAAGCTTAGAATATGAAGTACTGCCTCACATAGCAATCGCTCAACAACTCTTCTCTGATCCACAACTGATAAAGCATTTAGGCTCGGACTTTTCTTTCACACACAAACTTTTCTTCTCGCTCGCTCTCATGTGTATTTCTTCACTTCAAAACACCTTATATATATACAAGTATATCTTAATCATCAATTAGGTCAGCCTAATTAGATGAAAACAAAATAATCAAAATACTCTTTGTCAGCACCATAAAACATTTTATACATGTCGTGCATTGTGCCAAGAAGGCTAATATCCATAAAACATAACTAGTCTCCATAATGTATTGCATACGCTAAGTCGGCCAAGACTAGAACGCAATTCTCCAAACCAACAAATAATCCTCAAAGAAAACACCTTCCAGATCTAAGAAAAAATTAATTTCCCATAATACCACCAACATAGAGACTGCCAACAAAACCATAGCATAAGAATGTTCACCTTAATAAAATGTGGAGTTTGCCACACAGTATGTCGAGCAAGGAACAACAGTAGAATATAGAGTTGAACTTTGTTAGAGATAAATTTCTACTCACAACAAAAAATGTCTCAAATCCAGGATATAGCTATCTGAATGAGTCATGATAACAAGGTTAAGAGATTAGAGTCATATCAGATCTTGCAGTGATTTCCAAACTCAAATACCAACACATTGATCCATCATAAAAGGGAATTAACGACAGAGAACAGCTTCCAATAAACCAAGTAGACTTCTCATATAGTTATCATCATATTGACATCAATGAAAACATAGAACAACCAACCCAAACCATCCATACTTCATGCTCATGTTTCAAGGCTCCATAATCCCAACAATCTCCCCCTTTGGCATTGATGGCAATATGCATGACAAAAACATTTTCCAATATACTGCAACTAAATACTCTGAATACTCCCCTTATCAAAACTGTTCTTCACAAAAATGTTTTTTCCTTTTTTAACCTCTATCTCTTCATCTATCTATCTCTTTATCTCTCTATCTCTATATCTCATCCCCTTTCACATCAATGACAAAGGATGGGGTCCGGTATATATGTATATATGAAAATGTAGCCAGAAAGATATGAACACAAAATTGAATTAACTTGAAGAAGAACCTCTGAGATTCTCTAGGATGACCTTCCATGACACTTTTCCTTCTTCCCATGAACCGTTTGCACTTATAAGAGTCTTGTGTAATAGCTCAATTTTAGTTAAGGACTCTATACCATCTGCTAGAGTATTGGGATGAGGATTAATCTCTGATAATTCACCAATAAAACCAAGAGCACTAGAAACATAAGTGTGCCTAAGTTTATTCATGTCTCTAAGTGCCACAAACTTCTTGATAACTTTTGTTCTTTGATTCTACAACGAAAATAATTTATCCTAAAGTTGCACGATGTAGGACCACCTTTGATTATATCTTCTACTAACCTGTATGTATCTACCTGAGTGCTCATCCAGGATTCACTCATCCTTATCTCATTTCTTATGTTTAGTGTACTTCCAAACTAATCTAGGAAAAAAGAAAGTGGTTCTTGTGCCTCTTCTTCAAAACTTTGTACACTCTCCAATTCCTTCATCACTTGACTGTGTTCATTTGCACATTTTACCTTGATATCTTCCAAATTTTCTTCATCAGACCTAATTCTTGTAGGCACTTCAACTCTGGAGATGTAGACCTTCAAAGAATCAATCATGCCTCTAATATTCTCCACAAAAGAAATACATGAATCAAAATTAGCACCAAGAATAACCTTCTGCAATTCTTCCAAGGTTATTTAAACACTTATCCTTTCATGCTCATGTTCAAACTCACTTCCTTCTGCAACTTCTTGCTTAACAACACTCTTCCTTTTCTTCCTTGTTCGGGTTGTGCTGCTGGAGGTACCTTCTACATTAAGATTCTTAAGGCTTTCCAAAAGAGTTTTAGCATAATTATCAACTTTAGCCTCTGACACTTCATAATCTAATTTAGATATCCATACCAACCTTGATTCAACTGCTTCCATGTGACAAGAATCTGTAGACACAAGAAAATTGATGCTTCTAGAGTACCTTTCAACAACACTTACTTGAATCCTAAACCTCATGTTCATCCTCATCTAAAATGTTCTAAAGAATGCGGCAAGGGCAGTCTCTTGTGCATCCAAGCTACCAAGATTTATCATGAAGTTCCTAATTTGATGGGCAATAGGCACTGTATTTGACCATTCTATCCTTCCTATTACCAGTAACTCTCTCAAAAAGTAAAATAGCAGATAGACAACAAGATTTCCATATCATAATGTATTATTCTTACTCTTCTTGATTTCCTTTAAATTCTTCAAAATATGTATACGAAGTAATTCACATAAGTCATAATCCATACCTATTTTAACCATATCAACAACAGTATGTACAATAGCAGTAGAAACTGTGAGGTCATTGTTAGGGATACAAACTTTGTGACCAATGACCATAGCAGCATACCTTATTACCAAATCAACATTTGATCTCAAATCAACATTTGATCTCAAATCAATCACTTTCCCTTCAAGATTCACATTGGTAACCTCAATTATCTCTTGCTCATCCATAGCCTTCCATTTGGGAACTAATCTAGAGGAACACAAACCAGTTACATCTCTGACAAATTCTCTGGTAATCAAGTGTGCCTGTTCAATCCACAAATATTCGTCATGAATTATTCTTAAAACTATTCAAATATACTTCTTTTCAAATTAAAACAAAGGGACTTTCCTCCAAACACCCAACTTCTTCTCAACTAGCACTTTGTAGGCATCATGGCTCTCTTCCAATTCACTTTCCCATAGCATACTCAACTAAACTGATGACATTTCTTTTGTCTTACTATAAAAAAAAGCATAGATATCTTCTATAGGAAACACTCTCAGAGGGATGAGAGAGAATGCACCAACAGACTCTTCCGACAGATCCTTCAATTATCTTCTCAAATTAACTTTCACTTTATCCATACTATTCACAACCTTTGAATTATCCATAGAAATAAAAGTGAAAGATTGTGCAAATAGGAATACCTCTATAAATGCCAACAAGAAATGTATAGATATCCTACTTCTATAGCTTACTTTGAATCCACTTGTTCTTTTCTTCAAACCTTGAAATTTTTGAATTGCTCTCTAAGCCTCCTTTGCATGCTTCTCTGAAAACACATAAGCCTCTTGAATTATCTGAACTTATTTCTTCCATTCTGAATTATTTTGCAATAAATGCTACAACTTGCAAGTAGATTACCCCAAAAATTGTGTACGCCTCCATTCTTTCAAAAAAATTAGACTTTATCCTTCACACATGCGACTAAGAAAATTCCTTAATTTCATTACCACATTAAATATACTTCTGTCATGATGTGACACAAGTATCGATGACGGGGTTCATTATATTTTCTGATAATTTCTCCCCCTTAGCCATTGCTTTACTTAGAAATTGACGAGAGTATCTGCACAAAGGTCAACACAGATAATACTAATGATTCAACTTTCTTTCCTTCCTCTCTCCAAATATTTTTCATTTCTTTTCTTGCTTTTTTTGGATCAATGATTTGATCATGCTTCTTTGCCAAATAATTATTATTTCTTCTTCTGTAGTTATTACCAGGGTGTTTCGAATTACTGCACTTACAACAAATAGCATTCTTCTTTCCATTTTCTCTTTTATTCAACTTATCTTCACATAGACCAACTTTATATCTGATCTTATTGCACTTAAGACATTTTTCGGAGAGTGATAAAGAATCATTCATTTTACTTTTGTAGTCCTTTGCCTTATGACCAAATTTCTCACAAGAATAGCAAACACCATTGAAAGATAAATACCTTTTAGCATCATGTTGTTTGACAGGAGTTCTTCCAGAATTATTCCTTAGATCTTTGTTTTTTCCATCTTTGCACCGATTCTTCTTACCAGTAGATTGCTTCGCTTTAGAACTTTGACCTTTCTCAAAACTTCATTGTTGATCTCTAAGAAGTAATCAATTCATCAAGCATTGTCGAGCTTATCTTAATTTTTTCTTCAAAACTTCTTGCATTTTCCAGATCAAATCTCAATATTTTTGCTTCTTCCTCAAGCTTTATGCATTCATCCATCTTCCTTTGAATTTCAATTTCCTGACATTCTTCAATTCTTTTCTTTTCATCTAGTTGTTGCAGTAGACCAGAGACAATTTCATCTGCCTTAACTAATAGATCACATGCTTCAACACTTTTACTTTGTATCTTTTCAATATACTCATTCACTTTCATCAACTTGTCCTTCAGATCTTCTATTTCTTTTGAATATCCAGTAGAGACCACTTCTGAAGGAAAAAAATTCTTATACTCAAATTTTGAGACCTTCCTCAAGTTGTTAGGCTTCTTCCAAGGAACCAAGCTCTGATACCAATTTTTGAACATTCAGAATACTAAGAGGCGGGTGAATCAGTATTCCATAAAACCATTCACATAAAATCCATTCAACCATTATCACAATTCTGACTAAATCACCAAGAGAGAACATAGAAACAAATCAATGCAACCATACACATGAACACCAGAATTTTTACATGGAAAACCCAAAAAGGGAAAAACCATGGTGAGGGTTAACTCACAATATATTATATCCGGATACAAAATATTACAGGGCTCACTATCAAGACTCACTGTCCTTAAAAGGCTCACTTCCTGAATACAAAATATGGCTAACCACCAAGATACAAATATAGTCGCTCACTTCCAAGAGATTGAACTTATAGGATACACCTTCAATGTGCAGGGTTCAATTCCATTGAAGCATAGAATATGAAGTACTTCCTCACACAGCAGTCGCTCAACAACTCTACTCTGATCCACAACTAATAAAGCATTTAGGCTCAAACCTTTCTTTCACACACACACTTTTCTTCTCGCTTGCTCTCATGTGTATTTCTCCACTTCAAAACACCTTATATATACAAGTATATCTTAATCATCAATTAGGTCGACCTGATTAGATGAAAAAAATAATCAAAACACTCTTTTTCGGCACCATAAAAAATTTTATCCATGTAGTGCATTGTGCTAATTCGTCTAACATCCATAAAACATAACTAGTCTCCATAATGTATTGCATACGCGAAGTAAGCCAAGACTAGAACACAATTCTCCAAACCAACAAATAATCCTCAAAGCAAACACCTTCCAGATCTGAGAACACATTAATTTCCCATCAAACCACCAACATAGAGACTACCAACAAAACCATAGCATGTATGTTCACCTTAATAAAATGTGGAGTCTCCCACACAGTATTCCAAGCAAGGAACAATAGTAGAATATAGAGTTGAACTTTTTCAGAGATAACTTTTTGCTCACAACCAAAAACGTCTCAACATCTAGGATATAGTTGTTTGAATGATTCATGATAACATGGTTAAGAGATTAGAGTCATATCAAATCTTGCGGTGATTTTTGGACTCAAATACCAACACATTGATCCATCATAAAAGGGAATTACCGATAGAGAATAACTTTTGGTAAACCAAGTAGACTTCTCATATAGTTATCATCATGTTGACATCAATGACAACATAGAATAACCAAAAAAAACCATCCATACTTCATGCTCATGTTGTAAGGCTCTATAATCCCAACAAGGTGACGGTGATGGAAGATGGTGTATGCTGACAGGTGGCGAAGATCGACTGCTCGATATACTAATTTGTATCATTGTTACAAATTACATGGTGATGACGTTGAGGATAGATGGCTTGTGGGCCTATGCGGTGTTAGGGTGAATGGAGTTTATCAGTAGAAATCTAAAGAGTCTTATCCCAATATACAGATGTGCTTCAATGGTGAGAAGTGGCGGATAGCGGTATGTATTGAGCCTTGAGATGAACCCTAAGATTGATGAAACCAGTTTAATGAGATTAATCGGATGGTGGTGATTTAAAGTTGCAATAATGAATGGAGATTTCTGGATTGTGGCACAATAGAGAATGTTGATGGACAAAATTCAAACCTAAAGATCCACAATAGCTATGACAGTGTGAATGACGGTTTCGAGTAGAGAACGACATTGTGAATGAATTTATTTTGTCCAACTACTGCACTAACTATTCAACTAGTGATTTGATTTGCAAGATGACACCACAGAAAAAGATAGAGAATGAGATTAAAATCAGATTGAATGATCTAGAGCAAGCATTTAATGCATTTAGGTTTAGGGTTTTGCAGAACGCTAAAATATCCAATGAATCAAATTTGAAATACCTAATGGCGGATGGCTCAATGTGCAGACAAATTTTTGAAGAAGCTTGTAGACAAATTTAACCCTAAGAAAATATTCTAGATGATTTGGACCATTGTGCACATCTCAAGGCTGTGATTGTAGGTCGGTGAAGAAAAGAAGACAATCATAGAATTTTCAGTGAGTTGATGTTGCTTTAGGTAAGGAGAGAGTGAGTAGTCTGCAAGGGTGTGTAGTGTTGAATAGAGTTGAGTATGCAACTATGATAGTGAGGAAGAAGAGAGAGTAGCAAAGTAGGACAGTGAATGCACTTGTAAAAATCCTAGACTGTCACATAGAATATCTTCTAGGTGTTGCATTCGAGGTGAAGAGAGTGTACAGTGCAGTAAGGTAGAACAAAGAATGTTCTAGGTGTAGAGAATAGTGCAACAAATAGAACATAATATGTTCTAAGAGAAGAGAAGAGAAAAGAGAGAAAGTCAAAAAAGTGTAGAGGTGTGTGTGTGTTGTTGAGAGTGTAGCTTTAGCAATAGAAAGTAAGTTGCAGTGTGTGTAGTAAATTACAGAATGTATTGATGCATTATTAGGTTTTGTAGAAACAATCTTTATGCATATATGAGTTTTTAATATCACATAGGTTGTTGCCTCATTTGTACTAAGTTAGTGCTCAGTATAGGGTGTTGGTGTATCCTTGGATTTGTAGCTCCTAAATCAGGGTGTTGGTGCATCCTTGAAGTTGTAGCTTCTAAATCAGGGAGTTGATGCTTCCTTGGGTTGGTGCCCTAAATATTGTAATAGAGGACTTATTTGTGAGGTTGGATTAGGATAGTAGATCCTAGCAACATTTCTCACTGTGGTTTTTCCCATCTTGGGTTTTCCACGTACATATGGTGTTATTTGATTCTCTTGTGTGTGTGTGTGTGCATGTTATACCTCTTTGTGTTTATTTAATCCGTACATTAAAGGTTTAAAGAAATTAATCTGTACTATTTTTTAAGGGATAGATTTTAAGATCTACTGATTCACCCCCCCTCTCAGTAGATTGTTGCATTCCAACAATTGGTATCAAAGCCCTAGGTTCCCTGGGAGAAGCTTAATCAACTCGGGTAAATCTCGGTGAGTGAACACTATAATGGCTAGTTAGAAAGGGTCATCTATAGAAGGAGTACCTCACTTTGATGGATCAGACTATTTGATTTGGAGCGGAAAAATGAAGACATATCTGAAATCATTAGGGTTTGGTGTATGGATGTCAGTTGAGAAAGAATACTAAGATTCTGCCACACCTTCAACAACTGAGGTTGAGAAGAAGGCATTCCAAGATAATGCTAAAGCAACATATTCCATTATGATCAAATTATCTGATTTTGTTCTTAACAAAGTCATACATTTTGAAACTGCACATGAAGTTAGGAACAAGTTAAGCAGGATGTATGAAGATGAGAAGACTGCAGATGCATCTGTAGAAGAAGTTGTAGCTAGAAGAGAGACAAAAGAAGCATCTACTTCCAGATCTGAAGATTCCAATGAGGAGCCAATTGATTTCATCAGAAGATCAAGGAGAGGCTCCACAAAATGTAGAGGTAAATTTGTGTATCTTGCTTATGAATGCATTCATGATGAAAAGTATAACTTAAGCAAAAAAATGGTTGTAAGCAAGTGGATAAGAAGAATCTACACAAAAGAAAATAAAATAGGTTATCAGATGTTTTTGGAAGTTTAGATGATGAAAATGAAAGTACCAGTGATATTGAGGGGAATGAATCCCTATCCATGGGTTTTGGAACAAGATATGATGAAGAGGAAGATGTAGACCTTGAAGGTAAACTCATATGTGCTCTAGATGAGATTAAAGGTTTGAAGAAAGAAAATGAAGAACAAAAATTGCATGCATAAGAGGAGATTCATAAGTTGACCAAGAGTCTTGAAGAGTCTAATCAAATGGTGATCAGCTTGAAGATTGAAGTGGAAGAAGAAAGAAGAGAAAAAGATGTAATTAACTCTAAACTACATTCTAAATCAGGAGAGTGCATGAAGCTGGAAGTAGAAATAGTGGCCTTGAGAAGAGATTTAGAAAAGGCTAAAGAGAAGATTGACACAGGCCTGGAATTGAAAGGTGGCTCTGAGATATTAAATGAATTAGTGAAATCACAAAATCCATCAAAACCCAAAGAAAAATATGGCTTTGGATTTGAGAAGGGAAAAAGTCCTACCAGTGCTTCTACAAGATTATATGATAGATTTAAAGCAGAAGAAAGATATCGTGCAAAGGAAGAAAAATATTGCACAAGCTATTTCAATGAAAACATTTCTAGAGATGGAAAAAAAGATAAGGATGCTACTACTAAGATGAAGAAGACAAAAGAAGAAAATAATCCAACTGTTGATAAGAAGAAAGCCGAAGAAGAAAAGATACCTACAACAGATAAGAAGGTAGAAAAATTAGTTCCTAAACAACTAAAGAAAAAGCAATGCACAAAGGGAGTTGATGCAGATAGATTCACAAGGATGAGGCATGCCAAGATGTTAAATCAAAAAGGATCCCCTCATCCTGCATAAGGAAAATCCATGACCAAGTACTCCCTACGTTTTTATGGTTGTTGTTACTCGTGTAATCAGCTTGGTCATAGGGCATGTGAATGTAGAACTGCACCTAAAAGGAGCACAAAATATATAAATAGAAATTCATTTGCTCCTATTGTATATATGAACATAATGTGTTATAATTGTAATAACTTTGGTAACATAGCCAAAGATTGTATATTAAATCATGTGAGACCAATAGCACATTATGATAAGAAGAAGAATGAGTCCCCCAGAGTGAACAATGGTTCACATATTCTTGATAAGAAGGTTGACAAGATAGAAAAGAACAATAAGAAGGTGTGAATATTGAAATGTCAACAAGAGGCACCAAATGAGGGTGATCTGCCTCACATCACTAATCTATAGTGATAAGGCATGGTTCTAGAGGGAGCTGAAAATGGTACCTCATTCATCCCTAGAAATGAAAAGGAAGATCAAGTCTAATGTGTGTTGATTTTAAAAATTTCTAATGACTTGATGGTTGCAGTGTAATTGTTACATTCTTGCTCTTTGAAATGCTCGTCAGAGGGTACGAACATCAGCAGATAGTGGATAGTTAGCTGCAACAATTGATAACAATTATTGAAGAAAGAGTGGTGTAAGTGCTCTGTTGAGAGAAATGCTCCTTGACTATAAGGAGAGAAGTTATGTCTAAGGGGGATACTTGAGCTAAGAAAGTCTTCATAATTGGCACAAAGCCTGGAGTGAAGCAAATGCTCAAGTATGCAATAAGTAAAATGGAGTAAGCTCTAAGGGGGAGTTGTCGTTGGTATCAAATAGATGACATACCTAATACAACGTAGGCTAGAATGCTAATTGGTACAAAGCATGAATTAGAATATCTTCATTTTTTATCAACCAAATGGGAAGAAAATTCCCTTTGCCATTGCTAAGAAGGAATGAAGGTTGCAGCAACATGGTGACCCGTGACAAAAAAAGGAGAGAAATTTGTGACCCTTTACCATTGATGTCAAAGGGGGAGAAATTTGTGCAAATGCTTAACGCAGGAGCATGAGAAAAGTATGTAGAGAAGAAGGTGTGTCAAAGGAGGAGAAATGAGCTCAAATATTATCCATCATTGGTATGAGACCATTTGACGTTTGAGCATTTGGTTTTTCCATCAATGAAAAAGGGGGAGATTGTTGGCATAATGTTATCATTGATGTCAAAAGTTCCATTGATGTCAAAGGAGGATCGGTGGTGAGATGGAGTTGATCATGCCAGGGAGACTATTGGCATGGTGATAAAGGATGAGTGTGAGAGAAATGGACCTAGTTCTAGAAAAGTTGGTGCAGAGTGATCAAGACATAAGCATACTTAATAAATGATGCCAAGGTGCAACATTTCCATGAAGTGGTGACATTTTGTTACATGAAGTCCTTCTAGATGTCTGAAGAGAAATCAAGTGCCAAATTCGATATGGGTTTTTTGAGAGAATTTTAGTGATGTGCCTTGTAGGTCCAAAAAGTGAAGAATGTGCTCAGAAATGAATTATGCTTCTTTCGGGTGTTTTAGGGTTTATCAGTTAAAACCAAGGATGTTTACAGTCATGGTGGATAGCATGTTTTTCTAGTTTTTCATTGACTGTCAATAGTAGGTAACCGGTCACATAAGTTATCACTTATGTCATTGAATTCATGAGGTTGATCGACCCCTCTGCCTACTGCTTAAAGGTTATACAACTCCAAGGGATCGGGGAGACAGTGCCTTATTGAAGTAGCAATAAATGGCATCATAGTGACAGTATGTTCTTAGAGAGATAGTTCTTTGAGTCTCTTCAACATGGCGATAACAACCAATCAACGGTGGATATCAAATGAAGCGAAATCCACCGGCTATAGCTATGGGTTTTTGCATAACAGTTATGAACTCAATGGAAGATATTCTTTTCATGATGGGTGATGAGTGGAATATGGTGGAAAATGACATCACCAAGGTATATCAGTGAGAAGAGATCATATCGGCTAGAAACTCTTGAGTCCTTTTGATGAAGCGAAAGAGAAAATGATAATGCGTGTTGCAAGGTTCATTGGAGTGACTGGTGATGTTCAGAGAGACCCTATGCTCAATCCCTTTGACATCCCATTGGGGGCCCTGTTAGAGTGAAAGGTGAATCTCGGTGGGATTTTTTTGGGTGTCTCTTCGATATTCCTACATGAGTCTGATCGGAGAGACAGGTAAGCTTCGGAGAAAGGTGATTTGGTGTCCCCTCGACCCATTGGAGTCATGGTGTAGATCTAAGTGGGACCTGATAGGAAGGTGACAATGATGGAAGATGGTGTATACTGACAAGTGGCAAAGAGAAACTTCTTGATATACTAATTCGCATCATTGTTACAAATTAAGTGGCGATGACGTAGAGGATAGATGGCTTGTGGGCCTATGCGGTGTCAGGGTGAATGGAGTTTATCGATGGGACTCTAAAGAGTCTTAGCCCGAGATATAGATGTTTCTTGAATGGTGATAAGTGGCAGATAGTGGTATCTATTGAGCCTTGAGATGAACCCTAAGATCGATAACATCAACTTAATGAGATTAATCAAAAGGTGGTGATTTAAAGTCATGATAATAAATGGAGATCACTAGATTGTAGAATGAGAGAGAAGATCGATGGAAAAAATTCAAACCTAAAGATCCACAACGGCTATCATGATAGTGTGACTAAGGGTTTCGAGCAGAGAACAATGTTGTGAATGAATTTATTTCATCCAACTGCTGCACTAACTATTCAACTAGTGATTTGATCTGCAAGATGGTGCCATAGACAGAGACAAAGAATGAGATCAAACTTAGATCGAATGATCTAGAGAAAGCATTTAATGCATTCAGGTTTAGGGTTTTGCAAACTGCCAAAATATCTAATGAATCAAATTTGAAATACCTGATGGTGGGTGGCTTGATGTGCAGACAACTTGCTAAAGAATCTTGTAGATGAAGTTAACGCTAACAAAAGCTTCCAGATGATCTGGATGGTTGTGCACATCATGAGGTTGTTATTGTAGGTCGATGAAGAAAAGAATACAATCAAAGAATTTTCGGCGAGTTGATGCTACTATAGGTAAGGAGAGAGTGAGTAGCCTGCAAGGGTGTGTAGTGTTGACTAGAGTTATGAGTATGTAGCTATGATATTGAGGAAGAAGAGAGAGTAGCAAAGTAGGACAGTCAATGCACATGTAAAAATCCTAGACTGTCATATAGAATAACTTCTAGGTGTTGCATTCAAGGTAGAACAAAGATTGTTCTAGGTGCAGAGTGCAGTGCAGCAAATAGAACATAATATGTTTTAAGAGCAAAGCAGAGAAAAGAGATAAAGGAAGAAAAGTGCAGAGGTGTGTGTGTTGTTGAGAGTGCAACTTTAGTAGTAGAAAGTAAGTTGCAGTGTGTGCAAGAAAGTACAAAATGTATTGATGAATTATCAGGTTTTGTAGAACCAATCTTTATGCATATATGAGTTTTTAATATCATGGAGGTCATTGCCTCATTTGTACTAAGTTGGTGCTCAATGTAGGGTGTTGGTGCATCCTTGGAGTTGTAGCTCTTAAATCAGGGTGTTGGTGCATCCTTGAAGTTGTAACATCTAAATCAAGGAGTTGATGCTTCCTTGGGTTGGTGCCCTAAATATTGTAATAGAGGACTTATTTGTGAGGCTGGATTAGGACAGTAGATCTTAGCAGCATTTCTCACAGTGGTTTTTTCCATCTTGGGCTTTCCACATACATATGGTGTTATGTGATGCTCTTGTGTGTGTGCATGTTATACCTCTATGTGTTTATTTAATATGCACATTAAAGGTTTAAAGAAATTAATCTGCACTAAGTTTTAAGGGATAGATTTTAAGATCTATTGATTCACCCCCCCCTCTCAATAGATTGTTGTGTTCCAACACTTAAGACATGTTATAGGTGCTTGGATTGAAGTAAGTACTGCAGACACTAAAATATTGCTTCTTACAGGTCATCGTCAATAATTATTATTTTATCATCGCTAATCCATCATTATTTAATAAAATTGAACTAATTTCCATCATTTATTTAAATAAATAAACTGAATCATTTTTCGTAAATAAATAAATTAAAAATATTAAAATTCACCTCATATTCTCATATTATCCATTAATAAATAATAAAAAATTCTCAATCCACCTCATTTAATTAACTAATCAATTTATATTAGTTAAATTATTCATCTAATTAGTTATATTTCATGAAACCAATTCACTCATTCATCTAATATATTGAAACTCATTTACTCATCAATTTAGTTGAATAATGATCACAAAGTATTAGCTACTTATCAACTTGCCAATCAAATGAGTTGATTATTTAGTTATCTCCACCCAAATCATGAATGATTTTCACCTCTCCTCATCACATCAATCAATCATGGATCAAACTAATGATTCAATATTAAATCCGAACTATCCATTTATCTTTCCAAAAATCTATAAATTCATCCTCAAATCCATCATTTTCATAACTTAATTCTTGATGTAAAGTCATTCTATCAAATAAATATCCCAATGAATACTAATGTTATGCTATGATATAGAGAGTAACCACACATCTTTATAATTAAGAGCATGTTCATATTACACTCTATCATAGATTTACATTGAGTTAGAATAGTAAAATTTAAATGTTGTTTCCAATTCTTATTTTTATTTCGATGCACATGTTCAACGGGACCTTGTCTCAAAATAATATCATGTTTGGAGGCTCAAATTTTGATCTTTTTTGCAAGTTATAAGCATTGGACGACGATTGGGAGGAATCTTTATATCCTAGGATTGACAATTTGTTCTAGTAGTAGGAATGGTTTTGACTTGTGTTATGCAGAGGTATTTAAGAACTTATTATAATATTGTTTAATGTTAATTATTTTTATTGAGAATATAAAAAATGGAATTCCATCATATTATTGATTTCATTTTTTAGTTTATAAGAAATTATTATAATGTAGAGCATCTTAAAGATGAGGCTAATCACTTAGCATATCCCTACTCATTTGAGTATGTCACCATGCTTTTGCAATAGTTATTTTGATAAATTATGTTAGTGTCAATTTGCAATTAAAATACATTTACATGTTTGATTTGTGTGTTTTTTATTCTTCTACCTATCACTTCTACCTTTTTTTTTATGGAGAGGCACTACCACCAGATCCAACTACTAACAAGAGGTTATAAGATGGATTATGTATATGCCAAACTCCAAAACATAAGTGAGGTGGCTTAAAATATGGCCAACATTTTAAATTTTACATTGTATGATTTCTAGTTTAGGTAGGATATATAGGTACCAAAAGCTAAAACCATTTTTAAATGTTTGTGTCTTTTATAGGTAAAGCTTTCCTTGTTTCTTGACCTATTCATCTACCTAATAATTAAATGCATGTATGACCATGTCGAAAAATTCTTCAAGTATCGGTGCTTTATTTCACTAATGAAGAGAAATCTTTGATATGTGAACCAAGGTTTTCAATTTTTCCTTTAAAGAAACATAGGTCTAATGCTTTGCATGTTTAAATGCATACATATTGACATTTTGACACATACTAGTCTTCAGCTTTTCAATTGCTTGAACAAGTGCCTCTACCTAAGTAATAGTAAATAGCCTTTGAATATGGAGTTGACCAATGTTAGATTTGTTGGCAGTTGTTGTCATTGATGTCAACGTTGATGGTTGTGTTGTTGTCATTAATGTCAATATTGATGGTTGTCATTGATGTTAACACAAAGGAGATTGTTGATAATTGTTGGCAACATTGAATGTTAGTTGTAATTGATTGCATGCCTTATCAAAGAAGAGAAGAAGTGATGAAGTTCATGGTTGGATGTCATTCCTTATCAAAGTTCATGGTTGGATGTCATGACTTATCAAATAAGAGAAGAGTTGAAGAAGTTCATGGTTGGATGTCATGCCATATCAAAGAAGTACTATTGTTAATGTTCATATAATGCATTATTATTGTAAGCAGATTTTTTTCA
Source organism: Sequoia sempervirens (assembly GCA_007258455.2). Classification (NCBI taxonomy): domain Eukaryota; kingdom Viridiplantae; phylum Streptophyta; class Pinopsida; order Cupressales; family Cupressaceae; genus Sequoia; species Sequoia sempervirens. The sequence goes on from VDFB02000007.1 coordinate 2,628,120, forward strand.
TGATAATATATTAAGATGAGGATTAGAAGCATGAATAATGTTGGAGATATGTTTTTGAAGGTATGTAGTCTATCTCTTTCCCTCTCCTAATGTTCGTTTCATGATAATTTATTAAGATGAGGATTAGAAGCATGAATAATGTTGGAGATATGTTTTTGAAGGTTCGTAGTCTGTCTCTTTCCCTCTCCGTAGTCTAAAAGGAAGTTTTGGTCTCAACAAGTTGCTCAAATGTTTTTGATTCAGGAAGCCACATTAAAGTTTGTTTGGGAGAATGCTCTGCATTCCTCTGTTGTTGCAGTTTTGGTCTTGTAGTTTGGTATTAAATGCCAGCTCTCTATGTACGTTGCACTCCTATATTTTTAGGTCACATGTGGCGTTGAGGAGGTTCTTGTGAATTACAAAAGGTTGGTAGTGTTGCTAGTTGTCTGGACTAGTCCAGGAAATGCTCCACATTGAGGTCTCTACTCCTACAGCTTGGTGAATGTGCTCACAACATTCGTGCAATGTCTCAGTTCCAATCTCATAAACTAAAGTGGTATGCAAGTTTTTCTACATATGTTACATCATCCTATTATGTATTGTGTGTTTCCTAAACAGAGCTTTTTGTACCTATTTGGTCTACGATGGTTGTTGATGGCATGATAGTATGAAAGAAGTGTATAGAAGTGATGTTAGATGTTTAAGGAACATCCCTATGTGATTTTCACATTGCTAATTAGTCGCTTTGATGCCACATTGTGTCTTGAGTTGTATTTTTGGGTTATTTGTGGATATCTAGTCGACAAGGCTTGTTCCTTTGCTTGGGTCATGTGCTTAGGGGGTTGTTCCAGCAATGGAAGATGTGTCATAATAGATTTGGGTCCTGACCTATCCTGTTTAGGACCACATCAAGTAAATTCAATTGAAAGAGTGTTTCTGGGCCGACTAGTTATGTGCTTCAATGTCTCATCCCCACATTTCCTTGATGCCAAATTAGGTTGATGTGTGACTACATGTAAATCATTTTGGATCACATTGAAAGAAGTGTTAATATTTTTTTGGTACTTTCTATCCTCAAGATAGGACCGCATCTTGCTTTGGTGGCTGACTAGTTGAATTCATGTTGTTTATTCTTTTCCTGGCTGACCTAATTGAAGAATTAAAGTGTTGTAGTGGATATAAATGCAAGATAATTTTATTGCAACACAATGGAGAAGTATACAAGTGCAAAAAAGTGTGTGAGAGACCTATATTGAATATCCAAGAGAGATCTTGCTAAATATTATGAAAGGAAATATAAATTAAGCTTGAACACCTCAGTCAACAGAGAGTTGTGTTGGAAATATCTGTAATTCTCTTATAAATATTTTGTATCCTACGATGAGTTAGCGAATCTCATCAGGTCATTTGTATCTTTCTCTAAGGCAATGAGCTTTCTTGAGAGTTTTTTCGCAATGAGCCTTATATTGTGAGTTAACTCTCACAATGGTTTTTCCCTCATTAGGTTTTCCACATAAATCTAGTGTATCCTTGTGCATGTGTCTGTTCTCTATCTCTTTCTCTTTACTATTGATATGATTTATACTATATCTTTCATTGGTAAAGTTTGTTGAAGGTGTTAAATTTTCAAATTGCTATATTCTTCTCTATTACTACCATGCTTAAAGTCTTATCTTTATTTGCTAAAAGAGTTTGAGTTGTGTTGAAAGTTTCAAGTTCTATAAGGGGTTAAGTTTTATGTAGACTAATTCACCCCCCCACTCTCAAAGTGTTCAACAATTGGTATCAAAGCCAAGTTCCTCTATAGAAGCTTAATAGCTTGAGGCAAAGATTTGGCATGGTACATGATGGTTCATACAAGGGCCCTAGGTTTGATGGGACTAATTATGCATTCTAGAAATTGGGGATGGAAGGATACCTAAAATCTCTAATTAGGTTTGGGGTGTGGCAATCAGTAAAAAGTGGTTATGTTGCTCCAACCACTCCTCCTCTTACATATTCATCTGAAATAAAATTATATGAATGCAATGAAAAAGCCAAGAATTCCATCTTGTGTGGGTTGGTTGATTCAAAAATTTTGAAGGTAATGAATTGTAGTTTCACCAAAGATGTTTGGGAAAAGCTCAGTAGCATCTATGAAGGATACAAAGTGAAGAAAGCTAAGATGTAGATCTTCAAAAGTATATTTGAGACTCTAAAGATGACCGAAGATGAAGACATTGCAAGTTATATGCTCTGGGTACAAGAAATTATCTCTAGCATCTCAAGACTTGGTGGAGAAGTAAAAGAAAGTGAAATTGTAAAGAAGGTTTTGAGATCTCTCCCAAAATATTATAGTCACAAAGTATCAGCAATTGAAGAATCTAAAGATTTGGATCAGTATTTAGTTGATGAGATTATTGATACCCTTACTTCCTTTGAGATGAGATAGTTTGGTCAAGATGCTAAAAAAAAAGAAGTTGCTTTCAAAGTTAACAAAAAGATTGAATATAAAGTTGTGGATCAAATTGATGAACTTGATGAAGTTGAAGCAAACTTTATGAGAAGACTAAAGAAATGTATTGTCAAGTACAAAGGTAAGTTACCTTTTAAATGTTTCAATTGTGGAAGAATATGTCATTTTGCATCCAAATGTCCTTATAAAGAATTAGATGACAACAATAAAAGAGATAACTTCAAGAAGGGTCTATATTCCAAAGAGATTAGTGGTTCATCTGGAGATGAAGAGAATGATTCAAATAATGGAACTCTCTTTATGGATTTCAATACTATTGATAGAAAGTATAATGTTGAGATATGTAAGGAGTCAAGATCCTTAAGTGATGAAGACATATTTTCCTCTAATCCAAATCTGGAATCTATGGAACTTGAAGGTTGAGACTTTAATTCAGATGAATGGGGGATTGACTTTGAAGGAAAACTCTAGTCTGCATTGGAAGACTTCAATGAAGAAAAAGGTCTAAATTAGAAATCTGAAATCTTGCTTATAAAATCAAAAGAAGAGTCTAACAAATTGAGAATTCAAGTAAAAGAAGGTAAAAGATATGAAATCAAACTAAAAGACACATAAGATGTGATCTTTGATTTGAAAATAAAGGTTGAAGAAGGAAAGAGGACTAAATATTGCTTCAATATCAAACTCAAAGAGAATTCTTCTAAATGCTTAAAGCTTGAAGAATAAAATACCATCCTAAGGAATGCCTTGAAAAGAGAAAAGGAAAAAATTGACATAGAAGAGAAGTCTAGTCCAAACAGTTCAAAATCAAATCAAATGACTAAAAAAAAGGAGAGTCTACCTTGAAGACTCTAAGAAGAATGCCCCCAGAGATACAAGGAATATTCATAATGGCGAGAAAGAAGGTAGATCCACTTCTAATCGAAAGCAAAAAGGTTTTAGAAGTGCTCCATCAGAAAAACAGCATGCTCCTAATAGCTTCAATCAATCCTTTCAACTTGTTACTAATTTTCTTGCAAAATTTTTGGGCATAAGGCTATTGATTGTAGAGTTAGACAAAGAAGGAATAACAACATAGGAAGAAGGTCTTTCCTACCTCAAAGAAATAATACTATGTTATTTCATGGATATTTCTTTGCTTGCAACAACTATGGTCACAAGGTTGATGAGTGTAGATCTAAAGTGAAGAGGAACAACTATGTTCTAGAGCACAATGTTGTGTGCTATAAGTGTAATAATATGGGACATAAGGAAAACTATTGTAGAAATGGTTTTGTGATGCCATCTGCTTAGTATCAGAAAAAGGATGAACCCCTTAATCAACAAAAGAAGGGAAATGAAAAAGTTTGGAAAGAAGACCATGAGAAGAAGGATGATACCACATTTGTGCACTCTACACAAGATTCTAAGACAAATTGAGATAGAGATCTTAGGGGGAGATTTCTCTTGTAGAATATTTTTTCCCCCTAAAAAGGAAAAGGTGTTGAAATTCTCAACATGAATGAAGATTTGGATCTGAACATTTGGTAATGCAGATCTATTGAAATCTTTGGTGGAAGTAAAATATGTGTGGAAGATCAGTATACCTATCTTAAGTAATATCTTTCCAGTTTTGTGTTCCACACATAAAGATATGTTTCAGAAAGGTGAAGAAGTCTGCTAAGACATTCACAATTTGGCAAAGTCATGGCCCGCTTTTCTCCATAGGAAATGGTTTTTCATGTAGACTAGAAGATAAGTTGAACAAGATGTGAAGGTGTTATATCCAAATTCTCAAGTCCTTACACCTTCTGAAGTAAAAGATGCAAGTGACAAAATTTTTTCCCATACTCTGGTAGGGTGAAGTGAAGATAAAGGCTTGCTAGAATGTTCTACATTCCTCAAGAAAGAATTTTGTGTCCATATTATGCTATGAGTGTCTACTAAAATAGTTTCAAAAGGTAGATGGTTCTAGATGCCTATATGCTTGATTTGAATCCAATCCTAAGCAATCTCGTGAGAAGGTTGTAAGAAGAATCTTCGGATATTAGAAGGGTACTCTGGATTATGGCCTATGGTATGTATAAAAAGGATCAAAATTTCTCTTTGAGTGCCTATATTGATGTTGATTGGGTAGGTTGTGTTGATGACTAAAGGAGTACGAGTGTAAGTAAATTCTTTTTGGGAGATAGATTGGTCTCATGGTTTAGTAAAAGCGGGATTTAGTGTCTTTATCCACAATAGAAGTAGAATATATTGTTGGAACATCTTGTTGCACTCAAGTGCTTTGGATAAAGTATAATTTGAAGGATGTGGAGGTGGTGTATGATGAACCTATTCATATACTATGTGACAATACAAGTGATATTAACATTTCTAAGAATTTGGTAATGTGTTCAAGGACTAAACACATCTCAATCCAGTACCATCTTCTAAGAGAGAAATTTATAGAATATGAAGTCAAAATAAAGTATGTACCTACAAAGCATCATATTGCAGATATCTTTACAAAGGATCCTTCAAAGAATACTTTTGAATATTTGAGGTAGAAGTTAGGGGTCATTGCCCCTCCTTGTTCTAACTAGATGCATAGATGGTGCATCTTTCCAAGGGGAGAAATTCATGTCATATCCTTTCTCCTAGATTGATGAGTGCTACCCTTTAGGGGGAGTTGGTATTAAGGGAGAGTCTTGAAACAATTGTACAGTTGTTGTATATAGAAGTGATGTTGGTCAAAGGGGGAGCATGTGTTGCTGCTTCAATAAAAGATCATTTTTTCCTTTGCTCCTAAAATAGAAAAATTCTTGTTGCCTTGTGCAAAAGTGTTTGGTCCTTTGTCCTTGATGTCAAAGGGGGAGAGTGAGAAGTGTGTTTCCATCAATTCCAAAGGGGGGGATTGTTGGAAATTGATGTAAGTGATGTCAACACTGATGGTTTTGTTTTTGTCATTGATGCCAACACTGATGGTTGTTGTTGATGTTAATAGTAAGGAGATTATTGGAAGTTATTGTCAACATTGATTATTAGTTGTAATTGATGTCATGCCTTATCAAAGAAGAGAAGAAGTGGTGAAGTTCATTGTTGGATTTCATGCCTTATCAAATTTCATGGTTGGATGTCATGCCTTATCAAAGAAGAATTGAAGAAGTTCATGGTTGGATTCCATGCCTTATCAAAGAATGCCTTATCAAAGTTCATGGTTGGATATCATGACTTATCAATGAAGAGAAGAGTTGAAGAAGTTAATGGTTGGATGTCATGTCATATCAAAGAAGTGCTATTGTTGATGTTCATATAATGCATTATTACTATTAGCAGAGTTGTTTTCATGATAATATATTAAGATGAGGATTAGAAGCATGAATAATGTTGGAGAGATGTTGTTGAAGTTCTACAGTCTGTCTCTTACTCTCTCCTAATGTTCCTGATAATATTATGTGTTGCTAAAAGGAAGTTCTAGTCTCCACAAGTTGCTCAAATGTTTATGATTTGAGAAGCTGCATTGAAGTCTGTCTAGGAGAATTCTCCACATTCCTCCACTATTGTAGTTTTGGTCTTGCAGTTTGGTATTCAATGTCAATGCTTTGTGTATGTTGTACTCCTATATTTTTAGGTCACCTATGTTTCCCAGGAGATTCTTGTGAAGTGCATAAGGTTGGAAGTGTTGCTAGTTGTCTGGACTGGTCCAAAAAATGCTTCAAATTTCTTCGCATTGAGGTATTTGCTCCTACGACTTGGTGAATGTGCTCACAATGTCTATGCAATGTCTCAATTCCAATATCATATGTTGAACTGGTCCATAAGCTATTCTATAAATGTTACATCATCTAGTTATGTATTATGTGTTTCTTGAACAGAGTTTTTTATACCTATTTGGTATGCAATGGTTGTTGATGGCATGACAGTATGAAATAAGTGTATGTAAGTGATGTTGAATGTTTAAGGAACATCCCTATGTGATCCATATGTTGCTAACTAGTTGATTTGGTGTTGCATTATGTATTAAGTTAGCTTTCTGGGTTATTTGTGGATATATGTTTGTCAAGGCTTGTTCCTTTGCTTGAGTCATGTGCTTGGGGGGCTACGCTAATAATGGAAGATGTGTCATCATAGATTTGGGTCCTGACCTATCTTGTTTAGGACCACATCAAGTAAATTCAATTGAAAGAGTGTTTGTGGTTTGGTTGGTTATGTGCTTCAATATCTTATCCACATGTTTCCTTGATGTTGACTTAGGTTGACGTGTGCCTACGTGTAAATAATTTTAGATCACATTGAAAGAAGTGTTAATATTGTTTTTGGTCCTCTCTATCCTCAAGATAGGACCAAATCATGCTTTGGTGACCGACCAGTTCAATTCATTTTTTATTCTCTTCTTGGCCGACCTAATTGAAGAATTAAAGTGCTATGGTGGATATAAATGCAATATCATTTCATTGCAACACGATGGAGAAATCTATGACAATTTCTATTTGAATGCTTAACGATTACAATGATTAATCAAAGCTTTAAAAACTAATTAATTTAACTGAAATGCTTAAATGAACAAACCATAAAAAATGTGATGAACAAAATGGAAGAGAAAGAAGACAAAATGACGGTTGATAATTGGAGTTCGCCGAATCGGCTACGTCTCTGGGCCCCTCTCCAACAAAGTGACTGATCCTATTATGCTTCAAAATCAGGATTACAAGGCTACATCAACATTACAACTCCATTTCCTTCCAACACAATGACAACATTCTCTCATTGCACAGAAATGGATACAAAAGTCTTCTGATCATTCTCTCCTTGCTCATCACCTGGATGCCTAACTCTCACATTTCCACCCTTTTTATACAAAAATTTTACCCAATATGGTCTTTAACCATATGATTACAAAATATCTCTTTACAAGTAAGAATTTCAACCAATCCCCCTTTTTACATATTAAAATCATAATTAATCTCCTCAATATAATGTAAATATTATTTGGGCCCTTCAATTTTCTTATTCTTGGGATTCTTTAATCTTGGGAGATTAATTTTTAATCTTTTAAAAGTTTAGGAGATTAATTTGTTTAAATTTAGAGGGAAATTATTTAAATAAAGGGTAATCAGTTTTGAGAAGTTGTTTAAAAACAACTTTATCCCACCTATATCCCGAAATATTTGGTGGCCTAATGGTGAGGAATAATTTTAGGGGTCGGGTGGTCGACCCCCACCCTTTATTCATTTTTATCCACCGATTTTGAATTTTGAGTTGTTAAAACAAACAGGTGGCACAATTGGTTTAGCGCATAATGTGCAACCTAACGGTGGAGACTTTACATTGTGCCTGGGAGGTGTGGGGGTCGAATCCCATCTCCTACACTTTTAGTGAATTGCAACCAACCAATTGACCGGAGGAGAGGAGAGGAGAGAGTAGGGTTCCACGTGGTGCATCGAGGAGGTTCCACGTGGCACAGTATAATTCACTGCCAAAGATTGAGTCAAGAACACATCAGCATGCCATGCGTCCACCACACACCTATCCAATCAGTGTACGAAGCCACGTCATCTGACCAGTCACCAGTGCGGAATGCCACGTGTCAACATGTGATTGGTCCACCTCATATGTCGTACAATATGAATTGTCGCGTCAACATGCTGACGACAGCATTCATACAGTCCACTAACAAAGTCAACCCTAAGGTTTGACCGGTTGTAACTTCTGTGTACGGGCTCGAATTTCGGCAACATGAGTGGCATTGGGTTCGTATCAAAGAGCTCTTCGTTTTGGCATCGATTTTGTTGAATTCTAAGAAAGTGAATTTTTTCACCTTTCTGGACAGCCTCAAGTGCCTATTTGACCCATACTTTGACTCGCCATAACTCGGGCATACAAATTCCTTTTGAGCCATTCAAGTTATGTTGGACTCAAATTTTGGAGCTCTTCGACATGGTGTAGAATTCTAGAGCATAAGGAACACTTCAATTTTCACTAAAGAGTATCCCCCTGGATCAGTGTACAAGTGTAAAAAAGTGCATGAGCGAGCTATATTGAATATCTAGCAGAGATAGTGATAAATATTTTGAAAGGAAAGATAGATTGAGCTTGAACACCTTAGTCAACAGAGAGTTGTGTTGGAAATCTTTGTAATTCTCTTATAAATATTTTGTATTTTGCTTTGAGTTAGTGAATCTCATCAATTCATCTATATCTTGCTCCTGGAGTTGGTTAGTACTTCAATGTTGCAAGTCCTTTTTGTATCTTGCTCTAAGTCAATGAGCCTTCTTGTGAGTCTTTTGGTAGTGATCCTTATATTGTGAGTTAACTCTCACTATGTTTTTTCCCTCATTGGGTTTTCCATGTAAATCTGGTGTCTCCTTGTGCATGTGTGTGTTCTTTGTCTCTTTCTCTTTATTGTTGATCTAATTTCTACTATAAATTTCATTGGTAAAGTTTGCTAAAGGTGTTAAAGATTCAAATTGCTATATTCTTCTTTGTTACTACCTTGCTTAAAGTTATATCTTTGTCTGCTAAAAGAGTTTGAGTTGTGTTGAAAGTTTCAAGTTTCAGAAGGGGTTAAGTTTTGTGTAGACTGATACACCCCCCCTCTTAGTCTCTGAAAGTGTTCAACAAGAGTATGGGTTATTATTACTTAAGGTTTTTATTTGACCAAATACACTAAGGATCCACTTTTTGTGCTCTCTTGCGAAGCAACTCAACCCCCACCAAGATACCCCATAATATCTACTTTATTTGTAGTAACAATTTTCACAAGAAAAATCTTCACCCATCCTAGTATACAATGGCCTATTCGAATATTCATAGCTATTTGAAAGATTCCTAAGACATTAAATTGTTTAAACTAGCTCTTGATTGGTCATGTGAAAATTTTGGAAAGTTTACATTGATTGATTCACAATGTTTTTCAACTTTACATCTTTATTTTTGAAGCTTGCATGCAATAGGATTGTTTGAACAATCAATTAATTTTGAGGAAGTTTGAGTTATCAAATTAATATTATGAGATTCTTTCCCTTTCTTTTGATTTTAAGGCACATTCCATATTAGAGTGTATTTTATTATTACTCTTGGTTGCTTATGGTTATAAGCATTCGAACAAAATAGGTAAATCCAAAAACTACAATACTAAAATTGGAAGAAAATTATTAGTTTTGGTCCATGGATATTTAGTTTATTTCATTATCAATAGAACCTACTATTTTGCAAAAAAAATTAAAAAATCTAAATTTAGTTTTTAACACTTTGTTCCTTTTATTCACCATTTTCTCTATTTTTGTGCCAATTATTTATAAACAAGATTTATCTTCACCAAGTTTTACAATAAATCACTTTATAAATTCATTCTTAACAAAACTACTAATCAATTTATTGCAAGAACTTGCATGCCAAAGCCATTTTATTCAAGCTATTGACTAGTTTCTTACATAGAACCCATTTATAAAGGCTTGCTTTTCACTATAGTCTAGAGAATATTTATTTTTTATTAAGGGAAAGAATCATTTTTTGTGTCAATGAATTTTTTGGTGTATTCTCTCTCCTTGCATTGAAAGGTGATTTTGGAGATCAAAAACCTCACATTATAATTTTTTGTTTTTTAGATTAGTTCCTAAGGAAGTTAAGAGTGTAAGCCCTTCCCTTGTGTCACAAGGAAATATTGGGTGACCAAAAAAACTTAGTGTTCCTTTCTTCTATGGACATTCCTAAGGATTTCATCACGTTAGGATATGATGCAAACCCTCATGTTATAATGGTGCATATAAATTTGGGGGAGAAATACTCACCCATTGGGATATTTATCATTTATAGCTAAGCTTACAAGAAATTTATACCTTACAAAGTGAATGAGTGTGGGTTACCCTCTCAAACCAAACCATAATGCATACCCCTCTTATTTCATAAAATCAAGCCTCGTGTACTTTCAAATATATATAGGATATCCCTTTATTAAGCCTAGAAAGTCTAGTTTAAGATTTTTCATCCATATTTTTTTGTGGTACATCAATAAGTAGTTACCTCCAAGAAGTTACTCACATCATATACCTAATTTGTTGAGATAAATCTTACTTGGGGAAAAGAATCAACCTCCATGTTAAGGGGGTAAAGATGAAAAAAATATCTTTGTATTCCCTAGCTATATGCAACTTAGTGGATAGTATATTGGAAAGGCCACATAAATTAACACTCCCACTTTAATAATTCTAGGTTGTACTAGTGGCTGATGTGTCTTCTTGTGAGAAACCCCTGAATAGCCAATAAATAAAAATTCCTCAAAATTTTCAACCAAAAAAAATCTGTTATTTCTTTGTCTTTCACCTCTTGTTAAGGTTTAAACATCAACCATCCTCCACCAAATAAACTAAAATCCAACAACCACCAAATCTATATTTTAAACATTAGGAACTTATCATCCAAAATCCAACCGTCCTAACCCAAAATTTGCATCCAAAATACACCAAATCCAACTCCAAAAATCTACCAAATACCTTCAACCAAATACATAATCCTCACCCAAAATCTCATCCTAACATCATCATATTTCATACTATGATCCCCTAATTCAAATCCCTTCATTAGGACAAAACCATAACCAATCTCATCCAAACTCAACCTAAACATAAAACCAAATCCAAACCAAATGATATCTCACCTAATCTAAATCATATCTTTCTTGAAGTCAAGATCCCATCACACTATCCCCAATTCTTGTATTCTTAAAAAAATTGCCTATCCTAAGTAGAAATATATAATTGAGTCCAATCCACTCAAATAAACTTATCCAACCTTAGATGAAATTATCTTAGGAATTGTCCTATCCTAAATTAACTAATCCAAGAATCCCAAACAACATTTCTTGATAGATCTCTTATCTCAAGTATAAAAGATTTAATCATCCATCCAAAGTATTGACTAAAATCTACCTTTAATTTAGGAAACTCTCACCCCAACCTTCTGCATTTAACATTTTCCAATCCAAATTCACTCTAATTATCATTTCCAAATTAGCCCCATAAAATATCTAAATCATAAACCTTAGCCAATTCTTCCATCATCCAACTTCCACCCTCACCTTACAAAATGTTCGTTATTGGGTTAGCCATATACTTTACATATTTTTAGCAATTGACATGACATAATCATAAAATGATACAAATCTTATATAAGAATATACAACACACTAGAACACCCTTATTTACGATTTTTTACTAAGGTGACATCTAAGACTCCTCAAATTATGTGATATTTAATACTGAGCAAATCTTAAAATCTCTACCTTCATCACAAGAAGAATGAAAAATATTGTGACAATAATTTATTATCGTATACTAAAGATACTAAGAGTATTTATTTCTATATACTAGAGATATTGAAATATTTTTCTATATTAGCACTAAATAGCAAAGAATTTTTTTGTAAGAATAAAGATACTTATATAGAAGATACTAGAGATATTGAAGATATTGAGGATATTGAGGAATAATTTCCTTTAAGTTATCACTCTTTAAATAAAGAAAGAAATGAGTATTTCGACATTAATGTAAAACTAATAAAGAGTACACTTAATCTAGGAAAGGAAGAATTTATAGAAACAAAAGAACAATCTTATGAAGATTATAACACTTCCTATAAAAAAGAAATAGGTTTACTTGATGCTATTCAAATAGGTGTAGGTGAAGTAAATGGTATTACTGTCGCAATCAGAGTTATGGATTTTCAATTCATGGGAGGCAGTATGGGCTTGGTAGTGGGTGAAAAAACTATTTAATATAGTATGCTACTGAGAATTTTATTCCATTAATTCTCATTTGTGCTTTTGGTGGAGTGTGCATGCAAGAAGGAAGTTTTAGCTTAATGCAAATGAATAAAATAGTCGTTGTGTTGCATACACATCATCTGACTTTTCCACATCTACAACTAAAACTTTCGATGTAATTTGGTGAACAATAATTTCTATATGTTTATTAGAAATTTGTACCCCTTGGGATCAATAAACCCTTTGAATTTTATTGACCAACCGATTCTGACTATGCTCCATAGTTATTCTAACACTATTGAATGACCCCCAAAAGTTTCAAAAAAATATTTCCAAATGTTTGTTCAATCTTTTATTTTTATTTTTATTTCGTGTCACCAATCACTAGATTGCAAAAAAGAAAGAACATGGAACAAAATAATGAAAATAATTTTGCAACTAGTTAAAACCATTATACTCAAGGTGAAATCTCAAAGAAACAAATCTATCACAATACAATCATGAACAAGAAAGACATTAAAAACTTGAGTTTTCTCCTTGATTTATGGGCTTACTAAATAATGATACCACACATGCTTAGATCACCTTGAAAACTTAAATGTGAATTATTTCCTAGAACAACTAATCAAGGAGGAATCCAAGCTATCCCCTCATTTTGACCCATCCAAAATCAATAGCCTTGTTTGGAAATATCCCACAATTGCATCCATATTCAAAAAACCATGGGTTATCCACCCACATAAACAACTCAAACCCTTCTAATAATTATACCACTCAAAATATGGTGTTTTCCACCTTTCCTCCATAATCCAGTCTTCCCACTTTGAATGTACCTAAAATATAGTGGCATCAATATCAATCCACTCATGATCACTTCTCATCCACCTCACAAAAAAACAATGCATACCATATTCAAACTTCATTTATCCTAATACACATCACAATCACATCAGCTCTAATAAATTAAAATATTCATCCTCCATCTACTCCCCCTCAAACAATATTTCCATTCATATCCCAATTTTTCCAATCATTACCACCCATATCATACCACAACCAACACTTCCCCAACAAATAATGGTATCACCTTGTATATCTTATCATTCATCATTCTATCCTCCTCTAACATCATATTCTTCAACATATTTTCCACCCACAACATCGTATCCTCCCCCAACAACACATCAAGCAATACCTTGTCCTCTTACAACATCATACCCTCTAATTATTTCATATCCTCCCATGATAGGATATGTTTCTCAACCACCATCACACCAATGAAAATGTGTCTTGACAATAAACACATTTCAATCAACCCATCAATAACCAACATATCACACCAACCCAATTTACCCTCCAAACCCAACTCCTAAGAATCCCTTTGCCAAAGAGAGACAAGAAATGAACTTGAAGATGTTACAAATAGGGACATTAACTAGAATAAAACATATGAATTTGAAGAATTTTTTCCCCACCCCTTCGATAGATCAATAATGATGGTTCATTTCCCCAAAAATGTCAAAGTACCAAAATGTGACAAAATATAAGGGAAAGAGAGACCCCTAATATCATCTCAAGGAATTATTCATGATGTGTTAAGATATTTCCTATAGTAACCTATACCTAATAAGACTCTTCCCTTGAAGTTTGGGAGGACAAGTACTTGAGTGGTTCTTGCACTTACCTCAAGAATCCATTGCATATTTCTTTTACTTGGTTGAGAAATTTGTAACTCATTTCTCATAAAATGTTGAAAATAAACCAACAATGCTTGATTTCTGCAATGCCAAACAACATAATGATGAGAGTTTTTTACCTTCGTACAATAATGGAGGAGTATCACAAGTCACTTTCCTTTTCCTATACCAACCAAAAACTTGTTAGTATTTTTCATCACAAACCTTAATCAAGAAATGGTATTTCACTTATAAGTTCATTATGTATCATTTTTGCCAAAATCATTGAAAATAGGGTCACCATCAAAAAATCCCTTATTGATAAAGCTTTGAACAAAATTTACAACAAATACAAAGATAATAACAATCAAACCAATGACAATTCATGATTCTAGGCTAAGAATAAAAACATACTCAATGATGGGGTAACATACTCCAAACTCTTTTAGGCTACAAAAACAACATGAGAGCAAGCAACCCCAATGTATAAAATTTCTAAAATAAAACACATGTTTATATACCACAAGGACAACCAAAACTACCTAATAATAAGACATAAATACACTTCCTTGGGGGAACCTATAGAAGTGGTGTTTCAAAAAATCATCCAAGCTAACATGATTAAATTTTCACATACACAACCATTTAACAAGAATAAATCCACACCTACATGGTATAAAGACACTAAGTATTGTGAGTACCATCACATTAAATTCCATACCATATTGAAGTGCATGAAACTTAAAAATTATATCCAAGATCTCATTGATCATGGTGAGATCGAAGTGGAAGGTCATATATCCTCTTCGCCTAATGAGAAATCCATCATATATCAAGATACTTTCCCAAAGTATGATCAAAACCATCTCTCCACATCCAAGAAAGTCTCATCCTAAAATAATTTCACTAATAGCATACATACTAATAAACCATCCACATCATACAATTTTGTAGTAGGCCATATTAAAGAGGCTTACATACAAGTGGTAACCATAAAAATAAAAAAAATGAAAATTGTTTCATCACCACCAAGTGTGGTCGGGTACCATCCAAGGGGACTCCTCATCCCCTCAATAGGCCACCCAGTATAATATCTTAAAATTTCTCAAGAATACTCTAGTGTAAATATCCATTCTAGAGCTTCTCAAATCATTACCTATTCACAAGGAATATTGGAACATGCCTTATGGGAGTTGTGAGTCCTTGATGACATCAACCTTGATCAATTTGAAGCCCTAGTGGGACAATTACCTCTTCATATTATCTTTCATTTAGTCCAAATGATATGTCTCCTATTGATCCATCACACACCAAGGCATTCCATATTAAATTCATAGTGAATAAGCATAAAGTTAAATGATTCCTAAATAGATGGTGGGTCTAGTTTAAATATTTGTACATAAAAAATAGTCAAACAATTCAAATATTTTGATAAAACTATTGAACCAAAAAATAAGATAATGATTAGAGCCTATGATGATGCAAAAAAATAATTCTAGGGTACCATTTGGTGTCCTGTTTAGGTAGGTCTCACAATATAGCAAACCAAGTTCCATGTTCTTAACCTTGAGCTTCATTACAACCTTCTCCTTGGTCACCTATGGATTCAATCCATTCATGATATTCCATCCACTTATCACCAATGTATCAAATTTATCCATAATGGTGTAGATCCCATCACTATCCTAATATTGGCATCCCCATCCCCTTTCCATCATTTCCATCCTCATCCTATGTTCATCCTACCACTTTGGCATCATCACCATCCATTGATATTTCTCTGTAAAGAAATGCCAAGATCATCAATAAGGGATGTGGTGAGTATGAAATCCATAATTTTTTCTATGAAGGTTATCTCCTATCTCTTTGTGCTCCTATGGAAAACCTCAAAGACACATTAATAAAGCAACTAAGGTACTCTAATGTGGTACAAAAACCTTTCTTCAACATTGCCTCTTGGATGATGAGATCACTGGTAATGAAATTAACTCTTGGCTCTACAAAGTTGAATAATTTGCATCACTTTTTCTTTATGGAACCCATCCTACAACACTCTAAATATGTTAAAAAATGGGCTACAAAGGCAAAGGCAAAGGCCTCGATAATATGAACAAGGAATTCTTGATATGCTCACCATCAAGGTTAATTGCTACATATTTTGTTTAGAATACATGTCTCTAGATGAATAATATTGTGGTATCAACCTTTCACACTATAGGAGGATCCTTTTTCATTATTAAACACGTCAAAGGATAGGACATCAAAGACTTATTTGTTGAATTTTCCACCTTTTTCCATGATATGACCATTTGCACTATCACTCCCAACATTGAACCTTAAATAGAACTTCCTAGATCATTCATATAGATCTCATTGCTTGGGACCAACAAGATCCTATATCTTTAGACATGTTCAAAATGATGAAGCCATAGCTAAATTTGTGTGACTCTATTATGACATTACAATAAATGAACACAAGAAAGGTTTGAAAATTGTAAGGAAAGCTAGGTACGGAAATTCCTTCCTAATGCCAATTCTTAGAAGAGAAATACAGATAGTACATTCAATTTATATTATAGTTCATTAAAGATGCACATTCACAAGTAACATAATAGACAATTAAACAACACACACATAATTGAACACCAATTTTACATGAGAAAACCCTTATGGGAGAAAAACCCACACACCAAGCAAGATCTCTTTGTATTACAGTAAAAGAACATTTACATACAAAGTCACAAAACTATGCATCTAGGTGTTAATTCACAGTATTAATTTCAGTAGCATTACATTTCCCTAATCAACCTCGCTTCAGTTCAATTCGAACCACACAACTCTCTCACCATTACAGAATGTACAATGTTGATACAACATTCGTTCTACATTCCAAAATCACCAAGGAACTATTCGATTCAAATACCATATGCAATTGTACACAAACTATCTAACTGTCAATACCCATCGAGCTATCGATGAGACTTCATTCAAACTCTCTCTGAACTCTCAAAGTCATATCGACATCCACACTGTTTTCCAAATCATACATTGCTTAGCCAATTCTCATTCTCCTGCGGAAGTCACTCAGGACCCACCATAAGAGGCACAGGATAGTGAGTGTTGTTGGATCATTCTAATTACAACCGTTGATCAAATATATATATATATATATATATATCACCATATCGATGAGACAATACATTGTCTTCCACCGATATAAGGATGTCACTCTGATGAGGATCATACTGCCCCATCTAGTCCCTATTGCCATGTCACTACCATAGACCACTGGCTTATCAACCCGTTAGAGGGACTTGAGATAGGGTCCCATCGATATCATGAAGTCCTACCGATGAGAACCCTTTACACCGTGCTCACACTATTCCATCAGTCCATCGAGGAGACCCTGGAAGAAGTCCCCCAAAAACTTCAAGTCACCCTGACGGAAGTTCTATCGGTGCATCGAGGAGACCCCAATCAAGGTCCCTTTGAAGCCCATGACTCCCAACAAAAATATTAACTCTTGCTAACAAAGAATACACCACACCAAATGGAATGTCATCGGTCCATCGAGGGGACAGATAATAAGGTCTCACTGATGAAGAAGAGTTAGCCTAATAAGGAAGATAAATCAATGTTGCAAAGGTATAACACAAACTAGTAAGTTGAGACACAATTTCCAACATGCTCCCACTTGACGAAGACTTACTGGCTTCTTCAAAACTTGAAGTTGTTGAATATTATAGACCCCAAGGACCATAGAATTGGCACACCACTTATACTTGTCTATGCTCATAGGTTTATTCAATGCATCCATGACATTTTCCAGAGTATCCACTTTTTCTAGATTAGCCTATCCATCCTCCACCATATCGCGAACAAAATGATATTGAACATCGATATGCTTCATCCTAGCATGGAAAGTGGGATTTTTCGCTAAACCAATAGGACAATGACTTTCACAACAAATAGTAATCTTCCCTACATTAAATCCAATATCAGAACACAAACGTTTAAGTCAAACAGCTTCCTTGCAGGCGTGTGTTGTTGTCATGTACTCTGCTTTAGTAGTAGATAAAGTGACTACATCCTATCGCTTGCTCATCCAACTTATGGCACCACCAAATAATGTGAAGTTGTATACACTGGTGGATCTTCTATTTTCAATGTCCCTTGCCCAATCAGAATCCACATATCCACGAATGCTAATTGAACTCTCTGATTCAATTAAGTTACCATGATAACATAAAGCATACTCAGAGGTACCCTTCAAATACCCAAAAACTCTTTTCACAACATCCCAATGTGTCTTCCCTGGATTAGCCATAAACCGACTAAGTACTCCCACTACTTGGGAAATGTCTGGCCTAATATAGACCATCGAGTACATTAAACTGCCAACCGCACTTGCATAAGGCACTCTAGTCATGTCCTCCATCTTCATAGGATATTTTGGACAATCTTCAATAGATAGTTTTGTTCCCTGTAACACTATAAAAACTAACTATTTGCAATCTATCATGTTAAACCTCTCAAGGACAATATTGATATACTTACTCTAAATGAGCCAAAGTTTTCTAACATCTCTATCCATTCTGATTTCCATCCCTAGAATATACCTTGTTGTACCTAAATCTTTCATTTCAAACTGTGTTGACAACTGAGATTTTAAATCAGAAATCATACCCTTGCTATTCTCAAAGAATAACATGTCATCTACATACAAGGCTATAATAAGTAATTGACCATTTTCAAATTTAAAATACACACAATGATCTGATTTTGATCTTACAAATCCCAATAAAAACACAAACGTGTAAAACTTTTGGTACCACATCCTAGGTGATTATTTTAAACCATACATAGATTTCTTTAACTTGCAAACCAAATTTTCTTTACCTCTTCCAACGGAGTGCTCTGGCTAGGACATATAAATCTCTTCTTCCAAATCTTCATGAAGAAATGTTGTCTTCACATCCATCTGCTCAATCTCTAAGCCATACGCAGTTGCAAGTGACAATAGAAATCTGATAGATGTCAGCTTAGCTACAAGAGAAGATATTTCTCAATAATCAATTCCCTCTACCTGGGAATAACCTTTCATGACCAACCTAGCTTTATACTTCTCCATACAACCGTCTAGACCAATTTTCTTTTTAAATACCCATTTACATCCAACAGGCTTTCGACCTTCAAGCAAGGGTACCAAATCCCAGGTTTCATTCTTTTTCAATGATGCCATTTCTTTATTCATGGCCTCCAACCAGGAATATGAATCAAAAAATTTAATTTCCTCTTTCACAATCCTAGGATCATCAATGCTAGTAATCAAAGCATAGGCACAACTTGAATCCAACATGGAATATCCATACCTTTCAGGTTGTCGCTTCTCACATGTAGACCTCCTCATAGGCTGAGTGGTGCAGGAGCACCTTAGGTTCAGTAGGTTAAGTTCAAGTTGTAATTTTGGTTTTCTTATGTTGGTTTTATGTAATAAGGTCATCTAAGACCATTTTGGGTGTGTTAGAGTCCATATTAGTGTTATCAATAGTTTTGCACCCTGCTAAATACAATATTCAGCAAACTACTAAAACATGGAAACCTCTTTCAGATGTGGGTGATCTGCGCGAAAGAGGAATCTCCAGAGCGAGCTAGTTCTCCGAATGATAAGTCCTATTCTAAAACTCCAAGGGAAAAGGGATAAAAGATAAACTGAAAATAAATCTGAATCTAACTGATGATTAACTAAAACCTCTGACAGAAAAATGAAACCTGCCACTCACAACAATACCTTCACTACAATGATTCCTACAATCTCACCCAATACATGATTTCATCATTAATTCATATGAAGATTCAGAACTTCGAATACAACATATAACCTGAAAACATGAAAACTTGTGCAGAAGAACTCATAAAGACAAGACATTAAGGTTTCAAACTTGAACACACAAAATATCAAACTGTTGTTACCAGTCTTGAGACAAGAAAGTGGAAAGAAGAACTCTGCTGTATTATTGGAACTGAAAGAGTGTCAATCTGTCAAAACTGAGTACAATGTTCACAAGCTCAAAAAAATGCATAAGAGCAGGAACTCTGATCTGAACTACTGAGAGAGGAGAGCTAAAAAACTAAGTCTATCAAAACATAGCTCTCAAGAAACCCTACTCCGAGCTCAGAAAAAGCTCAAGGAAAAAAGGCTTCAAACTGTCTCAAAAAACTGCCTAAAAGCATAAAAAAGCACAATGCTTTTATGATCACACTATCAAACCTCTAAAAATAGGTTGATCTTGCTTTAAAAGCTCAAAAAACACCTTATCTCTCTAAGATAGGTCTGAAATCCGACCAAGAGGAAAAGTCAACAAAAATCTACTAAAAATAGCAAGAAAACACAAAGCAATTTATAGAATATCGCTTTATGATTTTGCTTTACAAGATGCAGATTTGCACAATTAATCTATTTTTTGCAATTAAAGATTGAAAATCTTTTGCAAAAAAGAAATCTCCTTATTTCTCCATTACAATATCTCGATTTTCTCAAAAATCATTAAAACATTACACACCATATCTCTTCTCATCAACTTCTCTCATTGATTTCTCTAAAATCAATTAAAAAATAAGGAAACCTAAATGGATAATTGACCCAAAAAAGACCCTAAGTCATAAGGTATCCCACCATAACATTGTCATTGTTTTCTCATAAAAACAATAAATCTAGGATACTCAAAGTTCTAATTTTCTTTAAGCCACAAATGTGAATGTAACTCAAGCCTTAAAGACTTCAAACATAGTCAACCTAGGCATTTGAATTCGCCCTCCCTCAAAAATTAGCCTTCAGACTTTAATAAATCACAATGCAAGGATTAACCTAATTCGAAATTTCCATGTGCTATTGACCGAATATTCCAGATAATCATAAGGTTGGCTCGAATCAAGGCATTTGAAATGATAAACAAAACTTTGAAAGAAAACCCTAAAATCACTTCATTCTCACTTTGTGACTTCTTGGAAGAAGGATTTTCCTGGCAGAAGCACCGCCATCATGAAAGTTATGGTTTCAGCTTGAAATGCATATGTTCATCCTCAGATTTCTCCTCCAATCTGGTTGCCTCCTCTCTGCAACTCGTGGTAAGTTATTTTCATGCTTTTCCTGGCTTCTCTCTCAAGTCCATGAAAGCAAGAAACCATTTAAGGTTGTGCCCTTTGCATGTATTCTTTGTCTGATTCTTGAGTTTATTTTCCTCCTCTGTATTTGTTTGATCTCATTATGGCTGCCATTGGTGATTTCGAGCCAAAAGTTTGTAGTATTTTCCATTATCTTCACATGGACTCAAAAAGAGAAACTTTGCACAAAATCATTGTCTCCGAACTGGTGAAAATATATCCCAAACTATGAACTGGGTCGGTGAAATATTTAAAGGGGGTTTTCCGTCTTGATGTTTTCTAAATTTTGTACAAAAATATCACGAACCTAGATTGTACTTTTCGAGATATGATGAAAATTCGACTGCTCCCATTGAAAAAAATCTGCATTTTGCATTCTAAAGAAAACCCTCATGGGTATCTCGAAATCTCTAAGGAAAACTGCATTTTTCTTCTCCTCTGAAGCTCGATCTATCACAGAAATATGCACATGTTTGTATTAGACTGCTCTTGAATGTAAAACCCATATGGGTTATCCTGATTATTGCATTATTTCTATATTTTAAATATAACCCTAAAAATGGGTATTTGAGATTCAAACTACAAATTTATTTGTATGATATGAACTCGACCCAAAATAGGAACCTTATTCTGAACTTCTGAAACAAAATAATATCATGGGTTTTGGAGATTTTCAAAATAAAAGCATATATTCTTATTTTCTAACAGAGCTCGACCCCCCATCCTTTTCATTTTATCTTGCCATTTATAATAGACTCTCACCTGGGTATCACTGCACTGGAAATGTAAAGTCTCATGGCTATGTGTATTAAGAAAAAGATAATTGAAATGGTGATAAAATTGTATATTTTATTGTATTTACTCTTAGGATTTGACTCAAATAACCAGTGATGTTTCACTTTCACTTTAGTAACGAAAGGATGCCCTGAATATTTGTCTTTACTTTTAACCTCCTTAACATCTGTACATCTCAAAAGAAAACAACTCCCTGCATCACTACTGTTTGCTTTAATATGCTTTCAGAAATATAAAGGGACATGATGGAACAATAAGAATCTGTGTGCTTGTCCATATTCTTTGGCTCGCATTATTCGGTATTCCGTTTTGGCATTTCTGTAACTCTCTTTGATAGTTGTATAACACCTAAGCTCGATTCATAATTGTTTTTCCTTTTGATAAAACATCTGACCTCCCATCACAGAACTATCCTTGACATGGAGTTGTAGACTACCCTTAAAAAGAAAAACATCTAATGCACATTCTGAGAATACTCTCCAGGTACTTAGAATCATGGCAGAAAAAATGTAATACCTTGAGAAGGCTTTTGTATAAGATCATTGTGAAGAAGAGAATCTCCATGCTTGTATTATGCTTATACTTCAATGTCTTTCTGACACTCCTTAATCTTATCATAGCAACTTCTACCTTCTACTTTTGAACTCTGTAGAGATTGTTAAAATGAAAAATTGCATCACTATATGGACTGCACCCTATTCACAAGTTCATATGCATAACTGATAACTTCAGAAGCACCATTCTGGAAAGGAAAAACTTACTCTCCCCTTAACATACTGGAATGATCACTTTGTTATTACAATTCATGATGCAATATTTACTTTATCAGTCAACTGGGACTAGAAATTCATTCAATACTCAAATGCACTATCTGTGTTTGTATTCTTGAGCAACATGGTACTCATCATGCATTTTTATATTTCATCGTACAAACTGCTCTTAAAATCTATTCTCTTTGATGTTGAAAATTAAAACAAAACATTAAGGCATAATGTATGCCTGTTCATTATCCTTGATCAGTAATACTTGATGGAGATATACTCAGTTGAATTCCTTAAGTGAACTAAACTCACTGTTCACCTGTAGCCTTCAGAAAGCAATCTTGATCGTTATGAATGCACAGTTGGTTTCGTTGCTTGATGAATAACTCTGTTTTACTCTTTCAGTTGTATTTCATTGCATTCGATGTATATGATGAAGTATCTTTTAAAATCGGCCCATTTAATGAATAGGGCAGCATGCCGAGCTCTACCCTTGTGGGAGCCCGTTTTACTCCACATGCTTGGTCTTCAAATAACGTTCAGCTTCATGACTTTACCTATACCTGCACAAGGAAACAATGTTACCATAAAAAATAGAACATGTTGATCATGATATTGTTATTTCTCCTTCAGTTCAATTCTTCCATACTGCACTTAATTGATTGTTTCAATGTATTGCTAATAGCATGTTGTACTATTATGGGTGTTCCATATAAGTTACATCATAATTGGAGCCACTGACACCCTTGCTTTCCTCCTACAGGTTGACGAAGCTCAAGATGATGAGGTGCACCATTCAACATCAAGCGTTGATAATCAGGCAATGATGATTATGATGTTACTTATGTGTTTTCCTTTCGCATCTTCAGTAGTGCAATGTGCTATTAGAAATGTGTTGTCATAGTTATATCCACGGCTTGTGTGGATCTTTGATTTCAATTATGCTTTTCAATTGAAAAGAAAAATGCATTTAAATGCAAATGTTGTAATATCATTCTGATTCTTGAAATCAAATGAAGCCTTGTAAAAAATGAGTTTTTATGAAATAAAAGAAAGCATCTGAAATGCTATTTTGCTCATTTGGTTCAATTCTATATTTCTGCCATTTCTAGAACATCTTAATGGCATTCTGAAATCTCCATTTCTTCACTAAAATGTATAACTGTTTCTTGACGCAAAAGTGATGGGAAACAACATTTAAAATTCAATCTGGAATTCCACTTCATGTTAAATAACAATCAACCAGCTCCTCCATTTGAGCTGAGGTGAAACATTGGTAACAATTATGTCATTAGGAGTGTTGGTGTGTCAAGTTGCTTAAAGTTTTTAATTTTGCAAAATGTTGTCAATGTGACAAATGTTGCAAAACATGGAATATGAAAAGGCACAAATGTAAATGAAGGAATTAGAATGGTTGTAGTTTGAAAATAAGTTGTAAATGGTTGGTACATATTTAAATATCCTTGGGGAGGTCAAATCCAAGGTTGGAGAGGTGGTGGTTATTGAAAATCTTGAATTTGGAATAATAAAACATCTTTGTTTTCTACATTTTTGCAACATTTTTCTTTGTTCTGGTGATTGGTACGGACTTGTACAGTCTCACCATTGCCTAAAACCTATTGGAATTTTTTGTTCTATGAATCTTATTTATTATTATTTTTGTAGCGCTCAAATTCATTACGTTTCAAGCAGGTTAGAGCCATTTTACTAAAAACTGCTAGAAACCCTAGTTAGGGTATTAGTGAGAAAACAAACCAATTTTTGAAGGGTTATGTACAAAGTGACCACCCTTGATTTTGAGCTATATTGTATAAAGCCTAAATGGGTATCTGAAACTATGGTTATATTCTTGATATCTTGTGTGCATTGAAAATTATGGACAAAAAACCATAATTTGTTGCTACCGAGTTTGTTCAAGCAGTTAAGCCTAAACACTAGGACAATCGATTTTAAGCCCTTTCCTTCCAAAACAACCATACTTGATTTATTGATATGTTGTAAAGGGCCCAAATGGGTATCTAAATTTGTGCTTACCATTTTGGTACCAAGACTTTTTTGGAAGTTGTGCCCAAATTTGTCTTTTTGGAGTATTATAAGGATTTAGGTCTATTTGTGAAGGGATGATAGGTAGAATGAAGAATCTGAGTTTTTGTGAATCATCTTTGGTCTGAAAATGTTTCCCCCACTATTTCTAGAGTGTTCCAATTATTAGGTAAAAGTTCTGAGGCATTAATGCCTTATTTGTGCTTTGTAACCCTAAGGAGTATGTGTCAATTGGGAAGAGTTTGAGTTTGTGGATCATGGAGACTAAGTTCATTACCCTATGTTGTTGAAAAAATTGTGTTTTCCCCTGCTCTACATCACTGAGGCTAAGGTAATGGTTCTTCTTCCTATTCAGAACTCTCAGAACTGCTTGAGCTCTCCTCATATTCAAATACACTTGGTGTTCGTAGTTCCTCTTTCTCTAGAGTTAGAGGAATTTCAACTACATCATTTTTCTTCTCTTTCATCTCTGATTGCAGATCCACTATAGAAGGTTTTAATTCATGAAATATTACACTTATACTGTGCAACACCTTCTTAGTAACAAGATTCCAAAGCTTGTATCCTTTCACACCAATGCCATAACCAAGGAAGATACGTTTAACAACCTTGTTCTCGAATTTAGATCTTTTCTCATTCGACACATAAGCATATGCCTCACAGCCAAAGACTCCAATATGTCTTAGAGAAGGCTTCTTACCAAACCATGCTTCCATATGCATTTTGTCCATGAGCGCCAAAGAGGGAGATCGATTTAGCAAGTAACATGTTGTAGCCACTTCCTCAGCCCATAACTTCTACTCCAAACCAACTCTACTTAACATACTTCTCGCCCTTTCCATCACTGTCATGTTCAACCTTTCAACAACTCCATTCTATTGTGGACTGTAAGGTGCAGTTTTATTCCTTTTAATCTCATGGTCTTTGCAATACCTTTCAAAATCTGCAGACCGCCATTATCCATCCTCAAGCATTTAATTTTCCTTCCAGTCTGATTTTCTACAAAGTTTTTAAACTCCTTAAACCGACTGAACACTTCTGATTAACATTTTAGAAAATACACAAATGACCTTCTCAAATAATAATTTATAAATGAAACATAGTATGTAGACTTCGATAATGAAGGAACATTCACTGGACCAAATACATCAGAGTGAACATAGTCCACTATACCAAAAGATTTATGAGGATTAGAATAAAAAGAAACACGGTGTTGCTTTCCATAAATTCAATGTTCGCAAAAATTAAACTTTAGGTTACATTCACCAAGCCCTTCAACCAAGTTTTTTTTTTCAAGGCTTTTAAACCTTTTTCTCCTATGTGATCGAGTCTATGATGCCACATCATGGTTTTCTCTGTTGGGAGTTTCACCTCCAAAGAGTTTTCCCCCAGAGGACCAACATTCTCCTTCCCTACACGAGCAGCTTTGACTTTGCAAAGACACTGTTACATTGAATAACATGTGCATCCAGCTTGTACAGAGTGCTAATACGTGCACCCTTGGCCAGCACCATTGAGCCTCCAGTCATTTTGCAGCCACCACTCAAGAATGAAACTTGCACGCCAACATCATTTAACTTACTAACAGAAAGAAAATTATGATCCAGACCTAGTATGTGCATTACACCATCAATTCCTTTGATTCTTCTATCAGGAAATTGAATTATGACTCTTCCACGACCAACAATTTCAAGAGATGAGTCACTTGCCAGATTCACCTTTCCACCAACATACTTTTCTTAATTTATGAACCAATCTTTGTGAGATGTCATGTGAAAAGATGCACCTGAGTCAATCAGCCAAACATCATCTGATGCCTAGGTCACTAGGGCAACAATGAAGGCATCCACATCACTCTGAAAAGAATTATTATCTGAAGAGTTGTTCTTCTTCTTCTTCTTTTTCTCCTCTTTGCAATCCTTTCGGATATGTCCAGTTTTCCCACAATTCCAGCATTTCACCTTGGACTTCTTGCATGAAGACTTTGATCTCCCTTCAGACTTGGATTTAGACTTTTTGTCTTTCTTCTTGCCTATATCATTTGATCTGCCTCAAACAACAAGAGCCTCTTGGCCATCTCAGAAGATTTCCTTCACATTTCTTTTCACAACAATGAAGCAACCACATCTTCCATCTTGAAAGTTGTTTTTGTACTTCCAATAGCCATCACTAGATGGTCCCACATGTCAAGAAAAGAACACAACAAAAGCATACATAAATCCTCATCATCAATCTTTACACCTATAGAAGCCAACTGAGCAATAATCATGTTAAACGTGTAAGGGAAATTGGGTCATCTCAGATAGAAACATCTAAGAATAGTAGTGCCTTCGATTATTTTAATTCCTTCAAATTGCCTCAAAGATAACTACTATGCCATAAAGTGGAAATAGGCACAGTTGATTTTCCACATTAACCCTTTTGAGAAAATCACATACAAAATTAACCAGATTCAACACTATGCACATATTCAAATTTGTAGAATCAACCAACATGAAAGACAAACATAAGTGGGCACACATATTTATGTGGGGAAAACCCTTATGGGTAAAAAACCCCACTCTCCAAAAGATCTAGCCATTGTATTATTTAGCAACAAAAGAGTTACAATATAATTCAAGCTTATAGCATTTATAGGAGTTTACACATCTTGTCCATCTGGAGAATACAGACAACAACCATAACTATTCAAAATCCTCACAACATACAATGCAGATCCATCTCCTCTAACTAGTCCACTTTCTTCCATCTAGCCTCTCAGCCAACCAACCCTTCAGCTTCTTAGGTTCACATTCTTCATATCCTTCACAACAACATTCTCATTCTACCCTTAATCATTCTAGGAAACCCTAACCACAATAGACAAACAACCATGAGTAGCTTAATCGTCACAGACATGCAACCAATCATCACTTTCCATCTAATCATCAATCTGGTCCCATCTAGACATTCTATATAGGCCACTGAGTCAGCCACCGTCGTATCGGGGAGACCACCTTCAGAGTCCTACCAACGATGTCATCTCCCAATGACAAGTCTTTACCACCATGCAAGTTACTGCTCTATCAGACTCACCAAGACTTCAATTACCGGGTGTCAAAGAGACATCAGACAATCTCACACCGAACTCACATCGTCACATCAACAAGCATCTAGTTTGCCAACCATTCAGTCATCAGAGTGTCGAAAAGAAACTTGACCATCTCTCCTCGACCACCCGATGTCACATCGACAAGGTCTTGTAGCTCACTATACCATTGGTCCGTCGAAGAGACATGCATGTCGAAGAGACTTTCACCAAAGTCTCAGCAACACCTTGAAGTCACACTGACACCAAGTCCCTAACTTCCACCTGCATGTCAAAGAGACTTTTCACCAACTCACGACAACCTCCCGAAGTCTCATCGACAAGAATGAACAAGTCTTCAACCGATATGTCTAAGAGACATCTCACAATGTCTCAGCGATCGCAAAAGGTCACAACAACAAGGTTCCACCAGACTCAACCTGCATGTCGAAGAGATATGATTCAACATCCCAACGACAACATTAAGTCACTCCAACAAGGTCCTTGTAGCCTTCTACCAGAATTTCGAGGAGACATCTTTCGAAGTCCTGTCGATCACGCCATGTCTCACCAACACTCTTTCATCTGAATTTCTAAGAGACATTCAGAAACCTCATGTTGATGCAACCATCTCTCATCGATATTTTTCAAACAATAAAGGGATTGCTTTGTCGCCCAAAACTCAAACTTTTGAACCTCATGTCGAAGGTTGCGAAGTTCTCAAAACCCGCGACATGTCAACAACAAAGAGATCGCTCTGTCGCTCAAAACCTGAACTTTCAAACCTCAAGTCAGAGGTTGCAAAGTTCACAAAACCCGTGATACACTGATAACAAAGAGAGCCACAAAGTCACTAAGTCAGGAGGTTATGAAACTTTAGAACCCTGTGACTTCAGTTAGAAAACTTGAAAAAAAAAATAGTGACTTAACTCAGGTCGATGGAGGAAAACACAACTGCACAAAGAAGTCAATCAAGTGAGTAAATTTGAGTCACAATTCTCAACATTCTCCCACTTGATGAGGAACTTACTGGCTCCTTCCAAAGAAAACTCATGAATCTTAAACAATTATTCTGCACTCCAACCAAGACACCTATAACGACATCCAAGATGTCCACCAACTCAGGCAACAGTTCACACCATCCACCACAGGAAAAGGGAACGAGCCAAGGCATGTATGAACCGGTCTCAATAACACAAGCATCAAATCCTACAGATGGAAAGGGCTTCAACATTTCCACCACTCCATTATGCTCACAAGCTATACAGAAGCAACACAACATCAACTTCAAATCCCTCAATCATGAACACAACTGTGAAGTCATTCTCCAAAAACAAGATAGAACATCAACTAGAATAGCAACTAGAAAACTAATTTCTCCCATCCAACTAATCAACCCATGCAACTGAAAATAGCACACACAACAAGTGCTAATCCATCCAATCACACATAGCTCCAAGGTATCCACATCAGCAAACACATGCCACTTACATAGCCAACCCATCAATAGGAAATACAAGCTCCAAGTGCCAACCAATCAAAGAAGACCAAACACATCTAGGAACTCCCACTTCATGGGTAATGCCAAATCAAGGCATAACAATTCTACCAACAACATCACATAGAGAGTGTAAAATGTAGTTTCAAGGAACCATCCATAATGATATGCACAACCTGTATAACCCTCACCACAAGTCTCCATAACCAAGACCACAGAGAGAAGAGTCTGCACATCATATACCTGTAGAAAATTGTGTCAAGTATGATCTCCTTCATAACCCAAGAGAAAATCTATAACAACATCCAAACCTGTTCAACCTCAAGAGATCAAACACAACATATAGATGTAAGCCTCTCAAAGAAGATCAAACTACTTCATTTTCCATCTCAGGAAAACACACCCATAAAGCATTTCCTAACTACTCTTATCAACTCAAATTCACAAGGAGGAAAACATGTTTTCCATCTTCCACTATGAATCCTCCAGAGCCATCAAACAATAGTTCAAGATCCATATCATGAAAGAAAGCATAAAATACATAGGAAAGATACAATGGGAAAATACCTCTCAGATAGACTTCACTACCAAGTAGACCAAGAGTGGGGAATGAGAATGCTCCTCCAAGATATACAAGCCACCATGACTCATCCAAGAGCAATCTCCTCATTGGTCTCTATTGAACTCACATCCAACCGAGGTGTAGGCTCCTCATAATTTTTATTGAAATATTCATCAGGAGTAACCATCAACAAAACCTTTCTCATCTCAAGAGAATTTCAGCCTCACCTTGTTCTCCATGTATCCATAAGCACCTACAAACGATCATCACATGTTGAACTCCAATCTACATTACTGCACTATCATGAAGTTCTCAAGTAGATGATGAATGCACCAAAAACATAGAGAATGTCCATACCACTATCAAAGCTCCAAAAATTTGAACCAGGAACTTATCAAGACATCATGATCTTACCATCCCCCTTAGGAGATACCATGCTCCAAGTGAAGATACCATGGTTTCAAGAGCAATGCATCATGGCAAAACTCTAAACCAACATCACCTGTTAAGCACCACCAACACCTTAGGCAAAGACTCCAAACATCCTCCATGGTTCCAAGATGTTGCACATCCTCAAATAGTGTCCATGCAAATGTGAAAGAACTCTTTTGCAACAACAAGATCTAAGAATTCCTCCTAGTAACATCTTCAACACTAAAGAAGATCATTCACCACCAAGTGATGATTCCACAGTCACTGCTAAATCTCCCATTGAACAGTGACACCCAAGCTTTCCAAGCATCATGATCAAACATTTGTTGATCTAAAAACAACCTCCAAGTCCAATCAAAACATGTCCATCTGACAACAATGCCAACCAACACCAAGATCTCCAAACCAAGTAAACAACACCATCACTGTCGAAAGCTTACACTAAACACATATCAAGCTCTTCATGAAATTGTGATACACATGCCACAAGTCCCCATAGTCGACTATTTAGGTACTCAATGCCATCCTTCCTCTCATCTAGAAGCAACCACGCCAATGCACAAGTGACCAGAGACAAGGCCAGCTAACAGATCTGCACCAACATAGAATCAAACCTTGTGGATAGTGACAGTCCACTTCTGAGTTTTCCCACAAAAAACATGTAGGTAAAGACAACCCACAACATTGCTCAACCCATAGATTCAATCAATAAAGAATGCAAATCCATCTTTGCACTAGAAGCTGCAAAGATAAGATCTCAAGTAGAATAACAATGTAGACAACTTGACTCAAACACCATATCAAGTTCAAAACCAATCTTCCAATCATGTCCACAACGAGCACCATAGTCAAGGGAATCCTTAAGCAGCTCCACAAAACTGCAAGTTTTCTTGATCGTGTAAAACTTGCAAAACCACCATGTTTATAAACACCCATGCACACCCATATCCACTGCACATCTGGATGACTCAAGAGTCTGCACACAACCATCACAGTTAACCAGAACAATGAAATAACATGAATATGCATCACCATAGAATTTTTAGGAAAATCTATAAAACCTTTAGAACCAAAGAACATGAATTTGAACGATGCAAGTACAAGGTATCCTTAAAAGGAACAAGTAGTATAGGAACTCCAGGCCCATTCCAGACCAATTCCAAAACCACCAGCATGCACATGCATACGAGAGATCCAGGCTATTTATAATTTTTTAGACCACCCAGAGATCAACTTCATAGCCTGCATGCAATCAAGGTAATAGAGAACAATGCCTTCAATACCAAGTCAAAGCACCCAACATAATAATAGTACTCCATGGATGAATAACAACCCAAGCACCTCCATACCATCAAAGAGCCTCTCACATAGACACCCAATATGAACCACACTCTGTTGCAACACAACCATAAGCATAAACTCACACCCCTTGCATTAGGATCATTCGTTGCCAACCAGGAGCCTCAGACCACATCATTACAATATGATCAACTCTAGTTTCTCCATCTTCAATGTCTTTCACACTACGTGTTGTCTCAAAAGAGCAAGTACTTTAACTCACCAAAGGATCAATCATCAGTCGACTCTGTCAGATCTCCTCAAGCTTTTCAGGCTAAGATTTTTCTTACAAAAGGAATCCACAGAACCGAAACACCAGGAATTCTTACATGCATCAACATGTAGGCACATGCAAGACACATGCGATTCCATGCAAATACACGCAACACACAAACCTACAGATGCAAGCATAAGCAAATCTTGAAAAAAGGCTCTGATACCACTTGTAAGGGAAATCGGGTCATCTCAAATAGAAACATCTAAGAACAACAGTGCCTTTGGTGATTTAATTCCTTCAAATTGCCTCAAAGACACAAGTACTATGCCATAAAGCAAAAACAAGCACAATTGATTTTCCACATTAACCCTTCTGAGAAAAGCACATGCAAAATTAACCAGATTCAACACAATGCACAGATTAAAATTTTTTGAATCAACCAACATGAAAGACAAACATAAGTGGACACACAAATTTACATGGGGAAAACCCTTACGGGTAAAAAACCCCACACTCCAAAAGATCTATCCATTGTATTATTCAACAACAAAAGAGTTACAATACAATTCAAGCTTACAACCTTTATAGGAGTTTACACATCTTGTCCATCCGAAGAATACAAACAACAACCGTAATTGTTCAGAATCCTCATACAACATATAGTGTAGATCCATCTCCTCTAACTAGTCCACTCTCTTCCAGCTAGTCTCTCAACCAACCCATCCCTTTGGCTTCTCAGGTTCACATTCTTCGCATCCTTCACAACAACATTCTCATTTTTCCCTTAGTCATCCTAGGAAACCCTAACCGCAATGAATGAGCAACCATGAGTAGCTTAACCATCACAGACATGCAACCAACCACTGCTTTCCAGCTAATCATCAATCGGGTCCCATCGAGACATTCTATATAGGTCACCGAGTCATCCACCATCGTATTGAGGAGACCACCTTCGAAGTCCTACTGATGATGTCATCTCCCACCGACAAGTCTTTACCACCATCCAAGTCACTGCTCCATCAAACTCACCAAGACTTCAATTACCGGGTGTCGAAGAGACATCAGACAATCTCACACTGAACTCACATTGTCACATTGACAAGCATCTAGTTCGCTAACCATTCAATCATCAGAGTGTTGAAGAGAAACTTTACCATCTCTCCTCGAGCACTTGATGTCACACCAACAAGGTCTTGCAGCTCACTGTACCGCTGGTCTGTTGAAGAGACATGCATGTTGAAGAGACTTTCACCGAAGTCTCGGTGACACCCTGAAGTCACACCAACATCGAGTCCCTAACTTCCACCTGTATGTTGAAGAAACTTTTCACCAACTCATGGTGACCTCCCAAAGTCTCATCGACATGAATGAACAAGTCTTCAATCGGAATGTCTAAGAGACATCTCACAATGTCTTGACAATCGTACAAGGTCACAATGACAAGGTTCCACCAGACTCAACCTGCATGTCGAAGAGACATGATCCAACGTCCTAATGACAATGTTAAGTCACTTTGACAAGGTCCTTACAACCTTCTACCAGAATGTCGAGGAGACATCTTCCAAAGTCCTGTCGATCATGCCATGTCTCGCCGACACTCTTTCATTGGAATGTCTAAGAGACATTCAGAAACCTCATGTTGATGCAACCATCTTTTGCAGACATTGTTTAGATAGCAAAGGGATTGCTCTACCGCCCAAAACTTCAACTTTCGAACCTCATATCGAAGGTTGAAAAGTTCTCAAAACCCACGACATGCCGACAACAAAGAGATCACTCTATCACTCAAAACCTAAAGTTATAAACCTCAAGTCAGAGGTTGTGAAGTTCGCAAAACCCGTGACACGTCGATAACGAAGAGAGCCACAAATTCACTAAGTCAGGAGATTATGAAACTTTAGAACCCCACAACTTTAGTTAGAAAACTTGAAAAAAAAACCAGCAACTTAACTTAGGCCAATGAAGGAGAAAAACACAACTGCTCAAAGAAGTTGATCAAGCCAGTAAATTTGAGTCACAATTCTCAACAAAACGAATTCAGATGGTCTGCTATAGATGCACCTTCCTCCATCTTAAAGGAGTATAACTTCTTCCTTAGGAACAACTTGTTTACCAAATACTTTCCCTAATAAATATCACCAAGTTTCTTCCATAATGAAGATGCAGTCTTCTCCTCATGGACATTTAGGAGAACAGAGTCTATCAGACAGAGTCTAATCATCCCTTTGGATTTTCTATTAGCGAGGTCCCAATCTTCTTGTTTCATGCCTGATGGTTTAGTTCCAGAAACAACAATCCAAAGATCTCTATCCACCAATAGGTCTTCCATTTTGAGTTTCCACAACTCAAAATTGCCACCATTGAACTTTTCAATTTCTAATCTTCTTGATGTGCTTGCCATGTCAATCTACAATCTAGACTACCAGTTTCCTCTGCAAGACTCCGACTATAGAATCAACACAAAAAACCTGTCCTACCCACAAGGATAACACAACTGGCCAGGATCTAATACCACTTGTAAGGAAAGCTAGGTATGGAAACACCTTCCTAATGCCAATTCTTAGAAGACAAATACAAATAGTACATTCAATTTCTATTACAGCTCATTAAAGATGCACATTCACAAGTAACAAAATAGACAATTAAACAACACACATAGAATTGAACACTAATTTTATGTGGGAAACCCTTAGGAGAGAAAAACCCACACACCAAGCAAGATCTCTTTGTATTACAATAAAAGAACATTTACATACAAATTCATAGAACTATGCATCTAGGTGTTAATTCATAGTATTAATTTTGGCAACATTACATTTCACTAATCAACCTCGCTTCAATTCAATTCAAACCACACAACTCTCTCACCGTTACATAACGTACAATGTTGATACATCATTCGTTCTACATTCCAAAACCACCAAGGAACTGTTTGATTCAAATTCCATATGCAACTATCCACAAACTATCTAACTATCAATACCTATCGAGTTGTCGATGAGACTTCATTCAAACTCTCTTCGAACCCTCAAAGTCATATCAACATCCACACTGTTTTCCAAATCATGTATTGCTTAGCCAATCCCTGTTCTCCTGCGAAAGTCACTTAGGACCCACCACAAGAGGCACAGGATGACAGGCGTCGTTGGATCATTTAATCACAACCGCTGCTCAAATATATATATATATATATATATATCCATATCGATGAGACAATACATCATCTTCCACCGATATAAGGATGTCACTCCAATGAGGATCATACCACCCCATGTGGTCCCTACCGCCATGTCACTACCATAGACCACTGGCTTATCAGCCCGTCGAAGGGACTTTAGTTAGGGTCCCATCGATATCATGAAGTCCTATTGATGAGAGCCCCTTACACCATGCTCACTCTATTTCGTCGGTCCATCAAGGAGACCCTGGAAGAAGTCCCCTCGAAAACTTCAAGTCACCCTGACGGAGGTTCTATCAGCGCATTGAGAAGACCCCAGTCAGGGTCCCTCTGAAGTCCATGACTCCCACCAAAAATATTAACTCTCGCTAATAGAGAACACACCATGTCGAATGGAATGTCATCAGTCCATCGACGGGACAAAGAATAAGGTCTCATCGATGAAGGAGAGTTAGCCTGATAAGGAAGATAAAATCAATGTTGTGAAGGTAGAACACAAACCAATAAGTTGAGGCATGATTTCCAACAAAAAAAGAACCTTGAGTCAACAACCTACTTTGGGAAACAAACCAAGTTTCTTAGTCCAAAAAAATAAAAAATAAAAATGCAAAGTCCCCTAGTGAAACCTCTTTGATCCACTATTAGACGCAAAATAAATTAAAAACTGACATATCTAGTGATGAAAATCTCCCTAAGGCATTGGTAGATAAGGAACTCAACCTTCCTCCAACATATTTATAGTGGGAATATTGATCACCACTTCTAGTGGAGGAAACAAAAAAAGTTAATAATGGTACCAATATTGATCCTAAAATCACCTACCTTTTAGCTAGCTTATTAACAAAATAACATGAAACCATTAAAACTATCTATGAATTCAAAATTCACCATGCTCCCTTCGGGTTTGATTTTTGGCTAAGTGTCAGCCATGCCTTCAACATTTTTCATCCCTTTTTTGGTTGTCGTTGTGGCTTCTGCCACATGTCTTCTCATCGCTCTCCAAAGGAATTTTCTCCTTGCTCTTCTATCGGCCCCCAAAATGCTCCCACGTGTAGTCACCGCGGGTTATTTTGATCGCTTCCTCATCAGACCCCGCTCGCGTGCTACATAGCTCCCATTCACATAAGGATTTGGCAAGCCCCACAAGCAGCGTCTACAATAAACTTTTTTTCTACGTGTCCTCTCTGCGCAAGCTTTCAGCGAAGGAAGGAAATATCAACCGCGGGTAGCGAAATGCTACCATGCGTCTCTTTAGCGCACACTTCTTCAACGTAGAGGATGAAGTGGACTATGAACTACGAGATGTTGCCATGTTTTCTAATTGCCTATCCTAAAGGGTGACACTTGTCTACACGAGACTTTGTTGGACCACTACCATCATTCGCAGGGGATGCACCTGAATGGAGGGAGACCGGATGTTGTGTCTCGAATCTTTTCTGTTACAACAGCTGAGGGAAATCATTGCCTCGATATCATTGCTCAGATTTTGAATCTTTTTGGTTGTTGCTTGCCAAGTGGTGGAAGGCTTGCTATAAATACTTCTCTTTGCTCCAAGGGAGGTGTTCCCAGTTCTACGGTTCCATTCCAAGGGTTCCAATATTTTAGGTTACAATTTTGGAGATCATATGCTATTTCACCAGTTTTAGAATCATAGGATTTTTGGAGAGACCAGGCCTTTGTATTGTTTATATTATTGCAAGAACTCATAGACCATGCCATTGTTCGGCATTTATGTTTCTTATGTTATTGATAAACTTTATGTTGTGCCATTATTGTTTGAATGGTTTATTTGTCGTACTTCTATAATTTGAGTGCAAGTTTGTTGGTTTAGATCATGTCTTTCGACTCTCATTTTCAGTAAATGGGCATGATTATTATTTTATGTCATTGAATGAGTTGTTCATACTGCAATCCTTAGTTTCTATTATTCTAGGACATGGTAAATTACTAAGCAAGCCCTTAGATCATATCCAAAAGATAGGTTTATCGTGTCTTTCATATAAATTTTGGCATATCGCCTTAGTTAGATTCTTTATTTTTATATCTGCTTTCATTTCCCATTCCAAAACCCCATTCACAGAAGAAGTCGGCTTCTATAAACCTCCAGAGGTCACTTAGTTTAGCGCAATAAGTCCCCCATAAACTAAGTTTCCCACAAAGGGTTGTTACCTTGCCAATTTTTGGCATCAACAATTTTTCTTTTTCCTGGCATGCTCGGTGGGACCGAGCTTAATGAAACAAATTTTCAAAAGGGTGTATGAGCCATCGGCCTATTACTAGGTCCCAAACAACAAATAATCCAGTTTTATTAGTACCACGATGTCGCAATATCAGCCACAGAAGGAAATTGTTTTAACAAGAGCAAAGGAGCAGAAACCTCTGAATCTGCCACCTTTCAATGTGGTGGAAGAATTGAAGAAATTGTCCATTAATGTGTCTCTGTGGGATATTCTATCCATCTTGGAATAGAAGACGCTATTACAGAAATCCCTTCAGGAAGATGTAAGCGCAACGCCAATCGAGCAGTTCTCCAAAGCAAAGTCTATTGATCAAACATCTTCCGCCAAAGTTCTTACAAACAGCACAATGGAAGCCCCTGCTGAAGTAAGAGGTAATTCGAAGCCTCAACCCTTCTTCTTAACTCTCATTATAGGGGATAAATTATTACATAATGCCATGATTAATTTTGGTGCTAGCACCACAGTTATTCCTAAACAAATTTTTGAAGCTTTAGGACTCAACTATGAACCCCTAAAAAGAGGAGTGATGCAGCTTGATGGAAATAGAGTTGAAACCGTAGGCGTCATCAAAGCACTCCCCTTGACCTTATTCATTTTCCCTAGTATCACAATGCCACAGGACACTATGATCATAGATGTTCCCCCCATGTTCGGCCTCTGTCTATCTCGAGAATTTACTTCAAAGGTGGGTGGATATCTATCCCTGGACTGGTCACATTTGATCCTTAGAACCAAGCATGGTGCGAAGATGAAGATAGAATCGAAAGCTTTACATTTGAAACATGTATTCGATGAAGCCATGATCAATTTTGAAGCCACACACACCTCTATCACCAAGCAAGAAATGTATTGCACTGAGCTACTAGAAGATGAAAAAGTGACCGAAGACCATAATGATCAAGAAGATGTTCTTTGAGCGAACATATAGATACCGACCCTTTTGGTAACTGCCATGCTACCGGGTTGGGCACCTATGTCATCTACGATGAAGACCAAGTGCTCCCAAAGGTTGTCAAGGAATCTGAAGGTGATCAAGCCTCAGAACTATGGACGTTGCACTTTGACGGAGCAACATGCAAGAATGGAACAGGAGCTGGGATATGTTTAATATCCCCACAAAATGAAAATACACTGAGGTCTTTTTGCTTCTAGTTTACCTGGTCAAACAATGAAGCTGAATACGAAGAACTAGTGCAAGGTATCAACCGTGCAAAACAGATGGGCATTAAGCAATTAATGGTGTTTGGATATTCTGAACTAGTAGTCAATCAAGTCTGGGGAATTTCCGTGGCCAAGAATGTCCGCATGCGATCCTACAAACACCAAGTTTGGGACCTGATTGAGGATTTTGAAGCCTTCAACATTCAGATGATGCCCCGAGAAAATAATGTAGATGCAGATCACATGGCATCAATCGGATCTCAGTTTGATCCTGCCTCTGATCTCATTCACAACAAACACTCTGTACGAGTAATAGTCTGACCAATGATTCTAGACAATGACCAAAGCTGGCAAGTGTTTGACAGCGATGAACACATTGCCTCGTTCATCCAGCAGTTGGGTGAATTTTCCAACTAGCTTCAACCAAAGATTGTTGAAGCCTATGAAGGACAAATCATCCAGCTAAAATCCAACAAGCTTCCAAAAGGATTGGTCACTCTCGAAAACCTTTTTGATTGTGATGATGCAAGAAATGACAAACAAAATTTTGTAGCAGACAAAAGTGACTATGTAGACTTACAAGTCGGAGATGAAAGAAAGCTCAAAGTCAGGAAGGACATCCCGCATTGCAATAAAGAAAGGATTATTGACTTTTGCGATAAATATGAAGGAGTGGTGGCCTGGTCATACCACGACCTTAGGGGATATGATCTCGATATCATTCAGCACACAATAGATTTGGCGGAAGGTGAAAAACCTTTCTGACAAAAACAAAGGCCAGTCAATCCCAAGATCGAGGCACTAATGACGCAAGAATTAACAAAGCTAATCCAGTCATGGATTGTCTTCTCAATTAAGCATAGCATGTGGGTATCCAATTTGGTTCTGGTCCAAAAGAAGAATGGAGATATTTACCTATGTGTGGACTTTCGGGACCTAAACAGAGCATCCCTGAAGGATCATTACCCACTACCTTCAATGGAGTCAATCCTGCAAACGGTGGCAGGGTCAGAGATGTTTTCCCTGTTAGATGGATTCTCTGGTTACAATCAGATCTAGGTCAAAGAGGAGGATCAACATAAGACAACGTTCACTACCAAGTAGGGAACGTTTGCATATGCTAAGATGTCATTTGGCCTCTCAAATGCAGGAGCTACCTTCCAGCAGGCAATGGATATCACTTTCAACGCACTAATCAACAAGATTATCCTAATCTATTTGGATGATTTGATGGTGTTCTCCAAGTCCAAGGATGATCATTTTGATCACGTTGAGATGGTTTTCAAGAAATTCCAAGAGTTTGGGATATCCCTGAACCCAAATGAATGTGTCTTCAGAGTATCGCAAGTCAAACTACTGGGGCATGTAGTGTTCAAAGAAGGAATTTCAATTGATCCTGAGTGGGTAAAAGCAATCAAAGAGCTTCCTCTCCCGGTCAACAAGAAGGGCATTCAATCCTTCTTGGCGAAGGTAAATTTTGTTAGCAAATTTATTTCTGATTTTGCAGGAATAATCAGGCTAATTACCCTAATGCTGAAAAAGGATCAAATATTTAAATGAACAAAAGAAGCTAGAGAAGCCTTTGAGAAAGTCAAGGATGCTATCTCTTTCACTCCTGTTCTCGTTAACCCAGACTTATCAAAGGACTTTATAATGTATGTATTTAGTAGCAAGTCAAGCATTGCTATTGTCTTAACTCAGAAAGATAACGAGGGCAAGGGGGAAAATTCAATAGCATTTCACTCCTGGACCCTGAAGGAATATGAAACAAACTACAATTTTGTAGAAAGGTAGGCGTTTTCCATAGTTAAGGGACTCAAGAAGTTCTAACACCTAATCTCCTACAATAAGGTGATTGTCTATGTTGCACATTCTAGTGTGCACGAATACATCGTGGAAGGAGAAATCACTGAGAAAAGAACCAATTGGATCACAAATATCCTCGAGTATGACATAGAGGTCAAGCCTACAAAGATTGTTCAAGGAAGAGGACTATGCGAGTATCTTGCGCACGAGGAAGAAATGACCCCTGAAGAAGAACAGTCGGAACTAGTCCTAACAAACGAGTCAGAGTCTTAAGGTTGTTAGCTAGTAGATAGAATAAGGTTTATGCATACAGGAAAGTATTCGTTGGGCCTTCCTTCTTAGAAGAGGAGATTCTACTGGTTGCAAAATAGCGGATTCACACTCATCGAAGGGATCCTTTTCAAGATAAATTTCAACGACATTCTATTGCGATGTGTTTCCACAGAGAAGGCAAGAAGGATCCTTGACACTTACCATAGCAGTCCCACAGGCAGGCATTTCTCCTCTAAAACCACCACCATCAAGATCATGTGCGCAGGGTACTTTTGGCCGATGTTATTCAATGATTCCTACTCCTTGGTGAAAACTTGCAAAGAATGTCAGTTCTTTGCTAGAAGAAGAAATAATTTTGTAATGCCTCTCAATCCGATAGTTCTTGATGAGCCATTCACACAATGGGGTTTAGAATTTATCATAATGATCAACCCAGCCTCCAGTACATGACATAAATGGATCTTAACGGCCACAAACTACTTCACAAGATGGATCGAGGTCGCGCCACTCAAGAATGCAATAGAGGAAGAGATAGTGGATTTCCTAGAGAAACTAGTGACAAGATTTGGCCCACCCAAAACTATCATTTCTGACAATGCTAAAGCTTTCCTAGGCTCCAAGGTAAGTCAATTCGCACTTACACACAACATATTCCTTAAGACATCGTCAAATTACTACCCGCAGGGGAATGGCTTAGCTGAATCAACAAACAAGAATCTGGTCTGACTTCTCAAAAGAGTTGGATCAAAGTATCAAAGAGAGTGGCATAAAAATCTCCAAACAACACTTTGGGTAGACCACATAACTCCAAAGAAAGTCCTCAAGACTTCACCATATGAGCTAGTTTATGGAAAAGAGGTGTTATTTCCTATCTCTATGGAGATTTTGGCGCTGCAATTGCTAAAATACCTCAAAGTAGAACAAAATGGCGCAATGGAGGTGTAGTTAGCCGAGTTGCTAGAAGTACAAGAGAAAATGGAAAAGTCCCTAACCACCATGACTGATCACAAACAAGTGGTTAAAAGGTGGTTTGACAAGAAAACGTCCGACCAAGGCCTAAAGTGTGGAGACTTGGTGCTAAAATACAACGAGAGGGCCGCAAAGCTGGGCCAACATGAAAAATTTGATAGCCTTTGGGAGGGCCCATTCAGAATAATTCAGTGCAAGGAACACAACACATACAAGTTAGAGACTATGGAAAAAGAAGCGCTAGGAATTCCGATCAACGGAATTCACTTGAAATTATTCAATTAAGCTTGCTTTCCATACCCATGCAAATATGTAAATATGTTTTTCCCTACTTTCCCTTTTATTTTGTTGTCTGGTCTTTTTATTTTATTCTGTGGTTCATGGTGGAAGGAAACAAGTGACCCATTATTGCACAGAGTAAGGGAATTGAACTCATAGTTGAACAGAGTGAAAAATTAAACACCCACATGCAAAACTGAAATTCATACATACATGTTAAAAAGGAAAATGGCCCAGTTGCAGAATTCAAAGGAGAAGACAACGAGATGATTATATAAGGATATATTTTCATTATATATGCTTTGATATTTACAATTTCAAAATGGCTCATAAGGCCATGTTTCCAAAAGTATATTCTATTATGCTTCTTATATATTTTATGAAAGCCTTTTTCAGGCATGTCTACAAAAAGGGACTAACTACTATGAGATTTTTTCAAAAGAAAAAAATAAAAACACAGGTCTTCAATTCACGGCGTGAGCAACAACAATGGATGCATCAATGGCAGCATCCACAATATCCTCATCCACAAGGGAATTATCAGCAACAACATCATCCAATGGAGCAAAGGCAGGCGGAGGGAACACCAGGTTCTTGAAGTCTATGTACCAGTCGATGTCATAAAATGGCACCACCTTGTAGATGCGGGACAGGAAGTGGCAG
This sequence comes from Sequoia sempervirens, assembly GCA_007258455.2. Lineage (NCBI taxonomy): Eukaryota > Viridiplantae > Streptophyta > Pinopsida > Cupressales > Cupressaceae > Sequoia > Sequoia sempervirens. The sequence goes on from VDFB02000007.1 coordinate 2,670,397, forward strand.
GCTCGAGTGACCCTCTGGTGGTGCTCATCTCGCATCTGGAGGCGGAAGCCACTCAGAAATGGCAGCCACGGCACGACCGCGTCCTCTTCTATAAATCTCCAGAGGTCACTCGCAGTTGGAATTCCCCCACCATATGCAACATTTGCAATGACCTCACCGAGGCCATTCAGGTATTCTTGGGGAAAATATCCTTCACTAGACGAAGAATTAATGGCTTAGGAAGTCATATATCTAACATAGAGGCCACAAAGTGTGAGCACACGTCAATGTTAACTCAATACTTGTCCTTGTACTTGAGGTAGTCCTATCCCAATACCCATTTAATGGCTATGATAGACAGTGAATGCTTGTTCTTCGTCATTCTCTTTAAGCGCCTGGTAGAAATCTCTCCTAGGAAGGCAGTCTGGGACTTGTGTGACACTAGCCTAATTGGGGTATTCATCTTGTCAGACTTTCTGCAAATACCTTAAAAACTATCCTTGCAAAGCACTTAAGTCTAGCCTATGGGAACGCTATGCACTGCAAATGCTAAATTGCTACGCCAATTACCTAATACCAATTCTGCTCAAATCGCTAAGTGTGATTTCACTATTGCTTAGACGCCTATTTATAGAAAAAGTGAGGAAAGGTGTGGTAATCTACTTGCCATAAACATGATGTTAATTAGGTACCAACTTAAAAGTTGTGCCCAAACTCGCTCAAATTTTCAACCCATTTGCGCCTATTGAGTACGGTTTGTTGCGTGCAAAATGAATAAGGGCTAATTAATTAGCTTAAGCTAGTGGCAATGATCAGCGGTGTTATGCACGACGAAGGACTGAGGTGTCATTCTTCAGGTATTTTGCGTTTCCCAAGGTGAAACTCATATCTTTTCAAATGTTGATTGCATCTTCAGCCTAATCATTCCTCTTAAGATATTAATTGTCAATGCATACAAATGCTTAAGCTGCTTGCAAGGCGTCGGCTCAAGTTCCAAGAAAATCGCGTTGTACATGCGATTGCTAATTATATTTATGAATTCTTGTCAAATAAAAAAGGCAAGTAATTCATCTCACACAGGCCAAAGGGTTGGCGATAGATACCGCATTAAATGCAAAAAGGTGGTTCTCGTCTACCACCTTGAGAAAAGATCGCTAAATATTGCATGAAGAAAGTTTTAAAGCACTTAGAATTTTTCCTTTAAGAATGCTACTCAAATCAGAAAGCAAAAAGTTCTAGAGTGACCAGAGTCGAGGTGAAAATTGCAAAAGAATTCAAGCTAAGCAGAAAGCTTCCCACAAATTAGCAATGGCAGAAAGTTCAAGTCAGGGAGTTAGGCCAGTGGTGACACAGAGGTTAGCTAAATCTCTACGAAGAGCACCAGCCGCTAATGTCTTTGAGGATATTTCTTATGCTACACTGGGAATCCCTAAAAATCCAGTATGGGCAAACACAATGTGGCTGGAAAATCCCAAAATCTATAGAGACCAGAGCTTAGTTCATGAAGATTGGGATAATGTTCATGATCCCTTTCTTGCAAAAACCCCAAAGGATTGAGGGAATCTTCCTGCGCACACATGAAGGTGTCCAACTGGCCAATGTCAGCTGCAGAAAATGTATGGTTCAATGGGTTTCCTCAGTATATGGTCTCATTTGTGCACTACTGCCCAGAGTTGGTAGATGTGGCCATTAGGCATTTCAATCCAAGTACCAGCACTATTGAGGGCTAGACTCTTTTAGTTAACATCAGCCCGACTGCCATATGGAACATGTTGTGCATTCCAGACCCTGTGCAAAGAGGGATGGAAATGGAATTTTTCACTCCTAAGCAAGGAGATAAAATATGGAGCACCAGAGATAAGGCTCAGGAGTTTTTCAACGAAGAAACTAGAAGAATTGAAGCAGAATGTGGGGAGCCGCCAAGAATTCTTGCTCCACACGGCGCTTTCAAGGAGGACATGCAAGATTCCTTTTCAATGATGGCATTTATTTTCGGCCTGGACACCAACCAAGAGGTGCAGTCTTTTCAATTGGGACCAACTTTCCAATTCCGCTACCAAAAATCTTATTTCTGGTATGATTTCGCGGAATACCTCTCAGAAAAAATGATAGAGCAAATTAAAAAATACCCAGTTGAACGAAAGTTCAGACTTGTCTCCTATCTTGCTTATATGTTTTTATATCAAAACCCTGATTTCTTTGATGAGCGGTTAGAATTATCTATCTTTGATGAGAAGGGTAGGAAAAAACCAGTTTCTGTCTAGACCCCTCTCCTCTCTTCTACTTTTGATTACAACGCAATTTTAGACAATTTCTTGACTCCAATTTTGCAAGATTTACTAGGGGAGGAGTATGCTAATCAGCTCACCTTGACTCAGATAGAGTTTATGCAGAATTTCACTCCAAGATGTGATTGGTTTTTTAGAGCGGATTTTACATTCATCTGAATGCGAGACTTCACTGGATAACCCTTCCGCCTTCCGACATGTGTGACTAATCGAGTGTTGGCTCTGGAATTTTTCTGGCAAGCGCACATTAGTGATATTACCTTCTGTAGCAGCAAAAAAGTCAAGAGGAAGGGATTCTTCACCTATCCGCTAAGTTTCAAAATAGTGGCCCTAAAAAAGAAGTAGACACACCCGCTATTGCAAGATAAACTAGCTCATTTAGGGTTGGTAATGATTTGTGACAAGTGGGATTACAACCCTTTCAATGATTTACCGTATGATCACCTCAAGGTAACTCACAACCCTCAACCTTACTCGGAGTGGAGGCACAATCCGCTAGAAGATAAAGATTAATTGTTGGTTGACCTAGTTCATATCCCCATGGAAGATAGCAAGCTGCCATGGCATAAGTTTTACTTCCTGGTGGCAGATTATGATGAGAACTATAAAATGGGGAAGACTCTGTACAATAAGCTGAGGAATGAAGAGGAATGGACTAATGAAAAGATCAGGGCCTTCTGGATATATCATCAGGAAACAAAACAGCCTGATATACCTTATGAAGGTGTAAAGGAAGATAAAGAGTTTGAACGGTTGTGGGATGAGGAGAACCCTGCTTCCGACTCAAGTGATAACAGAGGTGACACCCTCGATGAAGGAGAGGAGCAAGTAGAGGAGGAAGCTGAGACATCAGTGTCCTCTGCCCAACAAAAGAGGAAGTCTATAGGGAAATCTACCTATGTCACTTCAAATGTGCGACTAAATATGTCACGAGCCTCGCAGACACTCGCCTGGGCCTCTAAGGTGACGAAGGTGTCTCAACTGCAACAACTAGAAACTATAGAGATTGTGGAGATCGAAGACTCCCCACCCACTAAGCGAAAATGCACTGAAGCTATTCCGAGAGAAGGATCACAAGAAGCTGTCGCAAGTCAAGTGCTCACAGCAAGCCAGGAAGTTGAAGTAACCAGCCCACCAGTGACAAGCAAAACACCGCCAATGTCCAATCAACAGGTAATTTTTGCTTTCGCTTTTCTTACTTCTCAATCTTTGGTGTCCTCTTCCATTCCTGTAGCACCCATTATTGCAAGCGTTGGCCCTGCTTTATCTACCCCTACCAGAGTGTTTGTAGGAGGTTTCTCCCAATTCGCTCAAACTAGGCCATCTATCTTGACGCCTTTACAAACCTTAACATCGGTCGTCGCTGCTCAATCTCTCCTCACCTCTCTTTCTAAAAGCTCTGCCGCCATTGGCACCCATATTGCCTTTGCTACCTCGAGTCCAATCTAGTATGCCCAGCAAATGGACTCGATTATGACCACCCCATTGCCGCAACTAATGAGCCCTTCCGCCAGTTCACAAACTAAACTATGGAAGGTTCCCTTTTTCTCCCCGAAAATTTCCAATCTCCCACCAAAGAAAATGCAAGGGCCCGCTATACAGGTATTTCCTTTTTCCCTGCCTCCCGGTACACCTAATGTTGGTGGGATAGTTTAGTTGCTAGCCGAATTCATATCCCAGGGAGAAACCACGAAGCAAATGTGAGCCCTCAGGATCTAAAAGTGAAAAGTAAAGGATGATAAAAAGGACATGGAGCCTAAAGTGTATACGATTTACAATGAAGAACAACAAATGTTGAACTTCGCCACCATGTACCCGAATGTTACCAAACCACAAGGTGAAATGTTGTCGAGCGATTACAACATGTATGCCATGGGGCTTGATCTGACCGTAGCCCAGCTGTAGGGTAAGGTGGAACTCATGGAGGAAACGCAACGGGTGTTGATGACAGAATTTTTGAAATCTGACTGTTAATTGAAGAAAAAGGAGCAGCTAAAGCTTGTGAAGGAAAGAGTCAATTTTCTGGAAATGAAGGAGAAATCACTAGAAGTTGAAGTTGTGCGCTTGTCTGAGAAAGTGTGAACAGAGGAGTCAAAGCAGAGAAAGCTCCAGGAAAAACTCAATAAGTCCCAGTCCATTGACCCCACATTGCTCAACGAGCTACGAGAAAGGAACCAGAAATATTAGAGCCAATTGACCTCGATGGAGTAGAATCTGCAACAAAAGGTGAAAGAGTTAGCAACTCAAAGCGCTCTATATGAGCAAGAATTAAAAAAGAATCATAAGGACTTTGAGGGCCGAAAGGCCTAGTTAGAAAATGAGCTTCAAGAGACAAAGTACTCTCTTGACAGAGAATTTGCAAACCACGCCTAAGGCGAGGAAAAATGGCATAAAAAAATGAGCAGCTCCAAGGAGCAACTAGCATCCGCGAAAAGGAAAAATGTGGAATTAACATAGGCCATTAACTCAAGGGATGTGGAGATCGCCTCTCTAAAGAGCTCTCTCCAAGCCTCCCCCACGCAGCCGGACCTCATCCCCTTGGCTCGGAAAATATATATTTCTTATTGGGAAAAGGTTAAAACCTTCTACCTAACACTGCAGCCAACACTCAGGTTCATCTCAGAGGCAACAAAATTGAGCCAGGAGATTCATGGAACAATCAAGCATTTCCCATGATTCATCTCAGAGAAGGTTCCCGAAATGAAGAGCTTGTTGACCAAGCTATATTCAGTCTTTGATGAGGATCTGGCCAAGGCAGGGATCAAAGACCAGGATATTGCTGCCCAAATGGAAAACAAGTTCATCCATTGCAACTCGACCTTCCAGTGAACTAAAACGGTTGCAGCTAATTTCAGCCAGACAATGGACGACATGCAAGAAAATTTATCCTAGATGAGCAAGATGGGTCTACCATCTCCGTTTCTCGAGGATGGGTCGATTGCCACAGCCGAACAAATTATAGGAAGAATTGAAGAAAAGGAGCAAGACCCAAATGCTTTCTAGAGTTTTAGCTATCCTCCCATCGCAACAGACATTGAGGGTGTTATTCATCCTCTTATGCAACTACTTTTCCATTGTGAGGCAGGGGCCGGTTTACTTGAGATGCTACCTTATAAATAAATGCTCGACTTGGGCGAAGCGCAGGAGAATTTGCACAATATAGCAAAGCCATCCGAAGATGATTGGTCACCTCTGCAGGCAACCCTTTCAAAGTTCTAACTTTGTCGTTGATGGATGGCGCTCTGGTCTATGAACCAGAGAAAATTTTGGTTTCCACGTTCCTCAAAATGAAATGCCCCTGATAGTCGCCAGAAGCTGTGAATTCAAAATTCACCATGCTCCCTTCGGGTTTGATTTTTGGCTAATTGTCAGCCCATGCTTTCAATATTTTTCATCGGCCCCTTTTTGGTTGTTTCTGCGGCTTTTTCCACGTGTCCGCTCATCACTCTCTGAAGGAATTTTCTCCTTGCTCTTCTATCGGCTCTCGAAATGCTCCCATGTGTAGTCACCGCGGGTTATTTTGATCGCTTCCTTTTGCTTCCTCATCAAACCCCACTCGCGTGCCACGTAGCTCCCATTCACATAAGGATTTGGCGGGCCCCACAAGTAGCATCTATAGTAATTTTTTTGCTACGTGTCCTCTCTATGCAAGCTTTCAGTGAAGGAAGGAAATATTGACCATGAGTAGCGAAATGCTGCCACGCGTCTCTTTGGTGCACACTTCTTCAACGTAGAGGATGAAGCAGACTATGAGCTACGGGATGCTGCCACATTTTCTAACTACCTATCCTAAAGGGTGACACTTGTCTACACGAGACTTTGTTGGACCACTACCATCATTCACAAGGGATGCACCTGAATGGAGGGAGACCGAATGTTGTGTCTCAAATCTTTTCTATTACAACGGCCGAGGGAAATCATTACCTCGACATCATTGCTCAGATTCTGAATCTTTTCGATTGTTGCTTTCCAAGCGGTGGAAGGCTTGCTATAAATACTGCTCTTTGCTCCAGGAGAGGTGTTCCCAGTTCTACAGTTCCATTCCAAGGGTTCCAATATTTTAGGTTACAAGTTTGGAGATCATATGCTATTTCACCAGTTTTAAAATCATAAGATTTTTGGAGAGACCAGGCCTTTGTATTGTTTATATTATTGCAAGAACTCATAGACTGTGCCATTGTTCGGCCTCTCTATTTCTTATGCTATTGATAAACTTTATGTTGTGCCATTATTGTTTGAATGGTTTATTTGTCGTACTTCTATAATTTGAATGCAAGTTTGCTGGTTTAGATCATGTCTTTCGACTCTTCTTTTCAGTAAATGGATGTGATTATTATTTTATGTCATTGAATGAGTTGTTCATACTGCAATCCTTATTTTCTATTATTATAGGACATGGTAAATTGCTAAGCAGGCCCTTAGATCATATCCAAAAGATAGGTTTATCATGTCTTTCATATAAATTATGGCGTATCGCCTTAGTTAGATTCTTTATTTTTATATCTGCTTATGTTTCCCATTCCAAAACCCCATTCATAGAAGAAATCGGCTTCTATAAACCTTCATGTTATGCCTTGCATAGCCACCACATTTTAAATTTGATTAAAATAGGACCCCCTTTTGCTTTCACTCTTTGTGTTTTGCCCCCTTCAATTTTCAGGTTTTGCTTTTCCTTGGAATGTGCCTAATATGTTTATCTTGCTTGCCCAAGTGTTTTCCCCAAGTTGCATATTGAAAATATTATGTTTTGGGCGAAGTTCGGGTTTTTACCCTAGTTCAGGATTTTTCGGTCCGTTTGAATTTTCCCAGATTTCTTTCAAACTCTGGTTTCAATGCTGATGTTCAGGTTTTTGAGCCAGTTCAGGATTGTCCGCCCCGTCCTAATTTTCATAGATTGCGCTCGAAGTCCAACTCGACCTATTTTACATTGCCGTTCGGAGATTTCTGGCCTTCGCAGAACTTCGCCTGGGTCGGATTTTTCTAGATTTCCGTCTGGCCGTTGGGTTTCTGAATTTCGGGTCGCTGAGACTTACCAGTCGCTGTGAGTTTCTTAACTCTCTCCACCCGGGTGGACCTCTTGCTGATGTGTGTTCCTGAACGATTTCAATGCCTTGCCTTGTTTTTCAATGCCTCTGTTTGATTCAGGTAGGGTTTTACGAAGCCCAGTTCAATTTAATGTGTTGGTGTTCAGAGTTTTGCGCTCTTCACAGAATTTTGGTCCGGCCGGATTCTTCCAGATTTTCTGCCAAGCTTCGAGTGACTTGAGATCGATGACACATGAAATATTTAGGTGATGAATGCTTGATATTCCATGCTTGTTTTGATGAATTTCGCAATGTTATATGTATTCCTTCTTCATTTGAATGGTCTGTTGGTAAACCTTATGCCTGCTTCGGAATTATCTGTTCTGGCCGGATTTTCCTGGTTTCCTTCATTTTTCTGAAGTGCAGAGTTTTGTGCTCTTTGCGGAATTCTGGTCCAGTCGGATTTTTTCTGAATTCTCTACTATGCTTTGTGGAATTTAAGAAATTGGATAAAATTGATGAATCTAATGATGAATGCTAAAACATATCTTGCTTTAGCTTGATGAATTTCACTGTTGTATGTTGCTTGTGTTCATTTCGACGATCTGGTGTTGATGCTTAATGGCTAATTTAATGGTTTTATCATGACTTTAAGCTAACACTTGGATGAAAATGTTGTCAACATTTGGATTCTCACATTGGTGTTTGATGGATGCAGGCTAAGTCTAGCAAGACAGCGGCTAGAAAGGCTACAAAGAACACGGAGGGATCATCCACCTCTAAAGCAGAAAAGAAAATGAAGCTGGATGAAAAGAGTAGGGTTCCTGAGGGCGAGATGACATCAGTTTGGTTCAAGGTTTCAAACCTGAATATGAACAACCTGCTACAAAGGACTAAGGCTATCATGGGATACAGTAACTGGAAACCAACTGGATGATGCAGCGACCTACAGTGCAAACATTAATGAATATCAATCCAATAAGAGACTAGGACCATACGATGGGGCAGCTAAAGAATGATATTAATGCTATTGAATGGCGAACTAGGGTTTTGCCCATGCCACTTGCAGACAGTTTGCAGAGGACGTTCTTGGTGATGAAGGCCAAAACGGAGCAAGGTATGGGCGATGTGGGGGAAGTAGTTAATGCAAAGCTACATAGAAAGTCATGCTTCCTCATCGTTTCACTTTGCCTCTTCTTCACGCATTTTGGTCTGAGTTATGAGGGAGATCCTGGGCCGATCTGGTCGGTGCCCTTGCATTTAATGCACGTTTGACTTTGTTTCAGATTCTTCTAGGGTCAACTTGTTCTGTGACCGACTTATTGTAAACCCTAAAATGGGCCGATGCATCTGACGCATTTTATAAATATGGTGTTTCACCTCTTTTAGAGACGAGGTTAAGAAGGGTTAGATGAGTTAGAGAGTAATTTTTAGAGATAGGTTAGAAGGGTTAGAAAATTTAGAAAGAAAGTTAGTGGATTAGTTAGCAAGCTAGAAGATTCATAAGGTAGAAGAAAAAGGTTAGAAAAAGAAAGTTAGGGTTTTGAAGTAAGTTAGACGTTTTTTTGCAGTTCAGTAGGAGGAAGAGGTGATGTATCTTCCTGATTTTCTTAGCATAGATGGAGATAATTTGAAGACATGGGTTTATGTACACTAGTGATCTTGCCATATTTGTAAATGTTGCTTATCTGTTTCATTGACAGTAGGAGCAGCCAAACTTAAACCTACTTTATGTTATGCTCTAGAATGGTATTCATTTTGGGTTAATCATTTGATTTGAAAAGCTTTCAAGGAATGGAATTTTATCTTATGTCTTGTTTGAATGATGATTTGCAATCTACTGTTAAAGTTTGTACTGTGAATGGATGAAACTTTGTATCAATTACAGGTTAATTTTATTCTGCAGTTCTAGTTTAGGAATTCATTGGAAGGTAACAAGTCTGATTAGTTGAATGAATCAACATTCTTTTCAGTTTGAAAACCTTGATCTATCTTTTTCTATTTCTTTAAAACCCCTGGTTAAAGTAGGTTTAGATAGATGTTTGATCTTGCAACAATCCAGAAGCTCAAAACCAGCAGGCCCCTTGAATATTACAGCCATATTGACCACTTCGTGAAACAGCAACGTTGTGAACCAACATCAAAGACCTTGGGAGGTGATTAGTTTGATTACTGATTGTCTCTTTCAGGAGAGGTGAGATACTTTCACTTTTATCTTACCTACATGTTGTGGGTCAATTTGGCACCTCAACACTCTGGAGATCACTTAGTTTAGCGCAATAAGTCCCTCATAAACTGAGTTTCCCACAAAGGGTTGTTACCTTGCCAATTTTTAGCATCAACACTATCATCAAGAAATTAGTAGATAAATTAGCTTGGCCATATGTAGATATACCAAATTTATACCATTTTCTTATCATGCATCATCTTGTGGTACATATGGATACCAAGCTAGTGAAACATAAACTCCACAAGATGCATCCACAAATTCCCCTACTAGTCAAGGAAGGGCTTCAAAAACTATTGGAGGTTGGCTTTATATAGCCAATTTATTATGTAGAATGGATCTCTAATATTTTTCCTATCAAAAAATCCAAATGAATCCACATTTGTACATATTTTAGAGACGCCAATAAGGCATGTTCTAAGAACGATTTTTCACTTCTAAACATTGATATAATTGTCAATATCACAAAAGGAAATGAGGTGTTATCCTTCTTGGATGGATTTTCAAGATATAATTAAATTGAGATTTCTCCTAAAGACCAACAAAAAACAAATTTTACCACTCCTTGGGGTATCTTCTATTACCAAGTAATTCCAATCGAGTTAAAGAAGGTAGGGCAACCTATCAAAGAGAAATAACAATAATTTTTCATGGCATCATGAAAGACTATGTAGATTATTTATTTGCTAAGTCCACAACAAGAAAGGCTCATCCATAGACGCATATTTGAGCATTTGGAGAATACAAGTTGTACCTCAATCCTAGGAAATGTGTCTTTGGTGTCACATCTCATAAACTTCTATGCTTCATCATCTCTTGGTGAGACGTAAAAGTTGATCTAGCCAAAGTCACCACCATCTTAGGGACACCACCTCCAAAAAATATCAAACAATTACACAATATATAGGGTAAGATTCATGCTATACAAAGGTTCATTACATGAATATTATACAAGTGTCAATCATTCTCTCACCTCCTAAAGAAAAATATTACCTTTCATTGGAACAAATCTTGTCAATAGGCCTTTGATAAAATCAAAGAATATATAGCATCAACACCAATCCTCATGACACCTATCAAGAGAAAACCGTTATTGTTCTATATATCTACAATATTAGTCACCCTTGGGGGACTCCTAATGCATCATGCTTAGGAAGGTTGTGAACAAGTTGTCTATTACATTGGTGGGACTTTGGTGTGTAGACACCTAAAAATGACCTAGGCCTGCAAGCTTCATTTTTACCACTTTCGTCCTAGCATAATTATGACATTTAATTATGTCCTTGGTCCACATTCGACTATTAATTAAATAATTTATAATTGTTTAATTAATTCATGTCTTTATATTCCTCATGATTATTAAATAAATAAATTTTATTTATTAAATACGTCATTAATTGTCTAAGGTCTTCCTTTAATTAAATAAATTTCTTAATTTATTTAATTCCCCTTTGTCATTTATTTCTTCTTGATTATTAATTAAATAAATTTTATTTATTTAATTACGTCACTAATTAAGTCCCTTCTTTCTAAAATTAAATAGATTCTTATTTATTTAATTTTTGTCCACTTTCTACTATAATTAAATAATTATTTTAATTATTTAATTATTCATTAGCCTCTTCTCTCATAAATTAAATAAATTTTATTTATTTAATTTGGTCCACTCTTGAATTTTGAATTAAATCATTATTTAATTCAAAATGATTCTTTTGTCACATTCCTCTATAATTAAATAATATCTTTATTATTTAATTATTCATTGGTCACCTAAATTAAATAATTTTTATTATTTAATTTCTCCAAGAACCTCTTTATTTGTGCCAATCTTATCTTCCAAATCAAATCTTATCTTTTGACATCTCATTTAATTTCAGCCCTTGATTGAATTATCTTATAATTCAATCTTAGCCATTCATTTCTTGTCATTGCCCTAATTTTGACCTAACCCTATTCCATACTACAACATTCAATCTTGACCATTGATTCTAGGGTATTTGTCATCTTCTCATCCTGGCCACACATTCAAAATTGCAATTTCTATAAAATGGCAATTTTGTTCTTATTTTGACATCTCATGCTCATTCTGTCAACTTAGGCTATTATTATTGTCATTTGCAGTCATTGTCATTTTAGTCTATTGTGGGGTCATTTCTTTTATATAAATCCTTCAACCTTTGCATAGGGCTTTGACATTAGTCTAAGTGCTCATTTGAAATCTGAGGGCCTCATTCGATTTGCTGCAAACTAGAAGGTGTAACAAAGGTGAAGCATGGAAGATGAAGATTTATGGTAACATTGTTCCTTTTATTTTCATGTTGATTTCCTTTGTGCTTTGTTACTTCAATGGATTTTAATGTTATTGTGCTAAACTCTTTAACAAATCTGATTTTCCCTTGATTACATTGGTGAACCCGACATATTTGGACAAATAAAAAACCATTTTTGGAGTTGGTTTCTTCTTGTTACAGGGCTTGTTTGGTTTTTGTTGCAGGTTTGGCATGATTGTGGACAAAGCCGAAGATTTGACCATAACATTCAAACGGCTGTGTATTTGCTCATGAATTTTTTTTTGCAGCTTGGGGAAAACATCACGCACTCTCATTCCAAAAATCAGATTTTTTGGATATGTTTTTCATTTTTCATAATTATTTTTCTTTTTTTAATAAAAAATTAATTTCAGGAGCAAATAGTTGAATTTTTCAGATATGTTTACATTTATGGAAATATCTTTGAATTTTAATAGGGGTCTACTCTTTAGTTTTTAAATTTGGATGTGCAATTATTAGTCAAAAAATAGATTTTTTGAAATTAGGGTTTAAAAAATTTTTGCTTAGATCTCACTCACGGTTGCAGATCTACTCACAAATTTTTTTTTGTAGATTTGGGATGACATCAGACAACTCCAGTAAAAAAATCAGAATTTTTAGAGCTGTTTTGTATTTTTTATAATTTTTTTATGATTTTTCATAAAAAATTAATTTCTGGTGCAAAACAGCAAATTTTTCTGATTTATTTATATTTTTGGAAACCTCTTGAGATTTTAGATAGGATTTATTCTCTGTATCTTTCATTTTACTATCAATTTTTTTTCTAAAAATCAGATTCGTTGTGACTAGCTAACTCTCTATAGTTGTGACTAATCTTCGTTTACAGCGTGTGGAGGTTACTATTCGTGTGTCGAAGACCATTGCATAAGAGACTACTAATCTTTTGTTTGCAGGTTCGAATGTCGAAGACAATATAAACAAACATTGTGCTTGTTTTTCTTTCATAGATTAGCAAACATTTGATTTCGGTGCATATAAAAAGAACACATGTCTTCTTTGGTTGATTGTGCTTGCAAGATGGTAGGTGAGTATGCTCTCACTTGGTGAAAACCTTGTGATCAGAAAACCAGACCCATCTTTATTTGTTAATTACCCTTCACGATTCGGTATATCGGAGTATCCTCTCCCCTTGCGCATTCGTGTGATCCTGGGTGTAAGAGAAACGGTTACTGACTCTAGAACTTAGGCTTGTTCTAGTGGGAAAAAGTACTCACCCCGGGACGACTCAGACCGGTAGCACCCTGACACTGAGGGACTTCCAGTCGGTATATAAAATTGGGTTCTTGGGGAAAGCCCAAGAATCACGAGCGTGGTTCCGACGAGATGGATCCGAAAGGGGACTCTCGCCGCATGGATCATGCCTCACGAACGGAATGCCTGAATTAAAAACCTATTGTTTTAGTGTCCAACCATTCTTTGGTCATTGCTTGGTATAGTGCAGGGTACAGTATCATGCCCGAAGACACTCACTACTGATCCCCTTGAGTAGAGATAGCAGTTCTTGGGAAGTCACTACCTAAGAATTCAAATTTGGTGTGCTCGAATGACGTTAATGAGCCATGGAGGGGAGCCAATGCCACCAAAATTCTAAGCTATCCGCTCTCGAGAAGGAAAGGTGTTTATCACCAATCCGGAGTATATCGGTGGGCTATACCAAGTATACAAACCCTTGGCCTATTGGCCTTTTAGGATTGTACTTGTCTTATGTGTGTTTGTTTACACCCAAAACATTGTGCTTGTCAAGTGCTTGTTGGATTTTTTTCAAAACATTATACACAATATTCACAAATCTGGACACAAACAATCGACCTTGGACAACTCAGACTTTTCAACAAGACATCAAAACACAATCTCAGTCTTCATTTTGAACTTAGACTTGGTATTGTCCATCATAGTCCTCATTTGGTATCTAGACTTGGCATTGGTCATTTTCCTTAGTCAACATCTTCATTGTCACCTTAGCATTTGGCATCCTTTCTTGACCAATTTTATCACCTTGCATTAGTCATTTCCCTTAGAAAAACATCATTATCACTCTGCATTTAACAACATCATGACATCCACCACCTTGTCTTCCCTTCGCCAAGATATGGATAGGCTTGGTAGTAAAATTGAATACAAATTACTCTGTAGAGGTCAATACCAAGAAGCCTCAGACTTTAGGAGACAATGTATCCAAGCCGAAAATCAAGGTCCTACATACCAACAACCCATCAGTCCTAGTCCTCCGTCCATCTACCCTCACTACTAAAATTCACTTAACACAAATCCTGCCATTAATTCACAACAAAGGTCCAGTTATCACCCTTATCCTAACTTTGACAAGGGAAGTCAATTGTCCACTAGTCCATTCCATGTCTCCCCATCATATGCTAGTCCTTCACCTATTAATCTCGTCGAAGTCTGCATCCCTTATCAATCATCTACCAACTCATGTCAAGTCCCCACATCATACCATACTGATCCAATCCAAGTCTCCATGTACTCTTTCAATCAACCTTATACCAATCCAGTCGAAGTCTCCATGTCATATCCTTGTCCTTCAACAGTTAATCCAGTCCAAGACTCCATGACATATCCAGTCCAAGACTCCATGTCCTATCTTTGTCCCTCACATGCTAGTCTAGTCCAAGTCCCCATGTCATACCCTTATCCTTCACATACTAGTCCAATGCAAGTACCCATGTCATATACTAGTCCTTCACATACTAGTCCAGTCCAAGTCCCCACATCCTATCCTAGTCCATCATTCATTAATCATTTTCAAGTCATCCCCTCACAAGCCACATTCAATCATGAAAATTCTATCATTGCTCAAAGTCAAATCCCATTGTCTAAACTTGAGGATATATGTCAAAATGAAAGCCCAAAGCATAACCTTATAATGTCACCCTCATGTCAAGAACAAGGTAGTCCATCCCATGACCCTATCTTAAACTCCATTCAGGGAGTCGTTCAAGACAATCATGACATCCAAAACACACCTATCCATGACAACCCCATCTTTGAACGAGACCCTATCATTGACCAAGAAGTCCAAATCCATGACAACCCCATCTTTGACCAAGACCCTATTGTTGACCAAGAAGTCCAAAATGATCCACTCCTTGACCTTTACGCCATTCATGATCAAACACTTTCCAATCCTATACAGGCCTCGACTATTGATAGTTTCCAAAATGAGACACTTGCCTCCATTACACACATAGACGATATTCCTCAAGCAAAAGAGTATTCCAATATGGACATATTTGAAAATGATCAAGCTATAGCTAAATTTACTGGAATCTATAACACTGACCATCATGATGGCTTCGACATTGACTTGGAAGTACCAACAGAATCGTCTGAACCTGACATGTCACATGATCAGACCAAAGATATCAGTCAGGAATATGTCCAACAAGACAATGAAGCTAAGACACTTTATCACTTAGGGTCATCTATCTTTGTCAGAGCAGGCTTTCTCGCAGATGAAAATATTACAAGTGACAGTATCCACATACCTAATGATGGGTTAGCATCTTGCTTTCAAAACAACAAATACCCCATCGCAAATAGAATCTATCAAAGCATGCAATATCAAGGCAAATGACTAGGCATACATGAGCAAGGCATTCAAGAACCAATACAACTTCAGGAAAATTACAGACATCAAGGTCTTGGTTATTCCTCAGACAGCAAATTAAACAATGTCAGTGGTACCTCCTCGATATTGGGGGCAACTTTGTCAAATACAAACATCAAAATGGAGTCCATGAGAAATCCTTGTCATAAGATTGTTGTAACACCCCCTCCACCCACACCATGAACCGTCATTCTATCATGAATCAACCTCCCCTTTGGGACCAACAAAAATAAAAGTCTTACAAGTCAAAAGATCATAATCAAATGTCAAAGGCCATTGAATCAAACAAAAGGACAACTGGACAAATAAAATTAAAATGGATCCCAAAGAAAGATGGATCAAACAAAGACACCAGGTCAAATACAAAAGTCAATCACAATGTGGAGCCACAATACAAGAGGACTCCCACATACAACACATGTCCACCTCCTTCAAAATGGTCATCAATCAAGACATATAAAAAGTGTTGGTTCCAAACACCATCCCTCCAAAATCCGTCATCCACCATCCCAAGTTTGGAAAATAAAAATTCATTCGTCCAAACGTCCAAACAACCTTTCCATGTCCACCATCATTTGTCATAATCCTACATCTCACCTAAAGTCCAAAAATCCTACGTCACATCATGGCAGCAACTCTTTACCACAAGGACTCTCATGGCACTCTATTGTGATGTGGGTATTTTGATAAGGCCAACTCTAGTATCAGAAAGGATCACAATGACATCGATCAGTTGTATACAAGTGCTACGATCCTAACAAGACAACTCCTTCAGCAAGGTCATTATTGGCATATCATGGCACCAGTCTCTACATCGGCACAATCAGTGGAATCAGAACAGTCAGCGGTCATCTAAAGCATCCAGGCTATCCACAAAATACAAAAAAAAATTGTCACCCTGATGAAAACCTGGCAAACAGGCGTCTTGGTGACACCAAAAAATAAAAAATAAAAAAGTCAAGAAAACAGTAAAGAGAAAAATTTCATACAATGGTGAAAACCTGGCAAACAGGCGCCCTGGATAAGTACCATGATGAAAACCTGGCAAACAGGCGTCATGTGTAAAATAAATCATCTATGTAAATTTTTACATTTGGGGGCAAGTCGTCTCATTTCCCATGCCTTCCTCATGACATTTGCATCCATCTAAGCCCTATCATTTTCGTCCATTTTCCCACCTACCTCGGTCTTGACATAAAACTGACACACATAAATCATGCTTTGGGAAAACTCTTGACATGTCTATCCTTTAGTCATACACGATTCACGAAACATCATGTCATTGACCATCATAGTCTTATTGTCATTGTACGACAGTCTTTGAAAATCATATGACAATTCCCTTAGTCTCATGTGTCTTGTCTTTTACCAAGGCCACCCCCTATCCTTTCATGTATGTCATCTATCTTGGCTTTCCCTTGTCAAACGGTCTAAGGAAACTCCATCATCCCATCTAGCCCTAACCAAGTCATTCCAAATGCAATGAGTCTAATCCATACAAGCACATTATCCAAAACATTACTTGACTTCATTCCTGGCCCGGCTGTAGACCTTGATACTTTCGTCACATTATCGTCATTGTCCTCACGTTGTTTCGGGATGCGTCCTTCCCACGTCAAACAACGTTGTCATCACATGTCAATTGGTATTCAGCTTGACTAGGGGCACAATCAGGTTTTTCCTTGGATTCTCATGTGTAGGCATCAGTCATATGCATTTGTCACGATCCTCTTAAACATCAAAATCCAAAAAAATCATAAAATGTCCTAAAAAAAGACCAAAAACATTATAAAATGTCCTGAAAAAAGACAAAAACATCATAAAATGTCTTGAAAAAGGACCAAAAACATCATAAAATGTCTTGAAAAAAGACCAAAAACATCATAAAATGTCCTGAAAAAAGACCTAAAAATCATAAAACGTTCGGAAGAAAAACACAAAAACATCCAAATCAATGTCAAAGTCAGTCACATGGAGTCAAAGTCAGTCATGTCAGTCAGTCCATGTCGTTGTCGAACTACGTTGTCTCTGCGCATTTGCTACGTAGGCAAGGCCATCAGTTGATGAGTCCCCGAGACATTAGGTTAGTCCTTTTAGGTTGGTCCAAATAAAATCGTGGCATTTGTCACAATCGTCACGTCGGTCAAATAAGTCAGACATAGTCAAACTCAGACACAAGATAGTCATTTGAAACGTCAATGTCAAAATTGGTCAAAATTAGACAACACAGTCCAATCAATCATATAGTCAACATCAGTCAACTTGCCAAAACATATTACTCAAAACAATGTCAATCTCGTCACTCTTTGGTCCTCTTCAAGATGTGTCCTTCTTGGAGTTAGACCTCATCAAAATGTCCTTTGCCTTTTTCAAAATGTGTCCTTCTTGACAATAGGCCCCGTCAAACCGTCAACACCGTCAAATTGGCAAAACTCTTAAACTGTCAAAACTGTCAAATCAAACAAGAATTCAATCTTTGGCAAACAAACATTGGCAAACAAAATTACATGGCTGTTAATTTTTCTAGTCTATCTTGTCTTATCTTTTGGCTATCTTGGCTATTTTGTCTTATATTTTTTACTATCTTGTCTTTTTGGTCATGCTACTAGCTACCTCGAGGATGTCCCATGAAGGATTTAGAGGTGCGATGACGTCTCCTGACCTATTTTATTTTCTCTGACTGCTGTCTGTGGGTTGTCTTGACAAAAAGACTAGGGCAACTTCGCCCTTAGTATGAGTTAGGACATTCCTTGTCTGTGACTGTCTATTTTTCAAGTGGATGACCTTGCACACCTTGGTCTACGTCATACCATTGTGTTTGTTATCCATTTGTGTCATTTTTACCGCCCAATGATGATTAAGAGCAATAAATATTAGTCCTATGGCAATGTTTTGAAGGATTTGGTCTAGGAACTAACATGCATCTTCTTTAGTCTTTTCATCTTCTCTCACTCGTCTCATATAGGCATTGCATCCATATCATCATCCATATCTTTTGCACTAACATTTCTTTGTCTCTTCATATTCTAGTCTTCTCATCAATTTCGAGAGCACACTCATGTTCTTGGAACCTGTCTGTCCTCTCGAGGGGGCATACCGTAACCCTCCTCGTCATTCTTCCTCATCTTATTTTGCACTGGGGCATTTTTTGACTTATTTTCTTTGTCACAATGCGACAAGTGACATTATGACAAAGAGGGGCAAAATGTAGACACCTAAAAATGACCTAGGCCTGTAAGCTTCATTTTTACCACTTTCGTCCTAGCATAATTATGACATTTAATTATGTCCTTGGTCCACATTCGACTATTAATTAAATAATTTATAATTGTTTAATTAATTCATGTCTTTATATTCCTCATGATTATTAAATAAATAAATTTTATTTATTAAATACGTCATTAATTGTCTAAGGTCTTCCTTTAATTAAATAAATTTCTTAATTTATTTAATTCCCCTTTGTCATTTATTTCTTCTTGATTATTAATTAAATAAATTTTATTTATTTAATTACGTCACTAATTAAGTCCCTTCTTTCTAAAATTAAATAGATTCTTATTTATTTAATTTTTGTCCACTTTCTACTATAATTAAATAATTATTTTAATTATTTAATTATTCATTAGCTCTTCTCTCATAAATTAAATAAATTTTATTTATTTAATTTGGTCCACTCTCTTGAATTTTGAATTAAATCATTATTTAATTCAAAATGATTCCTTTTGTCACATTCCTCTATAATTAAATAATATCTTTATTATTTAATTATTCATTGGTCACCTAAATTAAATAATTTTTATTATTTAATTTCTCCAACAACCTCTTTATTTGTGCCAATCTTATCTTCCAAATCAAATCTTATCTCTTGACATCTCATTTAATTTCAGCCCTTGATTGAATTATCTTATAATTCAATCTTAGCCATTCATTTCTTGTCATTGCCCTAATTTTGACCTAACCCTATTCCATACTACAACATTCAATCTTGACCATTGATTCTAGGGTATTTGTCATCTTCTCATCCTGGCCACACATTCAAAATTGCAATTTCTATAAAATGGCAATTTTGTTCTTATTTTGACATCTCATGCTCATTCTGTCAACTTAGGCTATTATTATTGTCATTTGCAGTCATTGTCATTTTAGTCTATTGTGGGGTCATTTCTTTTATATAAATCCTTCAACCTTTGCATAGGGCTTTGACATTAGTCTAAGTGCTCATTTGAAATCTGAGGGCCTCATTCGATTTGCTGCAAACTAGAAGGTGTAACAAAGGTGAAGCATGGAAGATGAAGATTTATGGTAACATTGTTCCTTTTATTTTCATGTTGATTTCCTTTGTGCTTTGTTACTTCAATGGATTTTAATGTTATTGTGCTAACCTCTTTAACAAATCTGATTTTCCCTTGATTACATGGTGTACTATGATATTAATTACACCCCATGGAATGTGCATGTGTAACTCATTTTTATCTCTCAAAATCTATGAAGTTACATGATAAGTCATAAGATCAAGATCATCTCAAAATTTGACCCACTAAAATATCATCTCTCAAGAACATCTCACATGGGTGCATGGAAAAATGGGTCCTATTGCTAAGTGAACTTGAAATAGAATATGTGAATAGAAAATTAATCAAATAAAATTTCATGATTGATCAACTAGCAAAAATACTAGTCGTAAATAATCATCCTTTAATTGTAGACTTTCTTGATGACTCAATCTCCACTCTAGATGAATCAACATCTTGAAAACTAGGTTTTGGTGGTTCCAATACCAACATATTAGACCCATAAATATTGTTTATCATTCCTAAAGGTAATCTCATTACTAGAGCTTTTAGATTGGGTTTCCCATACACAAACAACATAGTTGAATATGAGGCTTCAATCAAAGGTCTCATAATAGTTCATAGTAGTTTAGTGGAACATATAGCATCTCTTAGTCTATGGAGATTCATAACTCACCATAAACCAAGTCAATAATAACTATCAAATGAAGGATGACAAGCTAATTCCTTACAAATGGATGGTAGGTAGATTCAAGGAATACTTCATATCCATCCAATTTGATCAAGCACCCATAATCAATAAAAAATAAGTAGATGCCAAAGCTACTATAAAATCCCTCTTAAATATGTTGCAAGATAGTCATTGGTGTGAATTCTTGGTCAAAAATATTATATTCCCTATATATGACATCCCTAAATCTAAGATCATTTATGAATATTTTGGTCCCAAAAATCCTTGGTACCATCACACATATACCTATCTCCATAATCACATACTACCACCAAACTTATCCATACACAATATAAAACCTTTATCCAGCATTCATCATGTTTTATTATCCTCACCAACAAGCTATATTGAAGGAACTTTGGTAGCTCTTTGCTTAGATGCCTAAACTCAAATAAGGCTTCTCTTGCATTGAAAGAGGCTTGTGATGGTATCTATGGTGCACACACTAGTGAAAGGCCCTAGCCAAGAAACTCTTAAGATACCTATTTTTTTCACAGTAGAACAAGATGCTTACTAGTATGTTAAGAAATGTTTATCTTGATAGTAACATCAAGATATGATTCAAACAACATCACAAGTGTTGAAACCCATTGCTACTCCTTATCCCTTTTCATAATGGGGCATTGGTCTCATTGGTAAGATTCATCCATCCTCCTCTAATGTTCATAAATTCATCATAAATTGCTACTACATACTTTAATAAATGGTGTCATGCCCCCATGAGTAAACAAGGAAATAAATCACTATCATGCCCCATGGAAGAACAAGTATAATATTTCTGGATTATGTCGACCTCTGCATGAGAATTGTGGGATAAATAATATGATGATTTCCTTAAATTAGTGGGGATTAAATATAATGCAATAGTAAATGGTAGAGACAACAACAATTATGACCAAGAGAGGTCAACAACCCTTGGAAAGAAATAATACAAATTAAATAAGCAATAATTGGTAATTATTAAGAGTAACAATTAGAATGATTAGTTATGACACTAAGCTAATCCCAAAATTAATAATCATTTGAATGGTCACTCCAATCCAAGAGACATGTCTCGTGTGGATGGGACACAAAGCATATAAAATGGTAATCGGGAAGGAAGGGATGGCCATAGAACAACATTGAAGATAATTTGCGGACTGATGTCTTCAATAGGTTTATTAGAATAATTATCTACACACCAAACTATTGCATCTGCATTATGTGGCTATAACAATAGCATAGTTGCATAGATAGTAGTATGCTACTTAATGTATATATTTGAATATATCAATTCCATGTATTTCCTATAGAACCCCATAAGAGTTGTAATTTATATTGCATTAACAATCTAAATTAGTAATGCCCCCATAATTCATTCATGGGAAGAAGAGTAGGAAGTACATGAAAGTGGGGAGATATTCCTTGCTAAGTAGATAAGGGGGTAAAAGCAAGAAGTTGAGTACATGAAGAGGGGAAATTTTGGGCCAAAAAAAAGTTTCGAAGGAAATGCGTACGCGTTATCTAAAAAAGTGTATGTGTTACGGATCAGGTACCCAAGCCGGAATCCGAACACGTACGCGCTCAGCTACGGGTATGCGAACCAGAAACACGTACGCATTATAAAACAAGTACGAGTTTCAAAACGCGTACGCGTTGTGTGAAGGTTTTTTTTTTTAAAATAAACGGTTGTGTTTCATTTTCACTCATTGTTTCGAGCCGTGCCAGAGAAGAGAGGTTCTTGATCATGTACGCGTTTCGAAGCTCGTGCTTGGTGAAAATTTTGACTGCCACCTCCTCCCGTCAACACACCTGACCTCAGTGACCTCCAGGTTGGTTGAATTCTGCCTTTTTTTGCTTTGTATCTTTTTTTTTTCTTTGTAATTAGTATTCAGTTTTTGTTTCTTTAGTGTGTTTTTGTTCAATTTTTTATAGTTTTTAATTGCATTTAAAAAATCAAAAACATCAACAAAACAGATAACGTTAAATTATAAATTGAAAATCATAAAAAATAAACCTAAATTGGACACATTTAACTTAGAAATCAAAACCCTAGGTTACAAAATTTACATAGGTCCCTAAAAACTAATTTACATAGGTAAAATCCTTGGTCCTAAACCCTAAAACGTAAACCTAAAACCCCATTTACCCTAAAACGTAAACCTAAAACAAACTATTTACCCTAAAACATAAGTTACGTAAAACCCTAAATTAGGGATCACAATTTATAGTCCATAGGTTCTACCTGTACACTTTGGTATGTCGTTGGTGATCCACGCAACTACCAATGAAACTCATAAAATTGACTAATAAAGGAGGTACAAACAATCGATACATAGATATATATATTAACCAACAAATTATTAATTTAATTATAATATATATTCACATAATATAAATTTGATAGCTAATTTTATCTCAGAAAACTTCATGATTGTATAATTTAACTTGAGAAAGTGTACTAGTGAAGTAAAATAATGTACCTCATGGGAAACTATGTGCTTGATTTAATAAATGTATATATCATGATGCTAGTTTATATGAGCATGTAATCACTCTATATCAATGTTATATTAGCTTATATAGTGTATGATGTATTCTCTTAAAAAAACATAGAAATGCAAGTCATACTTGTTAATCTAGACTATGTGCAATATGGATAGAGCTAGACACATAAATCTTATTAAATCAAATAAATATTAAAATGTGAAGCACAAATGATTTCTACCCAAATCTTATTTGGATGAGATCCTTTGTGAATTAAATGTAAGGATGCATTATGATCATATTCAAACCTTAATTTATAGGATATTATTCATAAGATGTATAGGTTGTGTGTAATCTAATTCCTATTTTAACTCTCATGTGTAGTGGCATTGTTCTAGATTAGGAAAACTAAATGTTGTACACTTTCTCTAAACAAGTGTATCAAAGATAACTTGTAGCATGAACATTTCAATGGAAAATTCAAATTACTTTTTTGAGAAACTTGATATATGATGATTCGTAAATGCAAGTGAATTCTATAACCAAAGGTTTATTTTCTAAGTTTATTTAAATTTATTGAATTGATCAATTGATTCCTCACTTAGTGGTAGTTAGGTTCTTTTTCGAAAACCCATGTGTCTAGAATTTATATAAATATGAAGGAAGAGTCTATGCCATAGAAAAGTTTCAAAAAATATATGATTACAAATTTTTTTTGGTCTAAATCACTTTAGATCCCCTCTTCCTTTTTAAATCATCCAAGAGTGCGTAGAGGTTCAAATAGGTGAACAAAATCCATCATAACTTAACAACTTAGTTATATAACTGAAATCTAAAATTCCTAATCATTGCAAAATCCATCGTAACTCAACAACTTAGTTATAATTGAAATCTAATTTATTCCTAGTTATTGATATATTGAAGCTATTCCTAGAATGTCACATATTTTTTTCAAAGCACTAAGTTTTGGTGGTAGGGTTTCTCATTTACTTGTAAAAATTTATTAAAAAAACATAGAAATGCAAGTCATACAAGTGTTGATCTAGACTATGTGCAATATGGATAGAGCTAGACAAGTTGTATAAATGTTATTAAATCAAATAAAAATTAAAATGTGAAGCATGAATGATTTCTACCCAAATCTTATTGGGATTCAAGATCCTTTGTGAATTAAATGTAAGGATGCATTATGATCATATTCAAACCTTAATTTATAGGATATTATTCATAAAATCTATAGGTTGTGTGTTTAATATAATTCCTATTTTAACTCTCATGTGTAGTGGCATTATTCTAGATTAGGAAAACTAAATGTTGTACTTTCTCTAAACTAGTGTATCAAAGATAACTTGTAGCATGAACATTTCAATGGAAAATTCAAATTACTTTTTTGACAAACTTGATAGATGATGATTCGTAAATGCAAGTGAATTCTATAACCAAAGGTTTATTTTCTAAGTTTATTTAAATTTATTGTTCATTGATCAATTGATTCCTCACTTAGTGGCAGTTAGGTTCTTTTTTGAAAACCCATGTGTCTAGAATTTATATAAATATGAAGGAAGAGTCTATGCCATAGAAAAGTTTCAAAAAATATATGATTACAAAAAAAATTGGGTCTAAATCACTTTAGATCCCCTCTCCCTTTTTAAATCATCCAAGAGTGCGTAGAGGTCCAAATAGGTTCAAAATCCATCGTAACTCAACAACTTAGTTATATATAATTGAAATCTAAAATTCCTAATTGTTGCAAAATCCATTGTAACTCAACAACTTAGTTATAATTGAAATCTAAACCCTAAACCCTAAAAGCATTCATTTTGTTGTAGTACCTTAAAATGAAATTTGGTTTCCTTAGGCAACTCCACAAAATTTTATTCCCTTAAGCCATGGAACATTTTGTCCTAGGTCCTTACTAGACATAGATCCCCTTAAGCCATCCTATCACCCTAAATCGTAAATTGATGTCTTAAGGGGTCCTAATAATGACATTTCTTAAGGGGATCAAAGAAGTTCTCAAAATTTGGTGAATAGAGTTGAAGCTCATCTTTGTTTATTTTGTACATTGCAATTAGGTCACTAGCATATATCTATGTGTCCCTTTAAATGTATTCTATTAAATTTTCATTCTTATCTTTAGTATTCTTTGAAAACAATGAATGAGATTATAAATTTTAATGTTAGTGTTAAACTTATAATTTCTTCTTAACTACTTTGTCCCACTATAGAGAACTTGTGTCTCTTATCATGAAATTTGAAAATTTAGATAAATCAATTTATGTCATTGGATTTAATTAAATTCTATGTCATACTTGACTAATACATCTATTCATTTTGTTGTAGGACCTTAAAATGAAATTTGGTTGCCTTAGGCAACTCCACCAAATTTTATTCCCTTAAGCCATGGACCATTTTTTCCTAGGACCTTACTACACATAGATCCCCTTAAAAGCCATCCTATCGCCCTAAATCGTAAATCGATGTCTTAAGGGGGAATTTGACATTTCTTAAGGGGATCAAATAAGTTCTCAAAATTTGGTGAATAGAGCTTGACTCATCTTTTTTTATATATTTTGTACATTGCAATTAGGTCACTAGCATATATATCTATGTGTCCCTTTCAATGTCTTCTATTAATTTTTCATTCTTATCTTTATTATTATTTGAAAATAATGAATGAGATTAAATAAATTTTAATAAAACCCCATAATTTCATTTCTACCCTTCATATTAACAACCCCACACTGGACTCAATTTAATGTGTGTACATGTTATATGAATTTTTAATGTTATGGATTTTTTAATGTTATAAATCGAATGGTCTTCAAATGAAATATATTTTGAATTTGTGCATGTTCAATGTGATTTTTAAATAACTTTCAAATTGTGTGCATTATTTAATTAGTTTGTTGATATATATTTTTAATTGTTTAACATGCAGTTGCCATATCATTGCTCAAATGGATCCACTATTTAATTTGGAGGATTTCATGCCTGATCAAGAAATCCTTGTAGATCCCGGCGTACATCCTAGTCCACCACATGAAAAAAAACCCTAGCACACCTCCACATTCTCCACCGCCTAACCCCCCACCCCCTCCTCTAGTTGACTAGGATCAACTAAGAGAGAATATTCGAGCAAACTTGATTGTCATTCAAGGAAATATAGATCTCATAAAAAATGAGACTAGAGTCCCTCCACATCTCGCACGGTTTGCATCTACGATGCAAACTGTTGTTGATTTTGTTCAATCTATCGATGCGGACCTAGATAGGTTCCATCGATGGAGAGAAGATATGAGACAATTCTATGCGGATGGATTGTCATATAAAGAAATCAATGACCTAAAAATTACTAAACAAGCCATATGCCAATATTTTGTGAACCCCCAAACAAACAAACCAATACCACCCACAAAAAAATGAATTTCAATTTTATGGTGTAGGCACTCGCAGATAGCTGCTCATTTTTGGGAGAGATAGTGGATGGTGTTTGATACTCCACCACATGGCAACAGTGAGGTGCCCTTATACTTTTTGAGAAAGTTATGGGCTGAGTTTGAGTAGGGTAAAAAACCCAACTATTTTGATATGAGATCATTTCAGGGAGCTAGGCGTGGCATGCCCCAACATAGACTAGGAGCACGTGTCAATCCTCAACGACGTGCTCCAATTGCTCCTATTGTTCCTCCTTCTCCTAGTGTTCCCGCTGAATTTCAACAACAAACCATGTTATCAACATTAGGAGCATTGATTTCACTTTCAAGACATCTCACTCAGCAGACTACACACGCGGCCACTGAAGTGGCCAATAGAGAGCATGGAGGCTCGGGCTATAGGGATACTCAAGCATCCACTTTAGGTGAGGCACATGCATCTGGAACGGGGTCATACCTAAATTTACTATATTCTGAGGATCGTCCTACACAGGTATGTTCATCTTTTGAATTTAAATTTAATTCAAGTTTGAAATGTAAAAAATTCATGTAAATAATAACATCAAACTATATATATAATATAATATTAATTCAATAAGTTTGTGTTTGGTGTAGACGCATGATGACATGATGCCTAAAACTCAATATGATCATTGTGTGTATATGTTGAGTGCTTAAGGGGAATTATGAGAGTGACTTAAGGGATGCAAGATTGTGGATTAAGGAGATGTAAGAGGATATTACTTAAGGGTCCTTTAAGAGGATGGCTTAAGGGGATGGAAGAGGGTGGATTAAGGGGAGTTGATATAATGACTTGAAGGGATGCAAGAGGGTGGATTAAGGGGAGTTGAGAGAATGAATTTAAACCCCAAGGGGTGTTGAGAGAGTGACTTAAGGGGATGCAAGTGGATGGATTAAGGGTAGATATATGAGGATATTGATTGAGGGGTCCTAAGAGGATGAATTAAGGGGTGTTGAGAGAGTGACTTAAGTGGATGCAAGTGGATAGATTAAGGGTAGATATATGAGGATATGGATTATGGGATCCTAAGAGGATGGATTAATGGTAGTTGATAGAATGACTTAAGGGGATGCAAGAGGATGGATTAATGGTACACAAGAGGATGACTTAAGGGGTTTTAAGATAATGGCTTAAGGGGATATGAAATCAATTATAAAGTATCAATTAAATGTATCTAGAACTATATTAGTTACCTATCTCTAGATTTGAATTCCATCGTAATATATGTGCATCTCCTCTCTTTTTTGTAAAGCATCTAATTTTGGGAGACCTGAAACAAAAAATGATATAAAAATTTAATTAGTAAATGATTAAAGACAAATATATATATATATACAACTAGATATACTTACCAATATTTATTTACTCTATTGTACCATCTGCATCCTCTTTTTTTTTTTAATGCATCTATGATTGTCTCGTGATCATCCATTGAAAGTGTCCATAAAACTTTATTAGCAGGCCTCCCTTGATATCTAACTAGTTTTATATTGGTTGCCAAAATCAAATGTGAATAATGTATAATCTTCTTGTGTCTTTCATAATCTTCAAATGTAGGCAAGCCATTCTTTCTCATCAAATATTTTTGAAGCCAGGTGCCAACAACAACCACTGAACCAGTTGGATACTCAAAGTTGTCATCATCCACTCTAGTATGTACCAACTTATGTTTTCTCTCAACACATCTATCCAACCAGTACTCTGTCTTCTCTTCATTCCCTTGAGGTGCAACAACAGCATACACATGTCCTGCAAAAATAAATACAAAATTCAATAAAGAGTGACTTGTATTTAACTCACATATAAACATGCATACATACAAAATTCAACTCAATAAATAATGTACCTTCTTGTACAAGATCCGAATATGATCATAATCATCTGATGCGAACACTTTATTATCTTCAATTGTCGTTCCATGTTGAACATGTGTCGATGTAGGCGTTAAAGCTCTTTGTTGCCATTGTTCGACCCATTCCATATTTTCACATGCCTACCAATCACCTACAATACAAAATTGACAAAAGCATGCCAACTCCCTTGTCCATATTGTCTATGTGTTTGTATTCGAACTCTTAAATGAATGCCATTTTGAAATTCCATTAATTGTTTCACAATCTTGTCGAGAAAAAATATCATTTTCTTCAACTAACCAAAAGAAGCGTCGAATTATTGAATTCTCATTTGTTCTTGTAGATAATTTGGTATTGCACCAATCTACAATTGCACGTGCATCTCTAAATTTCGTAGCATCCTCAAATTTTAGTTGCTCTCTAGCAAGAGCTCTTTTTACACATGCACCTGCTCCATCATGTTCTCCCTTACCATGACCAGCTTCAAAAAAAATCCATATGTGTTGGATATTATTTTCCTTATGAACTCTACATAACCAATAAAACATTCTAGCATTTTTTAATTGACCCGTGCAATTATCTGACCATATGAGATGTTCTAGCATTTGAATTCCTCTCTCTTTTAAATTTTTATAAAATATATCAATACAATATTGTACAAACTCAGATGAATGTAATCGATTATCACTTACATAAAAATGGTACTCTCTCAAAAAAATTCTATTATCTTCTATACTATTTTCGGCATGTCTATAAACAATGTGAACAAATATAGCTACTTGCATTGAATTATAATACTGTGATTGAATTTCTTCTTGTGGAGCAAGAGTATAATTTTCAGCAAAATCAACAACTGACAATATAGTTCCAATTGGGAATGTGTTTTTACATAAACGAAATTGATTATCAAGACAATGAGCATTTTGAGAGTGTTGAACATATTTAGGTACATGTTAAAATAAATATTCAAACAGCTCCCTTCGAGTTTTTCCATCAAGTTTTGATCTCCCGTTGTGCACATCCACACTTCGCAGCTTCGGGTAGCGGCTTCCCTTTTGGGTTCCGAGAGGCTGTGTTGGGCGTCCACGTGTCACACTTGTGGAGGTTTTTATTTCTTTTTGCCTTGAGGTCTCTTCGGGTCGCGAAAGCCTTCTGCGGAGGCCGCCATTTCTAAGGATTGTCAGAGGGACCCACATCTTGCTACGTGGTGGCGTATCGCAAGCTTTTCATGCGGGAATGAAATAAACAAATGCGGGCTGCGTAATGCTTGCGTGGGGGTTTTCTTTTTCCTTTCTGCAGGTGTTGGCGAGCCCTACTTTCTACTAGGTGGCAATCGTTCAGCTAGGTGGCAACTGTTCACAGCTCTTTCAATACGGCAGGGAGGTGAGCAACCGCGGGCTGCGAAACGCTGCCACGCGTCTTTCGCACCTGGTTGATGCGGCTTTCTCTCCACTGCAACAAGAACCTCAGCCCATTGGACACGTGTTGCTTCTTCGCAATCTCTCGGCAGCAATGAGAGAAGTTTTCATTCGGGCAGCGACAGGCTGCCACGTGCCTTACAACTAATCCTTAAAGCAGGCGCTAGGCTGGCTGAGGGAGATTATGCCATTGGGTGCTGATCGTCATGGTTCTTTGAAGCGGTGGATGACACTTGTCGCCTCGAGCCTGGCTGGGACCACCGCCATTATTACAAAGGGTGTGCCTGCAACTGGATGACCATATGCTGTGTTCTAACTCATTGCCATTGTAACGACATTAGGAATCTTCTGATTCTAGCATCATTGCAGGGGATTGTGGGATCTTTTCTGTTACAGCTCTCCAAAGCGGTGGGAATTTTCTCTCCGGCAGAAGAAGTCAGCTTCTCTAAAATCTGGAGGTCACTCAGTTTGGCGCAAAGGGGTCCCCCTTGAACTGAGTTTCCCATAAGGCACTGTTACCTCGTCAATTTTTGGCGTCAACAGTTTGCCCTTTTTTTGGTATGCCCGGTGGGACCTGAACTAATGAAATTGCCTTATAGAGGGGTGTATGAGCCATCAGCCTGTAACTAGATCCCAGACTGCAAATAACCCAGGTTTACTAGTACCTCCGCTAGGGACAGTACAGGCTGCAAATCAGCTAGTAACTGTTCCATTCCCACCGCCCTTTCCTCTCACCATGTTGTCGGCCGCGAATAGAAACTATGTAGCATGGGATGTTGGAAGTCCCCTGGTAGCTCCGGTAGCGCCCGCTGTTTGGGGCGTTATCCCGGTTTCGGCCCTGAAAGCTCTTCCCAAATTTGTCGGAGACAACATAAAAATGCCAGCAGAACATTTGCAGGATGTAGCAGATGTATGTCTGGTACACGGTATTACAGCGCAGAATGTAGCCCTGAGGCTCCTCGCTGCGTCCTTCAAAGGCAAGGCTCTGGATTGGTACCAAACACTGACTCTGAATTTAATTCACACTTGGGATGACCTCGGAGATCCATTCTATGAAAGGTTCTCAAATGACGGAGATCGCTCTTCGTTATATTATCAGCTATCCGTCATAAGACGAGCGCCCCAGGAGGCCCTGACGGATTTCAATGCCCGATTTCACTCAAATTGGCTGAGGATTCCTATGACTATCCGCCCGACTCCAGAACTGGAATTCATATTTTATCTGAAGTCCATTAATCCTGACATTTATGTGATGATTAAGTCTTTGGGAGGAGCCACTCTACCAAACGCTTATGCTACCGCTATCAAAGCTGAGAATCATTTGATAGATTGCGAAAAGTTGCCTCCTCGACCTATTATCCTGATATTTCCTGAAATATCAAACTCAGCACAAGAGGTTGCATTGACTAGTGCGGCAGCAACTCCCCAGTCGATGTACTCCTATGCGGCCACTCCTGAAAGCTTGGCTTCTACATCGGGTTCTTCCAAGGATGAAATAGGCGACCTCAAAGAGATGTTGCGAACTACGGCAAATAACATAACAACTCTCAAGCGGAACCAAACAACTCTTCCATGGCCCGCATATCAAAACTATAAGGGTGGGCAGTCTACTTATCAGCAAAATCAATATCAGAGTGCGCCTCGCACTAATCCACCAGCGCCGACTACCAACCAAATGGTCACAGTGCCTACACCGCTCACAAGTGCGTCACCAAGCTCAAGTAGAGAATTAACCGCAGGACAAAACAATCTTATTGATGACATCAATCCATGGTGTTTTCCCTGCAATGATGCACATATGCCTCGAAATTGTCCGTGTGACAACTTACAACAGAAGGTAGCAGAGCAACGTAGTCAAGGTACTACAACAGAAAATGGAGAATACATATGTACCTCGGCAATGGAGAATGTGGTCCTTACCGCACAAATGTAAGGAATGTCTTTAGAGCAAGAGTCTGCTATTGCTCCTGATCATGCACTCTTCTCCTGGATGGAAGATGAGGAAAAGGTGTTTGCCAATGACACATCCGTAGCCGAAACGCCACAGGTGCAATTTGACTATAACACACGCTCAAAGAGGAGATTCACCAGTGAGCTTGTTGTTTCACTTTTGTACAGCCCGCAATGCAAAGGCGTGTCCGATCAAATTCCTGGCGCTTCAACCGTCTCTTCGCCTTCTCAACCACGGAAGGAGATTATTATAACAAAAGCAAAGGAGCAGAAATCTCTGAGCTCGTCACCTTTTAATGTGGTGGAGCAATTAAAGAAATCATCCGCTAATGTGTCTTTATAGGACATTCTAGCTATCCTGGAACAAAAGACTATGCTACAGAAGGTGCTTCAGTAAGAGATCCACTCAGCACCAATAGAGTCGTCTGCCAGTACAGAGGTGGTTTATCAAATGCCACTAGCTAAGGTTCTTGCAGACAAAGCAAAGGAATCCCATGCAGAGGGCGGAGGTAGGCCAAAACCTCAACCCTTCTTCTTGACTCTCATTGTAGGGGAAAAGCTATTACACAACGCCATGATTGATTCTGGCGCTAGTACAATGGTTATGCCAAAACTGATAGCCGAAGCCTTGGGACTCAGCTACGAACCTATGAAGAAAGGGGTGATGCAGCTGGATAGAAATAAAGTTGATACCGTAGGTGTCATCAAAGTGCTTCCGTTAACACTATTTGCCTGCCCAAGTATCACGGTCCCGCAAGATACGGTGATCATAGATGTACCTCCTATGTTTGGTCTCTGTCTATCCCGATAATTTACTTCAAAGGTGGGCGGATATTTGTCTTTAGATTGGTCACATCTAATACTTAAGACCAAGCATGGCGCAAAAATGAAGATAGAATCAGAGGCTCTACATTCTAAACATGTGGCGGATGAGGCCCTGATCAATTTTGAGGCCGCACATACCTCTATCACCAAGCAGGACATGTATAGTGTCGAACTGCTAGAGGAAGAGAAGGTGAGTGGAGACCGAAATGATAAGGAAGATGCTCTATTAAGCGAACACATAAACAATGATCCTTTCGGAAATTATCATGCTACCGGATTAGGCACATATGTGATTTATGATGAAGACTAGGTTCTTCCGAAGGTTGCCAAAGAATCCGACGATAACCAAGCAAACGAGTTGTGGACATTGTATTTTGACGGAGCAAGAAGAAAAATCAGAGCTGGAGCAGGGGTATGTCTAATATCCCCGCAGAATGAAAAAATGTTGAGGTCTTTCCGATTCCAATTCGCCTATTCAAACAATGAAGCTGAATATGAAGGATTAGTCCAAGGCCTAAGCCTAGTGGAACGAATGGGTATTAAGCAATTGATTGTGTTTGGAGATTCCGAACTAGTAGTTAATCAGGTCTAGGGAATCTCCACAACAAAGAATGTCTGAATGAGATCCTATCGGCATCGAATCTGGGACCTGATTGAAGGTTTTGAAGCTTTCAACATCCTAACCGTTCCCCGAACGCAGAATAGCGATGCAGATCGCATGGCGGTGATCGGTGCTCAGTTTGATCTTGTCTCTGACTTGCTTCAGAACAAATATTCAGTACAAGTGCTTGTTCGACCAGCGATTCCCAATAATGATCAGAGTTGGAAAGTCTTTGAGAGCGATGAGCACATCACCTCGTTTATCCAGCACTCTGGGGAATTCACTGATCAACTTCAACCAAAGATCGCCGAGGCCTATGAAGGACAAATTATGCAGCTCAAGTCAAATAAACTTCCAAAAGGGTTAGTTACTCTCGAGAATTTTTTTGATTGTAATGACGCCCAAAATGATAAGCGAAAGTTCGTGGCAGACAAAAGTGTTTATGAAAACCTTTGGGTCTCCGATGGCAGGAACCTCTGGGTCGGAAAAGATGTTCCTCAGCGAGATAAAGAAAGGTTTATCAGTTTCTGCGAAAAATATGGAGTAGTGGCCTGGTCCTATGATGATCTGGAGGGTTACGATCCTGGCATCATTCAGCACACTATTGAACTAACAGAAGGTGCAAAACCAGTTCAACAGAGGCAGAGGCCAGTCAACCCTAAAGTTGAGGCCCTAATGGCACAAGAGTTAACCAAGCTCATTGATTCACGTATTGTCTTCCCAATCAAACATAGTACTTGGGTATCAAACCTGGTACTAGTGAGAAAGAAGAATGGCGATATCCGCTTATGCGTGGACTTCTGAGACCTGAACAGAGCATCTCTGAAAGATCACTATCCATTGCCTTCTATGGAGTCAATCCTCCAAACTGTCGCAGGATCAAAAATGTTCTCTCTACTGGATGGCTTCTCTGACTATAACCAGATTCAAGTGAAAGAAGAAGATCAGCACAAGACTACGTTCACCACCAAGTGGGGAACATTTGCATATGCTAAAATGCCCTTTGGTTTATCCAATGCAGGGGAAACTTTCCAGCGAGCTATGGACATCGCATTCAGCGAACTGATCAATAAGTTGATTCTAATATATTTAGATAACCTTACTATGTTCTCTAAATCTAAAGATGATCATTTTGATCATTTGGAATTAGTTTTTCAAAAATGCCAGGAGTTCAGGATTTCCTTAAATCCAAAGAAGTGTGTATTCGGAGTACCGCAGGGTAAGCTGTTAGGGCATGTTGTGTCTAAAGAAGGTATTTCAATTGACCCTGAATGAGTAAAGGCTATTAAGGAGCTTCCCCTTCTGGTAAATAAGAAAGGTGTCCAGTCTTTTCTTGGCAAAGTAAATTTCGTCAACAAATTTATTTCTGATTTTGCGGGAATGATTAGGCCGATCACCCTAATGCTAAAAAAGTATCAAGCTTTCAAGTGGACAATAGAAGCTCGGGAGGCTTTTGAAAAGGTCAAGGAAGCGATCTCCACAACCCTGGTGCTGATTAATCCAGATCAATGCAAAGATTTTATAATGTATGCCTTCAGTAGCAAGTCCAGTATCGCTACTGTTCTGACTCAAAAAGATAGAGAAGGAAAGGGAGAGCATCCAGTGGCGTTCTATTCCCGAACCCTAAAAGAATATGAGGCAAGTTATAACTTCGTCGAAAGACAGGCCTTTGCAATAGTAAAGGGACTTAAAAAATTCCGCCATCTAATTTCCCGCAACAAAGTTCTGGTATATGTCACACATTTTAGTGTGCAGGAATATATCATAGAAGGAGAGATCACAGAAAAAAGGGCTAATTAGATTACCAAGATCCTGGAGTATGACATCCAGGTCAGGCCTACTAAGACTGTTAAAGGCAGAGGACTGTGTGAGTATATGGCACAGAACGAGGAGGTACCTGCCAAGGAGGAACAACCAGAACTCGTCCTGATAAATGAATTAGAATCGGAAGATGATTGGCTGACAGATAGAATGAACTTCATGCAAACCGAAAGGTATCCGCCAGACCTCTCATCCCAAAAAAAAGGTATTACCGGCTTCAGAATTGTAGATATACGCTGATAGAAGGAGTTTTTTTCAAAAAAAAATTCAATGGTGTGCTCTTGCGATGTGTCACTTCAGGGGAGGCGCAGAGGATCCTCGACGCATTTCACAATAGCGATGAAGGTGGACATTTCTCCGCCAAAACTACCGCCATCAAGGTCCTGCAAGCTGGATATTACTGGCCTACACTTTTCAGTGACTCCTACTCTCTGGTAAGGGCTTGTAAAAAATGTCAGTTCTTTTCTGACAGAAGGAAGAATTCAGTGATGCCCCTCAAACCTATCGTGGCAAATGAACCATTTGCGCAATGGGGCCTGGACTTCATTGGAATGATCAACCCGGTTTCTAGTGGCGGACATAAGTGGATTCTAACAGCTACAGACTACTTCACAAGGTGGGCATAAGTTGTTCCCCTTAAGGGTGCGACAGAAACAGAGATTGTAGACTTCCTCAAAGCACTGGTGACGAGGTTCGGCCCTCCGAAGACAATCATTTCGGACAACGCTAGAGCATTTCTAGGTATAAAGGTATGTCACTTCGCATTAAAGAATGACATATTCCTTAAAACATCATCAAACTATTATCCACAGGGAAATGGCCTAGCCGAGTCCACAAATAAAAGCTTAGTCTGACTCCTTAAAAAGGTTGGCTCAGAGCACCAGAGGGAATGGCATAAAAATCTTTAAAAAGCGCTCTGGGCAAACCGCATAACTCCTAAGCAAGTCCTTAAGACTTTGCCTTATGAGCTGGTATATGGGAAGGAGGCGTTGTTACCTATCTCCATGGAGATCCCAGCAATACAGTTACTGAAATCCCTTGAGATAGAACAAAATGAAGCCATGGAGGTTTGGCTCGCCGAACTATTAGAAGTACAAGAAAAAAGAGAAAATTCCCTAATAGCAATGACAAGCCGTCAACAAGTGGTCAAACGATGGTTTGACAAGAAGGCTTTCGACCAAGGTCTGAAAAGTGGAGACTTAGTGCTAAAATATGACAGCAGGGCTGCGAAGCCAAGTCAGCACGGTAAATTTGATAGTCTATGGGAGGGACCCTTCAAAATCATTCGCTGCAGGAAACACAATGCTTTTGAGCTGGAAAATATGGAACAAGAGCCGTTAGGAATCCCGGTCAATGGGATTCATCTTAAGTTGTTCCATTAAGCACTAAGCTCTACCTTGTACAGATGTAAATAGTGCTTTCGTTTCCTTTCCTGTGTTTGGCCTGTTCTTTTTCTAGAATCAGTTGTCTTTCTACGCATTTGCTCATTGTCGTTGGCGGGTAAAACACCGAAGTTACTTTACACAAAATACACTCATACATGGAGAAATAGCATACAAAATTTGCAAACCCAGAAAATTTTAAACATAGAAGCAAAAAAGAGATCGGATTTTTCCTTAAAACGATAAGTATATATTTATATATATGTTCTTTCGTTACAAAATGGTTAGAGGGCCGATTTCCAAAATATACAAGTATTAAGGTATATTATATACGATAGCCTTTTATCAGGCTTATCTAAAGTAGGAGAGTTACATTTTGAGCAGGAAGGCAAAGGGGTTATCTATCCAAAGGCATGACTGGCAGCAATCGACCCATTCACTGCAGCATCCACTTCATCCTCGTCCACGGGCTCCTCAGCGGCACTGGCAGCATCATTTGACGCAACCGTCGTTGGCAGTGGAAACACCAGGTTCCTGAAGTCAGTGTACCAGTCTACGTCGTAGAAAGGTATCACGTTGTAGCTTCGAAACAGGAAGTGTAGGGCCTGGGTAACCCTCTGCTGGTGCTGGTCACGAGTCTGCAGACGGAATCCGTTGAGGAATGGCAGCCAAACGACGACAACTTCTTCTTCGATAAAGCAACGTAGGTCGCTGGTTGTTGGCAGGCCTATCCCATATGCAGCATGTGCAACGACCTCACCAAGCCCATTCAAGTATTTCTTCAGAAATATTTCTTTAACCAGCTTTAGAATAAGTGGTCGGGGAACGCAAATGTCCAGCATGAACGCTACAAAGTGTGAGCATATGTCAGTATTCACCCTATACTTATCCTCATATTCTACGCAATCCTTGCCTAGGACCCACTTAATGGCTACCAGAACCAGCGAATGCTTGTTCTTCATCATCCTTTTCAGCCTCCTAGTGGAAATCTCACCTAGAAACGCCGTCTGTGATTTAAACGAAGTTAGGCGAATTGGGGTATCCATTTTTCCTGACACTATCCCTGGGCTTTTAAGTTAATGCCGGAATTGTGCACCACCTAACCTATGAAAAGACTTGTTTAACGCTCTGCTACTAACCTATCACTTCTCAAATGCTAAGTTTGTTTTTCTCACTATCGACTGGCCTATTTATAGAAAAATTGACAAGACACATGTCAATCTGCCTCTAAAAAATATGATATTACGCTAGCTGCTGTCTCGAAAGTCGAGTCTGCGTTTGTTCACATTTTTGGGCCGGTACATCCATGATAACACGACTCAAGGCGTGTTTAATTAAATGAAGTTGATTAATTAGCTTTAAAAAGGTGGCGCTTGTTGGTGAGGGGAAGTGTGGCCGTAGGCTATTGTGTCATCTCTCAAGCGTGTCCCAGAGCCCAAGGTGATACTCATATCTTATCAGGCGGTGATCATTTGCTTGGCGTAATCATTCCGGCCAGGATATTAATTACCAGCGCATGCTAACGCAAGGTTAGAAGGTCAGTTGCAAGCTCAATTTCCAAGGAGATCGAGGCGTATCACACGATCTCGTAAATGTAATAATGAAATCCGGCCGCCTCGGAATAGCAATCAGTTCATCTTGCACGAATTGTAGGATTAACGGTACATGCCGAATTAAATGCAAAAGGCTTTCTTTTGCCTACCACCTTGGGAAAAGTTGTTATTATTGCATGAAAAGGCTTAATATTTCAAAGTCTTTTTTTTACAAACACAAGGGAAGTGTAGAGTTGTTTTCTATCCGTCTATCTAGAGCAAGCATATTCGCAGGCCAGGAACTTACAAATTTTGCAGAGAAAGAAAAATGTCAGAATCTTCAGCTCAGCCGATGTAAGAGGAAATTAGCCAGGAACTGTTCACGGCTATTCATTCTTCGGTTGAGGTGTATGTATACGAGGATGTAGCATATGCCACGCCTGGTATACCCGTGAAGATGAGAAGAGCCCACACAGAAGAGCTGGATAGACCCAAAGAATGGAGTAACCAGAAAAAGGTTAAAGAAGAATGGAACAATATCTATGACCCAAAGCTTGCGAAGAACCCTAAATCCCTCAGAGAGATGGCTTGTGCAAGGTTATCAGCAACAAAGGCGGACCAATCCACGACAAGTAGAGTCTGGTATAGTGGTCTCCCACAATACATGGTCTCATTGGTGCACTATTGCCCGAAGGTGGTCGATGCAACTTTTCAACGCTATAATCCAGATACCCACTGCATTGAAGGTCACAATTTAAGGGTTCATATCAGCCCAGAAGCCATCTGGCACATGTTATGTATTCCGGACCCAAGTAGGAGGAAGGAGACTATCGAGCCTTTTCGCCCAAGCAAGGGGGAGAAAATATGGAGGAAAATGAAGATCGGTTCAGATTTTTTGTTAGAAGAGACTAATAAGAAAGATATCGCATCCGCTAAAGCACCAAGTATCCCATTATCATGTGGTTCATTCTGTGATGATCTCCAAGATGCCATGTCCATGCTGGCACTTGTTTGTGGCCGAGACTCTGATGAAAAAATAGAGGCTTTTCAGCTGAGACCTGCAATACAGTTTCACAAGCATCATGAACTCTTCTGGTATGATTTTGCTGAGTTCATGGTTGAAGAAATGATACAACAAATGGAGAATTATCAGGCGGAAAAAAAGTTTAGATTTCTTTCCTACCTAGTCCACATGTTTTTGCATCAGAATCCAG
The DNA here is from genome assembly GCA_007258455.2 of Sequoia sempervirens. Taxonomy (NCBI): domain Eukaryota; kingdom Viridiplantae; phylum Streptophyta; class Pinopsida; order Cupressales; family Cupressaceae; genus Sequoia; species Sequoia sempervirens. The sequence goes on from VDFB02000007.1 coordinate 2,709,416, forward strand.
ATTTCTTCGCCCGATTTCTTCCGCTATCAATTTTTGATGAGCAGAATAAAAGAAAGCCAATGTCTACATGGATGTCTTTCCTTTCCGCATCATATGACTATTATGCATTCACAGACTATTTCATAGCCCCGGTTTTGAATGATTTAATCGGAGAGGGTGATATTGTCCGGCTCACCAAAGAGCAGACCAGATTTATGCAGAGCTATACCCCTGCTTGTGACTGGTTCAGAGGCAGGGATTTTACAATCCTCTGAATGCGGGGCTTTACTGGCAAACTTTTCCTGCTCCCGGCCTGCGTCACCGATAGAGTGCTTGCGCTGGAAATTTTCTAGCAGGTGTGTGTCATTGAGTTCACTTTTTGTAGCAACAGAAGTGTCAAGAAGAAGGGATTCTTCACTTGTCCGAAGAGTTTCAAGTCGGTAACGCTGGTTAAAAAACAATCGCATGAGTTGTTAGAAGAGAAGCTAACACATTTAGGGTTGGTACTGATAAATGATAAATGGGAGTACAACCATTTCAATGACTTACCAAAGCCACATATGAAAGTTACCCATGTTCCCCAACCATACTGGGAAAAATGGCTTAATCCGCGAACAGATAGAGAGGAAGATTTTGTGGAATTAGTGCAAATCCCTACGCCGGACACTAGGGGCCCATGGCACAAGTTCTACTTTCCTGTGGCCGTGGCCAGGGACAATCTTTCGATGGAGCGCAGCATGTACAACAAGTTAAAGAGGGGTGAAGAATAAAATGATGAAAAAATAAGAGCTTTCTGGAAATATCGCTAGGAAACAGCACAATTGGATGCTCATTATAATCAGATGAAGGACGACCAAGAATTCGACAGATGGTGGAATGAAGGCCACCCCAGCCCGATCTCTAGTGTTGACAGGAGCGAAGAGGGAGAGGGATCCGAGGAGCATGAAGAAGAAGCGGCGGTATCATCCTCTTTAGCGCAAGGGGGCAACGTCTCCGGGCATGCCGCCTATGTGGCCACTAATGTACGTTTTAATATATCAAGAGGTTCGCACACACGCACTTGGGTCGCTAAACCGGCCTGGCTATCGCCTCATTAGAAGGATCCGACTGCCGAAGTTAGTGAATGTCCGCCTGCGAAAAGACAGCGCACGGAAAGTGTTATCGAAGGGGTTTTGCAAGAACCCATCGGAGGAGAAGTGCCCACTGCTAGCCAAATACCGGAGTTTGCGAGCGAGTCACGGATGATCCTGGAACCACCACCGACCAGTCAATAGGTACATTTCACTCCTTCCTCTCTTGCATCTCATTCCTTCGTATTCGCCCCTGCTCCATTAGCAACTCTTGCCATAAGTCTGAGCCCTTTACCTTCTGCTTCTGATCCAGCTCATTCGGTTGGATTTGCCCAGTTTTCGCAGGCCCAACCGTTTATAATTACTCCTCCAAGTATGTTTACGCCTACAGTTGCCGCTCAGACTTTCCTCACCTCGCTTTCGAAAAATGTTCCCCTAGTTGGCCCCCATTCTTTTTCCGCTATGCTTACTAATCCTCTTCTATTGCAACAAGCTGACATCCAATCAACAACTTCCCTTCCCCGGCCAATGAGTCTTACGACTGAATCACCGATTCAGCCGCTACAAATACCTAGCCCTGCTGATAGTTCTCAGGCGAAGCTATGGAACGTGCCACACTTTTCTCCACAAACAATCACTCTCCAGAAGAAGCAAATGCGTGCGCCTATGAAAGTTACCTATCCCTATGCCCTGCCTTCTGGTGTTCCTTTCATAGGTGGGCTAGTTTCATCACCAACCGAATTCATAGCACAGATAGATTGTGGCAAAGAGGCACACACAAATAGAATGAGGCGACGCAAGGCAAAGGATGACAATACTCCCGCCGAGCCGAAAGTACAAGCTTCGTATGATGAGGCCCGACAAGAATTAAAATTTGCAACCATGTACCCAAGAATAAGCAAGTCTCAGGGAGAAATGCAACCCGAAGATTATGATATATATGCTGTCGGACTCGACATGAAAGTAGCCCGTCCACAAGATAAGGTCGAGATCATGGAGGAAACGCAACGGGTGGTCACTTCCGACTTCCTCAAAACTAGTCGTCAGTTAAAGAAAAATGATGAACAGCTCAGGGCAGCCAAGGAAAGGGTGAGTTTTCTGGAAACAAAGGAGAAATCCTTAGAGGCGGATATCGCCCGAATGACCGAAAGAGTGCTGACAGCGGAGAATGAGAGGAACAAACTTCAGGGCGAAATTGTGAAGACCCAGATTACCGACCCAAGCTTAATAAGAGAATTGCAAAGCCAAAAACAGGTAGCACGATAGAGCCTATAGTCAAAAGAGGAAGAGCTTGAACGCATCTGCCTTAAGTATAGTCAGGGGATGGCTAAAAAGGGTGAGGAGTTGGAGCGCCTACAGGAACAGTATGAGCAAAAGGTACAAGAGAAAGAGGTCAAATTTAAAAGCCTGAAGGCTAAGCTAGAAGAGGAACTCCAAGAGACAAAGACTTCCCTGGAAGAGCAATCAGTGAACCACTCCCGAGCTGAACAAAATTGGAATAAAGAAATGAACAACTATGCGGAGCAGTTGGCATCCGAAAAAAGAAGAAGGCAGAATTAGCCAAGGCCCTCATTTCAAGGGACACAGAGATTTCTTCGCTTAAAGCCCCTCTGTTGCCTACCCCTATCCAACCTGATGTCATTCCGCTGGTTAGGCAATTATACATCTCTCACTGGGAGAAAGTCAAGACCTTTTGCCTAACACTGCAGCCTACCCTTCGATTTATCACCAAGGCATCAAGGCTCAATCAAGAGGCCAACGACACAATAGAGCAGTTCCCACGTTTCATCCTAGAGAAGGTTCTTGAGGCAAGGGACTTACTCAACAAGTTATACTCAGTCTCGGATGAAATCCTCGCCGGGGCGGGTATCGAAGATCGGGACACCGCTGCTCAAACAGCAAATAAATTCATTCATTGTCACTTCGCCTTCCAGCGCACTAAGGCAGCAGCGGCTTTTCTAGGTAAGGCACTGGATGGCATTCGGGGAAGTTTCTCCGAGCTAGGCAGGCTGGGGCTGCCGTCCCCATTCCTCGAGGATGGCTCAATTGCGACAACTACACAGATTGCTGAGATTATTGAGCAAAAGGAAAATGACCCGGAGGCATTCAGGGAGTTTGGCAGCTCCCCAACGGTAGCCGACATTGAGGCGATCATTCATCCACTCTCACAGCTGCTTTTCCATATCTAAACAGGTGCCGACCTACCTGAGGTGTTGTCTCACAAGGAGGCTATTGATCTCCATGGGGCACAAGAAAATTTGCGCAGCATGGCAAAGTCGTCCGAAAGTGAATGGTCGCCCTTGCAAGCTGCTCTTTCCAAACTCTAACTCCATTCGCCCTACGGATAAAGCTCTGGTCTGCAGAATCAGAGAGTTTTTGGGTTCTCCGTTCCTTATCCGAAACGCCCCTGATAGTCGCCAAAAGCTGTTAAAATAAATATTCAAACAGCTCCCTTCGAGTTTTTCCATCAAGTTTTGATCTCCCGCTGTGCGCATCCTCACTTCGCAGCTTCGGGTAGCGACTTCCCTTTCAGGTCCCGAGAGGCTGTGCTGGGCGTCCACGTGTCACGCTTGCGGAGGTTTTTATTTCTTTTTGCCTTGGGGTCTCTTCGGGTCGCGAAAGCCTTCTGCGGAGGCCGCCATTTTTAAGAATTGTCAGAGGGACCCACATCTTGCTATGTGGTGGCGTATCGCAAGCTTTTCATGCAGGAATGAAATAAACAAATACGGGCTGCGTAATGCTTGCGCGGGGGTTTTCTTTTTCCTTTATGCAGGTGTTGGCAGGCCCTACCTTCTGCTAGGTGGCAACCGTTCGCAGCTCTTTCAATACGACAAGGAGGTGAGCAACCGCGGGCTGCGAAACGCTGCCACGCGTCTTTCGCACCCGGTTGATGCGGCTTTCTCTCCACTGCAACAAGAACCTCAGCCCATTGGACACGTGTTGCTTCTTCGCAATCTCTCGGCAGCAATGAGAGAATTTTTCATTCGAGCAGCGACAGACTGGCACGTGCCTTACAACTAATCCTTGAAGCAGGCGATAGGCTGGCTGAGGGAGATTATGCCATTGGGTGTTGATCGTCATGGTTCTTTGAAACGGTGGATGACACTTGTCGCCTTGAGCCTAGCTGGGACCACCGCCATTATTACAAAGGGTGCGCCTGCAACTGGATGACCATATGCTATGTTCTAACTCATTGCCATTGTAACGACATCAGTAATCTTCTGATTCTGGCATCATTGTAGGGGATTGTGGGATCTTTTCTGTTACAGCTCTCTAAAGCGGTGAGAATTTTCTCTCCGGCTATATATACTCTCTCTGACGACGAGAGAAAAAAGAAGTCCAAGAAATTTTACAAGAAAGGATATTGGTTTTAGCAAGAGACACCTGGCCTCTTTTACATGTTTATTTGCTAGAAACTGTCAGACTGTGCCAACTGTTCGGCCTTTCTGTTTTTCATGTTTTATAAAACTGTAAACTGTGTTTTTTATTGTCTTAAGCATTTCATTTGAAAGAACTTCTATATATTGAATACAAGCTTGCTTATCTAAATCATGTCTAAATGACTCTTCTTAGTAGTAAAACTGTATGCAATACTATTTTATGTCAATAAATGAACTGTTTATGCTATAGTTTTAAGTCTCCGACATTTTAGAATGTGACAACACCATTCAGGCCCTTAAATCTATGATTTATCGTACCCATCAACAAATTTTGGCGCATCGCCTTAGATTAGACTTTGCTTCATTATATCCATTTCCTTTTCCCTTTCCAAAAACCCATTATAGAAGAAGTCGGCTTCTTTAAAATCTGGAGGTCACTCAGTTTGGCATAAAGGGGTCCCCCTTGAACTGAGTTTCCCATAAGGCACTGTTACCTCGTCAATTTTTGGCGTCAACAGTACAAACTTATCTTTAAATTCAGTAATAAAAGCACGCACACTAACTTTTTCCACAATTAGCTCAACACATTTTCCAGTTTTTCCATCTTTTAAAGAATACTCAATATTTTTAAATTTTTTTACATCCACTAATTATTTTTCAAATTCATCTGAACTACTTTCATGCATACATTCTCCTAATAATGAAAAGTTACCACATCTATCACATTCTTCAGAAATGCATGCTTTTAAAAAAATGAGTTTCCATTTAAAGAGGGATTACAAAACAAACCTGCTATAAAATCTTTGATTCTTTCAGGTGGCATATTAATACCACAAATTTCTTGCACAATTTGGTTAGCATGCAAAGTGCATCGCATATATCGAAATATATCATAATAATAATGAAATTGTACATGAGCCTTACAACAACAAGAGATTTGTTGCTTATTAATTCTAACATAAAAAGGTTTACACTTTTCGAATGATCTTTGACTTATGTTAATATTCAATGGTAAGATTGAAGCATCTAAATTTTTTTTATATAATTCAGTTTGAGTCATATCTAAGAGATGCTTTGGATGAGGTTCACGAATTTTGGAACCCACTCTTAATTTTAAGACATCTCTAATGTTAGGTGATACTCTTGTATTATCATGCCAAAAAATTTCGATTAAAGATTTAATTTCATTAGTTAATTTCATGTCTGATCTTGGGAGTCTACCACTAAAACTCCAACATTGATTAATAGGATCATTTTCAATACTTTCTCTTCTTTTAGCAGCTCTTATCAAAGTTCTAGGATTTAAGTTTATACATTTACTAATCTTACTTAACATTCTTTTATTTGAAGCTACTTTATCAACTAGAGCAGTTGTTATTGCACGACGAGCAACATTCTTATCTTTTGATCAACTTTTCTTACCAATAACATCAATAGCATTAGCAACACTAGATATGACTTGTTCTACTGAATCATCTTTCTTTTTTGGTTTTACAAAAACACCTAATTTTTTCATCACTTTTCTCATTTTCAACATTCTCATCAATTGCACCATGAGTTGACATTGGAATCCTAATTTCTTTCTATAAAAAAACATTTTATATATTTTATTTCCATAATTTCTAATTTGTCTTGAAGAAACTTTACCACGAAGGTTATCTAGCACATTTGTTTCAATTGTAAAAAAAACATTTTCACCTTCATCCATAGATGGAGTTTCATTTTCATTTTCAAATGTAAAAGGGATTTCATACTCATTTTCATCAATATTAGGGATTTCATTCTCATAAGATATAATTTCATCATTTTCTTGTTTCTGCATTGTTTCAACCCTAATATTATTGATTTCATCAATGGTGTATCCAGCTTCATCTAAACAAGTAATATCAATATTATGAAAACTTGGGTTTGAACACATACCTCAATAGATTGTTTGAATAGGTGCATTTTCCATATCATTGGGAGGTGGATTTGAAGACACCCGAAGTTGTTTGCATATCATTCAAAGTTGAAGTTGAAGGCACAGTTGGGTTTGTCTCCGTAATTGTATTTTCTTCCATATTCACCATCTCCACATTTGCATCATCTATATTCATTTCATCATTCATGGCTTCCTCTTCAACATTATTGGAACTAGATGCTTCCAAATCTTTCATTTGACGAATCATTTCTCTCATTTCCCTTTGTCTTTTTGCCTCCTTATCTTTCTTTGCTTGAATTTCTTCGGGTGTCATTAACTTTCTACATCTTTTTTTTTTGTCTTTGCTTATCACCCATGGTTACCAAACCCTCTTTGATGACAAAAAATAATAATTCAAGAAACTTTTTTTCAAATTGCCACCTCCTTCAAATATTCAAATTAAACTATGTACTATGAAGATTATTTTTCTATAAACTCTGAAGTACAAAAACATCATGAGTACATCCAAAAATTCACTTTTTCCAAATCTTCTTGTAAAAAGTTCTTGCACTTGATTCCACTTCAGAAAATTCAACCTGCACTTTGTCTCTTCCAACAATTTGAATAGAATATGCCCTACACAAGACAAATTTGCAATAAAAAACGTAGAAAATGACACTTTCAGACCGTACTACAGAAAATGAATGTTGCAGGAAAATCATGTTTTACCAGTATTTTCCAAATTAGGAAAAAATGACTATATTAGAAACGCGTACGTGTTTCATAACGCGTACGCGTTGCATAACGCGTACGCGTTGCGTTTTCCCAACGGGTCAATAGGTAACGCGTATGCGTTATGAAACACGTACATGTTTCATTTGAATAACGCGTACGCATTTATGTAACGCGTACGCGTTATTTAAAATTAGAATTTCCACACCACATCCAACCTTGGTTTTAGGCTTGGGAAAGGCTTGGCAATCCGAGCCTTAGTCTTTGACCTGCAACTAAAAAACTAAGGCAGATTGAAGAAGAATGTCCAACTTTGACAACATAGCTGATGGACTTTTTTTCTGAATGAATCTATAAAATTAAAACCCATTAGAGAACACAATTTCTACTTTCTAAATATATAAATTTTGTTAAGATTGGATTATGTTTTCTATTTTTTAATTAATTTCTAAGCAAACTAGTCCTTAAACTTGAAATATTAGGTTTTTTTAGTTTTTTAATAATTTTTTATTGGTTAAGTTTCTTGTAAAAAAAATTATATGGCATCAAACTTCAGACAATTCTCTACACAATGAAAAAAAAAAGAGTTAAAAAATGTTTTGTTTAGGTCCAATTATATTGTCCGTACATGTTGATTTTAAAAAACATCAATTAAGGCCAATACAAATTTAATAAAACAATATATATTCAACCAAAAATTACAAAAAAAAATCCACATCAAACTTCATGTTGTTAGCTCTCTTTTCCAAAAATTAATTAGCAAAATAATTTTATTTGGGTCAAAAAGTGTTGTCCGTACACCTACTTGGTATGGTTAAAAAGCAGAGACTTTTAAAAAGTGGTTTTTATAGATCCCTATCAAAATTTAATTTATATAATCTAGGTATTTTAATAATTTACATATTTGGAAACTAGATTCAAAATGATAGATTTCATATTACTGACTTTTTTTAAAATTCATTGTGTAAGTGCCTTAAATTTTCAGTCCAAGTGTGACAAATTCTGAAAAATAGCAAAAACATTTCCACTTTTTGAGCTTTTTGTGTACCCAACTTCTTGCATCAGCCCAAGGGGGTTGACTATCCACCCTTGGGCTTATAAGTAGGAAAGACTCCTAACACCCTATTGAGGTTCCTTCTCTAATCTTCCCCAATGATTGATTGTTGAGGGGATAATAATTTAGAATAGGCATTGTGGGTAACTCATCTAGATCAATATATGTGTGTGTGTGAAATAATGTAGTGGATGTAATAATACAAATGATCAATTAATATTATTATATTATGAATCCTTGGATAACACTATTGCAGGGTTAAACTAGAGTCTATCAGAAGTTGTAATTGAATATAATATATCTCTTACTTGGAAATTATGATTTTAGGGCATAATTCTAAGTATACCATATAGGGGACATTGCAAGTGGTATTAGGACCTTAATCCTGCCAGCCTGTAGACAAACTAACTTATGGATGCTTCATGCTTCGTGTCTTACGTGTATTTTTCATGTATTACATGTATTCATACGACTTATGTGTATCCATGCCTATACTTTGTGACTTATGTGTATTTAAGTGTATACCTTGCAACTTATGTGTATTCATGTGAATATTTTGTGACTTACATTTACTCATGTGTATACTTCGTGACTTACATGTATTCATGCAACTTACGTGTATTCATGTGTACACTTTTTGATTTACATGTATAATTTATGACTTATGTGTATTCAAGTGTATACTTCATGATTTATGTGTATACATGTGTACACTTTGTGACCTATGTGTATACTTTGTGACTTATGTGCATTCTTGTGTACACTTTGTGACTTACATATATTCAAGTGATAACGTGTATACTTTGTAACTTACATGTACTCATGTATACTTCATGAATTACATGTATTTATGTGCATGCTTCATGTCTTATGTGTATTTATGTGTATGTACTACATGTATATGTGTTTGATTCATGCCTTCAACAACACTAACAAATTAACATATTTAAAAGTAAATTATTATTAGTCTCTAAATACATCAATGAAGAGTTGTAACTATTGACGTTAAAAGGGGTGACTCCCTCAAAATTGAGATATAAAAAGGGGGAGCATTTCATTTTAAATTCATTCCTAATATCATTGGAGAGTCGAATTGAGAACAAAACTTTAAGTGATTTTGTAAGAGAATTAAATTAGGTGATCTGAGAAAGGATGTAACTTCAAATGTGAAAGATTGTGACCCTTCAAATATGAAAGGTTGTGACCCTTAAAATGTGAAATACTATAAGATATAAAAAGGGAATCATTTCCTTATGAAGAAATTATCGATAGGGGAAAATAAATACATCAATCAACTTGGAATCTCAAAAGGAAAACATGAAGGGTGGTGACTCCTTTAAGAAATAAATATTAAGGAATAAATATATCCAATGGATTTACCCCACCACTGATATATGCCAAAGTATTAAAACCTAACTAAGTACAAAACATGAGTGTACATGATTTGTCACTATGTCAAGCTTCTTGAATAGTCAAAATCTTAAATTATGTTAAGGTACAACTTTCACACAAACACTTAGGATTCAATAAACACATTTCTAACATCATAAGGACTTTGTTTTATGATAAGCATTACCATAGGGTATACTCATACCTACTATACATAACATAGCTATTCCATCTATAGCTTCTATTGTAATTAGGGAAAAGAGAATTGTTTTACTAAAGTGGATGATATCACTTACAGTGTATCACCATAATGTTCCTTGCTTTGCATATTGGGTGAGGCTGAAAGAAGACCAACATTAAACATCACTTTTAAGGTCATAGATGTGTCTTCAAATACAAACAAAAGTTATAATAAGTTTCTCCTTTTCCATTATCGAAAGAACTTCTATTGATTTCTTTTGAGTATGATAAATCAAGGTGAGAAAAGATAACATTTATATAATTGTATTAATCATCCATAAGATGGAGATTTGAATCTTTTATGCACCTAAAAATTCATTTTGACCAATTGAACTTTCTCAAATTTTTTCTTCTTAAGAACCAAAAATATATGTGCTAAAATGACAAATGCTAAGAATAATAAAAGACCTTGAACATGTAAAGGATCTTGAAGTACTATTTTTGCATTTTCCTGACCAAACCTGCCTACATTAGGGTTATTCGTTAACGATTGATCCGCCTTGATGAATTCGCCTTCTGAAACAAGAAGTTTCGGTCCCAGAGGTACAAAGTCAACCACTTGTCGACCGTCTGATGGATTATCAATAGTGATTTGATATCCACCCTTTTCTTTACATGCAATTTTACTTACTTTACCTATTGTTGGAGCATTGTAGACTGTATTGTTGCTTTTGCTACTGTCAGGATAAATTTTTCCTCTTCCTCTATTACCACCCACATATATGGGATATTTCAGGACGTGAGATGCTTTATTAGTAGCGGGATTTGGTGAAAGGATGGGAAACACAATTTCACTATATTTTTTACCAAGAACAAGACCTATTATTATAATAATTTTTTGATTGGGATGATAGTTCTAAAAATATAGATCACCTATTTTTTCCTTAATCTCAGGATAAATACGATCCAGAGGAGCTAATTAAAAACCTTCAGGTAAAATAATAACTCCTACATTTAAAGTTCCTTTCTTACCATTAGCAAGAACTTGTTTTATTTACTTATCATAGGGTATTTTAACAACTGCTTCAAAAATGGTATCAGGAAGCACAGACTATGGAACTTCAATCTCCATAGGTTTTTTAGCCAAATGACAATTGGCACATACAATACGTCTAGTTGCTTCTTGAGGATTTTCATAACCTTGTTGTGTAAAAATGGGATATGCATTTGCACTAGATGCCCGAGTAATTACATCGATCATTATTAAGACGGATATTGATTGAGTTATCCACTTTTTCACCCAGTCATCATAAGTTTTTCTATTTTGCATGGTTCAATTTTTGGTTACAATTCTTTTATTTAAAATAAATAGTAGTAGGTAACTATCATAGTTACCTGCCTGCAATTCTGCTACTATATTAAACCTAAAGCTAAAAATATGAAGTATCGCCCTAAAAAAGTAAAAAAGGTGGGATTTTTTATTCACCCATCGAGTGATAAATTACTACAAGTGAAGGAGATATATGATTCAAATGCCGAAAGATCCAATATTTGAAAATTGTGTCTAAGATGACTAGTAAAGTTGAAACAAGAACATATATTATTCATTCGTTATGGGAAAATCCATAATTTTCTAAGATTGAATCAATGATTAGTTCCCAACCATGGGGCGAATGAAACCAAATACATAGATCGCTTACTAAAAGAATAGAAAAATCTTTCATTGTATTGCTTAAGTTGTAGAAGACTTCTTGGATCCAAGAATTGAGAATTCCAAGTCTCTTCTTACCCAAAATGAGACAAACAATTAGAACAAAAAAACTTATTATATTTGCTAATAAATGTGAGATAACTTGGATACAATCTTGATTATATATTTTGGCCAATTCGATCATATTTTTCTACATATCTACACGAATATCTTGTGAATGTGGTTCTGAATAATCTTCCATCATTATTTCTAACAGGAATAGTTCTTTTATTTTCTCAAATTTTTCTACAATGCTTTCTTCTTGTAAATAATCAATTTTTTTTTTGATCGACTAGTATTCCACCAATTTGTAACCCAAGATTCCAAACCGTTCTGTAATGAAATTGAAATTTCCCAAGGCAATACTATTAAACATGTAAGATATTATAGAGAAGCTAATGTTTTATATTTGGCGACTTCCAATTCATGAATCGTTAACGAACTTGATTGGCTCATCAGCTCTATCCAAAATTTGAACAAGTATGAATTATAGAACAAGGTATGAGATTCACAGAATGATCTTATGCGTAATTCTTCAAAATATCTTTCGGATGAGGGATAGTTTGTTCAGAAGGAGAAGTGGAGAAAAAAGGAAGGATCAATCCTTAAAATTGCTTTGATCTGGACTCATTTTCTATTTATTTTTTTCTTATTTAACTCTTGACCTGAAGAATCTCTTCAATTCAAGCGGCAAATAAATTGAAGTTTAAGTCTAATAATACCAAATTTGTACTCTTTGGTACATATAGCAAAACAAATTATTTCGGGCACATATGTCAAAAAGTGTAAAAAACTAGAGCCATTTACTTTATTGTATTCTTTTGAGATGTTATATCTGTATTTATTAGACCTTTTGTCCCTATCTAATAGATAAAGAATGATATTGAGTGTTTGTGAATTGCCGAAGAATACTAGTATGCTTCTATAAGTAACATTTCGTGTTAATGTAAATAAACTGACTATGTACTTCCCCTCCAGACAAATGTTATGTCAAACTTTTTATGGTATCTACTAATATGAGATCTATCCATTTCTTTATTATAAAAGAGGACTTCCCCCCCATTTCAAAATCCTTCAATGGATACATGCAAAAAATGGGCTAATTCGACAGCTTTTTGTTCCATTTCACGCAGGGTCAAATTTTCTTCAGTACGAGTTAAAGGGATGTCTTGTTGGCCCTTTATTTCCATATAAAGAACACGACAAGGAAAAATACCTTCTTGAACTTCCATTTTGATCACCTAAATATCCTTAATAAGAAATTGGAGGAAAATACGACGATTTCTTCTGGGAAATCCCCAACGAAAAAGGCATACAATTCCTTCTTTTTCATCAAACTTATTATAGCCACTACCCACATTGCACAAAATAGTGCACCACAAATAAGAGCTAATGAACAGACCTACGATCCCATAAAAACACATCACAATTCCTTGTGGAACAAAAAGTATTTGCTGAGATGGCAATAAGGGTATCAAGTTCCTATTGAGGTAACTTGAAATTCTGACCACAAAAAATCCTAGTGAACCCAAAAAGAGGAGACAAGCAAAAAACAAATTGCTTATTTTTTGAGACCTTGTTATGGGTTCTATCCAAAGCCATTTGGATCGACGATTCATAACAAATTACGTCCTATATAATTTGAGGGATTGAACAAATTTTCACTCCCACCCCGAAGTCATTCTCATAAATTAGCTATATTAATAAACTAGCCATATACATATAAGCATTTAAAAAATAGTATTATATCTATAACGATTTTATTATTCTTCTTTTCCCATGTTCTTTTTTGTCTGTGCTTTTTTTTAGCATGGAAATTTTGTCCTTAACTTATTGATTATCAAAATGATACTTCATTGTATCAGTCAAATAAAAATATCAATCTCTATATTGAAATGTCTATATACACATATTTTGAAGTATAAGTAAGAAAGATTTATTCTTTCACACACGGGTCTGTATACTATGTATTATACATATTATACCATATACATTTACATTCTATCCATAGATTGTTATTTATCATATATATGAATAGATCTAAATAAAGAGAAATATCTATTTAGATCTATTTATCAAGGTTTTATCTTACATTAGAAAAAAGAAATATATATAGGTATATATATATTGATCATATTCATAGAATTTCGTCATTTTGAATATAGAAATAAAGAAAAACCATTGTAATTTTTGGAAAAAACAAGCCCACCAAAGGCGCAAAAAGAGAGGGTAAGTTGTTCATTATTATTTCAAAAGTATATTAAATAGTCTTTTTTTTCTATTACAAAGATAGATTATAAGATCAAATGAGTGATAGGACCAAATAAGTGGGTGTGCCTTTCTTCATAAAATACCTAATTCATTAGGTCTTTTGTAAAGTAATTTATTACTTTACTTTGTTTGATACTTGTTTGATACAAAACAAATGGGACCAATTTCAACATTGTATATTGGTACATATAAATGATAAAATATATCAGCTTCTCAATTCTATTTTTTGAAACTGTTTTATTAATAGATGTTCATCTTTGAAACAAAGGTCTAACTCCATAGCATAATCTTATCTAATGCAAGAAAGTTACATAGTGTCTAGTTTTTCTGATAAAGGGGTATTTTCATGGGTTTTCCTTGGTATCATGTCCATACCGCCGTGTTGAATGATCCTGGCCGGTTAATTGTTGTGCATATAATGCATACAACTCTAGGTTCTAGATGGGCCAGTTCAATGGCTCTTTATGAATTAGTAGTTTTTGATCCATCCAATCCTATTCTTGATCCAATGTGGAGACAAGGTATGTTCGTTATACCTTTTATGACTCATTTAGGAATAAAGGATTCATGGGGTGGATGGAGTATAACCGGAGAAACTGTATCTAATCCAGGTATTTGGAGTTATGAAGGTGTGGTTGGGGCACATATTGTGTTTTCTAGCTTGTGCTTTTTAGAAGCTATCTGGCATTGGGTATATTGGGATCTAGACGTATTTTGTGATTCCCATACAGGAAAACCTTCTTTAGATTTGCCTAAGATTTTTGGAATTCATTTATTCCTCTCAGGAGTAGCTTGTTTCATATTCGAATCATTTCATGTAACGGGTTTGTATGGTGCTGGAATATGGGTGTCTAATCCTTATGGACTAACTGGAAAAATACAACCTGTAAATCCAGCATGGGGAGCTGAAGGTTTTGATCCTTTTGTTCTAGGAGGAATAGCTTCTCATCGTATTGCAATAGGTATATTGGGTATATTAGCAGGTCTATTCCATCTCAGTGTTCATCCTCCCCAATGTTTATACAAAGGATTATGTATGGGGAATATTGGAACTGTCCTCTCCAACATTATTGCTATTGTGTTTTTTGCAACTTTCATTGTGGCCGGAATAATGTGGTATGGTTCTGCAACCACTCTGATCGAATTATTTGGTCCTAATCGTTACCAGTGGGATCAAGGATACTTCCAACAAGAAATAGATAAGCGGGTTTGTCTCGATTTGGCTAAAAATCTAAGTCTATCAGAAGCTTGGTAAAAAATTCTTGAAAAACTTGCTTTTTATGATTACATTGGGAATAATCTAGCTAAATGGGGGTTATTCATGGTGTGTGCAATGGACAATGGAGATGGAATTGTTGTTAGTTGGTTAGGACACCCTATTTTCAAAGATAAAAAGGGACACGAGCTTTTTGTACGTCATATGCCTACCTTTTTCGAAACATTTCCAGTTGTTCTATTAGATGAAGAATGAATTGTGAAAGCCAATGTTCCTTTTAGGAGAGAAAAATCCAAATATAATGTGGAACAAGTAGGTGTAACTATTGAGTTCTATGGTGGTGAACTTGATGGAGTTAGATTTGGTGATCCTGCTATAGTAAAAAAATATGCTAGATGTGCCCAATTAGGTGAAATTTTTGAGTTAAATTGTGCTACTTTGAAATCATATGGTGTTTTTCAGAGTAGCCCAAGGGGTTGGTTTACTTTTGGGCATGCTACATTTGCTCTTCTTTTATTTTTTGGACATATTTGGAATGGTGCTAGAACTCTATTTTGAGATGTTTTTGCTGGTACTAATCCAGATTTGGATGCTCAAGTAGAATTTGGGGCATTCCAAAAACTGGGAGATCCAACTACTAAAAGACAAGTGGTATACTATGGTATCCAACTACTATCATGCCCCTGTGAGGAAACAAGGAAATAAATCACTGTCATGCCTCATGGAAAAGAGCACGTATGATACTCCTGGATTATGCCAACCTCTACATGAGAATTGTGGGATAAAGAATAAGATGATTTCCTCAAATTAACGGGGATTAAATGTAATGCAATAGTAAATGGTAGAGACAATAGCGATTATGACCAAGAGAGGTCGACGATCCTTGGCAAGAAATAATACAAATTAAATAAGCAATAATTGGTAATTGTTAAGAGCGGTGATTGGAATGATTAGTTATGACACTAAGCTAATCCCAAAGTTATGACCATTCTGATGGTCACTCCAATCCAAAAGAAATGTATCATGTGGATGGGACACAAAGCATATAAAAGGGAAATTAGGAAGGAAGGGATGGCCATCAAACACCATTGAAGATAATTTGCAAACTAATATCTACTACAGGTCGATTAGAATAATTATTTGCATACCAAACTATTGCATATGCATTATGTGGCTATAACAGTAACATAGTTGCATAGATAGTGGTATGCTAATTAATGTATATATTTGGACATATCAATTTCATGTTTTTCCTATACAACCTCATAAGAGTTGCTTCATATTGCATTAATAATCTAAATTATTAATGCCTCTATGATTAATTGATGGGAAGAAGAGTTGGAAGTACATGAAGGGAGGGGGAGAGATTCCTTGCTAAGTAGACAAGGGGGTTGACTATCCACCCTTGAGCTTAGAAGTAGGAAATACTCCCAACACCCTATTGAGGTTCCTTCTCTAATCTTCCCCAATGATTGATTATTGAGGGGATAATAGTTTAGAATAGGTATTGTGAGTTACTCATCTAGATCAATATATGTGTGTGTGTGTGTGTGTGTGTGTGTGTGTGTTTCAAATAATGTAGTGGATGTAATAATACAAATGATTAATTAATTGTATTATATTATGAATCATTGGCTAACATTATTGTAGGGATAAACTAGAGTCTATTAGAAGTTATAATTGAATAAAATATATCTCTTACTTGGAAATTATGATGTTAGGCAAAATTCTAAGTATACCAAATAGGGGAAATTACAAATGTGTTGAATTTATTCCCATAAAATACCCCACTAACCAATAAATTCCCAAGTTCATCCTCTATTACATTAGTTGTCACTACAAAATCCCCTCTACCATTGTCATTAACAATGTAAATTCCTTCAAAAACCAAGATGTATGCACCTTTTGTTAATGCTTCCACACCCAACATCATTGGTCCACCCTATAATACCCACAAAGTAACATTCAAGAATATGTATCTAATAAGACCTTGTTAAAAATTCTTAAGAAGACTATTAATGGTCTTGGTCATGATTGGCATCTCCAACTCAATCTTCCTCTCTAGTCCTATCGCACTAGCATCCACACACCCACTGGTGCAACTCCATACTCCCTAGTCTTTGGATTTGAATCCTGAAAGAAGCTGAGTACACAGAAGAAGCTTCCTACACTAATATAAGAAGGAGAGAGTTGCAAAAAATTCTTAAACACCTTTAATTGATATAGATTTAGATGCATGTATACATATCATAAACAAAAAAATAACAAAATCACAACACATAATTTTACGTGGGGAAAACCCTTTCAGGAGAAAAGCCTCACACTTCAAAACACAACTCAATTATATTATTTAGCAACAATAAACAAGTTACAATATAATTGCAAAGCTATGCTCTTGCAAGAGTCTTCACACTTCTTCTCAATTTTGGAGTAATTCAGATAGCATAATGATACTTCAATAAAACTTCAACTACAACTGCAAAATACAAGTGCTCAATATATAAGAGCTTACAATGCATAAATTAGACATTTCTAAAACAACTGCCAAAGGCTAAATGTGCAACATGGAAAGCGCCAAAAACACTGGACACACATAATGGTAAGTTTCCAATTTGTCACCATATTCCATGGTGCACTGCAAAATCTGCACTTGCCAAAATAATTGCACCTCAAAAACTCACATTCCATGTAAACTCAACACGAAAAATAGAAAAATCCTTTATGCACAACTCCACCTATAAAATCAACTTTCCAACTTGACTCCTCATCCGAATAGAAACTACAAGTTGTAACTCATAAGAAAATGTGAGAAATTAGCAACATTTATTATTAAGGAAAAATCAAAGGTTGAGACACCTTCTTTTTCCTAACATTCTCTCACTTGTTGAACACCTTTGAAGAGTCAATAGAAGTAAAATGATTTAACTACTAGAGGTCGTGAGGGCCATAGACTTCAAACACCATTTGAACTTCTTTGTGCTCACTGGCTTTGTTAATGCATCTACAACATTTGTTAGGGTGACAACCTTCTCCAACTTCACCTTTCTATCTTCCACCATATCACGAACAAAATGAAATTGAAAATCAATGTGCTTTGTTCTGGCATGGAAAGTAGGATTCTTTGCCAAGCAATTGTCACTCTGAATATCACAACAGATAGTAATCTACCCTGAATCAAAACTAATATCAGAACACAAATGCTTAAGCCAAATGGATTCCTTACAAGCATGATTAGCTACCATATACTCTTCTTTTGTAGTGGATAAAGTGACTACAACTTGTTGCTTACTCATCCAACTGATAGCACCACCATACATCGTGAACACATAGCCACTAGTGGATCTTCTGCTGTCAATGTCACCTGCCCAATTTGAATCCACATATCCGCAAATACTCAATGAGTGTTGAGGTTCAGTAGGATAACCATGAAAACATAAGGAATACTCAGAAGTACCTCGCAAACATATGAACACTCTTCACTACATCCCAATGTACCCACCCAAGATTAGCCATAAACTGACTAAGGACTCCCACTGCTTGGGCAATGTCTAGCCTCATGCAAACCATAACATACATAATACTGCTAACAAAACTTGCATATGGTACTCTGGTCATGTCCTCCATCTCAGTAGGAGATTTTGGACAATCCTCCACAAAAATATTTGTCCCCTGCATTATAGGAACAACTAACTATCTACAAGTTGTCATGTTGAACCTATCCAACACTATATTCACAAATTTGCTCTGGCTTAACCAAAGCTTTATGTTAGCTCTATCTCTTCTGATCTCCATCCCTAGAATATACCTCACTACACCTAGATCATTCATCTCAAACTACTAACAATTGAGACTTCAAACCTGAAATCAAACTTTTACCATTCCCAAAAAATAACATATCATCTATGTACAATGCAATTATGTGAATATGGCCATTATCAAATTTGCAATTCACACAATGGTTAGATTTAGATCTCAGAAATCCCAAAGACAACACATAGGTATCAAAATTTTGGTACCACATTCTAGGAGACTACTTAAGACCATACAAAGAATTTTTCAACTTGCAAACCAAATTTTCTTTACCTTTAACCATGAAATGCTCTGGTTGTACATATAAATCTCTTCCTCCAAGTCACCATGAAGGAACATGATAGGGTAGGGTTGGTTGGAACACTCGCTGTTCCATGCTATGGGTCTCACCTTGGCAAACCCCTTTGGTGTCTTTCTCCACCACCTTAACCTATAGGCCCTAATGCTTGTTAGGTACCCCTGGTTCTCCTGGCAAACCCTACTATCATCTCCATTCAACCACCCAAGTCTAGCTTGGTGCAACAACTCTCACTCTTCCTTAACCTCTAGTTTTCCCTAAAGACTAACCATAC
Source organism: Sequoia sempervirens (assembly GCA_007258455.2). NCBI lineage: Eukaryota > Viridiplantae > Streptophyta > Pinopsida > Cupressales > Cupressaceae > Sequoia > Sequoia sempervirens. Next base: position 2,728,719 of record VDFB02000007.1, read on the forward strand.
CTCCAAAGTTGCATTTTTACTTGCAGGGGTGTGGAGGTGTTTTAAAACATTGCAATCAATCAATTGTTGGTTCTTGATTATCCTTCTTGCTCCAATTCCTGGTCGCTTTCATCAAAACCCTCTTTTAGGGTTAAAAAGGGCTACTAGCAAAGAGCCCCAATTAGGCCTCTTTCTCCGAGGAAATGGGGCTTAAACTCCATTCTTTCTAAAGAACAACCCAAAATTTCCTTGGGGTTCCTGGTCCATTTTTCCACCACTCAAATATTTTCAAGGTCTTGAGTCTTCATCAGCCGTACAAGGCCTCAACTTGAAAATTTCCAAAATCTAGGGTTTTCCAACCTTCTCTGGTTGTTTCCAATCTGCTAAGCCTTTCTCCAACCTAAAATGTAAATGGAGCTTCCTCCTAGTTACCTGACCTAGGTAAGACCTCCACCTACCTTCTCAAACAAGAAAAACTATGAGTTTCAAACACCCTTGCAAATTTTGAGTTTTGTACTCCTTGTCTTCCCTAGCTAGACTCCTTCTGGCTCGCCTAGGGCAAGACTTTGCTCATTGCTCCTACACACACACAACTCCTAAAACCTACCATATTTACACTCATGGAGCCTAGTCACTATTCCCAAAGGTCCGTACAATTTGTACGGTGGGAAAGTGGTCTAGCACTCCATTTTCTCAAGACTGCCTGGTTCAGGCCAGAAAAAGAAAGAAATCAAACTATTTACAAAAAAATGATGAAAATGAATCACAAAGGCAAATGGATGGCACACAAAGCTTGTATTCTATCAACACTACATTCTACTTATAGAAAAATAGTTATTTCAATCCATTAAAAGCTCTGTTATGAAGCAAAAATTAGAAATAACCTTCAAGAACACTGTTTTATTTCAACTCACAAAATGTTTCCACAATACCAATGCTTCTAACATTTTTTACAGGTCAAGGCTCACCTTAAATAAGGATCCTCATTTAGTTATCTTCTTTGGTCGGACTTCTTCATGACCTAATGGCCAACGTTACCAAAATCCACTGTGTTTTCTAACTTTTCCAAGGTGAGCAACCTAAACAAGAATGAGCTTCAAAACCCATCCATTATTTCCACTTCTAATTCCACTGATCACAACATATCAACACTTAATTCATAATCCTCCAATGCTAACAAAATGGTCAACATGACCTTTCAAAATAACATACCCAAACAAAATTCAAACTAGACTGCTTCCTAGGTGTGTTTCATAGGTGCTCCTGCACCATAACACTATCTTCACATCCATCTTTTTCACTTCTAGATCATACGCTACTACAAGTGACAATAGGAACTAGATAGATTTCAACTTTACAATAGGAGAGAAAATCTCACCATAGTCAATTCCCTCCACCTGAGAATATACCCTTAGTAACCAACCATGCCTTATGCTTCTCAATATTGCCATCTAGACCAAATTTCTCTTGAACACCCAATTACATCCAATGAGTTTCCGTCCTTCAGACAAAGGTACAAGATCCCATGTATCATTTTTCTTCAATGCAACCATTTCTTCATCCATGGATTTCATCCAAGAATCTGCATCACTCATACCCATAGCCTCTCTAATAGTCTTAGGATCATCTGTGAGAAATCAAAGAAAAAATGCAACTGGAATCTAACAATGAATAACCAAACCATTCAGGTGAATATCCAAACCTATCATCCTTACTTGTTGAGGTTGAGTTTCTTCTTCTTCTTTAGAACTTTCAGAGCTTCTCAAGCTCTCATCATCAAATCCATTCTGAGCTTCAAGTCTAACTTTCTTAGAGTCAAGAGGAAGTTGAACCACATCTTCTTTCTTTTGTTCTTCTATAGGCTACAAAATAGTGGAATAAGGTTTCATATCTTTGAAGATAACACTTCAACTATACTAGAACCTTTTCAGCCACTAGATCCCAAAGCTTGTACCCTTTCACACCAATACCATAACCGATGAAGATACATTTAACACCCTTTTTTTCCAACTTTGATCTTTTCTCCCTTGGCACATGAGCATATGCCTTGCAACAAAACACACAAAATGTCTCAATGACGTATTTTTGCTCGACCACACCTTCATAGGTGTCTTCTCAACAAGAGTTGATGTAGGGGATCTATTAACTAGATAGCACACAGTGGCAACAATTTCAGCCCAAAACTTTTGTTCAAGGCCAGCTCCACTTAGCATACTCCTAGCCCTCTCCATCAATGTTTTGTTCATCCTCTCTACAACTTCAATTTGTTGAGGGGTATATGGAGTTGTCTTATTCCTTTCAATTCCATGTTCTTTATATAGCTTATTGAAATCTGTAGAACAAAAATCACCACCATTATCAGTCCTTAAACACTTAATCTTCCTACCAATTTGATTTTCTACCAAGGCCTTAAACTCCTTAAACCGATTGAGGACTTCAAAATTACTTATGAGAAAATGAATAAATGTCCTCCTACTATAATCATCTATGAAAGAAACAAAATATACATATTTTGATAATGAAGGAACATTTATAAGACCAAAAACATCAGAGTGTACATAGTCCAAAACCCCAAAAGATTTGTGAGAATTGTGATAAAACTGAACATGGTTTTGCTTTCCATAGATACAATGTTTCTCAAAAATAAAACTCAAGATTACAATCATCAAGCCCCTCAACAATGCATTTATTTTTCAGAGTTCTTAAACCCTTTTGACCAATGTGACCAAGTCTTTGGTGCCAAAGCATTCTCTTCTCAACAAGTAACTTCATCTCCAAAGCATGAGCACTCTTAGGTACCTAGAAAGCACGACCATTGAAAGTGGATGCAACTTTCTTCTTCCAATGGTGAGGATTGTGACTCAGAAGTTCCTTTCTTCTTTTCCACAAAAGAACTATTGCACTAAACCATGCATGTATCCAACTGAAATAGAGTGCCTATCCAAACATCTTTAGCAAGCACCATAGATCCTCTTTATATCATCTTGCATCTTCCATTTGAGAAGACAACCTACACATCCACATCATTCAACTTACTTACAAAAAGAAGGTTCCATGCCAAACCAAGGATATGTAGGACACCATTGATCCCCTTCACTCTACCATTTGGGAATCTTATCTTGACTCTTCCATGACCAAAAATATTCATGTGAGAGTCATCACCTAGGTACACCTTCCCACCATCATAAATTTCATACTTAGAGAACCAATCTTGATGTGAAGTCATGTGGAAAGAAGCACCAGAGTCTATCAGCCACACATCTTGCGATGCATGTGTTTCCAAGGCAGGGACAAAGTCATCTACATCGTCCTGAGAGGATTTATCAGATTTAGAATCAAAGAATGACTTCTTTTTATTCTTTTCCTCCTCACAATCTTTGCAGAAGTGACCAGATTTGCTGCAATTCCAAAATTTCACCTTGGTCTTACCAAGAGACTTAGATCTCCCACAAGATTTGGATTCTAACTTTTCTTGCTTTGTGTTCTTTTTTCCTTTTTCTTTCGTTCTTCCTCGAACCGCCAAAGCCTCCTTATCTATTTCAAAAGATTTTCTCTGCATCTTTTTAGATAGCAATGATACAACCACTTCATCCATCTTAAAGGTGGTAATGGTACTTCCAATGGTCATGACAAGGTAGTCCCAAGAATTCAGTAGTGAGCACAACAAAGTCATGCAACAATCCTCCTCCTCCATTTTCACACCAACAAAGTGTTGGATGTTGTGGTTGTGTTGCTGATATGTGGTTGTCATTGATGTCAACACTATTAGCATTAGTGCATTTGAAGTTGTATATGTCGAGGATATTGAGAAAATTGTAATGGAATGAGTTGCAGGTTGTCAGTGGTGAAGTGATGTTCTGTATGTCGGTGAGTTTCGTACGTTGTTGATAAGAGGTTGTGGACTAAAGGGTTTCTTGTTGAGTATATCTAGTTTATCCATGTTGAGTTTCAGAGATCCGTGTGAAGATTTAATCGAGTTATGAAGATTTGTATTTTGACAATTTTTCTGTTACTTCAGTTTGTGTTCCTGAATAAAGATTATGAGTTAGTTTAATTGTTGTGGATGCCTCTCTGGTGATTCATGATGCTTGTGGATGTTTCTAGATCATGCTCTATCTGTGTTGCACGTCCGTGTTGATCGTTGTGCTTGTGATTCAAGATTTTCTCTTGAGTGTTTATGTTTTTCATGTTCTTGGCTGACAAGGTGTTGAAGCGTGTTGTGGATCTTTGAGGAGAAATTAATTGAAGTGTTTTTGTGTTGGAGATGTTGATTTGGGTCTTCACTATGTTGTGGCCGACCTTGGTTGATTCACATTGAAAATTATCTATTGTTTTGGGTCGACAATTTGTATTCATTTTATTATTTCTTTGTGGTCGGCTTGTAGCGATGTAATTTCATGTTGCAGATATATAAGAGCGATTTTTTATTTGAATTGAAGAGTGGCAGAAGGTGTGCTTGTGTATGAGATGTGTGAATAATGTCCTAATCATTCGAAGGAAGAGTAGAGTGTGAAGAAGAGTGAAGAAGAGTGAAGAAGTGTTCATGTGCTTAACTGGAATTGTAATCAGGCATTAGCAGATGCTATTTTCTTAGTTCAAAATCTAGATGGTTGTAATCCGAATCTCTTTGTAAGACAGTGTGTCTTCCTTTGTAATTGAGCAGTGAGCTCTAGGTAGTGTGCCTGAATGCATGTGCATTCCCCATTTATTCTTCTTATACTTTTAACAAGGTATAATCTTGTGGACTGACCTCCATCGTGGTTTTTCCCCTAACAGGGTTTCCATGTAAAAATCTTGGTATTATGTGTATTTCTGGTGTGTTGTTGATTCATGCTTTCATTGATATTGATCAGATATGAGAATAAGGATTAATAAGTTTAATAAGTTTGAAATTTGGTGACAACTGATTCACCCCCCTCTCAGTTGTCTGCCCTTGTGTTGCCAACACATAGTTCAACTGTGCAACTAACATGTTGAATGTATTTAGATGATATGCGATAGATCCTCCTTCTCCATTCAAAGAGAATACATCTTCTTTCACAAGAACACCTTATTTACTAGGGATTTAGCCTAATAAATATGAGCAAGTTTCTTCCAAAGAAGTGCCACGGTCTTCTCTTCATGAATGTTTAGGAGTACTAAATTAGCTAAAAAAAGTCTTATCAAACCCTTAGCCTTCTGATCCATCAGATCCCAATCTTCTTGTCTCATGCTTGTTGGTATAGTTTCAGAAAAAGCTATCCACAAATCACAGTCTACAAGCATGTCTTCCATCTTGAGCTTCCACAACTCAAAGTTGCCTTTGTTAAAATTCTCCATCTCAAATCTACTGGATGTGCTCACCATCTCTTGACTGCAACAAGGTCATGAAATAGCCTTCTACAAAACTCCCACTGAAACAAAGATCAGGTCAAAAAACCCTTCAAACTTAACAACAGGCTTTGATACCAACTAAAAGGAATCTGAGTACACGGAAGAAGCTTCCTACACTAATCTAAGTAGGAGAGAGTTACAAAATTTCTTAAACACCTTTAACTTCTACATATTTAGATGCACATACATGTCATAAGTAGAGAAACAACAAAATCACAACACATAATTTTACGTGGGAAAAACCCTTTCGGGAGAAAAACCCCACACTCCAAAACACAACTCAATTATATTATTCAACAACAATAAACAAGTTACAATATAATTACAGAGCTATGCTCTTGCAGGAGTCTTCACACTTCTTCTCAATTATGGAGTAATTCTGCCAGCATAACGGTACTTCAATAAAACATCAACTACAACTCCAAAATACAAGTGCTAAATATATAAGAGCTTACAATGCATAAATTAGACATTTCTAAAATAAATTCCAAAGGATGACTTTGCAACATGGAAAGCACCAACAACACTACACACATAATGGTAAGTTTCCAATTTGTCACCATATGCCACACTACAAAATCTGCACTTGCCAAAATAACTACACCTTGAAAACTCACATTCCATGTAAACTCAACACAGAAATAGAAAAATCCTTTATGCACAACTCCACCTATAAAATCAACTTTCCAAGTTGACTCCTCATCTGAATAGAAATTGCAAGTTGTAACTCACAAGACAATGTGAGAAAATTAGCAACATTTAATATTAAGGAAAAATCAAAGCTATGGAAAAATCAAAGGTTGAGACACCTTCTTTTTCCTAACAAATCCATCTTACCTATTAGGATCAAACTTCCACCATTGCACATCTCCTTGCATAATCTCATTGATAATGAGGAGTATTGGGTTGCATGCTTGCATGATCTAGAACTTTTGGATGAAAATCACCTCAATTTCCTTAATCCCCTATAGTCATTCTAAAATCATCTTTGTCATAGTTACATTAAAAAATAAAGCCCATGAGTTTGAGATTGGTGATCTTTTGCTTAAAGAAAATAAGAGAAATCTTTAGGACTAAGACAAGAAGGGTGAATTTTAATGTAATTAGATGGGACCATGTTATCATTGCCATATATGGATAAGGTGTTTATCAATTAGCCACCATTGAGGGTCAAGAGCTCAATGAACCCATGAATAAAGTACACCTTAAGAAATTCCATGCCTAATCCACATAATATCCCAACCCTAAAAATATTTTTTTGTTAGAAAAACAAGATCTTATTATTCTAAGTTACTCCTAACTGTATATAAACATTATAAAACCAACAAATTAGATTGGATAATCCAATGTGTGCATTTATGTTCATTACAAGTAATTTATAATTACATTTAGCATGTGTATAAGGGAATCCCTATCCTTAATCTAGGGTAATTTAATAAATGTAATCATTAAAGCATTAATAAACCTAAGATTAATTATTTTTCATTGTATGAATAAATAATATTAGAAATAGTTAATATTAATTTAAGTAAGTAAATGTGATGGAAGGCTATACTTAGCTCTAGAATGATGGAGAATGATAAGGAATAAGTATGGTGCCACATAGAGTTCCACCTATCTTAACATTGAAAATAATTCCCCTTTGTCTACACTTAGCCTTGAAATCAAAACAATCTATCAACTATGTTGTGGGTTGATTTGTAGATTTAGGTAATTCTTACATACACAAATTTGATTTGGTACAATGCGTGCACTCCTATTGATTCACTAAATTAATTTCCTTTCTCTAATCATCAAGAGTATGTAGTATTGAAGAACACCTTTGGGAGACTACTAGATCACTAGGGTCAAATTCTCTTAGGTCACCCCCTAGAAAGACTAGTTGTATAATTGTCAAAATGATCAAAGACATGAATCTTTAGACATGTAGATGCTCTAGGATGATGATGTAGTTTTATATTCATTTAAAAAGCTCCTAAATCAAAATATTCCTATAATGAATGGTCCTTGAAGTGCTAGGTTGATCTAGGGTGTGAAATGATTACTTGAACACCTTTACAAGGTCATAATAATAAATCATACAAAATATGTGTCAAGTTGGTTCATAGTGGAAAAAAATGGGCAAGAGATAGAAAAATTTGAATTTTGAAGTTTATATTATGCTATTTATTGATATGTAATTGTACCAAGCCATTAAATCAAAATGAGTCCAAAATTAAATAGAAACTAGAATAGATATGCATATTTCACCATTATAATGTGAGAATAAGAGGGTAATAGTTTCATAATATATGCAAATAATTTCCAGTGCTTCTAGTAATAACTATGTAGATATTTTTACATGATAATTTCTAAACACATTTTGTGATGTGACATTAAAATAAAAATATAAAATAAATTAAACTTTGCTCATTAAGTTAAAACAATTAAAAATAAAAGTAAAGGGAGCAAACAATAAGAAAAGTTGGAATAAGAGAGAAAATCTGAAAGAAAAAAAGAAAAATGAGTCCTATAAAACATTAAAAAACCTTAAAAATTTATACAAAATAATGAAAATATAAAATACAATAATCATCAATATGAAAATGAATTTAATAAACATAAATTGTGCATTTTGAGGATATTATTGAATGGATAACTATTAAAAAAATTACATGATATTTAGATTGAATGTAAAATTTAATTCATCAAAATCAAAATGATTTATGATTTTCAAATATATATATATATAGGGAGCAAGAAATAAGAAAAGTTAAAATAAGAGAGAAAAAGGTAAAAGAAAGGAAAAGAGAAATGAATCCTATAAAACATTAAAAAGCCTTAAAAACTTATATAAAATAATGAAATATAAAATACAATAATCCTCAATATGAAAATAATTTAATAAACATAGATTGTGCATTTTGAAGATAATGTTGAATGAATAACTATTAAAAACATACATGATATTTAGATTGAATGTAAAATTTATTTCACCAAAATCAAAATAATACATGATTTTCAAATTAAAATTCATATATATATATATATATATATAAATTAAAAATAATAAAGGGAGTAAGAAATAAGAAAAGTTAAAATACAAGAGAAAAATTTAAAAAGAAAGAAAAAGAGAAATGAATCCTATAAAACATTAAAAAATCTTAAAAATTTATACAAAATAATAAAAATATAAAATACAATAATTCTCAATATGAAAAAAAATTAATATTAAATGGATAATTATTAAAAAATTATATAATATTGATATTTAAGTTGAATGTAAAATTTAATTCACCAAAATCAAAATGATTCATGATTTTCACATTAAAATCCATACACACACACACACACACACACACACTTGTGACATGTGAAATTCACACACACACACACACACTTGTGACATGTGAAATTTGATGTGTAAGAAAATTATATTCATCATGGATTCAAGGTCTAGGCTACCTAAAGTATTTTGATTTTTTTTGTGTATCGGTCTTGGCTACCCAAAATATTTTATTTTTTGACATCTTGAGAAGTCGCAACATTAATTCACGTCCAACATATCATTTGGGAGTCATCAAAATATTCTATCATGAATCGTTTTTATCTTTATTTTTTTTCTCTCTTCTACACCAACAATTATATTGACATTAGTGTGAGGGCATTCAAATTTGGGGGTTGGATTTTTTAAAACTATAACTAAAATTTGAGAAAACAAAAAGAGATGCTTAAAAGAACCTAAGATTTATAGAATTATTAGGTTTAGCATAATTTGACACTTTTTGGATCAATTAATATTAATGAAATAGGTTAAGTGTGACCTAAGACATTTTATAGGTGTAGACACTAAAGTGAGTATAACTTATAGGTGGAAATTGCAAAAGATATGCAATTTTTGACCCTATAGTTATTGCACTTAATGCCAACACCAAACCTCTACTTAACAACACTACCATTTGTAGGAAGTTTTTCTTCATGAAGAAAGAAATCCCACATGAATGGTCATAACACAAATGAGTATTGTTGTTGTCCATAAATCTCTTCTTCCATGTGAAGATATGACCACTTCACTTGCTTTTTCCATGTGAGCACGAGTGATTTGTCACCAATTTAACCTGATTTGTCATCAATTTAACCAAATATGCCCAACACGGATGTGCATGCCCATTTGTGATTTTCTTCACTAATTGCGAGTCAAATTTGGAGTGTATAGGGTCATGTAAGTTTTGAGTTTGAGTATTAACATGTTATAGAAGTGTTGACATAGGGGCCACATCTTTAGTGGGGTTTTTATTGCATTGAAGTTTTATTTTCGAAGTAATATAGTAGAGTTTACTTTTGGAGCTGATTTTTACTCAAAAGAATTTTCCCACACATATTGTGTTATTTACTTTTCTCTCTATCATCTATCTTCTATTTATCTTATTCTAAATTTCACAAAGGTTTTCATTACTTTTAGATATATAAATATGATCTCATTATTCTAAGTTACTTCTAGTTTGTATAAACATTATAAAACAAACAAATTAGACTTAGCTAATATGATGTTTGCGATTATTTTCATTACAAGTAATCTATAAATTCATACGATGTTTGCAATTATTTTCATTACAAGTAATCTATAAATGAATTTAGTATGTGTATGAATGAATCCCTATGCTTAATCTAGGCTAATTTAATAAATGTAACCATCAAACCATAAATCAACTTGGATTAATAATTCTCAATTTTAAAAATCTCTATTCTTAAATATTAAATGTTAATTTAGAAAAGTAGTGTGATCAAAATGTGTACTTAGTTGTAAAACAATGGAGAACAAGAATAAATAACTATGGTACCACATTGAATTCCACTTGTCTCATGATTGACAATGACCCCTTTTTATCTATACTCTACCTTGAAATCATAATTATCTATCAACTCTATTGTGGGTCAATTTCAAATTGTGTCATTTCCGCATTCATAGATATGGTCTGTGGATTGTGGATCTAATTTGGTACAATACACCCTCTTGTATTTTGATTCATTGTATTCTTGGCCTTTCTCTGATCATCAAGGATACATAGTATTGAAAAATACCTTGGGAAGGGCATCAAATCACTAAGATCAAATTCTCCTAGGTCATCCCTTAGAAGGATTCGTTTCCTAGATGTAAAAATGATCAAAGAAATGAGCCTTTAGAAATGCATATGCTCTAAGATGATGATGTAGATCTAGATTTGCTTTAGTGCTTCCAAATTGAAATATTTTAAAAAATGAATGACTCTTGAAGTGCTACAATGATTGGATACTGTAGAATAAGAAATAAATGCAATTGAATGCCTTTTAATACAAGGGCATACGACAAATCATGCAAAATGTGTGCCAAGTTGGCTCATGGTGGGAAAGGAATGGACGAGAATTGGTAAAATTTGAATTTTGGAAATTAAAAATTTGGGGATAATTTGCGATCGTGGGATTGATCTTATATCCACATGGTTGACCTCGAACAACAGAACAATAATTCTAATTTGGGGAATGAATGTTCGTATAGAATGAATGTCATGCATTTAATTTGTATTGCACTCCAAATATTCATTTAATGAATGTCATGCAATGCAAATTAAATGCATGAGAATGTGTGTAGAAATGGATAAGATATGGTCAAATATGTGAGAATATGTGTAAACAAGTAAGACATGAATAGGGGAATGAGCCTTCCTTTACACAAAATAGGATAGTTTATTGATATGTTTATTTTAAGCCATTCTCTCAAAATAAACTCAAAACTAATTAAGAATCATAATGAGTTGTGTATTTTACCATTAGAGTTTGATTATTAGAAAGAAGATTTTTGTAGTCTATATAAATAATCACAAATAATTCCAATAATAATATATAAACATTTTACATCAACACTTCTAATAACATTTTTGATACAACACTAAAATTAAAAAATATTAAATACGTCACAAAACTTTACTCATTAATAATCCAACACTAAAATTAAAAAATATTAAAGACATTACAGAACTTAACTCTTAATAATCCAACACTAAAATTAAAAAATATAATATACATGACAGACTTTAAAGTCAAAAAGTAAAAGAAAAGGAAACAAAGAAATAGGAAAAGTTGAAATAAAAGGGGGAAAAAACTACACAAAACAATGAAAATGAAATAAAATAAAATAATTATAATGTGAAAATAAACTTAATGAACATGGACTAGCGCCGCATTTCGAGGAGAATGTCCAACGAATAACCGTTGGAGGAACGTCAAATTTAATTTGCAGGAATTATGTTTTCGGATATAAACAAGAGCAACTAGTGGCGGCATGGACAAAATCATAGCCGTCACCATCACGCGGCGTCCAGGCTATCAAAAAAACATTTCGATTTTCATTTACGCGTGCGGGACATGCCTGGCCAAAATGTTTTTGACGCGTGTCGGCCCAGCCAAGCCAAAATATTTTGATTTTTGACGCGTGCCGGTCCCGCCCAGCCGAAAACCTCGTTGATTTGTGAGTTTGGAGCTTCTGAAAATATTCCGTAATTTGGGAACCAGTGATTCGATATCTATTCTACCACGGTTAAGTTAAGGCGCTGCGCAGGAACTCAGATTGCTGGTTTGAAGAGCACCATGTTGGGATGCTCTGAGGTTAAAAACAGTTTTAATCGTTTCATGCTCACTGTTAAATGTGAAATAGAGGTGCGTAGGGTCGAGAAAGGAAGGAGCTGATTCTGTGGAGGGTTGTTGAGATTGCCCGTAAGTTGGAACCGTTTATTTTGTTTTTGACAAAAAATATTATATCCCATTTTTAAGAGTAGCTGGAATATCTGGGGCATTGACTTGGCACGCCAGTGAAATCCTGGCAGGCAAAGCGCATGGCATTTCGTAAGGAGTGGTGAAATGCCGCGTTGGGTGGAAGTTGCTGAGAAACAATGCTGTATCTGGATGGCTTGTTCAAGTGTATAACATCCCGAGCTGGATCTGTGATCTGTTGCAGGGGCCTATCAATAGTTTCCCTATAAGTGAGATTGTGGGAGTCTCTTGAATATTGGGTGTGAGGTAGATCTGGGATTTGAGTAGCAGTAGGAATGTCTAATTTGAACCCAAATCTGTCTCGGAGTGGAACGAGAACATCATTTAAGGGACAGAGTAACCGAGCAAGCAATGTAACGTTTGCTCGACGTACATCGAGCGGGCGATACGTGAGCCTGTCTCGAGATGATATGGATGGCATGACAGATGATCTGAGCGGTGAGTACACGAACTATACTGTGCAGATTCCTCCGACACCAGACAACCAGCCGATGGTGGATCCTTCGGTGGCGGTGAAGGCGGAGGAACAATATGTATCGAATTCTCTCTTCACAGGGGGTTTCAACAGTGTAACGAGGGCTCATCTGATGGACAAGGTGATCGATTCGGAAGCGAGCCACCCTCAAATGGCAGGGGCGAGGGGATCTGCCTGCTCCGTGGAGGGTTGCGATGGGAAAGTGCTGCGCGACGAGAGAGGGGAGGACATCCTTCCCTGCGAATGCAATTACAAGATTTGCCGCGAGTGCTACTTTGATTACCAGAAGGATGGAGGGGTTTGTCCGGGCTGTAAGGAGCCTTACAAAGCAGGGGATTTGGAGGAGCAGAACGAAGCGTATCGCAATGCTGCCCTGCCACTGCCGCCCCCCGCTAAATTGGATCGCAGGATGTCTGTCATGAGGTCAGGAAAGTCGTTGCTAATGAGGAGCCAAACTGGAGACTTCGATCACAATCGATGGCTTTTCGAAACAAAAGGGACCTACGGCTACGGGAATGCCTTTTGGCCCCAAGAAGGGGTTATTAATGATGCCACTGGCGATGGATTCTCTGGAAACCTCACCGACTTATCTGACAGACCTTGGAGACCTCTCACACGCAAGCTTAAAATTCCTGCCGGCATTCTTAGTCCTTACAGGTTTCATTTTCTTACTTGTGCACTCAAACTGTAATTATGTTCTTGGTAGATATGAGGTTTTCAGAGACCATGAAAATGAGTAAGATAATTCTGGAAAAAAGTGTAGTTTGTATCAATGTTTCCAATCACATTCTGTCATAGGTTGGTCATTTTTTTTTATCTAAACCACCAGTATGAGGAAAAAGCAACTCTCCATCATCTTTTTCCTCATTCTGATCTTGGACCACAGGAGTGTGATCTAAACGTTGATGCAAACTAAACTCACACGAAATTTTTTCCACAAGTGTCACTCAATTAAGTTATTGCATATAAATTTTGCTCTGCTTGCAATTGGTTAGGGCCAGCTCTCTTTCCAAGCTTTTACCGTTTACAGGGCTGGAGTGATTTCTTTTGGTGTAACCCCTCCAGTCACTAGGTTTGCCTGGTCTCATCCCACACTAGAGAATATCTCTGCAGTCCAGCTTTGAGTTCTGGAAATCCTAATAAGTTCGGATTGGCATTTGGGCCGCCAGCTACACCAATTTCGGACTGACATTAAAATCAACTGCTTCTCTATGCATTAAATTTTATTCTTACCCACGCACTTTGTTTGATGTATAGGCGCTTCTTCCTGCCTAAAAGAACCTATTCAATGATATATCTTTATGAAGTGCATTTAATAGGGCGGCTTAATGGTTTTTAGCTGATTTTAAATTACTACTTTGTCCTGCAGGATGCTTATATTCTTGAGAATGTTTTTCTTGGCATTATTTCTGACTTGGCGAGTCAGGCATCCTAACAATGATGCAATGTGGTTATGGGGCATGTCTATAGTATGTGAAATATGGTTTGCTTTCTCGTGGCTGCTGGATGTGTTGCCCAAATTGTGCCCCATCAATCGGTCCACTGATCTGAATGTTCTCAAGGAGAAGTTTGAGCAGCCTAATCCTGACAATCCATCAGGGCCATCAGACTTGCCTGGTGTTGATGTCTTTGTTTCTACTGCTGACCCAGAGAAGGAGCCGCCACTAGTTACTGCTAATACTATTTTGTCTATCCTTGCTGCTGACTATCCGGTGGACAAACTTTCCTGCTATGTGTCAGATGATGGAGGAGCTCTTCTAACATTTGAAGCTATGGCTGAAGCTGCAAGCTTTGCAGATGTTTGGGTCCCTTTCTGTCGCAAGCATAACATCGAACCCCGGAATCCTGATAGTTATTTCAACACTAAGGGTGACCCTACCAAAAATAAACTGCGTGCAGACTTTGTCAAGGACCGAAGAAGGCTTAAAAGGGAATATGATGAGTTCAAGGTGCGAATCAATGGACTTCCTGATTCAATTCGGCGCAGATCAGATGCTTATAATGCTCGAGAAGAAATGAAGGCCATGAAACTTGTAAGGGAAAATGGTACCGACCCTTCTGAAGTTGTAAAGGTTCCAAAAGCCACATGGATGGCTGATGGCACTCACTGGCCTGGGACGTGGACAGTATCAACTCCTGAACATTCACGAGGTGATCATGCTGGAATTATACAGGTGTGACTTGGGCTTCTATATAACCATGTTTTCACATTTTGTTTGAATACATATAGGCATGCCTAAGTTAAAAACATAATTCTTAAGCAAGTCAGGTAGTTTTCTAGTAGGGGTTGCTGATGATACCTACTCTAATGGTATGTGCAGGTAATGCTTAAACCTCCTAGTAGCGAGCCTCTAACGGGTTGTGCAGAAGACAAAATCCTTGACTTTACTGATGTGGATATTCGATTGCCTATGCTGGTATATGTATCTCGTGAAAAACGACCAGGATATGATCATAACAAGAAGGCAGGTGCTATGAATGCTCTTGTCCGGGGTTCAGCAATCATGTCTAATGGGCCATTTATCCTCAATCTTGACTGTGATCATTATATTTACAATTCACAGGCAATTAGAGAGGCAATGTGTTTTATGCTTGACCGTGGTGGAGACAGGATATGTTATGTTCAGTTTCCACAGAGATTTGAGGGAATAGATCCAAACGATAGGTATGCAAATCATAATACAGTATTTTTTGATGTGAATATGAGAGCTCTTGATGGTTTGCAGGGTCCTGTGTATGTTGGAACAGGATGTGTGTTTCGACGAATAGCTTTGTATGGATTTGATCCTCCAAGGTCAAAGGAGCATAGTGGATGTTGTGGTCGAAAAAAGAAAATCAGCCAAGCTCCAAGTGAGGGAGAGACACATGCCCTCAATCTGGGTGATGGTAATGAGGAGGAGATGAATATATCTCTTCTTCCGAAGAAATTTGGGAACTCCACTCTTCTGGTTGATTCCATTCCCATAGCAGAATATCAGGGTCGACCATTGGCAGATCACCCTGGTGTGAAGAATGGACGCCCACCATTTGCTTTGGCGATTCCTCGCATGCCACTTGATGCTTCCACTGTTGCTGAAGCTGTAAGTGTGATTTCATGCTGGTATGAGGACAAGACACAGTGGGGAGAGAGTGTAGGGTGGATTTATGGTTCTGTAACTGAAGATGTTGTTACTGGTTATCGCATGCATAATAGGGGATGGAGGTCTGTTTATTGTGTAACCAAGAGGGATGCTTTCAGGGGCACAGCACCAATCAATCTTACAGACAGATTGCATCAAGTACTGAGATGGGCAACAGGATCAGTGGAAATATTTTTCTCGCGCAACAATGCACTTCTTGGAAGCTCGCGAATAAAATTCCTCCAGAAAATAGCATATCTAAATGTTGGCATTTATCCTTTTACGTCCATATTCCTTATAGTGTATTGCTTTCTTCCAGCACTCTCTCTTTTCTCAGGGCAGTTTATTGTTCAGACGCTCAATGTGTCTTTCTTGATATATCTCTTGATCATCACCATCACACTCTCTCTCCTAGCAGTTCTAGAGATCAAGTGGTCAGGTATTGAGTTAGAAGAATGGTGGAGAAATGAGCAGTTCTGGTTGATAGGGGGTACAAGTGCTCATCTGGCTGCTGTCTTACAAGGATTGCTGAAGGTTATTGCTGGCATAGAAATCTCATTCACACTAACCTCTAAATCTGGAGGCGAAGATATTGATGATATATTTGCTGACCTTTACATAGTGAAATGGACTTCACTCATGATTCCACCAATTACAATTATGATGGTTAACCTTATAGCCATAGCGGTTGGGTTTTCTAGGACAATTTACAGTGAGATACCTCAATGGAGCAAGCTACTTGGTGGAGTCTTTTTCAGCTTCTGGGTGTTGGCTCATCTCTACCCATTTGCCAAGGGCCTGATGGGCAGAAGGGGAAGGACACCCACTATTGTCTTTGTCTGGTCTGGTCTTTTGGCCATTACCATTTCACTTTTGTGGGTTGCTATAAATCCTCCACAAGGTAGTCAAGGTATTGGTGGAAGTTTTCAGTTTCCGTAAGGTGTCACTAGGGCTTGTGGCATAAAAACTGTTGCAACTGATGATCCAGTGATTTTGGAGAATATATTTGTTGTCTTGATGGATCTGCCTAGCTTCCATAGCTTCACACCTTAAGGGGTGCATTCTTGAAATTTTTCAATTCTTTGTGAGAAAATCTCAGCGACATATCCTTAGTTTTTTTCTTTCAACAGATGATTTACTCACCATTGTAAAGAAACTTTGCTTCAACTTATGGGTTTGGAGTGAGTGTTTGCTAGGGTTTTCCTGATTCAGTGAACAATACCGTTTAATTAGTTTTTTTGGACATCTACGGTTGAGTACAATTGCCATACTACAGAACTGCAGGACATTGCCTTTATTTTAAACTTGTAGCTATTATGGACTATTTGCTTTCTTATTTGTTCTGTGAACCACTAGAGTATCTATGTCAGCAAACGCAATTATAGGAAATCAAATGCATGAATTCTAACTGTTTAGTCTAATTAGTTACTTTAAATGATTGCTGATTTGACTCTAATAGTCTGGGATTTGGAGGTGAGAATTAGAAGAACCATGTGTTTCACATCTGTTGTCTGCTTTGTAACAAAACAGCTTCGTATCATTAGAAAGGATGATACAATGCTACATCTGGTTACTCTTCAACATGCCTTGATAATATTGTATCATTTCATCTTTAACTAAGGATGATAAGGAGATTCTAAAGAAGAGTAAACCCATTCCTTTGTAGGGTTGATGGGCAAGGTTTAGCTTACTCCTGAGCTTGGTTATCAGCTCAAAACATCGGTGAACTAAATTTTATATAAGGTAAATGGAAAAAAACTCTGGCTTGGCTCACTTAAAAACCAATTTTCATCTTTACCTTTATGGCGACAAAATTGTATTATGACTTGATTGGAGTTTTCTGTTCGGAAATTTCAATGCGTGCAACTAAAGGCATTATTTTTGAAGGATATGCTCCTCCATATCACCTTTTCAATCGTTTCATGTAGCTTGTCATTTCATTGTATTGGAACACTTACCTCCAGGGTATAGTAAAAGTCCGCTAAAATGATAGCAAGTTTTATTAATTGAGATAGGCTTAAATTTCAATGACCAAGTGTATGCAACTATTGGAATTTAGACCAATAGCTTACAGAAGGGAAGGCTACAGTTGCTCGCCCATAGTTCCACTACTATTATCCGTCTCCCTGGGGACTTGTATTTGACTTGTATTTTCTTCATCTTTCTACATAATGTTTTCTAGATGCAACTTTTTTTCTTTTTAAATTTCAATTTTAATTAACACCCATATTTGCATCTCAATTTCCTCTACTTTATCTTTACTCATGGAATCTGCAGCAAAATTCTTCTTAAAGTTATTTTAATATATTAAACATGTAACTTATATTTTATTATTAAATTAAAAAGGTCTTCAAGATAATATTATAAACTAATTTTTAAAGGGGATTTAAGTTGTTTTCTCAAGTGTTGTTAGGCGGGGGATTCACAAGTGATTATTTTAAAAATAATTTTTTCAAAATATGATTTTGGAGGGAAAAAAGATTTTTTTTTTATCTCATTTTATTCCTTAAATAATTTGTGAATAGAGAAGTTAATGAATTTGATGAAACCAAAATTTTTGTTGTTGAGATTGAATACTGTTCATCTCATCTTTGTTCTAAGATTTCTCTGTCAACAAGTGGGATTGAGGACGAAAACCCTACGTTTCGAAGGAGGAATTCTATTCAGGAATTTCCATTGATATGAAGATTTTCGGTTATCCAGATTTTGATATTTTTTAGATTGTGAAGGCTTTTTATATTTCAATCGGTTGTTCAGTTTCTGATTTCAGTATTCGTGCATATGTTTCTAGTATTGTTGTATTTCAGTTTTGGGAATTCATGTGAGATTTTGCTTGATTTAAAATCATTGTATATGATGTTGAGATCTTTAATAATATTTTGCTAAGCAGATTAAAATATGAAAGAGATTTAAGTTATTTTCTATTGATGTTCTTTGGCTCTCATAATGATTTGTTTGAACACTTTCTTGCATTTTAATTATGTTGACAACCACACCCTGCTGGAAGTTTACAGGCAGATTTTTGAAAGTCGAACTTGTTAGGAGTAGATACCTGGTCTAGCACTGCCAAACTCATTTGATTATTGCTGAGAGAACACACATTCAATATCATTATTTGTTTGCCATTGGTGGCCGTTTCTATTGCTGGTTCCAACAGTTTGATCTATGGACAAATGATTGCACTAACTACTCCAACTGCTCAAATATTTGAGGGATAGTAGTATTTGTTAAAAAGTTGCTCCTTTTGCTGATTTGGGTTACTAACTCCACCAAATATTTTTAATCTATTTTTCTAGAATAATTTTACGATGAAATTATTTTTTAATATTTTCTCACATTTGGTTTGGATGTCCTTGTGACTTGGGTATTAAAAAATAAATGTTTTTTTTGTTTCTATTGCTCCTTGCAAAAATACATCCTTTATACATCCTTTATTCCCTTCTTTAGGTATTCACCATTTGTTTGTCTTACATTTGAACCTATGGAAGCTAATCCTTAATTGAGCAATAAAGATTTTTTCCCTCCATTTAATTTCAACCCTTATATTTTGTTTTTCAATGCTTGTAATTCGGGTAAAACCTTATAATATAATGTTGGCATTTCCAATTTCTTGTCTTCTTCTACATTGTTCTAAATTTTTTATTCACACAAGTTTTTGTCTTTGTTAAGATTTGGGTATTTGTTTAGGTTGATGTCCCATTTATTCGTTCATTTGTGATTATGTTTTATTCTTTGTGGACAAACGTTCATCTCTTGTAGTTTGAGGCCATCTACTAGTCTTCATGTTTTCTATCTTTTCCAAGTATTATAGCAACCTAGTCATAACAATTGCTTCTAATGAAAAAGTTCTCATCTCTACAAAGAAAATTTCATAAAGAATTGAAGTCATAATTCTAAAATTGTTTGTGATTATATGGATTTGGATCATTTCTATTTGCCTCCATTTCAAACTCAATGTTACACTTGTCCATGCTTACACCACTAGTGTGATCCAGAGACCAAATATTACAATGGAGGTCTTTTAATCACATAATTATGCATTCTTGCATCTATATTGATGTAAGGGCTGCGACACCCTTCAAAAACTACCTTAAAACCCTTTTAAATCCTCACAAACATTTAGTCAAACAATTGACAACAATGCTCTAAAATTCAAAATTTCAGATATGCACATATGCACTCTTATTTGCAGTAAAAGGAATGATGGATTACATCAATAAATCAGTCAAGAGGGACTGATAACAACAACTAAAAAGCAAATTCATTCATTAAACATGCCATGAAATTACCACAACAAGGTTTCAAGCTCAAACAATGAGAGCTTATGCGAAACAATGCATTCTCCAACACTTAGAATCCCCTTGTAGTTTCTCAAACTTGCCTCTTTCAATCTAGAATTGATATGGACTACAGTAGAATAGTTCCAAACGTGCAATAAAAGCCTTCAAACAACCTCCTCCATGAATGCCACGCTTTCTTCAACGACTTTACTCGTTTTCTTTAAAAACTTAACTTAGAAAAATGACCTCCTTTTCCAGATTTTTCACCATTTCCATGAATGTTTTCCACATTCATTTTTCTTCTCTAAAAACTCACTACTTTTGGGCTGCACCATTAATTCCCTCCAAAAAGCTAAAAATAAAAACATTAAATTCCAACCAATCAAAATGTAATGTCCCCATTTTCGTGAGTATAAGAATTCAAAGGATTAGCCTATCATTTGACCCTCGTAGGCTAGTGTGGTGGATTAGAGGGTCCAGTTTGGGCGTTATGGAGCTCTTTAGATGACAATTGTAAGTGTTTATCTCTCCAGATCCTTCATATGTTCTAAGGCAGTGATATTCAGAGGTTCTGGTTCCGCTTTGAGGGACTTACTATTTATAGTAAGTTAGTGGATGTTAAAGGGAGACCCTTACTATTTTTAGTAAGGCAGTTGGATGCACAGTGGATACAATGGTTAACTCCCAGGTTCAGACAAAATTGAGAAATAATGATTGTTTTTGGAGTTATGTTATTTTAATTATTAATAAAGTGATTACTTTATTAATAATTATTTATAAAGTGCAATTATAAAGTTTTAAATTCACTTTATGTCTAGTGGGGCCATGACCCTCAAAAAGGTCACTTAAAGTACATTAAATATTATTATTATTTGAGCCCCCATTTATTAAAGTGAAAGGCAAATATTAAATATCATTTAAATAATTTAAAAGAGGCTTCTAGAGAGAAATCGCCCCTTTGGAGTTGAGTATAAAATACACCAAAAGAAATGAAAAAGGTATCATTGGATCATTTTATACTTGTGCCTTTGGAGAGCTCTTCTCTTGGAGAAGGAAACTTAGGGTTTCTGCATATTTTGGCATTGTAGAGCGTAGCTTCTTCATTGTATTAGCTACCTGAGGGTGTGAAAGACCATCTAAAGGTTGCTTCGTGGATTGGCTTCATCCAGAGTCAATATTGAGCATCATTGGAAGAAGTTTGTATTATTCTTACGAGGGTTTGAATAATAACATAGAAGTTTTCAAGAAAGCAGGCTTTCATCTTCAGGAAAAAAGTGTGCTGGCTTGGTAGGAAAAGGCAACACAAGTGGAAGAAGGCTGGATTACTGTCATGGGCAAGAAAGCAAAATTTTCTAGGCCTTCTTTCGACATGACTCTCCGCTTTCACAAGAGAAGCTCTAAATGTAAATCTTGATGGGTCTCACTTGGGGGCTGGTTTTTTGGCTGGCTGCAGGCTGTCCTTTTTTGCAGCTTTGTTTTTGGTTTGTAAAGGGTTTCTAGTCCCTTCAAAACCTATTTTTTCCTTAATAAAAAACATAGAAGTTTTCAAAGGGTTTATTCTCAACAATTTAGAAGATTGAAGAATTAATATTGGAGAATATTCGATCGCTGGCTGTGCCTTCTTCATTTGGGCACGTGGGGTTTTCATTAGTAGATTTTGAAGAGATTATTCAAGGGTTTTAAGAGTATTATGTTTGCAAGGGTTTGAAGATATTTTCAGTTGGAGCACCTTGGTAAAAGTCGTGGTCACATCTTCATGATTGGCATAGCTCTTCAAAGATCATTTGTATGAAACTTTCTTGTGCTGGGTTGGGCGCACTTGCTAGGGCCGATTGTGGTGTGACAACATAAATAAAATCCAGTTGAGCTTGAAAGGAGGACACACTTCAACAAGGAGGTCATTCGCTGGCAGCAAAGGCTAAGGGGACGATTTGGAAGAAACATTCGATTGCATTTATGCTGTATCTCCATCAGTCAAGGCGCTATTTTCATGTTCCTTGATTTGTAATCATTGCACTTAGGTAGATCTGTTAGGACTGTTAATTGCTGCCCAACGACTACTGTAAATTGTAATACTTGCATGAAGAACTATTTATGAGACTTGAAGTGATTTCTAGATTTCGTCCATTTACATGTGGTATTGAAAATTAGTCTCAGATATATTTTCCAAGTGCCATTTGCTGCAAATGCATGTTTACATTAAGTTTCAGTCATATTAGAAGTTAGAGTTTGCATAGAAAATGTATGACAAAATGTCTAACCGATGTAGATGCATACTAGTTGGCATACCAAATATTTGCTAAAATTCCTATTAGCTGTAGGTATCAATTCCATTCAATTCCATGCATTTTCAGTCATCCTTGGTCATTGAAAATCCAAAAGAAGAATTGCATTGCATTCTCATATTTATTACATTCATTAGATCATTTGTTAGGAGCCTTTAACATCTATGCAATCAACTCATATCTCGAAAACACAAAAAGAATTCAAATAAAACAGTTGAATGGTTTGTAAGCAATCTGTTTATCAAAATTCCTATCATATTGCAAAATATAAATCAAAGAATTTGTGTGGGAGTGATAAGTTCTAGGGTCCTCATCATTTGGTAGGGAAACTTAAGGTTAATGACATAATGATTGCTACAACCATAGAGACTTTGATGTTACTCGTCAGATGTTGGCTACTTGTGGTTGGAGTACTCCCGCAACAGATGAGCACTATGATAGTGATCTTCCCCTTGCAGAGTTTCAGGCACTTTGAGAAGTAATTGGAATAATGAAACAAAATTACCTACATCTACTTGTGGACAAAGTTTATCTTCTCGAGTGGGATTGCATCTGTTATGATGCATTGAAGGGAAATGAAGAGGAGGTTGATGAGCTCACTCATGAGCTTGAGGTGACTATGGAATCGTTGAAGAGCACTCAGTTGGCCCTTCAAGAGTCATAGTCATGGATAGAGGAGCTTACCGTGGAGTTGAGTTTGACACAGTCTTCACCATCTACATATACAATCCAGGTTTCTATGGCAGCGGTTGGTGAGGAACATATATCTACAAAGTATAGTTGTGAGTAGGTTGAGGATGTAGTCACATCCCTCACAATTACAGGTGCAGTTGACTCAGATGGGATGAGTACATTGGTTGAGAGTTGCAAAGAACCACATGTTGCACCAGGTTCTCCTGAGGTTAGCCCCATGACAGGTGGTGCAAGGTAGATTATTGATAGCTCTTGTGACAGAGTAGTTGATTTTCCAGTGAGTCGTGTCACAATTGACAACACTACTCCATCTTATTCACAGGAGATATGCAGAGTATCATCTAGTTGGGAGATTGGTTCTTATGTTGATTTGTTTCCCTCTTCTAGAAGCAAATCAATCACTTCATCTCATGCAACTGATTATGATCGACAATTTGTTGAGCCACAGAGTTGGAGAGATCAGTTGAAGGTTACAGGAGGGTTGAATCGACCCTATCTTGTGTTGTCTGCATAGATAAGTTTGTGGAGTACCTTCTTTGGAGAATATAAATTCAGGAGAGATAGTGTGGGGTCTCAACGGGTACTCCTAGTCGCAGTTTACAGTTTATTAGGAGTGCATTGGAGGTAATAAAATCATAATACCTCCATTTACTTCATGATAGGGATTTTTCTATTGGGTTCATAGAGAGGGCTACCAGTGCGCCTACCCAATTAACCATTCAAGATCAGAGACATGGGCCATCTTCTTATTCTAGTGCCGAGAGTGATGGGATTGACGAGGAGGGTGTTCCCCAGGACTATGAAGTTTAGCCATTACGAAGGTTGGTGTATTTTATCTTGAATGCATAGTGAGGAGTTCTCATCACTTCTCCTTTAGTCCACACACAAAGGATTTGATGATGCGTCGGTGTCGAGTGGCTCAAAGTTTATACCATCCATTGAGGGATGGAGAGTTGCCATCTTCAGAAGATGGGACTAGGGGCTACAAGTACCCAACTCAGTTGTTTGTGGGGGATTACTTGTAGGATCAGAGGTTGGAATACCATCATGCTGTCGTGTACCTGATAGAGTTTGCCACTTCTGGGTTACAATTGGAGTTAGGGCTTCAGGGAGGTTGTAGTGGTTGTGGGCATGATGGCTTGGTTAGTTATCACATCCATGGGAGTGCTGTAGAGGTTGTAGAGAGTTATGGTGTACCAGATGCTTCTAGATGTTCTTATCTTTGCATGGAAGATGAATGTGAGGTTCGATATTTTTGGGATCCAGGCAACGACAGGTTTGGCACTCTGTATTGGATGGGTCCCATTGGGTTGCTTCACCACTCACGACATGGTGAAGTTGGAGATAGGAGAGTGTAGTGGAAGTCGGAGGATGTCAGACATGGCAGACTTCCATTCTGGGTTTGGGATCCAGGAATATATTGTTGGACACTCTTCAATGTGTTGTGGGATCTTTCTTGTGCATCACGGTTCCAGTCAGAGTTCACTGATGAGTATTGCAGTGTGTACATGGTGTGGATTTATTATAGTTCCACTTTGGGTTCACATGTACATGAGTGGTTCTCGATGCACTTTTCTTGTGCGCATGAGATGGACAATTGGTTTGACATCCATTTTTGCACAGTTGTGGTTGCTGGTGCTATAAGAGTTAGTTGGGGCCTCCAAGGAGTGGAGTTCTTTGTAGTGGAGATTGCTTGGGGACAAACAATTTCAGGGAGGGTGGACTATAATGTCCCCATTTTCATGAGCATCAGAGTTTGAAGGATTAGCCTATCATTTGACCCTTGTAGGCTAGTGTGATGGATTAGAGGGTCCAGTTTGGGCGTTATGGAGCTCTTCAGATGGAAGTTGTAAGTGTTTATCTCTCCAGATCCTTCATATGTTTTGAGGTAGTGATATTCAGAGGTTTTGGTTCCACTTTGAGGGACTTACTATTTATAGTAAGTCAGTGGATGTTAGAGGGAGACCCTTACTATTTTTAGTAAGACAATTGGATGCACAACAGATACAATGGTTAACTCTCAGGTTCAAATGGAATTGAGAAATAATGATTATTTGTGGAGTTATGTTATTTTAATTATTAATAAAGTGATTAAATTATTAATAATTATTTATAAAGTGCAATTATAAAGTTTTAAATTCACTTTATGTCTAATGGGGCCATGACCCTCAAAAAGGTCACTTAAAGTACATTAAATATTATTATTATTTGAGCCCCCATTTATTAAAGTGAAAGGAAAATATTAAATATCATTTAAATAATTTAAAAGAGTCTTCTAGAGAGAAATTGACCCCCTTTGGAGTTGAGTATAAAAGGCACCAAAAGAAATGAAAAAGGTATCATTGGATCATTTTATACTTGTGCGTTTGGAGAGCTCTTCTCTTGAAGAAGGAAACCTAGGGTTTCTGCATATTTTGGCATTGGAGAGCATAGCTTCTTCATTGTATCAGCTACCTGAGGGTGTGAAAGACCATCTGAAAGCTGCTTCATGGATTGGATTCATCAAGGAGTCAATATTGAGCATCATTGGAAGAAGTTTGTATTATTCTTACAAGGATTTGAAGAATAACATAGAAGTTTTCAAAGTGTTTATTCTCAGCAATTCAGAAGATTGAAGAATTAATATTGGAGAATATTCGATGGCTGGCCGTGCCTTCTTCATTTGGGCACATGGGGTTTTCATTAGTAGATTTTGAGGAGATTATTCAAGGATTTTAAGAGTACTATGTTTGCAAGGGTTTGAAGATATTTTCAGTTGGAGCACCTTGGTAAAAATCGTGGTCACATCTTCATGATTGACATAGCTCTTTAAAGATCATTTGTATGACATTTTCTTGTGTTGGGCTAGGCACACTTGCTAGGGCCGATTGTGGTGCGACAACATAAATAAAATCCAGTTGAGCTTGAAAGGACATAGCTCAACAAGGAGGTCATTCGCTGGAAGCAAAGGCTAAGGGGACGATTTGGAAGAAACATTCGATTGCATTTATGTTGCTATATCTCCATCAGTCAAGGCGCTATTTTCAGGTTCCTTGATTTGTAATCATTGCACTTAGGTAAATCTGTTAGGATTGTTAATCGCTGCCCAATAGCTGCTGTAAATTGTAATACTTGCATGAAGAACTATCTATGAGACTTGAAGTGATTTCTAGATTTTCGTCCATTTACATGTGGTATTGAAAATTAGTCTCAGATATATTTTCCAAGTGCCATTTGTTGTAAATGGATGTTTACATTAAGTTTCAGTCATATTAGAAGTTAGAGTTTGCATAGAAAATGTATGACAAAATGTCTAACTGCTGTAGATGCATACTAGTTGGCATACCAAATATTTGCTAAAATTCCTATTTGCTGTAGGTATCAATTCCATGCATTTTCAGTCATCCTTGGTCATTGAAAATCCAAAAGAAGAATTGCATTGCATTCTCATAATTATTACATTCATTAGATCATTTGTTAGGAGCCTTTAACATCTATGCAATCAACTCATATCTCGAAAACACAAAAAGAATTCAAATAAAACAGTTGAATGGTTTGCAAGCAATCTGTTTATCAAAATTCCTATCAATAAAATCAATCATTCAAGGACAAAATAAGATAGGGTTCTTACACAAAATCATAACTCCCCGCAACCATTGGTTTGACCATTTTCACCCGAAAAGGCCAAAACCCAAGATTGACTAACCTTGGCATCCACTTCCCTAAGTCCCTACTTTTTAGGGATTTTTGAAATGCTTTTAAAAATATTATTTTATTCAATTTCCAATGCCTTATGAATTCATTTTTAAGAGTTTAAAATTTGGAAAATCAAAATTGCATTATTACCTTTTTTTATTCACTTGCTTTTTCACCTTCTTAATGCTTTTCATGCTTTTTGATCACTTCACACAAGGATAAATGAAATTAATTATTCCAACATTATTTTCCACCAAATAATCCATCTCAAAATCAAATTTTCAAAATTGAAACAAAATTTTAATGTTCAAACCAATACAAGATTGCACATAGCCATGGATGCTTCTGCATTAGACACCCACGATAGAAAAAAAATGTTTCATGAGTGTGACTCATAAAAATTTGTAGATTCCATGCTCAAACTCAATCCATCTTCCCACCTTGTCCACTTTATCATTCTTTCTCACATATCCCTGCAACTTGATATCTCTTCCATCCTTCATTCTTTCTTTCTCCCTCTTTTCACATAATTCATCTCCCACCAACCTACACTGTGAAACTCTGGAAATTCATAAAAATTAGCTTCTTCATCATCAAGAAAGTAATTAAATCCATGCATTACCTCTTTCTTTGTTATTTCTGCAACCACTTGTTTATCATCACCCTTGGTTACAACACTATGCTCTTCTTCCTTCATGCCTTCTAAAAGACAATTTTCAGCTGCAATCACTTTATCCTCTGCATTCTTATCAATGTTAGTGACACACTCAAAAGATTTATCCTCTCCAACCTGCAACAAACCATCATTCTTACCAATCTCTTTATCAAATAAATCAACAAATGATGCAAAGGGAAGTTCCCCAAACAAATCAACATTCTCCTTCTTGTAACCTTACTTTCAACCATTGTGCCTTCTTTTACTAATGCATTCTTTGCTGCAATCTCATCTTCTACAACACTTTTACCATGCTCAAATAAATCAAATTTAACATCATTCTTACAAAAACCAGATTTTACCTCTTCTTCTTTCTCCATTGAAACCTTCACTTTACCTCTCTTGTATGCCATCAATACTGCTGCAACTTACATTAAAAAATCTTCATCTTCATCTTCATCCTCTTTCACTATTTGTTTAACTCCATTGACCAAACAATTTCCAATGCTCTAACATACCTTTCTATCCTCCTTATTCAAGGGCTTCAACTTGTGTTTGATTCCATCCTTGGTCAAAGAGTATGTATTAGCATACCCATCATACATTGCACAACTGTCAAACTGCCAAGGTCTTCCCAATAACACATGACAAACATCCATAGACATTATATCACATAAGACTTCGTCATGATAATCACCTATCTTAAAATTTTCCAGACATTGTTCATTTACCAGAAGTTTGTGATCATCTTGCAACCAAGAAATCCGGTATGGATGCGGGTGTCTTCTCCTTTCCAGCTGCAACTTATTCGCCATTTCTTTAGAAACAAGATTCTCAGTACTACCACTGTCAATAATAACATTACAAACTTTACCTTCATATTTTCATTTCGTTCTGAACAATCTTCTCCTTTGATCAAGTTATTTTCCCTCATTCATCAAGACTTTTCTTGAAACAAGTGTTGAATTTAATGACAACAGAAAAAACTAAAGAAAGGATTGCAGAAAATAAAAATGATACAAACAAGAACACAAGATTTTATAGTGTTTTTCCCAACAATGGCTACATCCACTTTCAACAAGGATACTCATTTATTAATCCTCAGTACAATATATATATTCAAGCAGTAGCTATTAAAACTCAGTCCCATCTCCAAAATTGAAGATACCAAAATGGTTGACTACTAAATTAGCAAATGCATGCCAAGAAGAGTCAGTTACAAAAGGCATGCCATTACAAGTGTGAGAGATACTGTCGTTACAATGAGAAGGAATATTTGGGCTTCACCAAACCCAACAATCTCCTAGACCAAATATTGTTAGAGAGAGTTGCACAGAGATATCCCCCACGATAAATTTATTGTCACATTTGGACAATTTCGAGAGAAGCTCTACAAAATTCAAACTTCTCCCTGGGTACTACCTTCATCAACACATCAACTGGATTCAACTTCACGCCAATTTTCTCCACCTGCAACTTACCTTCATCAAGAACATGGCAAATAAAATGATATCGCAACTCTATATGCTTTGTTTGATTGTGAAAAGTGGAATTCTTGGCCACGTGAATAACACTATTGCTATCACAAAACAAAGTAAAAACTGATTGCTTACACCATAATTCACCCAACAACCGCTGCAACTATATCATTTCCTTTGCTCCTTTAGTTAGAGCAATGTATTCAACCTTGGTAGAAGAAAGTGCAACCACCTGTTGCAACCGTGAAACCCTAGTTATTGCTGCCCCGACAAAAATAAACATGTAATCGGCAGTAGACCTCCGTTTATCCAAATCTCCAACCATATCCAAATCAACGTAACCTCATAGGTGAGTGTCCTTACCACCGAAACATAAAACATGATCAGAAGTGCCTTTCAAGTACCTAAAGATCCATTGTACTGCCTGCCAATGTGATTTACCCAGATTACTCATAAATTTGCTCACAACTCCCACTACATGAGCAATATTTGGACGAGTACAAATCATGGCATACATAAGACTGCCAACAACTGATGAATATGGAACACACTTCATGTGTTATTGATCCTCTTGAGTTTTAGGACACATAGTTGAAGATAAGCGAAAATGATCAGCCAAAGGAGTACCAACGGACTTGGCATTCTTTATATTGAACCTATCCAAAATTTTGACAATATATTTTTCTTGAGATAATCTGATTTGTCTCTTATTTATATCCCTAATTATATTCATCCCAAGAATCCTCTTTGCTGCCCCTAAGTCTTTCATGGCAAAGCGTTGAGCTACATGTTTTAATTCACGAACAATCTTCACACTAGTGTCAACAACCAACACATCATCAACATAAAGTAGAAGAAAAAATGTTGTTGAGTCATGGAGCTATCAAATTTAAGGTACCACTGCCTCGGGGCTTGCTTGAGCCCATACAAACTCTGCTTCAATCTTCAATATAAATGTTCTTGACCCTGTTTAATAATAAAACCTTCAAGCTGCTCCATGTATAATTCCTCTTCAATATCTCCATGAAGAAACATTGTTTTGGAATTTAGTTGCTCAAGTTCAAGATCCCACACAACTGCCACGCCCAAAACAACTCGAATAGTGGTCATTTTCACAACTGGTGAAAATATCTCATTGAAATCAATTCCTTTTTGCTAAGAAAAACCCTTCACAACCAATTTGGCCCTGCAACGTTTATGACCTCCATCTTCTTTCAATCGATACACCTATTTATTCTTCAGTGGTTTTTGATTTGGGGGAAGAGGAACCAAATACCATGTTTCATTTTCTCTTAATGACTCCAATTCATCTTGCATTACCTCCATCCATTTTATTGAGTTTTCATCTTGGCAAACTTGTTTAAAAGTCGAAGGCTCTGCCTCATCAGAGAGCAATAATTCATAATCGTCAAATTTGGTTGTAGGCCTTTGCTCTCGAGTAGACCTCCTTAATGGAGGACCCTATTCTTGCTGCGAATTACCCTGTTTAGGCAAATGATTTTGTTCCTGTATATTGCTATGTTCCACTAGATGTCTCACATCACGAGTAGAAACTTGAGGTTGCGAGGAAACCTCAAAGAGCTATGAATTCACATTTGGCAGTGTTGAGGAGTCTAAAGTCCACATGGAGCCAATTTGAAGTGGCTGGGAATCAGATGCTAAAGGCTGCGAATGGATAGTAAGAGGCTGCATGTAAATACAAGACAATTGTGATGAAAATCTCATGCCTGACATGTCCACCCATGTGGGAATTTGACTGGAATTGGTAACATTCAAAGGTAGGGTTGTATGAGTGGGTAGCTATGTTTGACATAGAGGAGGCAGGATATTAGTGCTCACATTTGAAGTGTGTGGGATTGCCATGGTCGACTGCATAGAGTCTCCAAGAGGCAGCGATTGAATAATTGAAGGTTGTGTGTTACATAGAGGAGGCACTATTGAAACATTCAAAGGTTGTGTGGGAATATGTGAAGGTTGTGCACCAACAATGGAGGGAAACATGCGACTGTATGAGGGCTGTGTTGAAATTATTAGAGCCTGCACATTAACAACAGGGGGATGGGAAAATGAAATAGAGGTTTGCCTAGTTGTGCCATTATCAAACAAATCAACATCTATATATGCATTTGAAGAGGTGCTTTGTATCTGCAAACTTGGGATTTTTTTTCATTGAATACAACATCTCGATTGCGAATAACCTTCTTGGCGGCGAGATCCCAAAGCCTGAATCCAAATTGATCCTCACCATAACCAATAAATATACAGCTTTTAGATTTTGCATCCAACTTAGATCTCTGCTCTTTCAAAATGTGCACAAAGGCTTCACAGCCGAACACACACAAATGATGATAAGAAATTATTTTCCCAAGCCATCTCTCCTCTGGGATATCGAAATCCAATCGAGATGAAGGAGCACAATTGATTAAATAGATTACAATATTACATGCTTCTGCCCAAAACACTTTCCCCAAATCGGCATTTCAGAGCATACACCGAGCTCTCTCAAGAATCGTCCAATTCAACCTCTCAGCTGCACCATTTTCTTGAGGGGTGAACAAAACCACTTTAATTCTGCGTATGCCATTATCTACACAAAAATTGTCAAATTCCGAAGAGAAAAAACTCTTCCCCATTATCAGTTTTTAAACATTTAATTTTGTGCCCAATCTAGTTTTCAATAAGAGCCTTGAAATTTTTAAATTTTGAAAACACTTCTGATTTTCTATTCAACATATAAATCCAAAATTTGCGAGTGCAATCATCAGGGAAAGTAACAAAATAATTAGCATCTCCAATAGAGGTTACCTCTGTGGGACCGAAAACATCTAAGTGCACAAGCTCCAATGGAGTAGTTTTCTTGTCATGACCTGTCCTCAAGAAGTTGGTCCAACTCTATTTTCCATAAAGGAAATGCTCACATAACTACAAATCAATCGATTTTAGGCCAGGAAGTTGATCCCTTCGAAGCATTACTTCAAGCCCCTTCTTGCTCATATGTCTGAGCCTCTTATGCCAAAGTTTCGAACTGTTTTCCACAACTTCAATGGCAGCTCCCACTTCACCATGGCATTCTAAAATATAAAGATTACCCAGTTTCGTTCCTTTTGCAAGCACCAAAACTCCCTTGGTTACTTTCCAAGTATCTAAAGAAAATTTAACATTACACCCACAAGCAATAAGCTAGCTCATTGATATTAAATTTCGTTTCAACATGGGAACATATCTCACATCCTTCAATATCCATTTATTTCCATTTTTCAACTACAATGTTACATCACCCTTACCTACGATTGTATATTCTTTATTATCACCAAGAAAAACCTTATCGAATGTACCTTCTTGGAAATTTGTGAAAGCCTCCCGACATGAAGTAGCATGGAAAGAATCACCGAAATCAAGCACCCACGAATCTGCATTCATGTCACCAACAAAAAAAACTAAAACACCATCTTCTTTATCAACTGCAGTGTTTACTTCATTATTACTGACCTTGTCTTGTGCCTTTTTGTAATTCCAACAATTCTTTTTTGTATGTCCCGGTTTACCACAAAACCAACATGCACTAGTTCTGACCCTGGACTTCGATCTTTGTGTAGATTTTGACCTTCTTCTATTATTATTTCTGCCTCTTTCATGACTCCTACCTCTATTGTCAGTACTTACACCAGTTAATACATCATCGGATGAAGACTCTTGATTTTTCCTCCTCATGTCTTTGCTGAGAAGAGTGGTTGCAACATCATCAAATTTTAATTTACTCTTGGCAACCACCAAAGTACTAACTACCATCACCACACCTTCCCAGCTATTCGGTAAGGAACACAACAACAAAATTTCCTTAATCTCATCATCTAAACTAATACCCACTGAAATCAATTGGGTGACCAGGGTATTAAATTCATTGAAGTGGTTCAACATAATCCCACCTTCTTTCATTTTCAAATTATATAACATTTTCATGATGAATACCTTGTTCGATGCTGATGCCATCTCATACATTGAAGAAATCTTATCCCACAACTCTTGCGCTGTCTTCTCAGCTGAAACATTGAATAAAACATTGCTGGACAACGAAATAAAAATAGTTTCTCTTGCTTTCTTGTCCAATTTCTCCCAATCTTTGTCTGATAAAGAACCTTTCCCTTTCAATTTCCCTACAAGTGCATCTGAGAGATCCTATTTGATGAGCAATGATTTCATCTGCACCTTCCAGAAACCGAAGTTCTGACCTGCAAACTTCTCAATCTTCCATTTGTCTGCATTGTTCATGGTTTTGAAAATTCTTCACCGATTTTCACCAGACTGCTTCAACACCGAGCTTCTCGACCAAGATCTGATACCAATTATTGAATTTAATGACAACAGGAAAACTAAAGAAAATATTGCAAAAAATAAAAATGATACAAACAAGAACGCACACAAACAAGAACACAAGATTTTATAGTGGTTCACCTAACAATGGCTACGTCCACTTTCAATAGGGATACTCATTTATCAATCCTCAGTACAATATATATATTCAAGCAGCAGCTATTAAAACTTAGTCCCATCTCCAAAATTGAAGACACTACCAAAATGGTCGACTACTAAATTAACAAATTCATGCCAAGAAGAGTCAGTTACAAAAGGCATGTTGTTACAAGTGTGAGAGATACTGCTGTTACAATAAGAAGAAATATTTGGGCTTCACCGAACCCAACAACAAGTGTTTCTCCACTCTTTTCCCCTTTTGAGCACTTGTGAAGACTTAACATCTTCCTCATTCAAATTCGCTACCCTTACATGATTTTTAGTCCTCCTATTTGTCTTCTCTTGTTCTGGAAACTCATAAGATCTACGTCCTCTACATCTGAAACAAGTCATTTTATAATTTCCTCTTCCAAATCCTCTACCCGATCTTCCTATTCCTTTGAAACTTTGATCACGGGTCTGATTTGAACTCTCACCTCTTTCTTCCTTGCTGCCCTTAGTGTCTCCAATCTGAATTTTATCCTCATACTGTTGCACATTAATTTTACCCTTTCCTCTTTGCTTATTTTGAAATCTTCTGTTCATTCTTTCTTCAATCTTCAAGGCAACTTGATATGCATCCTCCATGGTTAAAACCCTCACTAATGTCATCTCCTCCTGAATGCTTGGCCTCAAGCCATTAATGTATCTTGCAACCTTCTCCTTATTTTCTTTAGAATGCCCCATTCTAATGAAAATCTGGTGAAACTCTTCAGTGTATTCTTTCACCATCTTCATTCCTTGTTTCAATCCTTGCATTTTCTCGAGAAAATCTAGCTCATAATCCACTGGAATAAACTGTCTTTTCATTTTCTCTACCATTTTTTCCCACTTTGTTATTTTCTCCTTCCCTTTTCTTCCTCTTTCCAACTGAATCTCCCTCCACCAAATGGAAGCATGACCCTTTAATCTAGTTTTTACAAACCTTACTCTTCCAGGGTCCTCAATTTCCTTGAATTCAAAATACTCCTCCATATCATTAATCCAATCTATCAAATCCTCTGGATTCAAATTTCCACTAAATGTAGGAACGTCAATCTTTGGCCTCTTTCCAATCTTGGAAAGGTCTCTCAACAATGGGTCATTTGCAACTATTGCAGCTACATCTCTTTGCTCACTTGTTGGGCTGACATTCTTCAAGGCTTCTTCTTCGTCACTCTCAGGTTCTCTTCTCTGTACAAACCCTCTTCTTATCTCTTCTTGGAGTGTCTCCACTTTCCTTCTAAAGGATCTAAAGTCATCTCCATGGAAATTTTTTTCCATTCTTCCTCTATCTCTGCCCCTACCACATTGGGTTCCTCTTCCATACATTTTTCGAAATACCCACAACTCAATCCTGGTGCAAACTGCCTCCTTTCGATGAATGTGCCTACAAACTCAGAATATTCTAGCTCTAATACCACTGATGTAAGGGCTGGAAAACCATTCAAAAAATACCTTAAAACCCTTTCAAATCCTCACAAACATTTAGTCAAACAATTGGCAACAATGCTCTAAAATTCAGAAATTCGGATATGCACATATGCACTCTTATTTGCAATAAAAGGAATGATGGATTACATCAATAAATCAGTCAAGAGGGACTGAGAATAACATCTAAAAAACAAATCATTCATTAAACATGCCATGAAATTACCACAACAAAGTTTCTAGCTCAAACAATGAGAGCTTATGCCAAACAATGCATTCTACAACACCTAGAATCCTCTTGTAGCTTCTCAAATGTGCCTCTTTCAATCTAGAATTGATATGGAATGTGGTAGAACAGTCCCAAAACTGCAATAAAAACCTTCAAACAACCTCCTCCATGAATGCCATGCCTTCTTCTATGACTTTACATGTTTTCTTCAAAACCTCAACTCAGAAAAATGACCTCCTCTTCTAGATTTTTCACCATTTCCATGAATGTTTTTAGCATTCATTTTCCTTCTTCTCCAAAAACTCACAACTACTTCTGGGCTGCACCATTAATTCCCTCCAAAAAGCTAAAAATAAAAACATTAAACTCCAACCAATCAAAATCATAACTCCCTGCAATCATTGGTTTGACCATTTTCACCCGAAAAGGCCAAAATCTAAGATTGGCTAACATTGGCGTCCACTTCCCCTAGTCGCTAATTTTTAGGGATTTTTTAAATGCTTTTTAAAATATTATTTTATTCAATTTCCAACACCTTGTGAATTCATTTTCAAGAGTTTAAAAATTAGAAAATCAAAATTGCATTATTACTTTTCACCTGCTTTTTCACCTTGTCAATGTTTTTCATGCTTTTTGATCACTTCGCACAAGGATAAATGAAATTAATCATTCCAATATTATTTTCCACCAAATAATCCATCTCAAAATCAAAATTTCAAAATTGAAACAAAATTTTAACCTTCAAATCAATACAGGATTGCACGTAGCCATGGATGCTCCTGCATCATATATTGAAGCACATAAAGATCTCTCCAACCTCCTTGTATCCTTTTCATCCTACATGTGTCCCAACCAAGTCTACTATGAAACCTGAGGCCATGATAGTTGTATTTTGACACCATTACAAGAGACTCTCCTTCAAAATGAAAGTTAAAATGTTGCTTCATTTTCAAAGAGAAAAATCGTAATTTTGGTTTCACTGATGTTTATTAATATTCGTACATCTTCACAAAAGAGCTTCAAAGCTTGTTAGCGATCTCTTAAATATTAGATTGCCTCTACTATTATAATTGAGTCATCAACATAAAGAATAAGTTTCACCACATAGTTGGTGTAGCATCGTAAATTGTCACCCTTGACAATTTCATACCATGTTTTACTCCCCATAAATTATTGAGCCTAATTAAGCACTTAATTTCCTAAATTATGCATTCTATGGCCCAATTTTAAATACTTTTCGATAATTTGCAAGCATAAAACAAAAGCTCTCATTTAATACTTTGTCCCCCTATTTTGGCTCCAAATTCAAATATGTCGTTGTCGACATTTTATTATTTGAAATTCAAACATCTAAAGTCGGCCATCAGGATCTAACTTTTGGGAAATTAGAATAATAGCGTATAAATACCTAGTTATTTCATCATTTGAACATTAACAAGCATTAAGTCGAAAAATTGAGAATCAAGAGCAAGGAATATTATCAAGAGCATTATCTAGCAAGTCAAGAGCAATCATTAAAGGATTTATTGCAGAAATTCAAGATCCAACATCATGTCAAAGTGTATGTGAGTTCATGTGTGTTTATGTTATCATTGTTGTGAAGGCTAACCTTTGTTGTAGGTATCCAAAGCAATTCAAGCTGTTCAAGTAATCAAGCAAGCAAGATCTAAGACCTTGAGGTGATGTGCATGACTTCAGTCCTTCAAGGAAGTCATTGAAGGGTGGTGAGTTGTAGCACTTTGTGATTTCATCATTCATTCCTTTCATTTATCAATTTATCATTGAAATTTCCATTTTGGAAGTGGAAACATTAACATGAGGTTTGATTGAGGCAAGCCCCTAAATGGCACAACCTTTCTTCTCTCTTTGAATGTGCAGGTTTTAGATTTGAAGAGGATTGAAGGAAGTTTGAAGGTTAATTATTCATTGTTGCATTCAAAACCCTACACCTTGACAACTCACAAAAACTTAGTTGCAAAAATATCCGACTGTGATCGGACCAATTTGTAGATGGAAATCAGAAGCCTTGATCTAACTCTCGAGGAATGTGATAATAGATCTAGAAAAGACCTACAAGGACAGTGGAACCCTTAGAGGAAACGTCCTTGAAAATTCAATTGAAATTTATATCTCAGGTGCATAATGTCCTTCTTAGCCCAGATCTGGTGTCAAAATTTTTGTTACAGTTTCCTAGTTTTCAAAATCTTGCATTTTTCATATTAGGGCATGTGGTTTAATTAGGTTAATACAAGCAATTCAATTCCAATTCATTTCCTAGGCTCTAAGGATGTAGATCTAGGTGTAATTGGCTCACCTTCATGGTTGAAAGTCAATCTAATTACCTTCATTTGCATTCTAATGTTCCTTTGAAAAAGTACTTGATCCTAGTGTTCTATGTATTGGATCTAGGATCCCTTTTTCATCAAAATATTTTGGTGAACACAACATTTTTACATCATAAACCTTTTGAAATATGAAATAATTCATCCTAGATCTAGGTTTAGCATTGCCTTATTTGCATTTTTCATCTAGACATCCATTTTTGCATTTTAAAAAGCACAAAAAGTCAAAAAAATTGCATACAATATTGCATCATAGGTTGCAATAGGGTTAGTTTCAATAAGTATTTATAATTTTTATATTTGTTAGCATCATTTATGTCTAAAATAGGTTACATTTTGTCAAATTTTTAGAAAATTTAATCTTTTGTTTGCAAAAAAGCGTCCTTGCATTTGAAAAGAAAAAGTGTCATTTTGCTGCATTTTGTGTGCATTTGTGAAAGATAGTTACTTTTCAATATTGGAAATTATCAGATCTGTAGGTGCTTTGTACGTATTTTTTGAAACATTGCATAATTGGGATAAATTGCATTTTATTTTTCCAAATTTGAAAACCCTAGGTTGTTACATTACATTGCAAAATTTGGAAGCTCATAAAACATAAATAAATTCAATTCAAAACTTGGGTTTGCACACTGTCACATAGTCATTGCCTATAACCTCTAACTCTGAAACTAAAATTTTAGAAAAAACCCTAACTGGGACATAGGTGCCTTTGTCCTGCCAAATCTGTCTAAAATTTTAGGTGCAAAAACATATCTGCTGTCAGTTTGCAAACTGGGGTTTGAATTTTGGATATGTCTATAATAGGTCTGTAAGTCTATTTTCAGTCTTAGGTTTCCTTAACAAGTGTAGACATAATTTGAAATTGGAATTTAGTAATTAATCTTAGAGAAAGCATAGTAATCTAATCATGTTAGATTTCTTTCCACAAGTGCATTGTATATTTACCAAGCCCTTTAGTTGTGATGACTTTGAAATGTTAGATGATGCCCTTGGGTACTTCATCTCACTTAGATCATCCACTAA
Source organism: Sequoia sempervirens (assembly GCA_007258455.2). NCBI lineage: Eukaryota > Viridiplantae > Streptophyta > Pinopsida > Cupressales > Cupressaceae > Sequoia > Sequoia sempervirens. The sequence continues at coordinate 2,767,033 of VDFB02000007.1, forward strand.
GGCTTCTAACATTCCAACAAATGAAATCATTGATATTCATGATAATCATAGTAGTTATTCTCATAATATCCCTCCTAATAGTGAGAGTATCTTAACACAAGAAAATGAAATCATTGGAACATTTCTTAATATCACTTTGCCTAATCTTCATTCACCTCCCAATATCTTCCCCACTTGTGAGAACACTTTGGTGCAAGAAGATGCAATCATAGACAATCATGGAAATCATAGTTGTTCTTCTCCTAATACCTCACCCACTTGTGAGGAAGGTACCATGGTGTTATGGATCCAATCATTGAGTGTCATGAAAATCAAGTTTGTTTCTCTCCCAATACTTATACTTGGGAAGATATTGTGGCATAGGAGGATGAAATCATTGATACATTTCTTTCAATAGACAATAAGAGAGATGGCATAGATGAAGATTCTAAGTTGATATTAGATCCCCCATCAATAGAAGGTCGTCAACAAGTAGATAACTCAGTTGAGGTTATGAACACATAATTGACAAATGGATCTCCTTTAATTAGTGGACCTCTTAAATCACCTCTCATTATAGGACCTCCTAGACCCCTTGGCCATATCTTGCACTTTGCAAGACAAATCACTAGTAAGCATGTGTCGCAACAACCAAGTTATCACACAGTTGCTCACACATATAATATTCCTCAGTACAGTGGTAAAGAGTATGATCTTGTTGAGAAAATTCATTGTACTCCAACAAACATCTCCCTTTGGGATTTGATTCAAACATCACCTACATACAATAGGATGCTCCAAGAGGTTTTGTAGAAAGCTGATGTTCCATCTTCTGTTAGACCGAATGATGTAGCCACTTTATGTGATTGTATGCAAGCAACAAAGTTAGATATTACATTACCTCAACATGAATTACCCTCACTTGAGATCCAAAATAAACATGAGGCCTTAATGATAAAGGTGATCATTAATGAAACCGGAGTTAGGCGTACTCTCATAGACAATGGAGCGGGTCTTAATGTTTGTAGCATTGATCTCCTAAATAAAATTGGTGTGGACAAGAATCTTATAGAACCCAATGATGTCAATATTTGTGGCTTTGAGAATGTTAATAAGCAATCATTAGGAACGATCACACTACCCATTGAGGTTGGACCTGTGGTTTTTCCTACCCCTGTCCATATCATGCCATGAATTCATACAATCTTCTCTTAGGTAGGCAATGGATTCATGCCATGAAGGGAGTCTCTTCTACTCTTCATCGTGAGATGAAGTATGAATATAATAACAAGATATACACGGTTAAAGCAGATAAACAAAGTTACAAATCACAAGTTCAACATGATCATAACACCTCCAACTCTCTTAATACTTTGATTCCAACTTCAAAGGTATAACCTATACAAGTTGATGGAAATCCTACTTATCTTTTACCTACAACAAAACTCCTAGACGATGATTGGCGGTCGTTGGATTTTAAACCTTGTTTCAAAGGGGTCTCAAATCTCACCCTCAAAGTCTAAAGAGACCAATACAAATGATTCATCTTCAAATACATGTTGGGGTGCATTAGATTTTACACCCTCCTTTATGAGAGAGTACAAAATCTCACAATTTAAACCAAAATAGTCTCGTGTTTCATTTGCTCAACTTGGTTCTACATGAACAACATCACCACCATATGGTGATGGGGACTCTTCAACTCCTGTCCCTCATGAGAGGAAGAGGCATAACTTTAAAAAACTTAAAAAGGATTTGGCTACTTGGGAAGAAGCTAATCCTTCTCAGAAGCATGTAGATAAAATCTCTTCTTTTGAGTTGGAAGCATGTTATGGTCTTGGATACAAAATTCTTTCTAAACATGGATGTAATAAAACATGGAACAAAATTATAGGAATCAAATAAAGTCTATTCCATACTTTTCCAAGTAGGGTCTAGGTTTCCAACCTTCATCTCCATTTTCATCTAATGCTTTATCATCTATTGTATGTATGACATCTTGTGATAAGAAAGCAAGCTTTTCTTAACAAGGGAAATAAGTGTACCCTACTATTGATCAAGAGAATATCTTGTTGAGGCTTCTCAAAGCCCACCTGATTACTCTTCCTCCAAGAACACGAAAGAAATTTTATGACAAAAGCTCATTTTGTGCATATCATCGAGTGCATGGTCATTCTACCAATGAATGTCAAGCCTTGAGTAATAAAATACAACTTAAGGATTATGGTGCTCTTCCATACGATGATACAACTAATTCCTCTAATCAATAAATGATCTCCATCCTATTGTGTTGCTCATCACTATATGGCATTTGTAGCTTTATGTGTTTTTCTCATTGCCATTCATGGTAGTACAATATTAAGTGCAACCATATTTTTCATGGCAGAAACGTGATAGTGCTTGGTGTGGTTGTCCTTGTCTCTACACTTTGGGGGCAAGGATAACTAGTTTTGGGAGGCGTGCATTCTTTTCAAGGATCCCCTCTTCCCCTCTTTCTCTTTACAATACCAACATAGCAAGAATGTTGACATTTTAAGGGGGGGCATATATTACCCCTATCCATTTTGTTTTGTGATATTTGACCTATTGGCATACGCCCTTTGGCGGTGGTGTTGTTTGTAACACCCCGTGAGGTGTGGTTATCAATTCGTTCCCTGAGATGTTAAACTTTGTGCACCCTATCACAACACTTAAAATAATCCCCGCAAAACACATGTTTCTCTTCTACGCTAAAATTTAAATCATTTTTATTTTATGAAAGTATCTCCACTCTTTTACTCCATTTTAATTAGTTTGTTTATATATATGGGGCCCATATATTAAAAATATAATGAATAAATAGGAATTTATTTCCCTTGGTAACTGACCTGTTAATAAAAGGGAATTGTTTTAGAAATGGGCAGAGAAGAGTGGGAAGGCGCATTTACATTCTTTATTAAATGACATTTTGGCATGGTGGTGGGGAAGACTATTTGAAGGAAAGAAAGTGGGCGTCATAGGGGAGAAGACTTCACGGGAAAGGAGGGAGGAGGAAACAATTCAGTGGACTATGGATAGCAACATCACAGGAGGGATTGTGCAGGAATAATTATTTGGAAGGTGAGTTGAAATTGCTGGAAGGAAAGCACAGAGAAGTAGAATGGATTTCTCAGGTTTGATGCTATTTTATTATTGATCAAAGAAATTTTTTACAAACTTTCTATGCATATATATACTGACAGATTTTTATGTTTTGGTTGATCTGAGTTGTTTCAATGTTTGGCATGCATACCTTCCTGGCATTCACAACTACTAACTATATAGATAACTAAGATGATGCCTATAATTTTGATCCTTTATGATTTGTTTTCTCTTACGCCACAAGAAGACTCTAGAAAACATAAAGTTTAGTTCTTTTTAATCCGTTCATTTCTTGTGATGTATGAAGCATATCATACCTCACTGGCCTTAAAACAATGCCATGACTAATGAACATGCTAGAAAATAAATTACCTCTAGGTTTCTTTGGTATAGGAACGTTTTCTTTCTTCAAGGAGTAACATTTAAATACATTAGCTTAATCCAACAATGCAAAGTCCTTAGTTTGAATCTCAAAATGAACTTTCGAGATTTCTCGATATACAGGTTTGTTTCAATCTTTAATATTTTTCTTCTTCTTAATAAGAAGGGAAAACCATATATCTTATGTTTATGTTACCACACATATCTAACTTTCGATTGTTTTTAGTATATTTAATTTTAGTGCCTTTCTTCAAAAATGGTGTGTTTGCATTTGCATTTGATATGTGAGTAATACTGTCCTTGGAATGATCTAATGTGTAATACCAATATATGAGATCAAATTTCTTATAACTGATAAACTTCATTATATCTAAGTTTTATGGATATGATAGCTTTATCTGTAACACCTAGTAGGAAATAACTTGATGCCCTTGTTGTAGATGTGTATTCTTCGATTCAACTTTAGAGAAAATTAATAGCTGTAAGCATCTCTTAAAATGCTAATCAAGTTTGTGAATGTGAATCCTTTCACTAGTTGTATGCCATGAGTTAAGTGGCTTAAACAGTTCACTGGCCTTGTCTATGTTCCTACACTTTGAAGGCATGTCTATCAATGCCAGAGTAATATAAAGCATAATATGCTTGATGCTTCTTTAAGCACAGTTTCAAAGTTCTCACTTAGGGATAAACCATGGGTATTGGCATCATAGTTGCGACTGTGTTTGCTTGAAAGTTTCTAAAGCCTTTACCTCAAAACCATTTTGATGTTTATTTTGTAATTTTTCATTCTATAAGGGGAAATTATGGAATTGATTTATGCAACAAGAATTCAATGGAAGAAAGAGAAAGCACAAGATATGAGCCCCACTTATCAATGAGATCAAGATTGCTTAAACAAATGAATTTAAAGATAAAAGTTAGATCAATTAATCAAAACAATGAATTCTCAAGCATTAAACACTCTTTACCAATTCTATTTTTGAGTAACTTTAGTTGAAAGGTATGTCGATTGCTTCAACTCAAAGCCTCCATTGATATTTTGCAAAAGCTTTAATATGTGATGACCTGGATGCTATGATAAATTTTGTTATTTTATAGATTTTTGAAAATTCAATCAACAACCTGGATTAAGAGGTGTTGATTTGAGATCAAAGGATGCAAATTAATGAGAGGAATTGATTGCTTAGTAAACTGGTTGCATGAGATATTGATTGAAGTGTTAAGAGAAGTGAGAGGAATTGATTGCTTAGTAAACTGGTTGCATGAGATATTGATTGAAGTGTTAAGAGAAGTGATTGATCAAAACAACGATCAATCAATATTAGTTGACTGAAAGAGAGTTTCAGTTAAGATTTGAGGGAATAATGCATGATACAATTAATTAATTAATTTACGCTAAAGGCGTATCCTATTTGAGATAAATCAACCTAGATTTTGAAATCCACGGTTGACCTTTCTCCACAGCACCTGGCCAACGATTGAGAAAGTTTGAACCGTTGATCATCTTCTACCGTTTTGAGTTTCAACTCGATCTGCTGACTGACTGTCTTATTCAAGATAACTCATAATGCATTAAAGTGTAGCAGATATTTCATGCGTACGAGTGGCTGTAAATAACACTTAACTGTCTTATTGAAGATAACAACTATGGCGTGTGGAATGCAAGCTTTTGATGATTCCTCAGACAACTGTCCACTTCAAGAATATGTACGTTAAGTTCAATCCACAGGAGCTTTAAGATATCCCTGCAGACAACTATAGAATATTGCACATGCAACTACAGTTTAGCATGCATAGCAACAACTGTAGAAAAAACAATGAGAACTATTGGTAACTTTATTGCATGATGCTATTGTGAAGTCGTTGATCATGCATTTCTTTAGAGTGCTGGCAATTTTTCATCATCTCCTTTCTTCTACAAATAGAACTTTACTTGTAATAATTAAAAAATAACCAGGAAGAACAACCGTTGCATAGAGCTTATTAAAAACAAGGATTGCAGAAGAACAAATTGGAATTTGTACACCAATGAAGAAGAAATCAGGTATTTACTTTCAGTAATTTGCATAATTGTGATATAAGATTAAAATCTGTATAGAGGATTGCTTCTGCTAGGGCATAACCAAAAGAACATTTCTGCCAGAGTGATTGTTGAACAATAAGTAGACCACTGATAATGAAAGAACCTGATTTGGAAGTTCCATTAACCTCTGAAGATACTCATCTCGTTTTTGTGGATCTAATTCAACTTGAATCATCTGCCCTACCAGCAAAAAGTAATGTTGTATAGAGGTTAGTCTAATATGCTTTTATAGAAGAAAAAAAAAACTGTGATATTTAACTCATTATAAGTCAAATTTAGTTGCCAGCATCCATAGTCATACAGATTCATAAAATGTATGTATTCAAGATCAGCAATTGTTGTTGCAATGCCCTTCCATATATTGTTTATGAGGTTCAAATAGGTCCTCTAGAAGAAAAAGCTATGCACAAGTTCTTCTCCCTTTGTGGAATTTTATAGAATTTTTTTCTTGCAACCACTATCTCACATATTTTCTCATTCCTCTCTATACATTAGGTTACCCAATCACTAGATAAAAATTAGAAAAAGCTTTGCATTTCTTATCATAATCTATAATTGCTTAGTTCTTGATCTCCCCAGTCAATATCTTCTCTGCAAAAGCCCACAAGAACAAATTCATACCAACAATTAGAGAAAAAAGAGATTTATATTTAAAGTTACTCTGCTGAATGTGTCTTAGAAAACTCTTGACCAATAGATTTAATAAGGCCCTTCCATATATTGTTTATGAGGCTCAAATAGGTCCTCTAGAAGAAAAAGCTATGCACAGTTCTTCTCCCTTTGTGGAATTTTACAGAACCTTTGGAGCATTTATCATCCTTCATTGTCCTGATAGCCATTCTTACTTCATCCCTCGTGATGTTTTTTCTAAATCCATGGCTTCTTGGCTAGAATTTTTTCTTCCAACCACTATCTCACATGTTTTCTCATTCCTCTCTATACATTGGTTTACCCAATCACTAGATAAAACATTCTTTTAGAAATCAGATAAAGCTTTGCATTTTTTATCATAATCTGTATATGCTTAGTTCTTGATCTGTATTTGCTTAGTTCATATTTTCAGGATTGTCTTGCATTCGTCTTCAGCTGAGAATGATTGCTAATGAGATTTTCTGAATGCCCTTCTCATAGCACGTGCCTCTACTTTCCTGTATATTCTAGGATATCTATACTGCTGCCATTGTTTCTTCACATTTTTGGATTGCACATACTGAGTTGGATGTAGCCATGTTAATTTTTTGGATGGTTTTGAGTCTTTGATGGCTTTTGTGTGCTCTTCATCCTTCAAATGAGAACCCTTCAAATAGAAATGGTATATTTGAATGAAGGCAAAGATGTTCCATTGGACGCGTGGCGATTGCATTGTTGTAATGAGAATAATGGAAGCAATCCTAAGTCCTGTCTTGCTGTAATGTATACAAGTGTTGGGCAAGTAGCAACATGGAAGTAAGGGAGTTTTTAGGTTTTCAACACCTCCAGTAGAGACCCTGATTTATGCAACAATATATTTTTTTCATTAAATATCTCTCCTCTTTTAAATGTTGCGGGTTGTTGCTTTCATAGAAGCAGCAAATGAGCAAAAGAAAACAACAAAAATCTGAAACCGAGAAAATATGAAGGTTGAGATTGTTTCAATTGTTTTGGATTTGGATAATATCAGGAAATTCATTTACTATTTTTTCTACTTTTCATATTTTATTATTTTTTTAAAAATGTATAAAAACTTAATATTTTTAATATATATATTAATATATTAAATATACAAATAAACTATTCCATTATATTATAAATTAATCCGATGGAATATATATACCCATTCTCTTCTCTACACTTAATTCTATACTACTTTTTACATTTTGAAAATGATCTCAATGGTAAACATAAATTATTACCATGCTCCTGCGATTCCCACATCTTTCCAAAAGAAGTTGAATCAAAGTAGAAAATAAAGGACTGTGGTGATGTCTTTTTATCTTCTTTAGAGATCCTTTAAATTAATTTACTTTTTAAATAAAGTAGAAAACAAGTGAGAACAGGGTGCTTTTTCCATTCACTATTTCCAAGTGTCTTCAAGTAAATGTTGAAAATGCAGAGTACGAATGTCGTATTGGACTTCTTTGTATTATTTGACCCTTTATTTGTTTGACCACGATTTTTTTGCATCGAATTATTTCTTTTAACATCTCCATGTGCATTCATTTTCTTTGTGAGATTTCTAGAGTATGGATTTTTTCTTATTAATAAGCATAATTTGTTTTGGTTGCTAAAAAGGAGTTAATCTAAACACTGTAAAATCAGGAAACAGGGAAAGATAAGATATAATCCAAGGGCTCGTAATATTTTCCCCAAACAACAAGCTTATATTTTCTTGCTCAATCAGCAATTTAATTTCACAATTATTCAGCAATTGAAGACAACAATTTAATTTCACAATTTTTCTTTGCACATATGGCTAATAATCATTTGCATTATATTTTTTTCATTTCTAAACTTTTTAGATTATATGAACTATTCCCTACTTCAACCAATTAAACTACACAAAAACAAATATACCCATACTATTTTTCGGCGTACCCAATTGCACACCAAAAGTGCAATAGCTAGTTAATTATTAGAGGAACGTGCAAGATAACACTGAGATAGAAGATGAGTTTGTTTTTTTGTATGATAAGATAATTAATTTAATTAATTAATTAATTGAGGAACATGCAAGATAAGATTGAGATAGAAGATGAGTTTGCTTTTTGCATGATAAAATAATTAATTTAAAGTAATTAATTAATTGAGAAACATGCAAAGATAAGACTGATTAATAAATAAAATGTTTATTTATTAATGGATGATGTTTCACATAAGTTAAAATATTTCGAGGAAAATTAGGATAATTAAATAATTAAAGATAATTATTTAATTTATGTATGATGGAAAAGATCAATTAAATAATTAAATATAATATTTTAAATAAAAGAATAAGTTAAATTAACTTTTTCACGAGGAACTAATAATTAATTAAAATAATTAATTATTAGTGAATGTGCAAATGAGGAAAAATAAATAAAATATTAAATTTTATTTATTTAGAAGATGACTAAAATTAGCTAACTTAAATAATTAAAATAATTACTTAATTTAGAGATGTGTGCAACTAATTAAATAATTAAAATAGAAGAAAAAGCTAACAAATAATTAAATAATTAAAACAATTATTTAATTATAGAAGAAAAGTGAATGATAAATAATTAAAGTAGTGACATAATTATGTGGAAGATAACTCAGAGTATGAGTGAACTTCTCATGAAGTGAAAGAGTGTTAATTAGAACATAAATTTAGATTTGCATGAGAGGATAATAATTAATTAAATTAATTAATTATTTGAGGATTGTGCAAGTGGGAATTAGACTAGCATACATATATTAAATATCAATATATATAAAATACACGAAGAGTTATCCTTCTCAGGCATTCCTAATTTAATTTAGAAAATCAAATTTTAGTTTAATTTTAGAATATGAAATGATTTGTGTGCAAACAAAAAACAAATAGAATAGAAACTGTTGAATTATTTTAAAATAAATAATTAATTAAATTATATAGCCAATTTTGTATGTAAAATAAATCTATTTAATTTTGAAAAATATTCTTCTAAGATATATTTAATGAAAAATTTAGAAAAATCTGTACATGCAAGCAATTTCTTTTCTAGGACAAAAGCAAAATAATAAGAAAAAATGTATTTGAGAAAAAAAAACTAAAATGAAAAAAAATAGAAGGTGACTTTTTTTCATTGCATAACTCTAATTTATTTTTAGTATTTTATTATTACTTAACCTTTGTATGGCTAAACTTGTCAATGAAGAACACTTGCTAAGTCATTTTCAAAATATAAATTTTATGCACCTAATTTTGTATAAAAATATTATGTTTATGATGAACAATTACTTAAATCATTATCAAAATAAATTTTGTACATTCAGTACATTAATAGAATAACATATAAATCTATAATTATTATAAAATGAACTATTTTTTTGTACATCTAAACAAATGTCATCACATGCCAATAGTATATACTATTTTTTATTATATTTTTCAGTCTATGAGTTTTAGAAAAAATGTATTAAATTTTGTTTCAATGTTTTGGATCACACTATGATAGAAACAAATGATGACAATTGGAACTTGTAGTACTTAAATTCCTCATCGAGGGTATGTTGTGCCAGACTTTCATCGTATCCTGCATTTTGCATCAACCATTTCAAGACTTCTAGTGTTTCATAGATAAAAAAAGAGTGTCGGCCAAAAAGCAGCTTGGAAACCAGGCATCCTTTTTTTATAAATTTCTACTTATCCTTATGTGATTCCAAATTACTTTAATAGATATTAACCATATAAAAAGTCCTACTCAAAAATTGCAACCCGCATATCACTGATGTCTGAGGCAAAGCCCATCTGAATAAGAAACATGAAGAGCTACAGTTACCAAACCAAATCGTAACCTTCCTTATATATCTCCTCCTCTCGTTACTCTATTTTGCCTCTTCATTTCAAAAATACTTAAATGCAATGTCTCTGAGCGAAACAAAAACATAACTTAAACAAACACTTTAAAAAGAAAGAAAAAAATACAATAACATAAAAAAGGCAAGGGGAAAAATCTTCCCTACTAATCACATTCTCCATTTTATTGGTAACAAAATAGTAGTACAATTTTGTTCATGCTTGGGACATATACAACAAATCTTATTGGCTACATTGCAGCCTATGCAAAATCAAATAAATAGAACTAAAGTAAAATAGAACTCTAATTTTAAAACATTTGACTGCAACTAAAGTAACTAAAAGATGTAAAAATAAGAAAAATTAAAGTCAATTGAAAAATGTCATGCTTGTACTAAATATAACTTGCATGACTAGTAATTTTAAATAAAATGTAGTACCCCTCCATTCTCACCTGGGATGTGCAGGTAGTCTGGCTAAGGAATCAGAAGAAGAAGATGGGACAAGAGCTTCTAATGGTATTTTTGTGAGTATGATATTATTTTATGATTGCATTTAATTGGTGATGTTTTTATATAGATGCAGTATTAGGTGGTGATGCAGTGAATTAGAAATTGTTCATGATGATACGAGGTGATTTGTATATCTTAGTGATGTTGTTTTATATTCAATGTTATAGTTGCTAATGTGGTTAAGGTGAGGGGATGGCATAGCATCACTCCTTCACGAGTGCCCTGCTACGCTGCGATTCCTTCTCACGAGGTGCTTGTATTTAAATAGATATATTGTGCACAACATTGTTTGTATGCAGGGATTGCAGGTACATAGTCTCGATTCCACCTGCTTCAGCAGGATAGGGCGAGCACCTATAACCCAACGGTATAATGTTGAAACAGAGGTGGTGATGAAGTCATCCTGTCCCATGATGTCAGACCGTCTTGTTTAAATGGTTTTGTGCGTTCTTGTAATTGTCGTTCTTTGTGGTCGTCGTTTGTGTCTTGTATAAATGTTTTATTTATTTTTAAAAAAGTCATGTATTTTATTAAATGTTAATTAAATATTAAATTGTGTTTATTATTTTAATTAATTATCTTGTTGAGGATAATTGTTAGAATAAATTATTTAACTTAATTAGATAATGTGCTTTGCAAGTAAAAGTTGCACAAGTTAATGGTTATGTAATTTTGAATCTTCTGAAGTTTGGGAAAAAGATAATTTCATTTTTTTGTTTGCTATATTTTGAGGAGAGTTTTAGAAAGGGATTGTCAATCTTTTTGCTAGTGTTATTCTGGAGAGTCTTCTGAACAAATAATCGGATTCAAGTTCGAGCACAGAATTATGTAGAGGAGATTTCGAAGCCGGAATGAGAAGCTCGTCGTAAAGGCCATCGGGAACAAGCAAACATCATCAGATTCTCAAATAAGTGCAGGACTCCAGGTTCCCTTCTCCACCTTTGATTTCTCTGAATCTGCAAAAGAAATAGGAAATTATGTCTTGAATGAATCTGTGTTGCAAAAGAAACATCTAGATGAGATTTAGTTATATATAATATTCTCTGAAAGAGAACGAAAATCTTGGAAATTAGATTTTAAGGAATAGCAAATCGTATGGAGAAAATCTAGTTGATTTGAAAACATTTGTGTTTTTCCCATCTAATTGTTTAAATTTATCATAGGCTTTTCCTTAAAAATTATCCAACTTAATTGTGTTCGAATTAGAGAAAAAATAAATAAATATGATTTCCTTTGAAGCAATAGATTTGAAGTTTTATAAATAAGTATAAATACTATATATATATATATATATATATGATTGTGTAGTCTGCCTGTAAATGTAAACCCTTCTGTTGGCGAATTCTGGAAAAAGAAAATATATATAAATTGTAATGCTTATATATATATAATATTAATTATACTTTACTGAATTTTGTATTTTGTATTTTATTTAAATTTCTTTTGAGATCGTCGGCGTCCGTACCTGTGAGAAAGGACGAATTTTTAATTCTTATTAAAAAAAAAATTTATAAAGAAATTTTATTAAAAAAAATTAAGGAATTAAATTTTAATGGGGAGGGAGAAGGGACGGTAGTGCCGTACCCTTCCCCCCTACCCATAGGGGCTACGGACTACACAGTAGTCCACACAGACTGCTGTGCGCAGCAATCCGTATGGACTGCTGCGTACAGCAGGCCGTGGGGACTGCTGCGCAGTCCCCATACGACAACACTTGTTTTTTTAGAGTTTGTTTTTAATTTAATTTAATTTCATTTAATTTCATTTTATTTTTTATATATATGTAGTTTAATATATATATATATACATATATATATATGTTTTATTATATATTATATAATTTGGAAATTTTGAATATAAATTAATAAAATATTTTGTAATTATATGTTTTTTAATTTTAGGAAATAAATAATGAGATTTTTATGTATATATATTTAATGTAGTTTGTTTAAAATATCAGTGTAATTTAAATATATATGTATAAATACATTTGTATATATATATATTATGATATATATACAGATGTGTATATATTTATATATTTATATTTATAAAAGATATATTGAAATCTTTCTTATGATTGTAAAAAAGTTAGGGATTTAAATGGTGTTGATTAGATAGAAATAGAGAAGCACAATATAGGTTTGTCTGGTTCGAAAAATGGAATTCATAGTTTTGTTAATTATTAAAAAAAAGAAATTATTTATCATATGTATTTTATTTCATAGAATTCTTTGTGGGAGTAGAGATTTTGTGATAGGATAAAATGTGTTGCTAGTTATGTTATTTTGAACTTGAAACCCTGTGGAGTAGTTTATTTTTCCATTTTTAATCATTGTTGGCTTTCCTTTCAATACAGAAACCCCGTTGTAAATTGTGAGTTCAATTTTAGTTATTATTAAACTTGGTCTTCTCCAGAGGCATGATTTATTTTCTTGTATGTTTATTCGTGTATTTTGTGATTAGAATATTACATGATTTTGAGTGTTATTATTTGGAAGGGTTGTACGAGGTTGTAGTCGTTGTGATTACCAGTTATCACGAGATGGTTTTGCCTCGCATGTTTTGTTTTGAGTTACAGGTTTTATTCGTTATAGTACAACCCTTGCCTGGTTTTGATCTATGTTAAGGGTCTTAGGGAGAGTGGCTCTTCGTGGGGGCCGACGCCTCAAGTTGGAGGAAGGGCCAAGAGATCCCATGAGAGCTATGCGATGACACTCTCCACTAGACACCCGTTTGCCTTGTTTCATGTTGTCTCTGGAATTGTGTACTGAATTGTTGTTTCAGATTTATATGGAATCATGTTCTACTTATTGTTTCAGATTTATTTGGAAATGTATTTTTAATGATTGTATCAGTTCTTCTGGAAATGTGTTTTGGAAGTTGTATGCTTAATGTGTTTCAGATTCTTTTGAGAATGATTTATGAATGTTCTTTGGGCTGGTTTAAATGTCATTGCTTGATTAATTGTGGCGAGTTTCTTATCTTTATCTTATTTCTTGACTCGTGAATGTTGTGGTCTATGTCATTATAACCTTGTGTTGTAATTGGATTTGTACTATGTTGTTCATGGAGTTGGTTTGACAAACATGGTCGAGTTAACTTCCTTGTCACCTCTGAGCACGGGGGGTGAGTTATTCATAATTCACATGGTTGGGTGGAACGTGCTCCTCACCCGTTGGGTTCCCCATCAGCAGTCTATCTTCTCAGCATTCCTGCAGTTGGAGTTTGTTCCAGTGGATCATTTGTAAATTCAGATTTCATTGTATTTATATTATCCCACACGTTTGGGAAATTTGATGTAATTATTAATCAAGAGCTTGTAATGTAATATTAAAATGATGATGTAATAGTTAGGATCAATTGTAACTTGTTAAAAGAGATTCATTATGATTGTATTATGTGATGTATTAATATTCTCGCTCTTGGTTATTGGATGTATTCTTATTCATGGTTTATAATGTTAATAGTTATGTTGTTATCTTTTACTTTCGTTGTTAGTTGTTTGTGAAGTAACCTCGCGTGCCCCAGAGAGCTAAGCGTAATAGTGTAATGTAATGTGTTATGTGATTATGGTTAATGTTTCTTGCATGTTTAATTGTATTTTTTTAAGAAAAAAATTATTTGCTATGTGTGTGTTCTCTGGGGTTTGCACGACGGGCGTTACATAAAAAACTACTCTTTCATCTCAACTTTCATTACTCTAATTTTAAGACATTTAACTGCAACTAAAGTAAGTCAAAGATGTAAAAATAAGAAAAATTAAAGTCAATTGAAAAATTTGTCATGCTTGTAAAGTTAGTGTGATCTATTTGTCATGAATAATTAAATTATATACCAAATTATCATCTAAATATAACTTGCATGAGTAGTAATTTTAAACCATTTACAATCTTCAAACTAAAGAAATTGAAACTTATAAATCTTTTATAAGGTAAATAATTTCTCTACCCTTTTCTAAAAATTAAGATCATAAAATATCAAGAAATCACAAAAGATACATGTTAAATTGTCTAACAATACTTATTGTATAGAAAATAAAATTTAAATTTTACATTTTTATATTTGAAATCAATATAAGGCAGTTTGAAATAATATAAATAAAAAACTACCCTTTCATCTCAACTTTCATTACTCACAGTCACAACACATAATTATCTATACAAAACTGTGTATGAATATATAAATAAACAACTAATAAAAAACAATAACAATAATAAACCCAAAAAAAATCTGCATGCCAGCAGCTGCAATATATAGAAATCAATGTTGTAAGCTTGATTGCTCAAGAAGATGCCATCCTAGAGCTTTACTGTGATAAAGAACCAGGAAATTTCTAATAAAATCCGCTTCTCTTTCACAAGAAGTGCATCATAACTGATTTTTACAGTCTGATAAATCTCTCCTCCTCTCGTTTCTCTATTTTGCCTCTTCATTTCAAAAATACTTAAATGCAATGTCTCTGAGCGAAACAAAAACATAACTTAAACAAACACTTGAAAAAGAAAGAAAAAAATACAATAACATAAAAAAGGCAAGGGGAAAAATCTTCCCTACTGATCACATTCTCCATTTTATTGGTAACAAAATAGTAGTACAATTTTGTTCATGCTTGGGACATATACAACAAATCTTATTGGCGTACATTGCAGCCTATGCAAAATCAAAGAGAGTATTGAATGTGATCAAGATCCACAACCATGATAATCCCTAGATAAGATAGGAAACTAGCCATAGGGACCCTTGTATTGCATGGTCCACAGTTCTAATGAATTCAATGGATTCCCATTCTTCACCATGCAATTCACTCCTGCTCCATAACTCACTGAACAGTTGATCACAACATCATATGCTGGGTAGTGTTTGCAACTATTTGTCTCCATTTTGGATTCCATATACTCTCCTTTGAAATCCTTGGTACGTGATATCAGCATCTCAAATTTGCATGGATTATTTGGCCCAGTTGGAATTGAGTAACAATGGCAATATCCATTGACCACAATGTCACTCCTTTACCATTATCCAAAATATCAAAGATAGATTCAATCAACATGTAAATAGACTGAAATGATGAAAGATTAAATTTGATACGTGTACGAAGTTGATGATCATATGTGAAGTTGTGGTTTAAACCTTGAGTCGCATTGATTTTTGGCAAGTCTTGAGAGTTACAACTTTAAAAATAAACTGGTCCAAACTGGTCCACTTCTATTTCTAAAATGATACTTAAAAATGCATTTAAAAATAATTATAAAATCATTTACATAGGAAAGTTAACAATAATGACTGCATATTTTTTTTCAAAAAATAAGAAGCTAAGATTTAAGAGTGGATATGGATTTGCATGTCATTTAAACGCCAATTTCTAGCTGAAGGGTTTTTCCTTACACATTGCTTTTTGGTGGATGCCATTGTAATACGCCTCTTAGCGTAATAAATAAATAAAATCTTTTATTTATTCATGATGAATGGATAATGTTGAGAGAAGAGGGATAATTAAATAATTAAAGTAATTACTTAATTTAGGAAATATGAGTGAATGTTAACTAGCATACATATATTAAATATTAATATATATAAAATACAGTGAGAGTTATCCTTCTCGAGGCTAAAATTTATATTTAAAATTAAAATAATATTATATAAAGTATTCACTTGAACACTTAATTACATGAAAAAAAGATTTTATTTGCTTATTATTAAATATTGTCATTATAAAATCTTTATAAATTGTTATTGAAAAGATTTAAAATATAAAATTTTATAAATAGAGTATAAAACAAAAAATTATCTATTATACAACCATCTGAATGGATGTGCTTGATTTGGCTTTAACTTTGTAAAGATCAAAAAAATTAATATAGTAAAAAAGCATTCCCCAATTAGAATCCATCAAATACACCATTTATGCCAAGTTGAAAGGCACACAACCTCCATAAAAACCATGAGGTTACACTCAAATTGAAACTCTAAAAATAGTTTTTGTGGGCAAAGAAAAATACATAAGCCAACATAAATTGAGAATCACATGAGGGAAAAAAAAATTAAACATGGGTAAAATTACCTTAAGAACAATTAGACAATAGAAACTATGAGTTGTACTTCAAAATACAGATTTACAACTTGGACACATTCATCTACAATAGACATTCACCATCATTATGAGTTTTGAAAAAAACAAACTTCCACAATCTATATGCCCTATTCTATGTAATATATGCTTGATGTTCAAGGACTCCGATATATAATAAATGGAAGCATGCAACATAATTTGGATTACATCGAACAACTGGCATTGCTACTATCAACTTACAACCACATATCCTTAAGCAATCAAGCATGCATTGCTTTGCACGCTTTGTGGGTACTTCATTCCGCTCCTCATCATAGAAAAGGGCAGTGATGTCTTCAAGAGCTTAGTGTATAGTATTTCTGATTGTAGATGCATTTGGATGATTTCTTGGACTAATTTGAACATTTGGATCACCAGCACAAATCTTAGCTAGGCACTTCCCAGTTAATATGTTGCTTATATTTATGGAACCAACTACAAATGCACCAAATACAACTCAATAATTAAAAGAAAAAAACTAAGGATGCTGACCAAACCTTTACTTCATAAACCCTTAATAGGAAAAATCTAAATTTTTTAGAGAATTAAGTTATGTCAGACCTCCTCCCTAAACAAAATTTATTACCATTATCTTCCTCATCTGAAGAATGAGGATGCACCTTGCAGTAAGAAATAATCCTTAGTGTTGGGCAAGGGCAGAATTTCAATCACCCACAGTAGCCCACTCATTTGCAGGTGATTTAGCCCATGTCTAGGTTTGGATTTCATAATGTCATCTACTTTCCTAGAGCTTTTCCATTCGCTGAATTTAAATTGTAGTTCATCTTCGTAGTTATTTTCGGTCATGTTAGAAATGCAAGTAGATTATAATTGTTCAAGTGCAATATTATTCAACTAAATATCAAAATCTGTTACAATGATCTCTTATATAAAGAGTTTTAGGGATAACAACAATAAAAGAAAACTCATGTGAATAGGCTGCATGAATAAAGAAAGCTAAACAAAGCAACTAAATAATGGAAAGATGGAAAAACATCAAATTGGTTTTAAAGCAAAAGACAAGCAAAAAATTGAAGCTAAAGCTAAGAAAATCCATTTCTAATGTGTTACTGCCTCTCGGCTTTAAAATGCATTTAAGAAAATCATAAAATAATTTACATAGGGCAGTTTTTTATTTAAATCTCTTTAATATGATTGCAAGAGAAATCACCACAATATCTTGAAAACTTAAATTTCATTCTAAAATTAAATTAATTAAATTGTAGTGATTATCTATACAAATGAATTAAATAAAATTTCATATTCATTTTAAATTTAGATATAAAAACAATCTTTCTATTTTATTTTTTCTTGTAGTGATTATCCATACAAATGAATTAAATAAAATTTCATATTCATTTTAAATTTAGATATAAAAACAATCTTTCTATTTTATTTTTTCATTTTTTTGCATGCAAATTATTTCATTTTCTAAAATGACACTTAAAAATGCATTTAAAAAATTATAAAATCATTTACATAGGAAAGTTTTTTATTTAAATCTCTTGACTGCATTTTTTCAAAAGATAAGAAAAGATTTATTAGTGGATATGGATTTACATGTCATTTGAACGTCAATTTCTAGTTGAAGAGTTTTTCCTTACACATTGCTTTTTGGTGGATGCCATAATTGCAATACGCCTCTCGACGTAAATAATGTATAAATATATATCATAAAATAAAATAAAAATCTTTATAATTATACAAATGATGAAATACTATTGCAATGAGAAAAAATGATGAAAATAAGTGCAGGTCAAGAAGGATAACTCTCGTCGTATTTTATATAAATAATATTATTATAATAATTACTATAATTAAATTAATTATAATAATTACTATAATTAAATTAATTATAATTATTAATATTAAATTTTAGTATTAATAATAATAAAAATGAAATCATTATAAAATTGATTATGGTGTAAAAAATAAGTATTTTAGAGTGAATAAGATATCAAATCAATTTAAAACTGTTTTAAAATATACTTTAAATTTGCTTGAAAAAACGTCTACATACAATGAATGTAGTTATGCTAGTTGTATGTCCATTTGAACGCCAAATTCATACTAAAGAGTTTTTCCTTACATTGAATTTTTCTTTTTGATGGATGCCATTGTAATACGCCTCTCGACGTAATTAAAGATACAATTAAATAAATACGATTTATTTAACTAATCAAGAAGAATAAAGAATTAAAGATATAATTAAATAAATATAATTCATTTAACTAATCAAGAAGATTAAAGAATTAAAGATATAATTAAATAAATAGGATTTATCTAACTAATCATGGAGATTAAAGAATTAAAGATATATTAAATAAATAGGATTTGTTTATTTAATCAAGAAGGTTAATTGAAATGAAATAATTTTTTTTTTGGTCGGTAACAAAAGTGATTTTATTAATAATAAAAAATAGATTACATTGTCTTTCACCTTGTAAGATGATTGAAAACTTTTCCAACCCCACCAAACAAAGAGACAACCAAACAACCAATAAATCCACAGGAAGCACAAGAAAGCAAGCCTAAAACCAAAAATCCCTACAAAGGACCTGTGAACAAATCAAAATTGTAACTCAACTTGGTCTTCTCTTCGCCTGTGATCTAAGAACCATTGCAAAAGTTTCCTTCCTTTCTCTCTTTGCTTTCTTCCCCTTGACCGTTTTCCAGCCATCCTCCACACTTGTCGCCACCTTCTGCCAGTCCAATGGTTTGTCAAAAGGGATTTGCAAAACACCATCCAAAATTACACTTGTTTGTTGACTCTTTTCATCAGCTATTCGATTCTCTATTTCTTTCTTTAGCGATCTCACCATACCTTTTTTCTCTCGGCATTTGGGTGTCGCTGACAATTTTTGGGATTCAACTCCTTATCCCCTCCATTGAAGGCAGAATTGTCTCTGTTCTTATCTGGATTCTCTTCTTGTGCCAGGAAATCACCCTTTTGTTGCTAAACCATCCTTCTATCTTCCTCCATCAATACATTTCCAACCTGAACCCCTTCCTCTCTACTTATCTCTTGAGAGCTCATTTGATTCAACCTTTTTCTCCACCATATAGTACTAAGGGCCAACATCTTTCCACGAGGAGGCTGATTTGGTTGCTTTGTGTTTGGCACATTGAGCAGCCAAATGACTAGTTTTAAAGCAAACTTTGCACCTAAAGGGTATCCCTTCATAATCCAGGGGCTGCACCCAACAACCTTTCGAAGTGTTTAAACGTATCTCCTCTGGAGGTGCCTTTGATATGTCCATTTCCACTAAACTTCGGGAAAAGGTTGAGTGCAGAAGGTTTGAAGACCCTTCACCTACCATTAAAAAGCTTCCTAGAGAGTTCCCTAAAGCCTCTAATCATGAATCAAATCATAATTGTAAGGGAAAGTAGGGGAGTCTCACCCAGATAGGAACCTTCTCAAGCATTTCCATGGCTGGATTAAAAGCCGGATGCCATGGCTTTAACATCAGTGGGTATTTTTCTTCCCATTCCCAGTGGTAGTCACAAAGAACCCTATTTTTATCCTACTCCTTTTCAAAAATGACAATGAAAAAGTCGTTAGCCATGAGGTAGATTTGAACATACCCTTCTAAAATATTTGTCCAATACTGAGTAATCCACTGATGAAGGTCCATCAAGCTTGGCCAAAATCCCCTGAATTTTCCTATCAGACCTAGCCCAGAAAAAAAAAATTCATTAAAAATTACGTCTTGCTCAAGCTCTTCATCTCGCTCCAATGTGATTGATCTAGATGTCGACAATATGCTAAATTCCCCTTTGATCCTTTCTCTTAAGATTTTATTTGATGGCTTTAGAGACTGTGATGGTCCTGCTTGAGCTCCCCCATTCTGGTTCACTTTGGACCCCTTATTATAGCCAAAGCCCCATGAGATGCATGCAACAGGCTGCTCTCCCTTCTGGCTTTGATGCTTGAATGAGTCTCTTCCATCCACAGCAGGGCCATCTCTGCCTGGGATTTTTTTCTCCGCTTCCTGCTCTTTTTGTGACCTCCGCAATCCATTTTCTACACTTCCACACCTCACGCATGCTCTGGTATTGTCTCCATTGTTCCAAATCTCACCGAGCGATTCTTATAGATCCCTTCCCTCAATGCTAAAGCTAGGAGAAACCCTAGTCACTGCAGCATCTTGAATTCGATCGTTAGCTCCCATAGCGCTCTCTTTTTTAGATATGCAATATATAATTGAAATGAATTAATTAAATAACATAAAGTCATTTAATTAATAGTGGAAATATGATTTTAGACAATAATTAAATAATTGAACATTATTTAATCATTAGGGAAAGACAAATATTAGTGTTAAAATGCTAGTTCGTAGGCTAGTACAATTTTAAGTATCTACACATTCCATGAGATGAGATCTTGCGGGACGTGCAATATTATATCTACAAGAACTATATTGGTTGAAAGTTTCTAAGAGAAATATTAGTATCCATTTAGTGCATACCCTACTTCCTGGTATACATTTTAAACTTTCATTTAAAACCATGTAAGAGCCTTAACTATGCTTTCATAACGCCATGTTTTTGTTTTTTTTTCTCAAGTTGCACCTTAACTAAACATTTCCATATTATTTACATACATATTTGCATGTATCTTCAAGGTTTGCTAATAGCATGGA
This sequence comes from Sequoia sempervirens, assembly GCA_007258455.2. Classification (NCBI taxonomy): domain Eukaryota; kingdom Viridiplantae; phylum Streptophyta; class Pinopsida; order Cupressales; family Cupressaceae; genus Sequoia; species Sequoia sempervirens. Next base: position 2,788,361 of record VDFB02000007.1, read on the forward strand.
TCTTAGAAGAATGGAGATTGACATAAGTTTAAAGGAACTTGTAATACCTCTGCAATAAGAACATCCAATATATATATGCATCATTCTATCATGACATTTATACGAATGGAAATGGTTTTATACATGTAGCTTTTACATTAGGAATTCTATTAAGGCTAGGATGTGTTGGACTCTTGCATAGAGCGGTTAAGTTTGAAGTTACAAGAATTCTATTAAGGCTTAGAATCAGGTAGTGAATGTGGTATGTCAAAGTTAAATAGAGGAACCTATATTTTGATTACTAGGTTTCTAAATTTTATTGGTCAATGTGGTAAGATAAGTTGTGCCCTTATCTAAGCACTTTGATCTATGACCATCCAAGAATTTGTCTTATAACATAACAAATTTCCATTAACTACAAAATGGTATTTCAAACCTGCATCCATTACTGTATTGTTCATCATGCTGCATATGTTATGACCAAGATTATTTTATGTGTAATTGGATCCCTTGTCTTGCAGGACAAGGAAACCTGGTTTTTATGAATCCTTGCATCTTTTGTAAGAATTAGGACTAACAATGTGGATGTTTCATTTTTGTCAAATCTATCAAAGAAGATGCTTCTTGGGTTTAAGAGAAGTAGTTGAGAGAAATTCAAAGCAAAAGGATTAAGGTACTAGGTTCTTTTATTCTCTAAGGAGTAGGTTTTGGTAAATAAGATCTTAAGAAAGTATATTTTGAATTTGCTTAATTATGTCTATTTTATATGAGGTTAACTTATATTTGTGAATTAAGGATTGATTGAAGCTTAGGAAGTAAAACTTATATAAGTAGTGGGGGTTATAAATAAATAGAGAAGATATGAGAATAATCAATGGAAAAATCTTAAGTTGAAAGTTGGATTTTAAAATAGAAGGTTTAGCCATAGTGGAATAAGTTATCATGAATAGATCTTGATTTTGAGATTAAATTCAAAATGACATATTTTCTTTCACATAGACAAAAGAATAAGTATTTAGGACTTAAAATGGTTTTTGTCATAATAAGTACAGGTTGAATATTTTAAATTAGAATCATATCATTGATAGGATTAAGTTATTCCTTATTATAAATACAAAGTTGTTAATATGGTTCAAGTTTTCCTAGATAAATATAAAACATTTATTCTTGAATGTTGATAAAAAGTGAATCGTAAATTTTAGGCCTAATGACCAATGATTATCCATTATAGTCTACGAGGAGTTTTCTTAAAATAACTTAGAAGACATTAAGGTGTTTCTCAACTTCCTTATATTCTTATTGAGATTGAAATGTTTAACAATACATGTGTTATTTGAAATTCACTATATGAATGTTTTATTGGGAAAAAAGATATAGTAGTGGTTAAATACTATTGTTAATTAATCTGAGTGTTTAATTATTATTATTAGCCTAATTTAATTCAATTAAAGACATTTAGTGTAAGTAATCCTTATTTTATTTATACATGGGTTTCTTTTCTAATTAAATCCAATTGCATGATATGCTCATTGAATGATGTGAAATTCTGAATTCTTTGTTTATTCTTAAATATGTTCTAGTACATAGTAAGTTTTCTTTGTACGGGTGATGAACTAGTATTTCCTTGAGTGAATTAAATCTTAGATTTTTTTACTTCTCTTGATGAATAGTTGATTGGCTATCAAGATATTTTACATTACTTATGATGGATTAAATATTTTATCAATAATTATATTGACGCTTTTTTTTTTTTTTGATTGCTCAAGAGGTATCTCCAACCAAGGCCCAGCGATTCCCACCAAACCTTGCCTCGGGCTTTTATTAAGAAACAAACCTGAAATTCTTTCAAGTGTAACCTTAATGGTAATTTACTTAATTAAAGCTACTCATCTCACAATAAAAGTAGAATTCAATTACCACTGAATAAGTGAAAGAATATTTAATTATTTTTTAATTTGATTTTTATTTCTAACCCCATTGAATAAGTGGAATTCACTCACCACTGAATAAGTGGAAGAATATTTAATTATTTGTTAATTTGATTTCTATTTCTAACCCCACTGAATAAGTGGAAGAGTAACTAATTATTTGTTAATTTGATTTTTGTTTCTAACCAACTAAATAAGTGGAAGAGAAAGTTATTTAATTTATGTAATTTCTCCTTAATTAAGTAGATGGAAAACCTGTACATTGTATGCTCTCACCTCGTCTCATTGAGGATCTTGGTGATCAAAAAGTGGATGAGATGCATTTCTAGATTATTTTCTCATATGATCAATTAGATAGTTGGATGTGGAAAACCTGTGCATCGTATGCTCTCACCTCGCCTCATTGAGGATCTTGGTGATTAGAAAGTGGAAGGGATGTATTTCTAGATTATTCTCTCAAATGATATGTTATCTTGTTTTTAACTTTCTTAGTTAGAAAAATTAAACAAGTTTTAAATTCCTTGCTTCCCTTGTGGGTGGCAGTCATCGAGAAACTGTCTAGGAGCAGGAGCCCTAGAAAGGACTACATACCCACGAACATGTTGATTAGAAAAGAAATTGAAGTAATCCTATGCTATAATAAGGGCTTAATGAGTTGGTAGCCCTCTTTTCTTGCTTAGGGATTTTGCTAGAGTCCACGCAACTTCACAATGCCAATATGGTAGGGTGGTGAGCAATTCTTACTTGACGTTGCATCATTTTAATGATTAGTCAATTTGATAGGATTGTAATTTTATTATTGTAGTAATGAGAAACTTATTTTGGAATGAAATTTTATTTTACAATAATGAAATTCTTATTTAAATGGGTAAATGGTCCTTGTATATAAATTTTTTTTAGAAACAAAATTATTTGTAGAAGATTTGATATTTTTCATTCAGGTTGCTACACACCCCCTGAGGTTAATTTTGTTCATCCTCTAAGACATTAAACTTTGTGCACCCCTTGAGGTGAGTTTTGTTTGTCCCCTTAGACATTAAACCTTTAATGGAAAACTATTTAATTACTAACCATCTGCAATATTAAAGAAAAGATGTTGCCACATAAGATACTGGAAAATTGATTATTCTATAAGTAATAACACTTTGGTTACAAGGTGATAAAAATAACCAGGCACGTTGCATAATAGAAGTCAAAACACTTTAAGAGAAAATAGACAATCATGAGTAGAAATCACATGCCATAGAATGCTACTCAAAAACAATCATCCTTGACAAAGATGACCACAACATATACAAAGTCTTTCCTAACTCCAAGTAACAGGTTACAAAGGAGACATACATGAATGAAAAGAAGCCAATCACCTGATTACACTAATAGCCAATCCCCAATCAATACATTATTATGTCCAAATTGTATTTACTATCATTTCAACTCACATCATCCTTGTCACTTGATCTCTTTGTGATGCAAGAGCATCCACGGTTGACTGGCGACCTTGCATCAACAAAAAATATTTCTTGATTTTTGAGAGTTCTTCTAGATGGGAGGTGTTGCATTTCTTGGGAGTTACATTTTGGATGAAAATGGAAAAAAGGAGGGCATGGCAATAGAGGAGGCATTCATTGATGCAGGCTAGAAGGGGGAGTGGAAGGAGAAATGCATAGATTTTTCTCCAAGGGTTGTTGGAAGCCATTTTGTTGCAGGTATGAGGATTTAAAGACATAAATTTGAGGTTATGAGATAATTGTACAAGACATGAACAACTGCAGGTTGAAGATTGCCACTACAGGTTGTGGGTTGAGTTTGTATGTGAAGGGAAAGAGTTATTTTTATTTTATGTAGTTTGTTAATTTATTATCATGGATTAGTTTGAAACTCATTTATATTGATGTACATCAGTCCATGAGACTGAGTTATTTGTCATAATAAAATTTTAGAGGGTTTTATATGCATTTCTAAAGTTTGTAAAAACTATGCTGAAGAAGTTGAATATAGAAGCTATAATCTTATTGTTGATTTTTGCACATTAGTTATTGTTTTCGTTGAATATTTGTATGACAAGTTTTATGTGTGAAAAATCCATCTTACATCAGTGGTTTTAGAGCATATTAATCTCCCTTCATCACTTTGTATTGTTCTATTGTTTCGTCTTCTTCTTCGCTCGACCCCCTCCAAGAACTATTCATTGGTAGCAAGCACTTGGCTCGAGATTTTTTTCCAATAACCATTGCCCTCTACTAGTAGAAACTCTCACACAAAGGTGGCGATCACTTGTAACTACCATTCCCTACTATCCAAAAAAAGAAAGCCCAATAGGGAACAACAAATAAAGTATGTTGCCCCACATGAGCTGCCACTTGTCACAGAGAGACAAGCAAACAAAAAAAGACAGTAACCAAAAACCAAAATGCAAATCAAAATTGGGCAATGCCCCTGCATCAGGCTCCCCATGGGGGAAACAAAATATCATGAACTCCTGTTCATGATGTCATTGATGGAATGACCATATTTGGAGATTTTAGGTGTGGATAACTAGGAAGCATCCTCCAAAGGATGATTGCACCATTTCACCAAATACTTGAAACACTCTTTATTGCGGATCTTCTTCAATAGTTGTTTCTCAAGAATGCATTCAATTTCTAGTGGAACGGGTTTGGTTGCATGCTTGTCTTCAGTGGTTTGCAACTCTAACTTTGTTGTTTCTTCATTTGTAGCACCTTTGTATGGATACAAATATGCCACATTGAAGATTAGTGAAATCCCTATGCCCAAAGGAAGGCTAATCTCATAGGCATTCACTGAAAACTTTCAAAGAATCTTGCAAGGACTGATTTTCTTCATTTTTAGTTTGTTATATTCACCTGTAGGAAATATTTCTCTCCTAAGATGATCCAACATAAGATCACCCACTTGAAAAATGAACCTCTCTCCACTTCTTATCAGCATACTATTTTTATTGCTAATTACTTTCTTCAATATTCATCTTAACCATGAATTACTTGTGCAAAATATTCAGCATTTGCACTTCTTTTCTCCATGTCACCAAGATTTATAAGTTCCAAGGCACCCCTAGGATGTAAGCCATAAACAATAGAAAAAGGATTGAAACCTGTACTCTGATTTGGAGAATCATTGTAAGCAAAATCAGCCTAGGCCAAAGCCATATCCCAGTTACTAGGTGTGTTCGCAACAAGGCACCTCAACATGTCACCAAGACTTCTATTCACCACATCGGTTTGGCCATCTATTTGGGGGTGATAGGAGAAATTGAAACTAAGATGTGTTCCCAAATTTTTTTAAAGGGTTCTCCAAAAATTCCCAACAAACCTCGTATCCCTATTCAACACAATACTATGTGGAATACCATGTAAACAAACCACTTCTTTGAAAAACAAATTAGCAATATTGGTTGCATCACTAGTATTTTTGTATGGGATAAAATGCACCATTTTAGAGAAACTATCCACAGCTACAAATATAGAATCATTACCTCTTTGAGTCTTAGGAAAACCCATAACAAAATCCATACTTATAGAATCCTATGGTTGAGATGGAACTAGCAATGGTTGATACAACTTGGTATTCTAACTTCTTCCCTTTGCATGTTGACATACTCTGCATCTCTCCACATACTTCTTGATATCAGCCTGCATTCGTGGCTAGTAATAGTGCATACTTAACTGCAAATAAGTTTTATCTTGTCCAAAATGTCCTCCTAGATTGCCACTATGCTTCTCTTTCAAGAGATTCTCCCTCATTGATCCCCTATATATTCACAATTGATTTCCTTTGAACAACAAACCTTCCTATAGCATATAATCAACCCAAGGACCCCTATCTCTGCTGATTGGATTGCTAGAAGCTTCATATGCATCTTTAAAATATAGATCATCTACATACAACTCCTTCAAACTATCAAAACCAACATTGTTAGCCTAAATTTCATGCAATAATAAACTTCTTCTACTTAATGCATCAACAACCTTATTTGTTTGCCCGCTCTTATGCTCCAAGAAAAAAATATAACTTTGAAGATACTCTACCTACTTTGCATGCCTCTGATTTAATTTGTGCTAGGTATTAAAGAACTATAATACATGGTTATCAATTTAAACAACAAACTCCTTAGGAAGCAGGTAATGCCTCCACTTCTTCAAAGATTGAACCAAAGCATAGAATTTAAGATCATAGGTAGAGTATTTCTTCTTAGCATCATTTAGTTTTTTACAAAAAATAAGCCACTGGTTTACCTTCTTAGCTAAGAACAACCCCTATTTCCAATCCACTGGCATCACATTCAACTTGAAATACTTTATTGAAATTAGGAAATGCAAGTATAGGTTGCTAATTACTCTATGTTTAAGAAAGTTGAAACTCCTTTTAGCCTCTTGAGTCAATATAAATTGCTTTCTAAACCCCTTAATGGTTTCAAGTATAGGAGCAACTACATGACTAAATTTCTAATAAACTTCTTGTAAAAGCTAGCAAACCCATGAAAAATCCTTACCTTAGGTGCAATCCTTGGTGTTGGCCAATCAATAATAGCTTGAACCTTATCCTTATCCATTTTTAACCCTTGACTGGATACCACAAAACCCAAATAAGTTAATTTAGTTTGCATAAACATACACTTAGATTAATCTACAACTTCTCTTCATGCAACCTCATCATCACCATCTTCAAATGTTGTAGATTCTCTTCTTTAGACCTACTAAAAACCAATATGTCATCAAGATATACAATAAAAAACTTCCCTAAAAAAGGTTTTAAGACTTCATTCACATGCCTCATAAAAGTACTGGGTGCATTTGTGAGCCCAAAGGGCATAACCAACCATTCATAAAGTCCATCATTTGTTTTAAATGTTGTCTTCCACTCATCTCCAGGTCTGATCTAAATTTGATGATAACCACTTTTCATATCTATCTTTGAAAAATACTTAGTACCACCTAGGCAATCCATCAAATCATCTATTCTAGGAATTAGAAACATGTATCTAATAGTTATCTTATTAATGGCCCTAGAGTTCATGCACATTCTCCATTCATTTCCTTTATTAGGCATTAAGACTATAGGAGCAACACAAGGACTAAGACTCTCTCTTATCAACCCTTTATGAAGTAATTCTTCAACTTTCTTTCTAATCTCATCATTCTCTTGGGGAGTCAATTTGTATGCAACCTTGTTTGGAAGGCTAGGCCCTGGAATCAAATCCACGTGATGGCTAATACTTTACATAGGAGGCAACTCATTAGGTAAATTAACTGCAACAATATCCTTATGTTCCTCCAAGATATCTTGTACCTCCTTGGGTAGATCCTCCAACTTTGTAGAGGTTAGCAACTCCTTGGGTTTGAGAACCAAAGAAATTATAATTTCTTCCTTCTTCATGATATGCAAGAACTCTTGTCCACTCACCAAAATTATCTTGTTACTGCTACTACCACTAATGTCCTCTTCTTGTTCATGCATAGGCAAAAAAGTATGCTTGATTCCATCCTTTTCAAAGGTATAGGTGTTACTCCTCACATCATGTACAAATTTCTGATCAACCTGCCAAGGCCTACCAAGCAATACATGGAACACATCCATGGGAATGATATCACAAATCACACTATCCTTATAACTACCAATCTGAAATTCTACTAAGGCTTGTTCATCTACTAACAATTGATGCCATTTCTAAAGCCAATAAACTTTGTAAGGTGTGGGATGTTTAGTTCTCTTAAGACTTATCTTATCCACCATTTCCATAGCCATTAAATTATCCATACTACCACTTTCAATAATCAATTTGCAACACTTACCTTTAGCCTTGCAATTTTTCTTAAATAAAGCTCTCCTTTGTTTGGGTTCTTTACTCTCCTTAAGTGGCTTCAACAACACTCTCTTTAATAGCAAAGACTCTCTAGTTTTGAGTTCTTCATTGTGATGAGCAGGTGATCCTACACTTTCTTGATCTACTTGCACAATTTGATTGCTCCTTTTTGGCCTTGTGTGACCTTCCTTCAATAATTTCAGACACTCCCAACTCTTATGACTAGCATGTAACACCTCGCCGTGTGAACCCCAAAGGACAACAAAACACCACAATTTTTTATTTTTTTTGAAAGTGAAACATTGCATAAGATGAAAATGTACATTCTTAACTTGAAAAGCAATTATACATTTGCAAATCCATCTACATCCTCTGGGGTACACAAGACGGTCATTACGAATCCTAAACTTAATCAAAACGAAAGTGAATAACAACCAAGATTACATAATGATAACATACAATCATCCATAAAAAATAGAGGGGAAAACGATACATCATTTTATTACAATTCAATTCATAGATCAATAGTACAATTATGGAGCATATTTCCACATATACAACACGTCATGGATACGATAGTACAATTACATAATGCTTCCCTTATATCAATAGGAAGAGTACATCGAGTACAATAATAATATATCAATGAAGAATAAGATACAAAATGAGGAATAGTCTTCAACAACGTGAAGCTCTGGAAACTCTGCATCCACTTCCATATCACGAACACAACCTGGGAACCCAATGGGGTGCATAGAACATTCCACCCGACCACATGGACCCGAAGGTCCACCCCCCATGCTAGGAGATGACAAGTAAGGACCCACGACCAAGATAGATAAGAAGAACGATCACACGACCAAACCGCAAGATCAACCAAAACATATCATACAACACTCTCAAAAAACCACTTACAAGTTGACTTCTTCCCGAGCCATACAAAGGAAAAGCAAGGGATTTTATGACACCAATATTCATTTACGCTCAACTGGAGGGTACGAAATACTTCAGTTCCCCAACCATCTCAAAATATGACTACAAGAAAGCCATTGCATAAAGTTTCCTCAACAAATTATCACAAAAGGAAGATTCACATCATGGAATCACAAAATGACTATATAAGTTTCATAATCACAAATCGACCAGTGCAGAGTCACAAAAGGAAGATTCACATCATGGAATCACAAAATGACTATATAAGTTTCATAATCACAAATCGACCAGTGCAGAGTAAAGGAGACAATATCACAATGAAATTAGAATCCAACACTTTTAAGAAAATTATCATCTTCATACAAGATCAAACACAATAACCAAAGTGTTTATAATAATCAGATGACACCAGCGGGCTCCCTCCATATGACAATAATCAGATACACAATGATTTCACTAATCAAACACCATAATTTAAGCAAGGAACCAATCGACCATGAAAACATTGTTTTCACATTCCATTATACTCACTAATTTCACTTAACCACATATATGACAAATCCTAATTCAATTTAACATACAGGGTATGTCATACAACATGAATACAAGTCATCCCCGCATGCATGATATTAAAAAAATAAAACAAATAAATAAACATGGCTAAATGAGACACGTGCTTTTCAACCATAATAAGAGTTTGACCCATTCATATACTATTTGAATCAATAACACAAATTAACTTCTAATGGACATCAAATCATTGTCATAGTATATCAATTTAATAATCAAATGATAATTAAACAAACCATTGAGCTTAAAACATAATAACCCAACATTATAAAATCACGAATTACTAATTTAATTATTAAACTATGAAAATTCATGACACGATGACATCACTATTTGCAACACTAATGGTCTCCTAGAGCTAATTATATTGATCAAGAATGTTATACTTATGAATGGCTATCAAATTAAAAGGAGAACCATATAAATAGTGTACATTATGTACACAAGTCATTCAAATCTTATCATTATCCTATTAGGTTTTTTTCATAATGTAGAATTTAATACTTCAAGCGAGATTCAAGTCTCTTAAATTTAAAATCCAATATAGGGTAATACTTAATAAATACTTCCTAATACCCATTCATTATCATAAATTAGAAGTTATAGTCTAATATTAATTAATAATTATTTACTTGCAAATAAACACCAATTAATAAGGTAACCATTTGATAACTAAAGGCATCTATGGATACAATGTTACATTAAAGATGATAACTAAAGGCATCTATGGATACAATGTTACATTAAAGATTGATATTTCATATTTGATATAATTCATTTAACTTGTATTCTATTTACTATTTAAACATGTATATATATGTGTGTGATCCATCCTAAAGGGTTTAGATGTCACTATGCAATTAAATGGTTGTCTTAAACCTTGAAGACTCTTAGCATTGTCTATTTACCTTTCCTAGGTTTGATCCATTTACACTTCCCTTTTAGATCATTGTTTTATCTTAAAGAAAAACTACACGATTAAAACCTAATTGCACTATCATGGAAAATACCTTTTATTTAGTAACCCTGCTAGCTGTAAGGATTGGGAACCTGTCTCCAACTCCCACTATCTAATCCAAAGAATAATATGTACAAAATTTAAGGATAAAGGGATTAAATGCCAATTGTTATTGAGGAAGCAAAGTGTTTCTATTAATTGCCAATACATACTTTTAGTGTTTATATTGCAACATATTTATCCATTTAAAATTTATTTTAATTTATATTTATATTTAAATATATAATTAATAATTTATATAATTAAAAGACTTTTTTTTTTCATATATATATTTTACTCGATAAAGAAAAAAATATAAATAATTAAAAAAAAACTTCCCCTTTTCTCTTATTGAGATACTAGAATATTACCTAATACTTACTCTCTAATTTTACTTCTTTTATTTTTATATTTTAACCTAATATACTCCCCCTTTCAAAAAGGAGTAGGAATCACTTTATTTGTTTTTTTTTTTAATGATTAAATGGGTATAGAATTGAGTGTCTTACCTATAAGAAAGGCTTTTTATTCATAAGAGAGGATTTTTAGAGGGGGATCACGTGGAGATTTTTAAGGAATCTCCTAAAGCCTACCCTATAAAATAGCCTTTTATCTCTGTTTTTAGAGAAACATGATATGTTTTGAAAGGTACGCATACATGTATGCTCTATTCTTACAATTTCCAGTCATCGAATTAAAAATTAAAAACTCTAAGCTTTCGGCAATCATTACATCTAGCAATTTTGTTATATCACAACCAAAAGAGAACCCTAGAAAGCTGATCCCGAGCATATTGTTTAAAGAGCAGACGAACACAAGCATTAATATATAGATGCAATAGGATTCCAGAGGAAAGTTAAGGGTCAATACCCGGACAACGTCAATCCAATTTACAGTGCAAATAAAACGTCACAGACACAATTCATGAGAAATGCTTCATTTTTATTTTATATATATATATATATATTTTTTTCTACTTATATTTAGTCGATAGGCTATATATAGTGTGAGATTTGGCCTGAAACCTGTCTCACGCCGTCTAACTACCTCAGTTGCCGTGAAACTGGGATGGTTTTCAGTCGCAATCAAATCAGAGTAAATCGGATCTAAATCAAATCCAATCTCTGAATTAATAATTAAATTTGAACTCGCATCGTTTAAAAGGCTTAAAAAATCTCGTCTCCAGCTCAAGAATCGAGCAACTCTAAAACCCTGATATTTTTTTATTTACTCTCTGCTTGTTGTAAATAGATTGAAGCAGCCGCTATAGGTTCAGGTGATCGAGCCCAATTGTCAGCCCTGCCATTTCTGCACTCCCATCATGACATGCGCCCTTCTCCTGTAGTATTCGCAGCAGGTCTCGGGTTCTATTCTCTCTATGGAGGACAAGCCGTACTTACTTTCGTCGTTGCCAAGGCTCTTTCCTTCCCCTCGAGGCGATGGAAATAATGCCAATCTAAAGTGAGCAAAGTGATGGAAGCCCTCGTTGCAGGTTATTGTGGAGAACAATGCGCCCATTTACGGCTCCATCAATAAACAGAACAAAATTCTCCTCAAGGCGGCTCCTGTAAAAACTCAATACGGGAAAATCACAGCGCATGGTAAGCTTTTCATGATTTTTAGCCGATAGGTGATATATATAGTGAAATTTCAGCTGAAAATTTGTCTCATGCCGTGAAACAACTCCTAAGTTGCTGTTAAACTGCGAAGTAGTTTGTTGTTTCGGTCTTCTCGAGCTCAATAATCGAGCAACTTTAAAACCCCGATATTTTTATATTTACTTTCGTTTGTCATAAATAGATTGAAGCAGCAGCTGCACGGAGACTGGTTTTGATTCGTCTCATTTTGTAAGTGGATGAAGATAGCACTTGAGCCCCCCTTACTGTAACTACAGGCAGGGCCCCTTTTGTATCAATTATTCTAGCCATAACTCAAACTTGTGCCAACGTTATGAAATCCCTAGTATTTACCAATGGACTACAACAGTCAGGCGACTCAAACTTATTTTGACCTTATTTGTACAAATTTTTTAACATAAAATGCTTGGCGAATTGTCTCTGAAAATTTTGTAGAGATTTTAAAGCAACCTGAGATTTTTTAAAATCTGGATTGAGAGGGCTATTTAAAGGTCCTAGCATTGTATCTCCTCGTCAAATATAGGTTGACTGTACCCTCAACAGAGTTTTGAAATTGGAGCAAATTTGTGCAAATTGGTACAGAATGCAGATGAAGCAATTTAAAGATGAAGAACGGGAAAAGTAAATTAACATCAATTAGGCTAAAACAACTTTGTTGAGGGCTTACTAATAAATTGCTCTCAAAAATAGTTTCTGATGAACTATTTCCTAGCATGAAAGCTCCATCTGGCGGAAGCCCTTATTTGAGCAGATGGAGACAATCAAGTAAGATAGGATGGGCGCTCCATTTAAAACAAATGCCTGGGTGAAATCACTAATGATAAGCCTCCATCCTCGTCAGCTATAACTCTTTCTGCTTTCAGCTGGAGCAATCATCGAGTTGTCAATATGTGTTTTTAGAGCATTTTAAAAGATGAGATGGTTTTTTTTTATTTTTAAATTTGGATATAATTAGCGGTGTCAAAATTATAAATCTAGTCAGACTTATATTGAATCTGTGCTATAACAAAATACATTAAACAATGTCTCCAAATCAAAATTGAATGTGTTCATCTTTAGCGCAGATGTGAGAGTGTTTACACTTCCTTTAGATTCTAGGGGTTTTGCTTACTGGTAATGACTTGAGTTGTTACAAGATGTTCTTTGAATTTTAAATCCACAATCAATACTTTTTATACTGAAATTTTCCTTTTGTGTCCTGTATAATTAGAAACTACATTTCAGCCAAGGCTTTAAGGACATTCCTTGAAGACTATGTGGTGCCTAATTCCTAGAACCTAATGTAAGTCGAAGAAGTTAATGTGGTAGAGGGCAGTTCTGTCTGAGACCAATTTGTAGTCAGAAAATTTGCACAGCGAAGAAACCTCAGGGGATCTAGAGAAAAATGGTTGGAGATCAAGAAAACACAGGCATTAATTTCAAAGAAGGCTTACAACCCTATAACATAATATATGGAGCATGCTCTGTTATCTTCCTTTGTTATGATATTACATTTTTGTTTTTTATTTATTTTATGTTTACTATTTCTGTTATCTGCATTTTGTTACGATTTTACATTTTTGTTTCTTATTTATTTTATGTTTACTATTTCTGTTATCTGCATTTGTTATGATTTTACATTTTTATGGTAATGATAGCAGTTATGGTCATAGATTTTCACTTTTATTTTTTTACTTTAATGCCTGCTGGTAGTATGTAAAATAACTTGTATTTACTTGTTGGTATTTTCTTCACATGAATGGTAAAAGTTGAAATCATAAGATGGCACAAAATGTAAACCAAATGGGTAAATCACTCGAGAACACATTAAATAAGCAATTTTTTGTATGCTGACCTCCCTCCCTGTTTTTAATTGACATTTTTCTTGAATTAGTTAACTTCTTAAATTCAGTTCGAGGGGTTGAAGGGTTTCCTTAATCTTTTATTTCTTTTCACAGGCGTGTTTCTAAGGCAATTCGAGACAACGATCAACACCTTAGAGTGGGCGCTGAGTGAGATGGTGAGAAACCCCCACGTTGTCAAGAAGCTGACTGTATAAATTGAATTTGTAGTTCGAAAACACTGTATGGTGAGCGAATCCAAACTTGCTAGCACAACATACTTGTAGTGTGTGGTGAAAGAGGTCTTCCGAATGTACCCTACAGGGCTCCTAATGTTGGCTACTTTATACTTCAGAAGATAAGGCTGATCATGAGCGTGTGGGAAATAAGAAAGATCCAGCAGTGTGGGAAGATCCCTCAACATTCAGGAGTATGCACATGTTTTGGAATTCTCATCTGAGTGATAGTTCATTTACTGTACAAATGAAAATCCAGAAATGTATAATTACTTATTAAAATTCACCATGGAAGCTCCAAATACTTAACCAAATTACAGTCAACATATCACTTAATTAATAAACATCAATTTTTTTGAAGTCCAAGAGATTCAGTTGTAGAGTTTCTAGGAAAATTGCGTTTGAAGTTTGTGGAGCTTCAGGAAAAAGAATTATTCTCGAAGCTTTGTAACTAAATCATTTAATGACAATTAATAGGTTTTATGTATATTAGATATTTTGATTTTAAAATGGAAAATGACTCAATAGAGAAATTAGTTAAATCGGCTCTATTTTTTCCTACAGTTCCATATATTAACAAAAAGTTTGACATAGATAGGGGAGAGGGGCTCATAATGGAGCAGGGTCCAATAGTGGGGATAGAAGTAGTCCTCAGTGGACCCTATAGTGGAGCACTTTGATATCCAATTGCAAAACACTTTTTATCCATAAAGTATGCAAAGTGACAAATCATGTGATGCCACATCAGTGCACCACTAAAACATGACTTAGTGCACCACTATGGTTCTCACTTATTTTTTGGGCTTTTTTGGATACCTCAACAAAAAGCATGCTGATGTGGCATCATATTTAATGATTTGGCCCTAAAACGAAATATAGAAGCAAATGAGTTGCCAAATAAACTGTTGTACAAAATTTGAAGTGATTTGAAATTTTCACGTAGAATTTTGAGAAACACGAAGTTAGGGTGCTCCACTATATACCCCTCTCCCCTACATTGAGCAGAAATATCAGATAGAATTTTCTTAAATTTTAATTAAACAAATGACTGCCCAGCACAAACCCTTTCTCTGCACAAACCAAGAATCAAGATATGATAATGCTATCTATTTATATTGTGATTGAGTTTGTGTTTGCAATTGCATGTGTGCATGCGAGCATATGTATGGCATGTGTTTGTGCACAACCCCTGTTGTTGGCATGTCTCCCTCTAGGATTTCACTCTTATTTTTTTACATGTTAAATTTATGTTTACAGCTATTTATCAATTTTTTTTGGTTTGAAATATTCTAGTTGGTGATAGATTGGTTTTACTTTTAGTGATAAAAAGTGTGCATGGTTAAAAGTTCTTTGAGACCATTCATTGTTTGAAGGATGTTCCATTTGCCGTTTGTCTGCTGACTGTGTTCCAAAGGGAAAAACAAGGTAGGTTTTTTAATGCCCTTTACAGGTCTGAAACATTTAGACCTTCAAATTCTGTTAGTGGCCAGTGAATTTAAACAGCTAGTATTCAAAGTCTGGCCACCTCTTGTTTAAACTTTGAAGTATTTAAACTATTATACCTATCTATATAAATAACTATAAATATTTTCTACATTTAAAAATGGTGGATTCATTGTGTATATCATTTAGGTCTTTACATTGCTTTGAAATTTATGTTTGTGAATTTCAATAAGTGTAGGGACACATAACTCACTCAAAGGTAAAAATGTATGTGGAGTAGCTCTGAGAGCAAGTAATTTTTTTATTACATGTTGTATTCTATAGGGAAACTGTAAATCTTCAGAATCGCCTTCGATAAATACTGTGTGACTTTTGCTATGGTCTCATCCATGTGAGAGGATAAAGTTTAATTTGCCTTAGCGTTTATTAGCAAGCAATCAAGTTGTTGCTTTGAACTTCTTCTACGTAGCCACTGAGCATGTCTACAGACCTTATCCCTCCCTTGAATTCTTTGAACTCGCAATCTGTTGCTGCTGAAGGCATATGAGAGCACTTCTATTGGTCCAACATTTATAACATTCACTCTTCATCTGAAGATTCCAAACTGATTTAAACCCCGAATAAAACTGTTAAATGCTTTTTTGCTAATCTCTTTCTTTCATAAGATAGACTCTTCATTTTCATATCATCTTTTTCTTCATCAGAGGGCTCTCTTTCTTCCTCTAATTCTATAGTTAATTATTTCAAGAAGGAATTTGACACTGTTTTTGATAAGTCTTGTGTTTCAATTGGCTGTCTCCTAGCTTTTACACACCTTAAACTTACATGAATTCGTGGTGGGTTGATTGATTCTTTGGTGTACCCACAAATTGAAATGAATTCATTTGATGTATGTTTTAAATAATCAAATTTATTTGATAGATAATCATTTTTTTGGAAATTAAAGAGGCTTGCCATGCTCTAATCAGTTTTTTCTTAAGGTGACCCCGAAATGTCAACCCAAATAGTTTGTAAATTTGTACTCAACTAGAAGTAATAATAAGATTTGTTCATGGGCACCATTTTCCCCAACTTTGATTTGTTTGCAAACTTCTTTAAATTTTAACATATCAATCGACCAACACAGCAATTTGAAAAAGTGATAACCAAAGAGATGTACATTTACCAAGAGTGATTGTTTAGCTTTAAAGTTATTTGCACATACAAAATATTCAACAGGCTCCATTACCAATTGAAATTCCTTTGATGGATAAAAACTATGATATATGCTTGAAATGTGAACCTGTCTTCTCCATCCATCTACAAAGACAAATCTCTTGAGAATGCTATCTAGGAATTTCCAAGAAACTTTGTTGTTGGCTTCATTCATACCTAATTTTAATGTCCCATCTTTTCTTTTTTGTTTGGTGTTGTGAATGGCCTAATGTGCTACTCTTTTCCCTCCCCCTATTTGAAACTCCCTTGGTAGTTGGGAAATATTGTAAAATACCTAGCTAACTTTTTTCCTCTTTGTAAATGTTTGATGGAATTAAAATGCAAGATATTATATTTATAAAGACAACTCTCCGGAAAACCAATGATGCCTATAAACATTCTCTGAATAAATCTATATAATTCCATAATTCCATACCAGCTGATATTAAAATAGTACTGTCAATGTACTAATCATAATATGGAAGTGTAATTTTGTAGTGTTCATCTGAGTTGATAATAAAGTCTGCAATCTTGACCTCTTGATGGCAATAAGTTAAAATGCCTTCCAGCTGAATGGGTGTTAGTTGATACTGCTGATCTATACCCTTAATTTCAAACTTATACACTTTGTGGCGACTAAGATCACTTTAATTAAACAAATCGCTATAAATATCTAAATCTGTGAAAAAGCTATAACCTATAATTTAGCTTTCACTTGGAGACTGTAGTGAATTTTCTTGAACTTAATCTTCTTGTAATGAGAAGTTAAAATTGAGTTTCCCACCAGTGCATCATTTAAAGCAAAAATATTTATATACATTTATTTTCCATTAAACATAGTAATGAGAACACAACATTGTTAAATTTGAATTTATATTCATTTATCATCACTAAGTTTTTGATATTTTATTCCTCATTTGTTAATATTAGATGCTATCATTTCTTCTTTTTTTAGTGTTTAAGTCCCGTCATTTTTTTCATTAATATAGAATCTCCTTTATTCTTCATATTATTATGTGAAATGGAATATGAATTTATAATTATCTTTTACAACTGATTATTGTTATTAAATAATTTTGCATGAAAAATGCTAAAAGAATTCGTACACTCCATTTTGTTTAGAATATTAAAATCTATTTTCATATTTCCTAAATTTGCAAGACATTTTCAACTCCATTAATTAGGGTTATGTGAATGCATTACAGTGCATGACATAATTGATTTATATAAGAATTTTTTAATGCAATAGGAATTGACAATTCTATTAGTTTATATAATTTTGAATGCAATAGGAATTGACAATTCTATTAAAAACTATTTGTTTAAAATCCTAGATCAATATTAAAATCTTGAAACTTGATTCATCATGTTATAAATGCATTTCTAATCAATGTTACTAAAGGATTTTTGATCAATTTTGACCATTGGTACAAAGGTCTTTGTAATTCATTTTACTATCAAATTTTCCCAATGCTGCATAGAGAATAACCCTAAATTCAGGTTTATTACCATTGCATTATTTATAAAAAAAGTTATTAGAAAGATATATACATATTATTTTTCTTTAATTTGAGTAATGAAACAAAGCATTGTTGAATATTAAATTTTTGCTACATTTTTTATAGTGCAAATTCTTTGAGTTAAGATTGATCATTTAATTTCTTATGTTAACTAGTTTGAATAAAACAAGATTTCAAGCACCACTGCAGGATTTGAATATTTTGTAAGAAATACTTTAGATTTAGAAAAAAATTGTGTTCCTTTATAAGAAATTGATTCATGATGCTACAAAGGCATTTTTGACCATCGTTAGGAAGGCATCTTTGACCCATTAAATATTAAAACTGTGTATGAGTGAAAAGGCCTGCAAATAACTGAAAACACATCCTTCTATTGTCTCCTAAATTATCCAATATGTATAAGTTGAGGTCTATGTATAAGTCGAGGTCTGTAATCTTGTATACTAATGGAGGAGTTTGGCAAAACAAATCAAATGTAGATAAAATTCAAATTCATATATCATCCCCTTTTCTCTAAAATCTTTCAGTGAGCAAGTAATAGATTGTGCCTTCTCGAGGCATGTCTTCTCAAGCTGGTTGGTTGTCTATTTTCTTTTCACTAAAAGAAAAATCAACATAGAGAATTGTTACATATATTTCTACCACTTGCATTAGTGGTTATACAATTGTGTAGAATTGCATTATCACATTGGACCATAGTGTGTCTTATTTTTGCATATGTCCAACATTTTCATCAACCAAACTATGAACATCGGTACACAATTCTCTTGTATTTGCTTGGCATATCTGGTTATTGTTACAAGGACATTGTATCATAGTACATTAAAAGATGTTAGCATTTTTAGGTTGTTTGTACTTGATTGCCAATTGTTGTTGTAAAGTGATTGCAAGATATTTCCTAATAAATTTTATTACTTGTCCATTATATCCTACTCAACAACAACCTTTAGAGCAAACTTAGAACCTTTTTCATTTGGAATATTAAATTCTTGGTCATAAGTTGTAATTGTAACAATCAAGAATTGTCTCTTACTAACCTTGTCTAGACAATTTTCCAACTCTCTGCACAAATGCTTCGAAACATAAGGATAACAAATCATTGACTACAAAATCTTCAAAATTGAACTTTATAAAAATAAATTCATCAATTCCGAATAAGAAAATAATATTCTATCGGCGTAACCCTGGCGTAACCCTTGCACCCCTCTTGGTGTAAGTGCTAGTTACATAGACACTTATAAAACTTGCTCAAATTCAAATATACCAATCCAAGAGCAGGATATACAGAAAATGGATTTGTTGAAAGGGAATTGGAACTTCTGGCAGATGCAAGTGGCAAGTGTGAAGCTAAATTCCATAATCTTGCCAGCACCCTTCCAGCCTATGCCAAAATGGGAGCTCTGGAGCAGACCGCAGGCACCCATCAGAGCATCTCTTCACAGGATGCCAAACGAATCAGGAAGGTCATTTAAACTTTTACACCCTTCTATGTTCAAATGCTTCAACTACGGTAGATTGTCAATGAATCAAGCAGATTATTTAAACCCTTAAACTTCCCAATATGTTTCAAATGCCGCAGCAGAGACAGGCTGACAATGGAAACAGAGCGATTATTTAAACCTCTACAACATTCTATTTTCAACTACTGCAGACGTGACAGATTGCCAACGGAATCAGGAAGGTTATTTAAATCTCTACAACATTCTATGTTCCAGTATTGCGGCTGTGACAGATTGTGAATGGTATCAGGGAGTTTATTCAAATTTATACACTCCCCCCACAGTCTAAACACTATGACAAGGCACGTGAACTGTTCTCAGAATGCTTCTAAGAAATGTGGTCACAAGGAATGGAATGCCATACTGCAGGATACGCACTACTGGTTTTGTTGAGAAGGCGTTAGAAATTTTAAGGCAATTGCATTTGTCAGGTTTAAAGCCAAATTCCGCGCTGCACCTAAGCTCATCTCCAAGATCGTTGCAAGAGAAATTGTTCTAAGATGTGCGAATCTTTTCCATTGTTTAAAACAGCTTCAAGGAAAGCCTATCGCCATCTTAAGCAGAACAGTGTTCTTGAGGAGATTAATCGTAATGGTAAATGAAACAATCTAAACAATAGGCTTGCCCTATAAAAGAAATGCATTATGCCAGATATCCGGTAATAATGAAGGGGTAACCATCAAGCATAACAAAAAGGGAGATTTTTGTTTAAAGATGTAATTGCGACTGCCCAGGTAACCATGTATGCAAACAGTAGAGCACAGACAAGGAACGTGAACTGTATGACAGTAATTTGCATCTTAACAAACATATTTTAAAACTTTGTTGAAACCTTCTTTTCATGTTGCAGCACGGCAAATTGGAGAAGTGAAAGGTCAATACCAGTAGGAAAGAGTTTTGAGGAGCGAAACCTCAACAACTTGTCAGTGTGCCCCTTGCTTTTGCCAACATCCTCTCCTGCCTATGCCGAATTGGGAGCTATGGAACAGGATATGGAGATCCTTTTAGAAAACGTGGTCTCCAGGAACGCCCTCCTTGCCGGATAGGAACTTTTTTCCCCCGAGAATATCCCCCTGTCCCCAGCTTTCTTCGGCAGACAAGTATGCAAAATGTGAAGCAACGGAAAGGCACGTATACAGCTTGACAGAATCCTCCAGAGACGTGGAACAAGAGAGTTAATGCCTCTAAGCTCAAAGTGGCAGCAAATGCAAAGAGATTATTACTAATATTATTAGTTCCTGCCTAAAATCTGCCCATAGGCAGATTACTATTGCAATCATTCAGTTTTATTTATTTTCTTCAATTGACCAATCATATTGAATTATTTAAACATATTAAATTTGATTTGTATAGTTTCAATTTTAAAACTTATTTTTTATATTTAAAAATTAGCATTTATCTCTTTTTCTATTTGTTTGAGTAGCTCTATAATTCATTTTTCTTTAAAACAATTAGGAAAATAATAATCATAACTAAAGCATTATAGTTAACTAATCATAACTAAAGCATTATAGTTAACTAACAGAGAAATCTTTAGAGACAAGAATGAAGAACAAATTCTGCTTTGTTAAGGTTATGTATCCACATTGTTGACTACACCACATAATCTGCACCAAACAATTTGCACAGAATCTTGCGGTAAGTCACTTGCCATTGTTTCAGCGAGTTTTTTCATAAATTTGTACATAGCCCATTCTAAAATAATTTTTTTTCAGATTCACAGCTTGATTTTTCAATTTAAAATTGGGGAAAAAAAATCTTTGGTAAAATGAGCAATTTGCCTCTGCAACCACATTTTGTGTACGGAGCTCAAGAACCTTGTAGCTCCAAAACTCCAATATTTTTTTTCACTTTGAGACTCAAAGCTGAAAAGATTTCAGATGGCAAAGGCACAAAAGAATGCAATTTTTTCTGGAGAGTATTTTTCAATGGGGAGCTTGTAAAGATATGAGAAGCCACACCTAAAGCATACCAATGAGGTTATGGAGAATAAATCTAAAATTACCATCTAGGTAATGTCATTTGAAGGAGTACCCTGAAATTCTCAGCCGTTTTAGGCACCAGATTGCTGTAGAGCTCCACCACCCTAATTTTTAGGGTTTGGTTTTGTTAGGGTTTGAAAAGTTATGGTTTAAAATTCTATGATTTGATTTTTCCTGGCCGAAACCTGTGAGTCTCTGATTAATGCAGAAGCTTGAAGTACTTTGAAGTTGTTAATTCTGGTTTACACTATTCTAATATTGTAAGGTTTTCTAAACTATTCTTATTTTATAATAAACTATTGCATACTAACTTATGAATATGAACATTGCATGAATCTATGTTGACACAAATGTAGCATCTAGGTTAGTAATCTATAAATCCTAAGTAAAAAATAATTATATCGTCAAGCTAAGTGCAACACTCTTCAGACCATGATACTAATCAAAACATATAGTTTCTCCATTAATCATTGCAAGTATCTTCATATATTGTTTTAACTAGAAGCAGTTATATAATTGCCCATTGCCCAGTTATATCTTCGTATATCGTTAGAAATAGTAGCAATCACAGTTGCAATTATAGGGTTGCCCACTTTGTAAAGGCTGCGTCTTCCTCTCTGTTTCAGAGGGCCAAAGATTTCAGATAAATTTTCGAGTCGTATCAACAAAGATGAAATGTTCTATTTGGGCCCCAATTTTAAACAAAAGTTGAGTGTAGAATAGTATGCTCTGAGTGTATGTTTCGTTGTAAACAAATGGCCCCTCAGAGAAATGTCCAAGCTGAATATGGTGCCAGACACTTCATTAAGCTGACTTTCTTTCTTTATAGACTTAAGTCTCTCGTTGATTCAGCCTCAGTCTGGGACATATACATGCATAGCTCTTTCTACTTAAGATCAAATTGGCACTTTGAGTCTTGGTGAACAATTATATTGGGGGTATTCTTAGACCAGTTTTTTATTCAATTCATTGGCATCTCCGTGGAATGACTCTCCTTTCAAATACTTGACAAATTGTCCCTCACCTTCTTTGTGGGGTAACTCTAGACCTATCAAAGAGAATATGTATCTGCACTATTACTTATATTTTGTGCAATTACTTCTATATTGTTGTTCATCTTTCCAACCCTTGCTGCACCCGCAAATTACTGTGCCTTATCCGTCTCTATCTGGAGCTTGTTACTTCTTCCCTTCAAATTTGTTATCATGTACTCTAGTTTACTGTTTCAACTAAGCTTTCATGTGTTTCTCACCTTTTTGCTATTTTGGACATGCATAAATACTTCTTGTCATGTTCCAGATACATTCCATCTTCTATATTTTCTTATTAGAAATTTGGTAAGACACTTTCACCCAAGGCCTTTTTAGTGCACAGGGGAAGGCACCGGCAAGCTTAGAATGGGTATCTTTTCTGTTAAAATACAACTAGAAATTGCAACCAACCACATTCAGCAAGGCCCATATTATCAATGAGGCATTAATACTGAGAGAATTCCTAGCAATGTTTCAACCCAAGTCATCGTCATAGAAATCCCTCAGCCTTACAACTCTATGAAAATTATGGTTTGGCAGATCGTCAATAGGATATTTACCACCAAAGTAGCAAATAAAATATTCCAATTTATATCTTTGTTTTTACCTTATCATTTTTGCTACATGATCCTTTTCCATACTTTATGTTTGGCTCTTACATTTTTCCTGAATGTATCTATTTAACTTAACTTACATCATCTCAGGTTTGAAGTTTGAACCAGCTTCTTCTCATCTTTTCTTAGGGTAAATTGAGTTTCAAATTTTCGCCTCTAATCTACAGTGCCTAGCCTTCTGTTTACTTTTAAATTATAACTTTAAATTCTCCAATATAGAGCACTCAACTACTACTTGATGCTTTCCTGTCCTCATGGATCTTTGGTATAAAAATGTTTCAATGCACTTCCCATTATCTTTGCTCGATTTTTTCTTTTTGATTTTTGTAAAACCGTGAATATGATACAGCTGGGATACAGTGTGCTCGACATACACACAGACACATCACAAATGTTCAAAAGAGGTTATACAACAAAAAAGATTATAGATGTATTCTTAATTTGGAAATGTAACTGATAAGAGAAGTTCAATTAGTACATTGGAGCTTAGAAGGAAGAGCTCACGTATCATAATAACTAAAAATAAAGAATTTCCACAGCCAAAAATGTGCTCTAGAAACCCTCTAGAATCTAAATTGCTTAAGAAATGCCCTACAGTGCAAAAAGCAGCCAAAAGCCCTCAATGTATTGGCTCCAAGAATTTTTCACTTAATTTTTTAATTATACTCTTTAAATGCATGAAAATAAAAGCATTTCCAAACTGGACCCTAGCAAGGATCAACAATAAGACAGATTTGAAGCCTTCATATACCTGCTAATATGCTGATTATCTAATCCACAAGGAAAGCCTTAATCTTGATCCTACAACTGGAGAGTTTTGTGAACATTGACTGAAACAGGGGACTCTGTATGTTGAAATAAATCTTAGTCAACTCAAACTTGTTTGATTTATCTTTAGTGGTTGACAAGATCATTTCTTTGCTGTTTAAGATTTTGTTGTGGACACCATTTTTTTATCTAATGAAACCAGTGAAACTCATTGCTTATTTTTTGAATTACATCTGATGAATTTTGAAGAAAAGATGTTTATTGACATGTTCTGTTGTAGCCTCTCTGCACCTACTATTGAGTAAAGGCTCCTAAATTTTCTTAGCAGCACCCACTGAGAAAAATTAGGTACCCACTCGCAATTGGGCTGTAGTCTTATCCGACCACCATTATGAGCTTAATAAACCCATAAAAGAGAAAAAATAAGTAGAGATCTCAAAGAAACCCATAAAAAGAGAAAAATTAAGAAGAGATGTCAAGAAACCCATCATTCAGGTATAGCAAAAAGCAGTTTTACACATTATTTGGCACAACATTGAGAGTAATTGATATCATTTCTAGAATTTCTCACCATACGTTAAGAGATATTGGAAAATGAATTTCAAAACCAACAAAGTATTGTAGAATTTCCATGATCTTTACATTGTTTTTTAGTTGGTAAAACCAAGTGCAAACTCTGCCTCCATTTATCTTTCCTGCCTGGGAGGAGTTTATTAATGCATTTTCTAACAAGCAACTATCATTAAGAATACTACACTAGTTTTTATTAACATGCCTGTCTTGGCATGTCATTAGCATAGAAAAAAAACTTTCACAACTACCAAGTCTTCATATTCAATACACTAGACAATATTACTAGACAATTAATATTGAAATATGAAATTATATTTACTAGATTTATGTTAATTTTGAATGCTAGATGGCTTCTTGAGTCGGATATGGAAAACAGAGAATTGAAAAAGCTTCCATTTATTTTTTTATATAATATATTGTTTCAGGAGAAGTTTTCCTTTTCTTATACTGTTTGTTAGGAGTAGATTTTACCAAAAGATAAACAAGAGCTAAGTAAATCAAACAAAGCTTATAACATATAAAAACTGGAGCAGCCTCCAGGTATTCATAAATATGATTTACGAAACATTAAGTGGGAATCATAAGCCATACACAGTTATATCCAGATGTGATTATGTTTACCTGTGAAAGTCTTAAATCTTTAATAAAGAAGGCACGTTACTATAAATCTACTCTCTAAGACTATGCCAAACATGCTGATAATTGAATTCACAAGCCATACACAGTTATAGCACGACGATTCCATTTGTTTGAACCCTTGTATGCTCCAAGGATAGTTGAACAAAAGCAATAGTCAACATCGATGAAATAACTGTATGTCTCACAAATGGCAACAACAGATGTTAAAATCATACCAATATGTTATTTCTCCTGTGGGCTTGAATATCTGAACTGCTTGCCCCAACAACTGAAGAATGTTGTTATAATGTATAACAGTATATCTGTTAATTCACTTGGAAATGTAGTTTTGGGCAATTCCTTCTGTCCAAATTGTGAAGAGCTGCATTCCCACGTGGACACGGTAAAACATATTTTTAATATCTGTCTTTACAAGTTTAAAGTCATGGGTGTCAAACATATGCAAATAAAACCACATGTAGGAGAAGGAGCTATTTTAAAAGACATATGTTATATTGATTTCAAAACAGCTGTTAAAAAACCTTAACAAACAATGAATAATGGAGTTCTCATTTATGTTACTGTCTATGCCAATTACTTCTTGTGGATTCTTTTTCAATTTGTTTCTAATTTTGAATTTTCATACAACAGGGTAACTTCCATCATCGGACATAATTGTTTGTACATTTTCACTTATTTTTAAGTAAATATGTCAGTTTTAGAAATGATCTTCAGATATTTGACAATACGTTAGATGAAGAAATCCCCTTTCCAAAAGATGCAATTTTGCAAATTTTGAGAATGCTTACTATAATATTTAAAAATTGTCAAGATAAGGGTTCTTTCAATGGTTTAGATGTAATTGATATGTGAATTTTAAGTTCCTTTGTCACATTTCTTTGTTGAAGACTATTTGTGAACATAGTAGTTCAAAACTTGTCCTTTTTAAATGAAAATCTCACCTTTTAACTTGGTGTATTTTGCAGCACTTTACACATCTTTCATCAAATGATCCTGAAATACTTTTGGCAGTTCTCCACATTCATCAAATGCTTCATTTATAGGCTTTAAGGCATTGCTTATTTTAGGGAATGGACTAGCTTAGTTCCTCCACAATGCATCTCACATGCAATTGTAGATGCATGAGATTATATTCTATGGTATTTTTTCTCATTCATGGAACATATTTTACTTATGAGTTCAAAATAAAATTTGCCACAATCTAAAATTTACAACATCCATTTTATTGCATTTGTTTTCTTTATCATGAGCAATGAGCAATGAGCAATGCAAGCAACACAATTGCAATAAGTTTCTACAAAAAATATATAAACAAACTTATAAAATCCTCGCTAGCATCTCAAGTCAATTGATTATTGTAGTTTAGAAGTTGGCAGAGAGTTTGACTCAAACGACCAGATCCTAGCATCTATATGGTGGATATTTGAGATAATTGTCAATTACTTATGGTTGAAGGCATTGAACTACGACATTATATTCAACCTTAATTTCAAATGATGCTATCATGAAATTCATAGTATTAGAGTACAAATACATCAAAAGACATTTAGAGCAATTTTATTCTTGAGCTTCAAACATGATTTTTGCACCTTTTCACAGGAATATACTAATTGCATCACGCTCTCCGGCAGGAACTCGACGCTTGCATCACTTGTTATTATTGGTATTCCACATTTTAAACCCTAAACCATAACTAACATACTTCAAGGAGAGAACAAATGCGAAGCTACCATCTCCTAAAATTTCACCCACTAGGTTAAAATGAGAGATTAGTATTAGCATATTATCTATTTTTGTGAAAAAAATCATATTATTAGTTATGAGTCAATGAAAACATTACTAATTTAGTAATGTACTTCATGTTGATCTATCAAAGACATTCATATTATTCAAACACGTAAATTTGCATTTTTATACAATTATAAGTACTTGTAAGGAGAAATACATGTATTCATTTATTTTTATTTTAAACTATTCTAAAATTATTTTATCTATTTTATAATATTCATTTATTTATCTATTAATAAAATAGCTAAAAAATTATTTACATATAAGTTTTAAATCAACCAAATCTCTTACCTCCCTTATTCTTTTAACATGTCCCAAATATCCTTAAAACCTTTTATTATTGCTTTACTTAATTTAACTATGAATATTTAGAAGAAGCTATATATAAATATTTAATGTGAAAGTATATGAATTCATAAATTTTAAATAAAAGAACTAACTTTATAATCTTCTCGATGAGTTATAAAATAGTAACTGAGTCATCAATAGTAAATCTAACAAATATCACCATTGGAAAAAAAATGACACTAGAAGCTATTATTTTGAATCTTCTATGATAACCTAGAGATGCTATCCATTAACTTAAAACAACGTCAAATGACAAAGTCGACATGACCTCACAAGTCACAAACAAACAACTTACTTACACGTCACGAAGGGCTATTAGCGGAGATGCACTACATACCATATTAATTGTATTTACTAGCAAAACCTTTTCCTCTTCCTTGATAACCGCCTCTACCAGTAGATATCCCTCATTTATTTTGATAGCCTCCTCTTTCTCGATTAGATGGCCCACTAGAACTACCAATGCCTTTATCTTGATGGGTTTGCTATCGCCTACCTACCTATGGTCCTCTTCCTCTAAAGCCTCTTCCTCTATGTCTTCCTTATTGATTTTGTTTCCTCACAAGTTTCTCTTCTACCTTAATGGCAAACTAATAGGCTTCTTCAAGATTTCTCAGAGACACTAAACTTAACTCATCTTGCAAACTGTATTTCAACCCATTTAGATATCTTGCCACTTTTTCCATATCCTCTTCAATATGGTCTAACTGAATCACCAACTTGCATAACTCTTCTGTATATTTTTTGATTGAAATATCCTTTTGCTTGAGATTCTGCAATCTTTTGAAAAAGATTGGTTTGATAGTCTTCTGGAAGGAACTTCGTCTTCAATTTGGAAACCATTTGATCCTAAGAAGATATTTTCCTTTTTTTTTCATTTTTCTTTCAAACTACATGAAATCCCACCACATTGTAGTGTGGCCTTTAAGTCTTGTACAAAAAAACTTTTTTTTTCTTTCTTTTGCAACTCCTTCGTACTCAAAATATTTATCCAAATCATTGATCTAGTTAATGAGCTCTTCTCCATTTAGACTTCTAAAACATGTAGGAACCTCTATTCTCGGTTTTGCTCCCACATTCATAACTGTAAGATGGGTTTCTTAGTTTCTAGCCTAGAACAATGACAACTAACACCTCTAGACCATTAACCACACCTAAACAAGAGAAAACAATGAAAACATAAGGAAAATAAGACATGAAATCACAATACTCCCCATGCTTGAATCTTGAATCACTTCCCTTGCTCTCATATTTCTCCTTTTTGTAATCTTTTCTCTCAGATTTGTTGCTTCACATTGCAAATACTTGTAAAATAGTAAGTAGAAAGTTGGAGACAATTAGTTGTTAAGTTGAAAATGGAGGAGGAAGGTTGCTTTTATAGACAACCTTTCGAATGTACGACTGAGATTAATCCTCTAGAAGGATTCCAAGATCAATAGTGGAGGATGCATGAAAGGGAGGTTACAAAATGGATGGTTGAGATTGAGTCTCAAAAAGATGTGAAGATCAATGGTCCAAAATTGATACACCAAGAATATGCCATTCTTGGAGGAATCATGACAAGTATGACGCCTGATGGCTATGACAACAATGAAGGCAATGACAAAGATTAATGACAGGGCATCTTTGATTGGAGGAGGTGCATAAATAATTTATTTTAGATTATTTATTAAAAAATGAAGGAAAATGGAGGAAAGGGATAAGTGGAAAATAAATTATTTATTCAAATTATTTATTTGGAGAAAATGAAAAAAGGGGCATTTAATTAAATTAATCAATTTAATTAAATGGGGAAATGAAAATTAGACATGGATAATTGATTTGAATTATTTATTCAAAAGAGAAGAATGACACATAATTAAATAATTTTGAAAATTATTTAATTATAGAAGAATAAAAGGTCAAATAATAATTATTATTATCTGACTATGGATAGATGATGAAAGGTAAATAATTAAATAAATAATGATTTATTTAATTATTGAAGAAAGGGGTATTAGTGACACAATTAAATAATTTTAATTGATCAAGATAAAATAAATATTAGAAAGTGAATTAATTAAATAATTAAAAAATATTTAATTAATAGAGGAATATGATCGAACATAATTGAATAATTAAAATTATTCAATTATCGAAGGACGTCGACCAAGAAAAATGGCGTTCGTAGACTTAGGACATTTTTCAGTGTCTACATTTTTCCCCTCTTTGACATAATGTAGTTCATCGCGTTGTGTCAAAGAAATTCAGTCAAAAAATGCTCTAGGATGCCCTGGTGACAATAGGGTATAGGTATGCCCCCTCGAGAAAATTTGACAAATTTGGAAAATTGTCTCAATAAGACAAAAGGTTGGCCAGAACTTCGATGGTGAAGATATAATTGATGATTAAGATCAGTGACAAGGTCAAATTCAAGGTCAAGGGTGTCAAAGGGTGCATCTAGAAGGCAAGGTAGGTCAAAAACCCTAAATTTGGACCTATAAATGGCGATTTGAATTTGAAAAAGGGTCATATTCACATTCCATATTTATAAATCTTGAGAGCTTAAAGTGATTAGATAGCGAAACTATCCCCGATTCCAGAGGCTTCCCACCACGCATACCAGATTCACACACACTGCCGTCTTGAGGGAGCGCCCACCCCGATACATACTACGAACCTAGCTTTTGATTTTTTCGTTTTGCGTGCATTTAGACTAGGAAATAATTTAGCAGATAGTTGCATCGCATGCCGTGCGACACATTTGTTATCGCGTTCGACGCATTCGATAAGCGATTCACCGCAATCGTCTTGGCACGACGCAAATGCATAGGGATAGGGAAGGAAAAGTTTGTTGTGCGACACATGAAATTATGTGACACAAGTGCATTGTCGAGTTGCATATGTGATCGAGAATGATGCAAATGACTGTGTGCAACACATATGTTGCACAAAATGACACATTTTTTGGGCTTGTGATGTATTTGTAGTTGCGGGTCGGTTATAGTTTATGTGATGCATTAGATAGAAATTGCGATGCAATTGCCTAATTAAGGATTTTCTCAAGACTAGGAAAGTTTGACTTGGTTAGCTTAGATTCACTAGGTCAGATAAAGGTTTTGGATTGACGCTATTGGTTGCTTGATGTTTTCAAGCGTGTCTTCCCCCCATTTACACATGAGAGTCCAGACTAGATGTGTTTCGATTGTGGGACTAGGCGATGATGAGAAGGGTGTGCTGCTAGAGCTAGGTTTATTTTATGTGACATATATGCCCACTAGTAGGGAAAATAGAGGCATGTTGACAATGATAGCAGAGTGGTGGCACTCAAAGATGAGCAGCTTCCATTTGCCTATGGGGGAGGCAACAGTCACCCTAGAGGACATATACAGGATCTTGAGATTACCCATTCGCGGTGAGCGTGTGCGGTATGACTCAACTCGAGGACTTCAGGCGTTGTATGAGTACTACAAGATTGAGGATGACATGGAGCTTGGGATCAAGGGATATGAGATCCGATGGGAGATCCTAGCAAAGACATATGATTGGTTTGACTGTGTTTTGTGCACACTGATAGCAGGAGTGATGATTCCTAATCGCAAGGGCCATGGCTTCCCAGTTGGCTAGGGAGAGATGTTGGGGTCGATGATTCAACACAGGACAGTGTATGCATGGGGGCCATGTCTTTTGGCTATGTTGTATTTCTAGCTACATTATATCATTTATAGAGAGGGGCAGAGCTTGAGTTGTGGTGTGACCTTGCTTACAGTTTGGGCATGGGAGCACATAGCCATGTTTTAGCCACCAATGGTTTGGTAGGCGGTGGGCACAACACCGACGTACTCTTATCTATATCAGGGGCCCTAACTCAAACACACGTTGGAGATGTGGGCTACTAGAGGCACGACATGGATACATTGGTGAGTTTCATTTGGAGACCATATAGGACATGCCCATTGGGGATAGATGAGGACGACCACTTACCTTGGTGCATATAGCCTAGATATTTGATTGGACGGACATCACAGAGTCAACACATTGTTGAGATGTATCTACTAGAGAGGGTTCAACAACAGTTTGGGGAGAGGCAAGGAGTTCTAGTGGGTAGAGCAGAGTATGGGCGATCATCACGCAAGGTGCATCCCTGAGGCCCATAGATTGTAGTCACCATGGTTGAGCAGGAGATAGATTCCCTATAGGCCTTGGATTGGGAGTGGCGGGGAGGAGATGCAGATGTGGGTACCACACCAGAGTATGATGACTGGTGGTGGATTCACAAGCCCATTCCACTTACAGATCCACAACAACCAACGCTAGTGGAGCGCAGAGTCAAGGGTGTGAGGGGTCGATGGGGAGGCAGAGGTGGGAAGGGCAGAGGAGATGGAAGATGAGGAGATAGAGGAGGACGAGGGGATGATGGGGGTGATGGAGGAGGAGGACAAGGAGGAGGTGATAGACAACCAAGGAGGAGGGAAAGAGAGCGAAAGGAGGGTAGGCAGTTGCCACCCATTCGAGAGGATGTAGAAATGGAGGAGGATCTTCCAGAGGTCAGGGCAGCAGCAGAGGCACTAGTATAGACCGGGGAGTAGCATGCAGAGGTGCCTACAGTGGAGGTTGAGGGAGGTGGTGAGGGAGGACAAGGAGAACAGGTAGGAGGAGAGGATGAGGTGGATATGGACGAGGCAAAGTAGATTCTTCGCAAGAGGATCATCATGGGAGAGGAGGAGATGCCATAGGAGATGGGGACTGGAGAGGGGGAGGGGTCAATGGAGCAGAGGATACCCGCTCTACAAGTTTGGGTGTAGGCCCTTAAGGCACAATTGAGGATAGTGACTATAGAGAAGGACAACCTTAAGGTCGAGAGTGATGCTTTCTAGGTGGAGAGAGACCTGCAGTGATTAGTCAACAACAGACTGACCAACGAATGATTGAGTTCACGACCACATGTAGCAAATCAATTGTCGAGGTTTCCCGATAGTATGCCGGGGTGAGCAAGGCTAGCAAGTATTATCGAGATCTTTATGAGAGACTAGTGCCGCCTGAGAGGAGAGAGCCCACATTTTAGAGATAGACAGCGGTTCACGAGGTAGAGGGCACATCGGGACACATAGCCGACAGTCACAGAGTAGGTCCCAGAGTGAGACTTTAGATGTCAGATGAACCACACCCTATGACAGGCCTCCTACTACAAAGCACAGGGCTAGAGATGCATCACACAAAGAGGATGCTCTAGGGACAGGTGATCAAGGCAGTTCGGGGTAGAGCCCCTTGTTGTTTATGTATTAGACACTGATGTTTTTATTATCGAGCCTACGAGCTCCACTTTCATTCGAAACATCTTGACATTGTTCTATGACACATTATTTTTTTGAGCAATATATATATATATATATGTGATCTTGGCAGCAATTGATGATATGCATTATGGTGTGTTTATGCATTTATGATGAAATACTATGTGATGGATACTTATGCTATGATTATGATGTTTGTTGATGCATTTTATACGATGATGCAATGGTTTTGGTGTGCTTTTTGATTATGTGCCTATGACTATGTGATAAATGTTTATGCTTTTATTATATGCAATGTGGGTGATCTAATGTTTACTGAATGTAGTGTGATACGATGATTATCTATATGATTATGCTATGAATATAGTGAAATATAATGATGTAATGCATTTATGGTTATGGATGTTTTTATTATGTTATGTGTGTATGATGAATGTAATGGAAATGACCTAATGCAATTTGAGATGGAATGTATTAATGTAATGTAATGTTTGTATGATAATACAAAGTTTTTGATGGAAAATATGTAATGTGAATGCAAAATGTGACACTTAATGTGATATGTGATAATAGGGTATGAATATACATCATGATATGCAATATTTTTTATTGGTTAAGCAGGGAAAGGGCCCTAACCCGAAAAAATTAGTACAACATTAGAAGAACAATAGGTGGAAATAAACAACAAAAAAGAAGGCCACCAAACTTCCCCCCTCCCACAAGCAAAAAGCTTAACCAATACCCATATGATCAAACATAGAAGTTCTATCAGAAGTATCAAAATAGCTTAACCTATCATAAGTAGCATCCCTCCTATTTAACTTATAATACCTATTAATATCAATCTTAGAGTCCATACTAAAACTAGAATATGTGATATGCAATGTTAAGTGTGATGTAATATGTGATATGTAAAATGCGATGTTATATGAAATGCAATGCAAATGGGTTGCAATGCAATCATG
This sequence comes from Sequoia sempervirens, assembly GCA_007258455.2. Lineage (NCBI taxonomy): Eukaryota > Viridiplantae > Streptophyta > Pinopsida > Cupressales > Cupressaceae > Sequoia > Sequoia sempervirens. The sequence goes on from VDFB02000007.1 coordinate 2,821,919, forward strand.
TTATGGAATGGAATACTATGTGATATGGGATGTAATGCTATAATGAAATGTATGATGTTAACATGATAATGAGATGCTATATGGATGTAGTTTGTATTTTTGTATTTTTCTTATGCAGATATATGTGACTAAGATGATGTTTTCTATGATGCATTCTAACATGATTATGAATGCAAAGTGTTTTTTTTTGTGTGTCATAGGGATTTTTCAAGATGTAGATGGAAGAAATGTTAGTGCAGAGAAGGTGGAAGAGATGAATGCTAGCGTGGAAAAGGTAAGAGAGACGAAGATGGAAAGTTAGGCTAGGAATGATAAGGGATCCAACTTTCATGCTTACATTTTTATATTTATCATCATTGGGCGTCAAAAATGTCACAAGTGGTCCAAAAACACCAGGGTATGGCATAGGCCAAGGTGTGCAAGGTGACCATTTGGGAGAGACAAGCAGTCAAAAATAAAAGGAATTCCCCATCTCATACTAAGGACCCAATTGTCCCAGTCTTTTTGCCAAGAAAAACCACAAACAGGAAACAAAGAAAAGAGGCCATGATCCATCATCGTCCCTCTAAATACGTTGATAGGACATCCTCGAGGAGACTAGTAACATGACCTAAAATCAATCAAGAAGATAAGACAAGTCCAAACCAATAAAGTGTTTGCCAGTGATAATGATAAGATTGTTTGATTGATTAATTAAGTTGACCAAGATGACCGAGTTGAATGATAGGTTGACAAGGTTTGATAAAGTGATTTGATTGGCCATGCCTAGCCTCAAGAAGGACATATCCTAATGAAGGAAAGATTGATTGACCAAGTTGATAAGGTTGATTGATTTGACAATGTTGATTGACAAATTGATTTGATCAAGAGGTTGACAAAGATTGATTGATAAGTTGAAAAAAGTTGACCAACTGATTTGATTGATTGTACCTAGTTTCAGGAAGGACACATCCTAATTAAGGCAAGATTGATTGACAAGGTTGACAAGATTGATTGTGACAAAGATTGATTGTTTGTTTGACAAAGATTGATGAATATGACCAAGCAATGTGACGGTTCCTAACTACATGAAGGACATATCTTGATTAAGGCAAGGGACACATCTAATAAAGTTGACCAAATGATAAGTGTTGAAAAGGTACCTATCTACAAGAAAGACATATCCTGCTTAAGGTGAATGCCAAAGTTGAAAAAATCTAATCTCAGGAAGGACACATCCTGATAAAAGATAAGAGATAAGACCAAATGAGATAAATGACATAACGGCCCATTCCAGCTAAATGACCAGGTTGATTGATTGATGATAGGATAATTGATTGATTGAATGATTTTGTTGGTTATGTTCGTTTGTTAATCGTGATTTGGTTTGAATGATGATTGTTTATGGACCTAGGAAATGACCAGACCTGACAAACCCTAAGGGACTTGTCCTAGGGGGCCTCAGGGGCTCATCGACAGATGGCCTTGCCTACGTAGCAATGCACAAAGACCTCGTAGTTTGACACAACTTGGTTTTGTCTTATTTGAAAAAAGATTGAGTCATGATTTTATTTGGACAACCTAAAAGGAATGGCCTAATGCCTCAGGAGATCATTTAAGATGAGCCTTGCCTACATAGCAAACGCATAGAGGCAACGTAGTTCAACCCTACTAAAACAAACTAACTTAGACTCGGACTTTGTTTTTGGGGTTTTTGATGGTTTTCTGATTTTATTTTTATTTTTGAAGTTTTCTTATTTTTTTGGATTTTTATGTTTTAAAAGGTTGATACCATGTGTTATTTCCCATGAAGACGTGAGTCAAGGAATTTCCCTTATTTAGGTGTAGGATCAATTTATTATGTGCAAAGGGGAAGCAACAGACGAATGTGAGGGATGATCGAGATACCCAAATGTTGGTGGTTTCCAGGCCATGGAAGGATGCCAAATTTATTATGGGTGAATGATGTGCATGAATGGATGAGCACAAGGATTAAATACTAGATGGAGTGACAACAAATGAAGGAGTAGGGATTGACTACACATGGCGCCTGTTTGCCAGGTTTTCACCATGGTACTTATCCAAAGTGCCACCGAAGTGCTTTTCACTTTTGGATGAATTATTTCTCTTTACTATTTTTTTTTGTCACCAAGATGCTTGTTTGCTAGGTTTTCATCAGGGTGACCATTTTTTTGTTTTTTTTTGTTATTTTTGACTTTTTAAGGGGATACTCTGAGAATCAAGTGTAATACTTGTGGAGGTGCATGTTGTTGATAGGTTCAGACAATGGCTCTCCTTCATGAGTAGAAAGTTGATAAGCACCTAATCCATATGATGTTGTAATGATATAAGGGCCCAACCAATTAGGTTCAAACTTTCTAGGGTTTTCTCGTTCTGCCTGATTCTTCGGATTTTCTTTCAGGACTAAGTCACCAATGTCAAAGCTTCTGGGTCAGACCTTTTTATTATAGCTGCGTCGAAGGCGATTCTGGTATGCTTGTAGATGTGTCAAAGCATTTTGTCTCTTTCCATCTAGTAACTCTAGCTCATGCAAATAGGATACACGATATTCTTCTTGATCAATCAAGCCTTGCATAAAGACTCACAAGGAGGGTAACTCGACCTCTATAGGAATTATTGCTTCAGACCCATAGACAAGGGAATATGGAGTGGCTCTAGTTGGAGTGTAGACACTAGTGTGATAAGCCCATAAAGCAGGATTGAGTTGCAAGTGCCAATCATGGCCAATGTCGTTGACCATATTTTTAGGATTTTTAGGATAGTCTTGTTAGATGCCTCAACTTGGCCATTGCCTTGGGGGTAATATGGAGTGGAAAAATGATATTGGATATGGAATTTGTCACAAAGCTCATGGACATCCTAGTTTTTGAAAGGGCGACCATTATCGGTGATGGACTATGGGATACCATAGCGACAAATGATGTAATTCAGGATGAACTTGGCTATCTGCTTTCCAGTGATGTGATTCAAGGGGATCGCTTCAATCCATTTTGTGAAATACTCAGTGGCCACAAGGATAAAATTATGTCCATTAGAAGAGGTGGGATGGATCTTTCCTACGAGGTCAAGTCCCCACTGAGAAAATGGCCAAGGCGATGTAAGTGGCTGAAGTTCCTGAGTTGGTGCATGTATAAGATCTCCATGAATCTGACACTCGTGACACTTCTTGAAAAAGTGATAAGCATCACATTCCATCGTAGGCCAATAGTACCTCATTCTCACTAGCTTTTTGGCTAAGGTTGGACCAACAAAGTGAGCTCCACATATACCATGGTGTACCTCTTGTAAGGCTATTTGTGCTTCATTTGAGTTGAGACATAGAAGAAGGGTACTATCTAGTCTACGACAATAGAGGGTATCTCCGATGATGGAATATTTGGACACTTGTTGGATAAAGGTTTTATGTTGGTTAAGGGACAAGTTAGGAGGGATAATTTGGTCATGCAAATAGGTGTAGAAGTCTTTATACCAAGGAGATTCAAGACCAACAAGTTCACACACAAGTTCAGTTTCAGGGACATTGAATGTGGGGATCAACAGTTGTTCCACCAAGAACTCATATTGTGAGGCATTGTTGGGAATGTCCAAGAGAGATCCAATTGTAGCCATTGTGCCAGCTGCATTGTTCTGGATTCTCAGTATCTGTTTAAAAGAAATCTTATCAAAGTATAGTATGAAGCTATCTACCATGCGCTTGTAGGGAATAAATTTCTCATCCTTGGTGTCATAGTCATCATTAACTTGTTTAATCACTAATTGAGAGTCACCGTAGACTTGAAGGTCCTTGATTTTCTAGTTTATTGCTATTCAGAGTCCTGTCAATAATGCTTCATACTTAGCCATGTTGTTTGTGCACGGAAATTCTATTCAAAATGACTTAGGAATGGAGTCTCCTTGAGGTGTGATAAATAAGATACCAGCTCCTAATCCATGACTTGTATAAGATCCATCAAAGTATAGCTTCCATGTTGTTGGTGTGTCTATGAAAAGGATCGATTCATCTTGGAAATCAACTATCAAAGGATGGTCTACTTTTAATGGTGCATCTGCGAGTTTTTTGGCTATTACTTGTCCCTTTTTTGCTTTGCGGTCAACATACTCAATGTCATATTCACTCAAGATCATAACCTATTTAGCTAGCCTTCCTGTCAATGTTGCTTTGCTAAAAAGATATTTCAAAGGATCAATTTTGGCAATCAAATTTCTTTTTTTATTTAGCATATAGTGTCTCAATTTTTGTGTTGTGAATACCATTGCTAGACATGCTCACTCTATAGGGCTATAGTTTAGCTCATACTCAACTAAAGTGTGATTGATATAGTATATTTCCCTTTCTTTTCCATCCTTATCATTTTGTGCTAAAAGTGCCCCCAGTGTTGATGTAGTAGCTATCGTGCATATAGTATCAGATATCTTTCGTCAATTGGTGGCATAAGGATTGGTGGAGTTAGTAGTTAATAGATACTTCTTGATTTGGTCAAATGCTTCTTGACACCTATCAATCCAATTGAAGGGAATTCCTTTTCTTAACAAATGTTGGAATGGATGGGTCCTTTCTACTAGCTGAGCAATGAACCCGCAGATTGATTGTAGTCTTCCTTGCAATGTCCTTAACTAACTGATATTGGTTGGCAGTGGCATGTCTAAGATCGCTTTTACTTTGGAAGGATCAACTTCTATTCCTCTATGAGAGACTATATATCCTAGGAGTTTGCCTAATTGGACCCCAAAAACACATTTCTTTGGATTTATCCTGAGTTGATATTTTTCAAGTTAGGTGAAAATATTATCCAATACTGCTAAGTGTCCACTTCATTCTAGAGATTTAGAGAGAAGGTTATCAACATAATCTTCCATAAGGACATGCATATAGTCATGAAAAATTGTGGTCATGGCTCTTTGATAGGTGGCTCCAACATTTTTCAGTCCAAATGGCATGACGTTCCAACAGAAAGTTCCCCAAGTGCATGTGAAAGATGTTTTTGGTTGATCTTCAGTGGCAATTTTGATCTGATTGTAACCCAGGAATCCATCCATTAATGATAGCATTTCATGTCCAACAATTAAATCTACTATGATGCCAATGTTTGGAAGAGGAAAATCATCTTTGGGACAAGCTTTATTGAGGTCTTGGAAATCCATGCAAAATTTGATCTAACCATTTGGTTTTGTGACAGGGACTAGATTTGATATCCATTCTGCATAATCAATTGGGTGAATGAATCTAACATTCAAGATCTTCTTGAGTTCTACCTTGACAAGGAGTGTGATCTAAGGGTGCATTTTTCTTAACTTCTGTTTGAATGGCTTGGAATTTGGTAGGAGTGGTAAGTGATGTAGAACCAATTCGGGATCCAATCCAGGCATATTGGCATATGACCATGCAAAATTGACTTGTCTTTCTAAGAAGAATGCTATGAACTTAGGATTTTCCTTAATGGTCAAGGATGTTGCTAACTGTATTATTTTGGAATTATCTGATGTTCCAATGTTGACTTCTTTTGTTTCTTCTATGAGCAATGGTGACCTCTCTCGGTCTATTGGGAGACAGTCCTGTCCTCCATCCTTAAGCACCTCTAAGAGGTTTTCACCTTTGGATACATCCTTTATTTTTACTTTTTCACTGTCAGCAAGCGCCTTTTGGTTTTCACCTAAATACCTATTATTTTTATTTTTGCTTTTTTCATTTTCATTTTTGTGACTAGAGGACAGGACGACCTCAAAAAATTATGTGGCATAATTGAGTTCTATGGAAAATCTAACTTTATGATCTCCATTTGGTATTTCGTCAGGAAGTCCCATGAACTCAGCGATAGCTTCTTCGTTCTCGAAAGTGTCTAAACCTGGTGGTCCTTGTTGGTCCCAATCTATAAGTTGAGGGTAGACAAGAGGTAAGCCATCATTGGTATTTTCAAGGGTCATGGTGTAGGCAGATAGGGTAAAGATGGAACTCGAGTCATTAGGCTCCTAGGAGGCTAGATCAATGGATTTCCAAAAATAGTGTTGGATCCATTCTTCTGTAGTCAAAGACATTTTTAGGCAGGTACTTGATTGGTTTCATGAAGAATCAAGGGTAAGCATTTGGTAAAATTCCCCAAATAGTTTTTCAAGGTCCATGAAAGTGGTGGAGGATAGGGATCGACATCATAATCCCAAGGGTCTTCATGTGTTTCACTCTCATATGAAGGACCAACAACCTCACTCGAGGGTGACCCGATACCTCTGATATTCACCTTTATCGGAACAAACCCTAGCCCTTTATGACTTATTAACTTAGGAGGTTGTAGAGGTTCCAACATTCCCTGCTTATTTAGACCAAGGCCATTGTGTCCATCATATCCATGTCGTTTCATTATTTGGAACCCTTTTGGGTACTATTAAATCGGAAATTTCTTAGTTTTAATGTCTTCCTCTTCTTTGTACAACCATGTAAGAATGTGGTCATCTAGAGACTCTTTAGCAAGTTCCCCCCATTTAGTGAAGGTGGTAGGGGGTTGTGGATAACAAATTTTTGCTGCATAGGATGTGGTTTTCCATATGACTTTGGTGACTTGGGTAACTTGCCAATGAAAAAGAGGCTCTTCATATCATATTCTCTGTAGCCTTTGTCTTGGATCTAGATTTTAGGCATGGAAGGTGTAATGAATGATTTGGATGATTTGACAAGTGTGGATGGATCAATGTAATGAGATGGATTGGTGGATGAGGTGGAAGATGAGGCCTCTCAATTGATGGGAACTTGACGTTCAACATTTCCTTTGTGGTTGGAACAATATTGGAAAGGATCAGGGTCACCTGGAATGGTGATTTTAGTGTCGTTATGTGGGAACTTGAGGCATTGATGGTAGGTGGATGGAATAGCCCTCATGGAATGAATCCATGAGCGGCCAAGGAGGAGATTGTAATGTAAATTCAGATCCAAGACGTAAAAAACTGTGTCCTGTATGGCTAGGCCAACTCTCATTGGAAGTGAAATTATGCCTTCGGAGGAACGTTCAACATCATCATAAGCTTTGATTACGATTTTCTTGGTTTGGTCAATGCAATTCTTAGAGTATCCCAATACTTTCACTAATTTTAGTGAGAAAATATTCAAGCTTGCTTCACTGTCTACTAGGACTTGTCTGATCTTGTGTGTATTAACGCATACTTCTAGGTGTAGGGAACTGTTATGGTCAGATTTTGGTGGCAAAAAGTCTTGTTCGGAGAAGGTGACGTAATGTGGCATAGCTAGGTATCCAACCATGGCCTGAAATTCATTGACATCTAAGTTTGTAGGTATAGAGGCTTCTTGCAAGGCTTTATCAAGGATTGCTCTGTGATGTGGTGAAATGTGAAGGAGTTCCAAGATAGAAATTTGCACAGGGGTTTTTCCTAGCTGCTCTAGGAGGTTATATTGTCCCTTTGGTTGATGATTTGTGGATGGACCTAGAATAGTTATCTTGGTTCTACAGGTGGAAACAACACAATCTAATTTTGTCTTATTTATGGTGATAGTGGCAATGAGATCTTCAAAGGGTGTCACATTAAGGATGATGGTGTTGTAATCATGTTTGACAATTGCGTAGTTGGCATTGTTGTTATTCCCTGAACTAGAGGCTTTTCCTTTATCATGGTCTTGCAAAGGGATCTTGAATATTGTATGATCAACATTGGTTTTTCCTTGTTAAATATCAATTGAAATTGTTTGATCCTCAATAAGGTCTTGAGTGATGTTTTTGAATGTCCAACATCTAGATTTTTTGTGTCCTTTTGTACGGTGGTATTCACAATATTCGTCGTATTTCCACCAATCAAATTTGATCAAGGAAGGTTCATAATTCTTAGTGTCTAGCAGTGTGATGACATTAGATTGCAAAAGTCGTTTGAGGACTAATTTGATAGGTTCACCCAAGGGGGTGTATGTTCTCTTGACACGAGGAGGACCTCTCCTTTGTTGGTTGTTTTGGATAGTGTTTAGTGTTTAGTTTTGACTTTGTGTTTGGGTGTTTGGTGTACTGGATGCGTTTGATGGAGAAGGTCCTTTAAGTTGAATGATTGGTCCTTTGGTTATCAGTTTGGCATCAACAACTCTGTCATTTGTGACATTTTTATTTTGGGACCAATACTTTTCCTTTTTCATTGTTGGGTTTTGGATTGCCTTTGTTTATCTTGACAAATCCTCTAGTGATAAGGCCTTTCTCAATAAGGACACCTTTCTCAAGAATCTCTTCAAAGGTTGTGCAATATTGGATTTGAATTCGACTCATCAACTCTCCGTTAAGGTTTTCTACAAACATGGTGACAAGTTATTTTTTAGGAATATGACAAGGGAATTTGCTAACCAAGCCTTACCATCTCTGGTAGAACAAGGTAAGTGATTCCTCTTCTTCTTGTTTGGTTGTGCTCAATGTTGCAAGGGTGACATCATTTTTAATGTTGAAGGAAAAATGGTTGATGAATTTGTCAGCTAGTTCACCCCATATTATGATTCCTTGTGGAAGATGTGAGAACCAATCTAAGATTCCCCTGTGAGACTTTGCGGGAATAACCTCATCAAATAGGTGGGGTCATATGCAGCTTCTATACATGATGTGTTGAATTCATGGATGTGTTCTACAGGATCCCTTGTCCCCTTATATTTAGGAAAAGGTGGTGTTGTGAAGTGCATGGGAAAGGGTGACGTGTATATATTTTGATCAAATGGAAAAGGCACAACTCCTCCACAGAGTATGTCTTCTTGTTGGTTCCCAATTTCATGTTGTTCATTCATTGTTCAAGGGTCTACATATATTGGATCAAATAGTCTCTGCAAGGGATGATGTCACATTGTTTTGATGAGATGTCATAGTGTTGGTATTAGGGTCATGTGTTGGATTTGGATTTAGATTGATGTTTTGTGATATGAGACCTTGATTGTCATATGGGTGTGGGTTGTTTTGATTTGGAATGAAGTTGGTGTTTGTATTTGTTCCAAAGGTGAGGTTTGTATTTGGTGTGGTACTTTGGAATTGTGGTATGGACCCTTGATTCATGTTTTGGTTTTGGAAATTGAATCCTTGGTTTGCAAGTGAGGGTATGGGACCTTGATTTACGTTTTGATATGAAAGTGTATGCCCTTGATTGATGTTTTGATGTGAAGGAATGCTCCCTTGGTTGGAATTTTGGCATGAAGGAATGTTCCCTTGATTGACATTTTGGCATGAAGGAATATTCCCTTGATTGACATTTTGAAGTGATGGTAATGACCCTTGAGTGAAGTTTTGAAATGATGGAAGGGGTCCTTGGTTTGTATTTTGAAGTGATGGAATAGACCCTTGGTTGGTAGTGGACCCTTGATTGTGGTTTTGATTTGGGCCCCTTTGTGAGATAATCTGCACCTTTCTGGGGTTATTTGGTGGAGGTTGATTTAATGAAGGTGCACTTTGGAATTGGAATGAGGGCCCTTGGTTTGTGTTTTGGGATGTGGGTATAGAAATTTGTTTTGCATTTTGGATCAAGGGTGTGTGACCTTGGCTTAGATTTTCGATCAAAGGTGTAGGACCTTGTGATGTGGACCCTTGATTTGTGTTTTGAAAAAGAGGATTCGTGAATGTTTTACCCATGGTGTTTGAGGAACTACCAAATGTGAAATTTTGACCTGGTGTGGTGGTATGAGTTGGGATATTTGGAATGTGTGTTGTAGTGGTAGTAGTCATGTGTGTATTTTTCCCAAGAGGTATGTTTACCATTTGTTGTGATGAAGGCATGCCAAATGTATTTTCAATTTCTTGTTCTATGATGGTTGATACGTCAAAACCTTAAGATAACTTGGCATCCTTTTTGGCTAATGCATAGAAAAACTTGTTTGGATTGGCACCAAAAAGATAGTCAACTATACTCAAAACTCTAGGATATTGATGAGCCCTTTCAATCTCTTGAGGGGTCAATCTCTTGTTGAATTGTTCAAGGTTTAGTTCTTCTCGAGGGCCACTCTCTTCTCTTTGTGATGTGTTGTTGCAGGGTGTAGATTGATTTGAATCTGTAACATTGTCAGGAAAGGGGTCACTTAGGAAATCCATGTCCTTTCATTTGGATTGTGACCTCATTTCAATCATGTGATACTTTTGTAAGTTGGGGGATAATGAAAAATGGCAATGAGACTATGCTATGTTTTTTTTTTTTTGGATTTTTGTATTTTAGGGTATGAAAATGCAAGGATGTTAATGGAAGGATGGTAATTTTCAAAAGATGAGGGATAATGAATACTAAAGGACACTAAAAGATTGATTGATGGTCAAAGTGAGTGATAAAGTGACTAAGGTTAAATGTGATTAATCTATGTTTTTGTATTTTTTGTATTTTTGGGGTATGAAAATGCGAGGATAATGAAGGATTGATATGATACTAAGGTAAAGTGAGCTATTTTTTTATATTTTTGGAATAAAGGTGTAAATTGAAATCTAAGGAATGTGAGTCTAAATGAGGGTGATCTAATGCAAAGGAATCCCAAAATTTTAAACAAAAGGTGGCACTCAAGCTAATGTGAACCCAAGGAAACAAATTCCAAATGTCATTAACCATAAGAGGACAACCAAGACCAAGACACAAGACTAAGACTCAACTTGACAAAGTGACAATGACAAGGACAATGGTCAATGACATAGAATAAGTAACAAAGAATTTTCAAAATCTCAAAGGTCTCCCTATGTTCAAAATCTAAAGGTTTAGATGCAACCTAAGGATCAAAATCTAATTTTTGCAATGCAAGGGATGAAGAAATGCAACCTATAATGCAATTTTTTCCTAATGGGGATGCTAAAATGAGCTGGACAAACTTGTAGGTCTATGTTTTATCAAAAAGAGGTCACTGTAAACTAGTTTTGATCAGATTTTGGACACAAATTTCAAGAAATTTTGTTTAGCAGACAATTGTGGCTTAATTTTTTATCAGATGCATTTCACAGTTGCGGCTCGGGTTGTCAGATGTGGCTCTATTTCTAGAAAATGTGTTTCAGACTGACAATGACGGTCTTTCAGCTGACAGTTACAGTTCACAGTGAAAATTGCGAGTCCATGTCTGACAGTTGCGGTTCCAGAATGGTTTTTTTGACAGTTTTGATGTTTTTCAATGGTTTTGATATTAGTTTTTGACTGTTTCTGATGAAATATGACTAGAAAACACAACAGACAAAATCAAACAATTTGTTTAGGACTGGTTTGATGTGAAAATGTTTGATTTTTAAAGAAGATAAGCATAATCCTAAGGTTGGCAAGGACAATATTCACTGAATTCCCACTTGGATTTCTCCAACCACACTTATTCAAAGTGGATAGCCTACGTACTTGGTAGGACTAGCTCCCCTCCACGACACTCACTTCTACAGGCATACCAAGTTCTGAATTCTTGGGTCATGACCTCCCAGAATTTTCTATCTCTACAGTGAACCGTGAGAATGTGAGACGGCTTCAGAGGTCCGACCTCTTGCACTATCAAATAGAGGGATTTTGGCCACTACAAACAAGAGGTGTCTAGTAAGGGCATCTGGTTTAGGAGGTAATTTGATAAAATCCCTCAGGAGGCCTCCCAACCCTTAGAACAAGGGCTTTTCACATCATAAAGATACTGGGGGAGGGCTATCATTTATGCTTCTCGTTGATTGCAAACTTTCCTTGCAACACAAATTTATATAGTAGTTCAAAAGGACTTGGATTTAGCTTGTTACCGCTTGGGTCGTTCCTGTTGGAAACAAGCAACACTAAGAGGGGGGTGAATCAGTGTTCTACAAAAATTAATTCTTTTATCCTTATCTTTATTCCACTTAACACATTTAATCAAAGTTAATATGCAGAAACATAAAATAAGAAACCACACAACCATAACACAAGGATTTTTATGTGGAAACCCTATAAGGGGAAAAACCACGGTGGATGGCCAATCCACAATAAGTTCTGAGTATACTCAAAATAAGTATTACAAAATGGGAATACACTTGCATTCAGGCTCACTTCCTAGAGCTCACTTCTCAAAAGATGGGGGCTCACTGCCCTTATAATAGTTTGGAATTGATCCAAAAGGAAATGAACTAAATAGATAACATATACCAATGCTTGATTGTAGTTTTGGTTTAGCTCTGATGTCGAACTTTTGTCCTGATGGCTAATATTGAACTTCTGCTCTCTTCTGCTCTCTTCTGCTCAAGTTCTCAGACAAAATATTTATGCACAAGTGAAATTGCACATAATATCGCTCAAATACACCTTAGACTTTCACAACATACACATGTACAACTTCTCCATACATCCAAATGATGTGACCAATCATCTAAATATATCTGCTCACCAGGAATTAATTGCCACAGGTCAACTCAACGAAACTTAATAATATTTGCAACTTGTCGACCCAAATCATAAATAATTTTGATGCATATCTAAACAAGTTGACTACACAATAGCTAGGACCAATAATTAAACATCTGAACTTGAAGATAATTAAAATAATTCGACTTTATACATCCACTGCACACCATTTACACTGAGTCAGCTCTATCAAATAGATAGAAAATGTCCTACTGGACCTTCAAAACTACATAGCCACAAAAGCAACATTACGAGATTCAATAATAAGATGCTCCACATGCTTAAACAATTTCAGCTATCCACAACATAAAATGATGATCCAGTGAAACTATTAGACCGGATACCCTATTCCATGAGTACTCTGTCGGTAACACACAGTTTGCCGTTATATCTACAGAGTGATTATGGACCAAAAAGATGACTTCAGTTGCCATCAATGACAACACTAGAAGCCAAAAACCATGTCCACTTAAACCATATGCCAATAGTTCCCTTAGGGTGAGTACTTTTTCCCACTAAGGCAGGTCCTCTAATGGGTGAACACAAAATTGGATGGGTATGGCTTTCTGATCATCGAGTTTGCACAAGGTGAGAGCATAATACCCACTCTCAAACACTAAGACATGGTGTTATTTACCCTCTAATTAAATCTATGTGAAATAAAATCATTCATTTTAAGCACCAAATGAAATGTTTTCTAATCTAAAACAAGCAAAGTGGTTTCAAAATGTAATCCTTGGACATTCAAACATGCAAAACCACTTGTTAGTAGTCTCAAAAGAAAGATCTTGGGCCAACAAAAAAGTTGCACAAACTCCAAGTTAGCACCAAACCAAAACCAGAATCTAACAAATAAACTAAAAATGAAAGCAAAGAGATTAAACTAACTAGAACTCAAATAGAGCTTAAAAAAAAACTAAAGGACTCAATTTTTTTTTGTTACTCCAAGAAGCAATTTTGGGAGTCCCAACCTAAAGCCACCACTGCAAACAGAAGATCAAAAACCCAAAAAACTCTATTCTACTCACAAAAATCAAAAGAAGGACAAAAAAGAGACTAAAACTCAAAAAATTTACCTAGCAGACAAGTGCGTCACTTTTTTCTTCAGTTGCATCACTATGTGGCGCCACACGATGGAAAATGCATCGTGTATTCAAATTTAAATTCTCCCACCCACAGGTGCCTCCTGCAGATGCATCATTTCTAGAAAAGTGTGTCGCTGCGTTTGATAGATGCGTCACTTCTTGACAAATGTGTCATTGCGCTTAACAATTGTGTTGTTTTGTACCCAAAATCTACAAAAACAAGTAAAATCCGTATGAATAATTTGCAAAAAAATGATGTTCATGTCGGGTTCACCAATATAAGATGGGGTTTCTTAGTTTCTAGCCTAGAATAGTGACAGCTAACACCTCTAGACCATAACCACACCTAAACAAGAGAAAACAATGAAATCATAAGGAAAATAAGACATGAAATCACAATACTCCTCATGCTTGAATCTTGAAATAACAATACTTCCCTTGCTCTCCTATTTCTCCTTTTTGAAATATTTTCCCTTAGATTTGTTGCTTCACATGTGCAAATACCTGCAAAATAGTAAGTAGAAAGTTGGAGACAATTAGTTGTTAAGTTGAAAATGGAGGAGGAAGGTTACTTTTATAGAAAACCTTTCAAATGGATAGATGAGATTAATCCTCTAGAAGGATTCCAAGATCAATGGTGGAGGATACATGAGAGGGAGGTTACAAAATGGATGGTTGAGATTGAATCTCAAAAATATGCCAAGATCAATGGTCCAGAATTGATGCACCAAGAATATGCCATTCTTGGAGGAATCATGATAGGTATGACGCTAATAGCTATGACGCCTGACGACTATGACAACAAATGAAGGCAATGAAAAAGATTAATGATAGGGCATCTTTGACTAGAGGAGGTGCATAAATAATTTATTTTAAATTATTTATTCGAAAATGGAGGAAAATGGAGGAAAGGGACAAGTCCAACAAATAAATTATTTATTCAAATTATTTATTTGGAGAAAATGAAAAATGGGCATTTAATTAAATTAATCAATTTAATTAAATGGGGAAATGGAAATTAGACATGGATAATTGATTTGAATTGTTTATTCAAAAGAGAAGAATGACACATAATTAAATAATTTTGACAATTATTTAATTATAGAAGAATAAAAGGTCAAATAATTATTATTATTATCTGACTATGGATAGATGATGAAAGATAAATAATTGAATAAATAATGATTTATTTAATTATTGAATAAATGGGGTATTAGTGACGTAATTAAATAATTTTAATTGATCATGATAGAATAAATATTAGAAAGTGAATTAATTAAATAATTAAAAAATATTTAATTAATAGAGGAATATGATCGAACATAATTGAATAATTAAACTTATTCAATTATTGAAGGACGTCGACCAAGAAAAATGATGCTCGAAGACTTAGGACATTTTTCAGTGTCTACAATAACAACTCTTATCAATATTTCTTCTAGTCCTTTTGGTTCTTCTCAAGCTTCATCTTTAGTTTGGGGTTGCTCTTCTTCCTCGACTTCACTAATATAATCAACAACTATTCCATTTTGTTGTGCCTACTCCATGGCATCTATCCTTGCTGTCAGGTTCTACATCTCCAAAATTCCTTCCTCATGGCCTCTTTGACCACCACCTCAAGCACCTCCTCTTCTCATCCTTCTTGGTGGCATTCTAACCACTTCCCAAACTCCCAATTTCTTACTACTCTGATACCAAAACTAATGGAAAATTGTTTAATTACTAACCATCTACAATATTAAAGACAAGATTCTACCACAAAAGATACTAGGAAAATTGATTATTCTATAAGAAATAACACTCTGATTACAAGGTCATAACAATAACCAAACACATTGCATAATAGTAGTCAAGAAACTTCAAGAAACAAAAAACAATGATGAACAAAAATCACATGCTACAAAATGCTACTCCAAAACAATCATCCTTGGCAAAGACAAGCGCAACATATACAAAGTCTTTCCTAACTCCAAGTAATAGGTTACAAAGGAGACAAACATCAATGAAAAGAAGCCATTTGGTCGATTACACTAACAACCAACCCCCAATCAATACATTATTCTATCCAAACTAAATTTACTATCATTTCAACTCGCATCATCCCTGTCACTCGATCTCTTTGTAATTGTTCTATTGTTTCATCATTTTCTTCTATCGGTCCCATCCAAGAACCATTCACTAGTTGCAAGCACTTGGCTCAGGTTTTTTTCCCAATAACTGTCACCCTCTAATAGAAAAAACTCTCACAAAAAGGTGGCGATCACTTTTAACTACCATTCCCTCCTATCCAAAACAAAAAGAAAGATCGATAGGGAGCAACAAAGAAATTTTGTTGCCCCACATGAGCCTCCACTTTTCATAGAGAGACAAGAAAAAAAAGAAGGTAGTAACCAAAGACTGAAATGCAAATCAAAATTGGGCGATGCCCCTACATCAACCTTGTGCACCCCTGATGTGAGCTTTTTTCAATATAGTTCATGGATTCAACATAATGGAGCTTGTTGGGTCATGAAATTGAGCATCCCTTTTTAACATGGCCACCTAGCATAACACACTTTGCTTTCCAGTGCAGCCATGTGTTTCATAAGTGATTTTATATCCTTGTGAGAGCATCATTTTGTTAGACAACACATTCAATGGATGATGCTTGTATTTGAGATAATTTAAGATTGAAGTCTATTTTCCTTGTCAACTCGAATATTTTAGTACAAACCTTTTGTTTTGTTGTGTCGTGTATTTTATTTTTGTTTTCATCATGTTTACATCGTGCTTACATCGTGTTTGTTTTCATTTTGATGTCATCTTTATGTTCCATCATGTCATGTGTGCTTTCATCATGTATGCTTTGTGTTTTTCAACATTGTATGTTTGTGTATGTTATCTTGTTGCATTTCATATACATGTGCATGTTCCTTTTGTGCTTATGTTGTTTTGCCATGGGATCTTGGATCCTAAGGAATTGTATACTCCCCCTTCATCCTTTGTCATCCTATCTCTTCAACATTTGGACAATCGAACCCCTCTTGACATATTTTTATACTTTAGTGTGAGTTTGAGTGTAATTCCATACTCTCACTAAAGTGGGGGCTACATGTAGCATCATAAATTGCCACCCTTGAAAATTTCACAATATGTTTTGCTCACCCTAAATTATTGAGCCTAATTAAGCACTTAATTTCATAAATTTTGCATTATGTGGCCCAATTTCAAATCTTTTCTAACAATTTTCTCATTTAATACTTATTCACTAACACTTTAAATTTCCAAAAATAGGACTAGGACAAGCTGGCACCTAGGATTCCTATGTCCCCCTATTTTGGCTCCAAATTCAAATATGTCATTGTTGACATTTTACTATTTGAAATTCAAATATCTAAAGTCGGCCATTGAGATCTAATTTTCAAGAAATTAGAATAATATAGCATATAAATACCTAGTTATTTCATCATTTGAATATTAACAAACATTAAGTGGAAAAATTAAGAATCAATAACAAGGAATATTATCAAGAGCATTATCTAGCAAGTCAAGAGCAATCGTTAAAGGATTTATTGCTGCAATACAAGATCCAACATCATGTCAAAGTTTATGTGAGTTCATGTGTGTTTATGTTATCATTGTTTACAAAGGTTAACCTTTGTTGTAGGTATCCAAAGCAATTCAAGCTGTTCAAGTAATCAAGAAAGCAAGATCTAAGACCTTTAGGTGATGTGCATGAATTTATTCCTTCAAGGAAGTCATTGAAGGGTGGTGAGTTGTATCACTTTGTGATTTCATCATTCCTTCCTTTCATTTATCACTTTATCATTGACATTGCCAATGTGGAAGTGGAAACACTAACACAAGGTTTTATTGAGGCAAGCTCCTAAATGGCACAACCTTTCTTCTCTCTTTGAATGTGTAGGTTTTAGGTTTGAAGAGGATTCAAGGAATTTTGAAGGTCAATTATTCATTGTTGCATTTAAAACCCTACACCTTGACAAATCACAAAAACTCAGTTGTAGAAATATTCGACAGTGATCCGACTAGTTTGCAGACAGAATTTAGAAGCTCTAATCCAGCTCTCAAGGAATATGAAAATAGACCCAAAAAATACCTACAAGGAGAGTGGCACCCTCGAAGGAAATTTCCTTAGAAATTTAGCTGAAATTTATATCACAAGTGCATAGTGTCCTTTGCCTAGATCCGGTGTCAGAATTTCTGTGTCAGTTTCGCAATTTTTGAAATCTTGTATTTTTAGATTAGGGCATGTGGTTCAATTAGGTTAATACAATCAATTCAATTCCAATTCATTTCCTAGGCTCTAAAGAATCATATCAAGATCTAATTGGCTCACTTTCGTGGTTGAAAGTCAATCTAAATACCTTGATTTGCATTATAATGCTCTTTTGAAAAGGGACTTGATCCTAGTGTGCTATGTATTGGACCTAGGACCCATTTTTCATCAAAATAGTTGACCAAGTGGACTCCTCTCTTATTTTTTTGTCCAATATTTTAACTCATTTCCAAATAAAGTTAAGTATAAAGGGTAGCCTTGCTTGATGCCTATATTGCTCCTGAAATCTTTGGATAACCTTGCTTGTATTTTGGTTTCAACCTTGACTTTCTCATATAGTTTATGAATTACTACCTTATAATGCATTGGCACTCCTAGTTCCTCCATTTCGCTCTACAATTTTCTCCTAGGTGCTATCTCAAATGCTTTACTGAAGTCCATAAAGTAGCATTATACATCCTCTTTTTTGTACCAAAGCTTTCAACTAGGGTTTTTAGTGTGACATAGTGATTAATAGTTGAATGTTTGGTTATAAAACTTGATTGGAACTTTGATTTATTTCCTTGTTTCTCCACCCAACTACTAATCTTGTGTTCTATTATATTCCCAAAAATCTTTACAAAGGAAGGATTGACTTCAATAAATTTAGGGATTATTAATATCTCCACTTTTAAACAAAAGTGTGTTAGGATGATTGTCCACTCTAATGAGAAACCTTTTGAATGATATAAAAAATTTATTTGATTTGGGGTGCTAGAATTTTAGCTCCCCTCTTTAGATGCTCCATTTGAAGGTTAACTATGTCTCAAGCTTTACCCATTGTTAGATTTTTAATCCCTTGTATGATGTCTTCTATCACCATATCACAAACATCATGCATAGCATCATAAAAATCATACACATCATGGCCGCATAAATAAATCATCTCATCTCATCTCATATATCATCAAAAATAAAAGTTTCATAATGCATCATCATCTCATCAAGTGTTTAATAAAATCTGCACATCAAAAAGAAATATATGTACATGAGGCTCAAAAGCCAATGAATGTATATACATCATAAACATTTCTACATCAAAAGTCTATACATCAATATGTACAATGTACTCTACCCAGAGCTCCCTCGATCCTCTCTATCAAGAGGAGGCTGAGGAGGTGGTGGGCCCATGATCTAGTGTTGCTACTTGACCTGTCCCTGGGACCCTTGTTGTCCTTGCATCTATTGAGAAGAAGGTCACCCTATTGAACCACCATCAAATTGACCCGATCCTAAATTGTACTACTCCTCACAAAAAATTTCAATTGCATGTGCTCATGAGGTACATCCACTTGATAAAAGGTACGGTGGTATGTAGCATTTTGAATCAAGGACCTCATATTCTGCACATGTTGTGACACACTGATCATATATCCTTGTCTAATCTCTAAATGGGTCCTACAGGCCCACTCTATATCTCTCTCAGCTATAAGCTAAGCTACCTATACCTTTACTTGTTGACAGTAGATGATCTCAACATCTCGATCTACGACACGATGATCCCTCTATGCTTGGAACTGGTCTCGCTCTGTGAGGGCCTGATCCCTCTCTGTTGGAATATATATCAATTGCGTAGCTAAACCATCCTTCTCAGTCTTGTAACCATATTTCTCTCAGTGAGCCTAGTCCCTCTCTAACAATGCTAATGCTAAGTGGACATCTGGATCCTAGTTGTCATCACCCCCTCTAGCCCCTGCAACTACAGGGATACTTGTGGAGGATCTTGTTGCTGAGGAGGATCCAGGTGTGGGGAATCTTGATGAAAAACCTACTCTTGTTGAGCAACCTACTTCTAATCTCCTTGTCACCCCTCTGTTGTAGCTCTCTACCTGATATGATGATATACCTAGGGTTTTCCTCTCTCCTCCTCTTGTGGGAACCTATGGCTCTGATCACATAGTCAGGACGTGTAAATATGAGAGGTCTCCTCTGGAACCACCATGCATCAAATTCATGTGTGATTTCTACATCCTCAGGTCCTCCTACCTATCCCCATGCTAGGGGAACCATCTGTGCAAACTATGTCAATGTTGTATGTGCTACTACCATGCCACCCCACTCAGGAATATCTGACTGTCCTAGAAAATACATCATGATAATCATTTTGTGGTACCCTCTACCTCTCACCAAACTATCTTAGGACCTTACCTAGCAAGTATCTCTACAAGATATGTGGAGTGTACCTGATGAGCTAACGTGTTTTTCTACAGTATGTAAGATGCAGATGTTCATCTGTCCAAACCTTACATCACATCCATGGTCTCCAAATGAACTCAGTCATATCATCAAAAATTCCTCTCCAAAAATGCATATCACACACCCTCCTATGTGTCAACATTGATGCATATTTATATACAAATGTCTCTTTGACCTCTCTCTTTGATTATCCAATCGGAAGAGTCACCTCTATGCACTCCCACACCCATATGTGGGGTAATGTCACACCTGCTAATAAATTGGTGGTTGCTATGTAAGCGACCTAGTGCATATCATGATATACATGTGCAAGGATACAAGGTCCCCACACATATGTGATACCCTCAACCTCCATACCCTTAATCATGTAGCCCCATCCAATAGAAAATCCTCATGATCGATAATCAGGCATAATGGAACCCATGATCAATCTTGCTAGAATAAGTATAATTTCATCGACCTCTTCAATGTAAGGACACAACTAGCTCATCATCACCAAGAAGTCTCCCCAGGGAATCTGCTCCTCTCTCCATATCATACAAGACATAGACACCCTTGATAGGTACCGTAAGGATTTTCCAAACACCCTCCAAAATGATGGTACACTCTCTTGTAGGAAGGTGGAAATTGTAGTTTCCAACCACCATCACTTAATGAGCACAATCATCATGGCACTATGTGCTTGGATCTTAGGCATATATGTAATGTAGTAAAGCCTAATTGATGCAAGAAAATCAATCTCAACCTTGCCCAAGAGGGCCATTTGATCCAATATACTAGGTCTCTACCCTTGAGAGTAGATGGGATGTAGTACCACCTACATGCATAGCGCTCACGACATCAATTCATTAATTTTTTGATAAAAATCATGTCTACTAAGAAAATAAACAAACACATCACTTTATGTAAACACGGTAAGGTATGATAGTCAAACGTGGTTCATTTTTCAGACGCGTTGAACCACTAAATATAAAAGTGAGAACATTTAAAAAAGCGTCACTTTATGGCCAGACAACCATGATAAGGTTTCCCAAACGCGATACAATAATCCAAACACAACATGCTATGACAAAGGCGATGTTCTACAATTACAAACACGAAATGTTAGGTTACAAAGGCATCGATCCATGGATCGACGTGTTTGTTTTCCTATCTTTAGCTATCAATTTGGAAGCCTAAAACTATGTGCAAGCAAAAATTAACTTAGTATGTAACGAGGAGCCTACTCTCGCTGGCCTTTGGAATTGTCTAACTCTATTTGTGTGGTGTGTGGCATGAGGTATGAGGGCCATCTCGAGAAGGTGTCA
Source organism: Sequoia sempervirens (assembly GCA_007258455.2). Taxonomy (NCBI): domain Eukaryota; kingdom Viridiplantae; phylum Streptophyta; class Pinopsida; order Cupressales; family Cupressaceae; genus Sequoia; species Sequoia sempervirens. The sequence goes on from VDFB02000007.1 coordinate 2,843,140, forward strand.
GTAAAACCTAAGTGCCTAGATCTCTATGATTTCTCAATGCAAAGTGTGTAAATGAGGATAATTTTAACCCAAATACATATATATGACCCCCAAACCCTAGGGTTTCACCCTTAACTTAGCATCCTACCATCCTTCCATCATCTGCTGGGACACATTGGGGCATCAAAAAAAATCAAAATTTTCTCTGAGTGGCGATTGTGTTTGAAACAATGTAATGAGTACATTATGTCAAAGAGGGGAAAAATGTAGATGTACAAAAATGCCTAAAGTGTATCACACATTCACTAACACTACATTTTGTTGGTATGTGGCGACTGATCATGCTATACTGTATAGCCCATGGTATACTGTACACCCCGGCATGTATCCTTGCCGGGGTCCGGGGTCGGGCCGGGCTGGGCCTCGGGCGGGGGTTCAGGGGTGGTAGCCCCTGAGAAAAAATTTCTTCCTACATTTTCGCGTCATCACTGAAAAAGGGAAAAATGAACGAAAAAAAGAAAAATCCAATTTTGTAGAACCCAAAATCTGGAAGCTTCTAAGCTTGATAAAAAGGGGTTCGGATGGGTGTTACAGTATGATGAAAATCGTGATTATTCACAAGATTGTAATAGGTTTTTTTGCACTGGATAATAAAGTATTAGATGGCTACGGTTTGGTGGATGTAGCCCAGATTGGGTGAACCACGTTAAATTCTCTGTGTTATAATTTTGTGTGTTTTATTTTCTTTGTTTATTAATTAAATTTGCATTTAATTGTTAGATATGCCTTTCTAACCCTAACAAGTGGTATCGAGTGGGTTGTGTTTCAATTATCTGTAGGAAGGTCTCACGGTTGAGTGGGAGAAATGGCGAGGGTAAGAAGGTTGAGAAGTTTAATGGGTAGAACTATCAGTTATGGAAGATGTAGATGGAGAACTATCTATATCAGAAGGATTTATGGTGGCCATTGGAAGGGAAAACCAAGAAACCCGCAACAATTTATGATGAGGACTGAGAGATTTTGGATAGAAAGGCTCTTGGTAGTATTCGTTTATGCCTGGCACAATCGGTGGACTCAAGAGTTGATGGAAACCCTGGTGAAGTTATATGAAAAGCCTTCCGCTTTGAATAAGGTATTTCTTATGAAGCGTTTATTTAATATGAAAATGGTAGAAGGTGGGTCAGTTCTGATCATTTAAATGAGTTTAATACGGTCACCAGTCAATTAACTTTGTAAAGTAAACTTTGATGAAGAATTTAGGGCTCTTTTGATTACGTTTTTTGCACGAAAGTTGGAATAGCTTGGTAATGGTATTAGCAATTTGTTCGAATACATTGAAATTTGATGATGTTGTTGGTGTTATTTTGAGCGAGGAAATTCGTAGGAAAAGCTCAGGTGGAACATCCACATCAGGCAGTGTTTTGAATGCAGAAAGTAGGGGCATAACAAAGGAGAGAGGAAACAATTATGGAATATGGGAAGTCACGAGGAAAATCAAAGGATAGAAAGTCTCAATCTAGAGACAAGAGGGATTGTTGGTACTATGGTAAGTCGAGTCATTTAAAGAAAGATTGTTGGTCTCAGAAAAATAAATGAGACAAAAATGAAAGAAGTAAAGAGGCAAATGTGGTAAGTAATAAATCTTATGAGGATGCTTTGATTCTTTCCCTTGATAATGCTGATGATTTTTGGGTGTTAGATTCAGGGGCTTCATTTCATGCTACCCCCCATAGAAGTTATTTTCTTGATTATGTCCAAGGGGATTTTGGGCTGGTTTATTTAGGAGATAATGAACCTGTCAGATTGTTGGAAAGGGAAGAATTAAGATTAAGTTGCAGAATGGGAATCATTGGCTACTACATGAGGTAAGGCATGTTCCAAAGTTAAGCAAAAATTTAATTTCAGGGGCAACTAGATGATGAAGGTTGTGTTGTTACATTTAGTGATAAAAATTGGAAGGTCACAAAGGGTGCCTTAGTGGTAGAAAAAGGTGTGAAAGTAGGCACCTTATATCTTTGTACAGGTCATACTGTTCCTTCTACTTTAATTGTTACGGAAAAAGGTCAATGTTCAGGAACAGTTGCTGCAGTTCAGTAGGTAGAAGATCATACAGTTGCTGTGGACTTTGAATCAATACTATGGCATAATAGACTTGGGCATATGAGTGCAAAAGGTATGAAAGTACTTCATTCAAATAATGTTTTACCAGGTCTAAAATGTGTTATTATGGATTTCTGTGAAAGTTGTGTGTATGGAAAACAAAAGAGAGTAATTTTTCTCAAGGATGGGAAGCAAAAGAAAAATGAGAAATTGGAGCTTGTGCATATGGATGTATGGGGACCAGCTTAGGTATCTTCTCTCAGTGGCTCTCTGTATTATGTTACATTCATTGATGATGCAACTAGGAAGATATGGATTTATTTCCTTAGGCAAAAATCTGATGTATTTGAAACTTTTAAAAAATGGAGAAGCTTGGTTGAGAATGAGATGGGTAAAAAGATAAAATGTCTCAGATCTAATAATGGTGGTGAGTATTGCAGCAAAGAGTTTGAAAATTATTTTTCCTCTAATGGTATTTGTAGGAAAAAAATGGTTCCAAGGACTCCACAGGAAAATGGAGTGGTTGAGCGCATGAACATAAAATAATGGAGCGTGCACAGACTATGAGATTGCATGTTGGGTTGCCTTTAAAAATGTGGGCAGAGACTGTAAACACTGTTGTTTATTTAATTAATAGAGGTCCCTCTAATCCTTTGGGTTGTGGTATTCCAAAGGAAGCATGGAAAGGTAAGAAGGTGAGTTATTCTTTTCTCAAAACCTTCGGTTGTGAAGCATTTACACATGTAGATTCTGAAAATAGAACCAAGCTTGATGCAAAATCAAAGAAATGTATATTTGTTGGATATGGCATTGATGAATTTGGTTATAGGCTTTGGGATTTTGAAAATAAAAAATTGTGAGAAGCAGGGATGTCATATTCAATGAGAAAGTGTTGTACAAAGATCTGTTGCTGCAACATGAGAAGAAAGAAAATGATTATGCGGTGTTGGATGATATTCCAAACAATGATGTTTCAGTGGTTCCTCATACTGGACAACAACAGCAACAATGAATACCACAAACTCTTGTTAGACAATCTTTAAGGATAAGTAGACCTCCAAAAAGATTCTCTCCCTCTTTGTATACTATTTTGTTAACTGATGCTAGTGAACCAAAATATTATGATGAAGCTATGCAGGTGGATACCAAGGTTCAGTGGGAGCATGGAATGGAAGAAGAAATAGACTCCTTAATGAAAAATCAGACTTGGGAATTATGCAAGTTGCTTGCAGGTAAAAGGATTTACCAAACAAATGGGTTTATAGGCTGAAAGAAGAGGATGGAGGTAAGAAGAGATTTAAAGCCAGATTAGTTGTAAAGGGATTTGCATAGAAAAAGGGTATTGATTTTGATGAGATTTTTTCTCATGTTGTTAAAATGACTTCTATTTTTGTTTTAAGTATTGTGGCTACTGAAGATTTGCATTTAGAATAGCTTGATGTTAAAATAGCCTTTCTCCATGGTGATTTGGAAGAGGAAATATATATGGACCAGCCACAAGGATTTGAGGTCAAAGGTAAGGAGAAACTAGTGTACAGATTGAATAAAAGTTTATATGGCTTGAAGCAAGCACCTCGGCAATGGTACTTGAAATTTGATAATTTTATGGCTGAGCAAGGCTACAACAGGTGTAATTTTGACCATTGTGTTTATTTTAAGAGGCTGGATAATGATAGCTACATTATTTTATGTCTATATGTTGATGACATGCTTGTAGCAGGGTCTAACATGGATCACATAAGTGAGCTAAAACAACAGTTAGCAAACTCTTTTGCTATGAAGGATTTGGGGCAGCAAAACAAATCCTTGGTATGAAAATTTGTAGAGATAGGAAAAACATAATTGTTTTATCTCAGGCTAATTATGTTGAAAAGGTGTTGTAGAGATTTCATATGGAGAATGCAAAAGCTGTCAGCACACCTTTTCCTAGTCATGCCAAATTGACTAAGGATATGTGTCCAAAGACACAAGAGGAGGAAGAAAAAATGTCCAAGGTACCATATGCTTCACCTGTAGGTAGTTTAATGTACGCCATGGTATGCACGAGACCAGATATTGCACATGTTGTAGGAGTTGTTAGCAGGTATTTGAGTCATCCCGGAGTTGAGCATTGGAATGCGGTAAAATGGATTCTCAAGTACTTGAGAGGTACATCCAATAAATGTTTATGTTTTGGGGGCTCTAATACTGATTTAAAAGGCTATGTTGACTCAGATTTGGCAGGGGATATAGATGCTAGGCGGAGTACCACAGGTTATGTATTTACAGTTGATGGGACATCAGTGAGTTGGATTTCTCAATTGCAAAAGGTGGTTGCTTTATCCACCATAGAGGCAGAGTATGTTGCTGCAATAGAGGCGGCAAAGGAGATGATATGGCTGCAACTTTTCATGGATGAGTTGGGAAAACAACACACTAGAAATTACTTGTTTACAGATAGCCAAAGTGCTATACATCTTGCAAAGAATTCCGCCTTGAATTCTAAAACAAAAACATACAGTTGAGATATCATTTCATTCATTCGATGTTGGAGGATGTACAGGTCAAGCTGGACAAGATACATACTGTCAATCTGATATGTTTATGAAGGCGGTGACAAGGGAGAAGTTGAGCTCCTTCACTTGATTGGTCAAGGTTGAATTTAAGTACAGAGCAGCGAGGTCAAAGGTACTTATTTCCGGTAGAAATTTGTAATTGCACGTAGTGTTGTCAAGGATCAGGTCTCAAGTGGGGAGATTGTTGGTATGTGGCGATTATATGCTTATTTAGCCCATGGTAGTGTCTTTTACCCCAGCATGTATCCTTGCGGGTCAAGGTCGAGCCTCGGGCAGGGGTTTGGGGGCAGCAGCCCCCGAGAAATTTTTTTTTCCTACTTTTTTGCGTCATCACCAAAAAAGGGAAAAATCAACGAAAAAAAGAAAAATCCGATTTTGTAGAACCCAAAATCTGGAAACTTCTAAGCTTGATAAAAAGGGGTTCAGATGGGTGTTATAGTATGATGAAAAATGCAATTATTCGCAAGATTGTAATAGGTTTTTTGCACTGGATAATAAAGTATTGGATGGCTGCGGTTTGGTGGATGTAGCCCAAATTGGGTGAACCACGTTAAATTCTGTGTTATAATTCTATGTGTTTTAGTTTCTTTGTTTATTAATTAAATCTGCATTTAATTGTTAGATATCTGCCTTTCTAACCCTAACAATTTTCATCATTTTTCATCACTAATTCTTCATTTTCTCATCATTTTCCTCATTTTCATCACTAACCATGCATTCTCATCACTTTCTCATTATTTCTCATTATTTTTATCATTTTCATCATTTTTCACCAGTTTTCCCCATTTCCCTTCATTTTCACCTTATTTCCTCAATTAAAATAATTTTGAATTATTTAATTAATTCATCATTTTTCACGAATTTTCCTCCATCACCCCTAATTAAATAATTTTTACTTATTTAATTAGAATTTTTTTAATTTTTCTTTATATCCCATAATTAAATAATTTCTATTTAATTATCTAATTTACTTCCCTCCACTTACACATGAAATATTATTTTTTCAAAAATGAATATTCTCATCCTCATATTATTAAATAATTTGAATTATTTAATTAATCTAATTTTTCCTCTCAAAAGCATATTCTAGAGGAATATTCTTTTTCAAAAATATCTCAACCAATTCCTTAAAATTGAGGAAATATTTTTAGTTTCAATTAATCCTAGCCCTTGATCTTCAAGTTTTGATCTAAACCATTGATCTCAAGATCTAATCTCCACCATTGATTTGATTTTTGAAAATCTATAAAATAAGCCCTCTCCCTCCATTTCAAAAAACCTAGAAGCATTGTAGTGAAATCATGTCATTTTGAGCATTGGATCATATCACAATCATACCATTCTGTGCATATTTTAGGTCAATTGAAGATTTTGCAACCATGGGAGCTAAGTTTTGAGCAATCCAACATCAATCTATTATATTGGAAAATCGAATGTTAGGTTTTCACTTCTTGGAATTTGGTTTTGAATGTTTTATTATATTGGAAAATCATGTTTTGAAGGGACCCAAAACCCTTTACATCACATTTGATCAAAATACTGCTAAAATAGATAAAATCTTAAAGCCTAAGCAGCAACCAACAAAACACCAAAAGCCAAAAAATAATGACCCAACAACAGAAAAATAGAAACAAAAAAAATAGCAGAAACACAAGAATTATTTCAAGTTTTTCAAGGTGTTAGCCACCTCGATCTTTGGGTTGTAATGCATATTAACCATGTCCAAGAGCTCTTTCTTTTCATCTTCAAAGGACTTCCTAAGATTTCCCTTGTACGAGTGCACAATCCTCTAGCCTCATATTTCACAACCTTCTTCCCCTTTCCTTTAGAGGTTTGGTCATTCTCAAGCATATCCACAACATACATTTGATCTTCCCTTAGTTGATTGATCTTGTCAAACAAAACACCTTCAAGGAATCTGTATTATTTTTAATGGAGCAATGACTAACCTGCATTAATTTCCTAATGTCCTCATGCGTTTCCTTTATCTTTCCCTCCATCTCAATAAGGTGGTTCTCACATTGGGTCTTGAAATCAACAAAAGAACACTCCAAGTCAACCAACCGTTCAATAAGAAGATCAGAAGAGGAGGCCTTTGGTTGGTTCACCATATTTTCCTTCAAGCCTCTAATCTTGATATTAACCTTGTTAAATTCCTGAAGAACCCATTTAATGAGCTTAAATGTGCATGTGGCACCCGATTGTGCCATATCTAGCAATTCAAACATGGAGGTATTATCATCATTTGGGTAAGTAAAATCCTCAAGGAGAGGATTGACCTTCAATGACCCCGGCTTCCCAATGTTAGGATTAACCTCAACCTCCTCACTAATAGATTTCTCAACCGAGGCCTCATCACTTCCAGGGACCCTATCATCCTCCCCACGGGGAGAGGGATGACAAATAGGGGAATCTTCAATTACCACATCCACCATATCCTTTACCTACTCTGGGGTAGCCATCTTGCCCTTCTTACCACCCTTTGAGCCCTACGTTGATTCTCCTTTGCCACATTAACCCTAGCCTCCATAGAGTGAACCTTCTCCTTACATCCAGACACACCAAATACCTCCCCATGAATCTCAACATTCTCCTTGGACTGACATCGATGGGAATCTCTAGAGCTAATAGTTGTATCATCCCCATCAGATGGGGACCCACAAGTATCCAAATTTTGCAAAATTAATTTCTTGGTGGGGCCCTTCTTCCTTAAAATCCCCTTCTTTCTCTTTTTAGAGGAAGCAGCCATGGGGGAAGAGGATCCCCCAATAGTGTTATCCTCCTTCGCAATTTGGTCAACATCACCACCAGCGCTCGTTTCTTAGCTTGACAAATCACTCAAAATATTTTCCTTTCCTTTAATGGACTTGGTAGGAATATTAGCATGCACGTGCTCCATAATAAGAAAAATAAGGCCCTCATGGAGAACAGGGGCTCTCCAATTCTTCAAATGAGCATACACAAAAACTTCCAAAGATGACAAAATAAAAAATGAGAAAGAAACAAGCAACCCATGTCTAAAATGATTAAGTAGGGTAAAATGGTGCCCTAAGATTGTAGTGAAACGACCTTCCAAGGTCACATACCACATTAAAACCTTGATGAAATCAGCCCATATACGCTTAAGAGATATTTGTTCGTACCTCCAAGCAGGCATCTTATTCAACTTCTCTCACTCATTGTCTTCAAAGAATTGATCCATAGCCTCATCATTGCTCTTCCTTTCCTTGAAGAATTTGTGGCCATCCATCGGCAGCCCAGTAATGAAAGTTATAAAGTATTCATTAATAAAAAATTTGGCTCCTTTCACCTTCAAAAAACGCTTGTGCCAATAGCGAACAAACTCCACTGAGGCTTTAGAGTCATGGCCATGGAGCCTCTCCAAAAAAGGCGTAAACTACCTGTGCCTCAGGATTCTCCAAAATTTTTGCTTCTTCTTCTAGTTTCCACAAGAGAGTGGCTCAACTCTACTCCTATCACCTCCCATATCAGTAGCCACCATTAACAAAAACTAGAGCCCAATTACTCTTGCAAATTTAAACACAACCTTAGTCGAAAGAAGACCCACTAAGCATGTGGTAAAAAGATGGGCAATAAAAGCATGATCACCCAAGATCACAAGCACTGAATTAGCTATCATTTCACATTAATTGCTTAGCTTCCTCGAGAAGGAGAGAGTACTCCTCTCATGCCTTAAAATCATTAAGGCTAACAACCTTATTTGCATATTATTTTTCATGTTGATTATCATTTTCTAAGGGAGCATTCAATTTCATTTTTTAGTGGGTTTTGATCAATCTTTGTCTTTGAGATTTCTAACCCTAATTGTGTTAATTCTTCTTTTAATTGATTTTCCACTAAACCCATTACACACTTAGTATAGGAATGATTAAATATATATGTTCAATTGTACCTTTATAAAACAAATTTGTTTGGTAAAAATATAATGTAGGTATTCACATTTTCTCATCTTATAAGTTGAGCATTTAGAGGTGAGATAGGAATTTTGAAGACTTTTAAAGAAGACATATTCACATTAATTTTAAAAGAGTCTATATTTTATTTAACTTTATTTTTAATGTTAATATTGTAGGGAAGAAAGTCAATATTATTTAAAGCATTGAAAATACTCATTAATCAACAATTTTACTTGTGCAACATAAATGAATACTTATTTTTCATAATATACAACTTAAGTAACATATTTCTTCACTTGAATGAAAATCCCTCTCTTCATCCCAAGCTTTTATTTTAGTATGATCTCATAGAGTACATCCTTCTCTTAATTGCAAAAAGATACAAATTTATTATTAAAACATTCGATATTAAAATAATGTTTTAGAATGTAATGAATAGCATGCCAACAAAGGAATCTTTCTCTCCACCCTACCATAAATGGTATCATAAAGCATCTTAGGCTCTAGCCATTCCCCCAAGCAAGGAGATATCATAATAGATCCAACAAATAATTTTTCACCATAGCAATTACCACTAGCACACAAACAACAATATATGACTAAATAAACTACTAAAAATTGCATATAAATGACTAACTTTAGTCACGTGACTATTAGTGGTTTATTTATAGTCATTTATAACACCACTAAATTTATGACTAAACAATTTTAGTCATTTATTTAGTCATTGATTTTAGTCATTAATTTGGTCATTGATTTGGCCATTGATTTAGTCATTTATTTAGTCATTTATTTAGTCATATATTTAGTCATTAATTTTAGTCACGTGACTATTTTAGTGGTTTATTTGTAGTCATTTATAACACCACCAAATTTATGACTAAACTATTTTAGTCATTTATTTAGTCATTGATTTGGTCATTGATTTAGTCATTAATTTAGTCATTTTTTTAGTCATGGTAGTGATTTTTTTAGTCGTATATTTAGTCATTAATTTAGTCATTGATTGTTGTTAACTAATCATTTATTTAGTCATGGTAGTCATTTATTTAGTCATATATTTAGTCATTAATTTAGTCATTAATTTACTCATATATTTAGTCATATATTTAATCATTAATTTAGTCATGTATTTAGTCATTAATTTAATCATTACTTTAGTCATTACAAATCAAATATAACTTAATTAATCCTCACAAATTTATGCATATAAACTTCAAGTATCATAGATATTCAAATGTTGAAAAACACCATGAAATGAAGACTAAAATGCTTGAACAAATATGATTGATCAGACACAAATACAAACATATTATAAATCAAGAGGAGCCACAACATAGTATTTATGAGTGGAGAAAAAACCACTCTAAAAATTTACTTCATTAAGCCTCATTGGCAAATCAAAATCTCATTGGTTACATTCAATGTCTCAATGACACTGTACAACTTACAAACACTATATAAACAAAATACTCCTATTTTTATATACTTATAATATTTTCCCCTTCCTTAACTGCAGTCCTTTTGGAAGGGCAGCGACCTCCTATAGGGGCTTGACCCATTTAATCCCCTTGCAAATCCACAGCTTTCCCGCAACTATTGGTTTCAGCTCCTCCAAAATCTTCCTCACTGGTATTCACCTTTCACTTCTCCAATTTGGAGCTGCAGCTTGAAAATAAGGTTTCAAAATTTTGTTGGAAGCGAAATTACTCTAAGAGGGGGGGGTGAATCAGAGTAATATATAAAAAAAATTGATGACTTGAAATGCATATTTGAACCTCTCTTTTTTTTACTTTGAACAAATGAGTGACTTTATATATGCAATGTGAATGCTAAATTTTGAATGATTGTTTTCAATGACTTAACCAAACATAACATGAATGCTTAAAAACTCATATAAAAGCATGATATATATTATTCATATAATGCTGAATGAACAACCTTTTGATGCTTTCTTTTACACAAGACACCAAACACACTTATGGCAGAATATAACATTCATACATTGAACATGAACAATTGAACTTTGAACTTAAAGACAACTTGGAACTATGTTAAAGTATTGGAGCATTGCATGAACTACTTTCACAATGACTGAAAGAAGAATTAAGCAAGATAGGCACAAACCACACAGAAGAGAAACATAGAATTTTGACGAGTGGAAAACCCTCTTGGGGTAGAAAAACCACTCCAAAATGCCTTACAGGCTTAGATCAAAAACACTGATTACAATATTTTTAGAGCACCAACTCCACCAAAATTTTGAAGCACAAACTTCAGTAGGAGCACCAACTCCTTAATAAATTTTCTCAATAATCATGTAATCTGTCAGGACCTTATAACTACATTATTTTTGCAATTACAAAATCTCAACATAGTACATTTAAAAGATATACAATAATTCCCATTATAATTTGTACTGAATGAAACAATACCAACATAACCTCACTGAAATATATGCAATCTCTATAATAAGAATCAGAGATATAAACACTTTAAGCTCTCTCTTTTACAATTTTTTAGAATACAAAAATATCACTATAATAACCCCTTATTCTCTTTTCAACAATACTCAGTTTGGTCTTATAAACTCTCATCATAGAGTCATGGCTTTGAGTCATGTATTTATACAAAGAAAAAATTGTGTAAACATCAAAACCCTTGTTTTTGAACTCGGGTTAAAAACAGTTTCAGATTCAATTATGATTAATGAAAACTCAAGATCCTTTTTAAAACTGAAACCAGAAATGAAGCCAACTGTTCGAAACTGAAACAATATCAGCTTCCTTTTTTTACTTTTCCATTTACCTTCGAAAGATCAAAGCAAAGTATAGATATTACCTTCTATTATGGCGGATCAAACTGCAAACAAAATCCCATAATATTTTCTATTACCTTCACTTTCGGCTCGTGGAGAGTCCACCAACTAACTTTCCACTGTTCATAAACTGCCATACTTGAAAACCAAGCTCGAATATTAGCAAGAACCCACTGTGACTGCAAATGTAACCTCTTCATGGCAGTGCTAGGGTTTGTCATTAGAGAAAAACTAAAATGACATAATGATTTTTTCCCTAACTTCTTTGCCATCGAACATTTTGACAAAATGCATAATCATTTGGAATCCGCATTCTAATCATTTTGAAATCCACAATATCGACAACATGATATTACAAACAGTTTTCATATTTATGCCCACTCACAACCACGAGTAATGAAAAAATAATGATCTGAGTTGTCAATACTTTGACCATGCGAAACATGAATTCCTTCGACTATTCCAAGATTCCCATGGGCCGATACAAATAAACAATCATTATGAATATTATGTAATATGGTATGCCCAACTAGAAATTGAAATATATTATAATGTAAACCATATCACATGTGAAGAACCCGATTACTCCAATTCAAAGCCATGAATGGCTTTATTTTAAATTCACCAAATACAAATCACCTGATTACTTTGATTGCCCCTTGTGTATGTTTTAACACTAGAGCAAAACAAAGGGAATGCTATGTAAACCAATATAATGCAAATGTTCACTTTTGAAAGTATGTGAACAAATCATAAAGAATTACTTTGAAGAGGGATTGAAAACATATCACCAAGTATTATTCACTTCACATAAACCTGTTACTAGCACCTGTGAATGCCAAAGTGGAACTTGTATGCCAATGACATAAACTGTCTGTGTTATAAAGGATGATACAACCATGTAAACCGAGCATGTAAAATCTGAATAAAGTGAATTTGCAATACAAGACTTCATGAAAACTGAAGCTTACCAAATTACATTCAATTTGAGCAATGAAATGCTATCACCTGTATGTGTCTCAGCAGAACCAGGTAGAGACTGAAAAATAAACATGCCAATGTAAATATCAATCAATATCATTGAACCAATATGAGTTTTAGAACAACATGATTCACCTAATCATCAACCCCATATATATACATATATCCTCTACACATGAATCCAACATAATCAGTACCACAAAACAAAACTGAAAATAATCCATCCAAATCACTGTCCATAAAGTACTGAATATGCCAAGTACTAAAACAACAATAGCCAAATGCACCAATGAATATGTCAAGTACTGAAAGTGACAATCAATCAGTTTTGACATCAAGGACAAATAGCACAAAAGAGAAGTCAACAAATTTGCACATCAAAAACTAAAAAAAGTCAAATAATACAGAGGATAAAATTCAAACATTTTCTTTTCCTTTTCCAACTATGACACCCTAAACTTAGGTGCTAGATATAGTGAATGTATCAGAATTAGATATAACATCCATCAAAAGCATATTTGGAAGTAGATTTTTATCAGATATTGTAGTTGGAAGTTCCACTAATTATAATAAAGATAAATAGTTTTACCTTTCTACATCAACTAATGTAATTCTGATAACTTTTAGAGGATCGACAATGCTAGCCTTTATCATATCAGCATACTCACCTACAAGTTGCAACACAACATTAAACTTATTAATTAGACTCAACATCTAAGAAAGAAAAATAGACTTCAAACATTATCAATTTAGTAAAAAAATTATCAATTTCAAAGATCAAAGCAGCCAATGTTTCACTCTCTACATCCTCTACTACAATAAAAAGAGGCCTTTGTTTATGTGATAAATGCAACAAGAAATTATATTATTTGTCAAAAATTATCACTATGTACTTATGAACTCAAGATCATTTAAATTGTCAAACTAATTGACATGACTACCTAATTTATTTCATTCACATACACTTTGGGTATAAAAGATCATTGAGAATCCAAATTATTGAACTATGAAATTTAGCAACACAAAGAAATTATATCTTAAGTAAAATGTAAATCAAATCAACATTACATGTCTCAGCTTATCAATTGATCTCAAATTGTATATACACCTTTTTCATATAGCTTAAGGACATCTACAATAGATATGCACAAAATGAATTTGGTGGAAAGACTTTAAAAACTTTCAAGCGAATACAATTTGTAGGTGTAAATCCAAATTCCACAACCATTGCCAACATCCTCCCTGCTTGTGCCAAAATGGGAGCTTTGAAACAAGATATGAATATCCATCAATGCATAGACAATACATCCCTATAAGAAATATTATACTCCCTCAAAATATTATTACATATTATTCTATTGGGGGCAATTTACTTTATCGGGGGGACTTTTGTTTAGAAAACCTAGATCACCAGTATATCAACTCATGTGAGAGGTCAATAACCCACTATTAAGCCTACACATGGAACATGCATGCACAAAATAACAAAGAAAAATAACAGATCATGCATCAAATAATAAGTATAAGACAAGAAAATGTCAAAAGAGTTGTGTTAGGAAAATCCCACATATTTGCATTAACATCTATTCATCTATCTCCTAGTCCTTACAAAATCTCACCAGACTCAATTTCATGATCTAGAAAAATTACTGAGGTTCGTATAAAAAATCCATTTTTGTAACTGACATACCCATATAATCACATTCATGAAACCCATTGAAGTCCTTTGATACCATCAGGCTAACAATACTCTATCGATGGAACTCCCATCACCACCCCACTGATAGCCCGATAAGGGAAATTCATATCCTTACATCCGTGACGTAATATCCTTCCATCGGGATAACTTCCAAGGTAGTCTCCCCGACAGGCCAATGGAAACAACAAAGATTATCACATCATCGCAGCTCTGGTGCATCGGCAGAATGAATGATGAAGCTCCCCCAATAGCCCGATATAATCACAGGGTATCAAATTCTAACACTTATCGATGAAGCTGAGATGCATCGGGGTAACATTGTTTGATGTCTTACACTTATCGGTGGAGAAGGTGGCAATCGGTGGAAAATGAACCAAGGTCCCAACGATATAGAAATGAATGATTACTACTAGCTGATGTGATGTCAAAATCATCATGAGGATATTTAACATAAATTCTCTCCTTGATGACAAGACTTAAGTAAGTGGTATATTAATGAGCCAAAACAGAGGTGAATTGCACCATGAATTAATCATACAATTTGCAGAAACCAAAAAGGCTACACTAAGGGAAAAAGTAGAAAGGACAGAACTCAGAGCTCTCACACAGTGAAGCTAGGAGAAGCAAAAATTCATGCAAGTACTCCACTCTTAGCTAGAAAGCTGCATTTTTTCAAAGTTTGCAATGGAAGAAAATGTGGAAAAACCTAAGGCAAAGAAACAAAAAACTAAAAAGAGGAATTTAAACCAACACTTGATAGATCAATGTCTGGGGTCAAGGCCAAGACCTAGAAGTGTTCAAGCAAGTAAATTGTTAGATAAACATAGGGGTCTTGGGGATGTTTGGACGCCACACCGGGGCTATGAGATTTTTATATATCACTACAAAAAACAATTCAGATTTCAACCAGTCTGTAACCCATGGAGACTGAACTTAGGAAGACTTGTGGTGCCAAACATGTTCATCAACATAGAATTGGTGAAAGCTTTGAGAACTATCCAATCACTAAATAGGGCCGATATGCTTGTTATCTCCCAAGACCTGATCTCTAATGTATTTCAGTTAGAAGGTCCCATGAACTTGTCATTCACCATTAGAGAATTTTTGACAGAATACCATTGCATGGATACTAGTTACAAGAGATGGAAGCTAGCTTTGCACAGACATCAGAATGAGAAAGGTCAACTTAGAAATTTTTTGAGCAATGAAAACCCTCCATTTCATATAGATTTGTTTGAAGAATACTTCCAATATACCTACTACTCAGCTAGTCAAGTCTTGGGAATTGAGGTTCCACCACTTATGTCTATTGCATTGATGGTTCTAGCAGCTGATATACAAAGCAAAGATGCTAGGTCATTTGACTATGCAAACTATTTGGTGAATGCCCTAAATCAAGGGCTTGAAAGAATAAAAAACAATAGTGATTGCATAGATTTCAAACACTATTCCTTGTTAATGCATTTACTTTTATATGAGGGACATGCTAGAAATGTGTGGGGTAAAGAATTAAGAATCAAAGACAGATAAAGATGGAAACTTTAAACCTGTACAAATGTTGATTGCACTATGGGATAGTTGATGTGAGAGGTCTCACTATTTATATTTTGAATAATATTTGTTTAAACCACTAATTAAGTTGCTAGGCTATTCATATGATCACAATTTATCCCTTGAGGTGCAGATATTTTTGAGACCAAAGGAAAACAACCCGAGAGGCAAGGTGAACCATAATTGGGGATATTGTTATGCCTTCTCTGATTGCACAGTAATAAGGGTTTATGGATTTGAAGGGGTTCCACATTTGCTACCCCGAGTGGTTCCTAACAGAGTTGCTTATTTGGAAATAGTATGACAATTAGCAAGGTATGATACTAAACATCTCAAGAGTCATAATAAACAATCACTCTTGTCGAGCACTCTTTTTTTTGGAGATTTCACAGTATGTGCCATTGGATATGAAGAAATTGATGCTAAATTAGCTCATTACAACCTTCCTCTTTGGTATGAAAGAAAGAAATTTGATGCAAAGGTATTTATTCATCAAGCAAGATTAACTCAAAATTTGTCAGGGTATGAGCATTGGTTTGCACTTGATGATGTGATCAGAAACCGAGATGAAGCTTCCACTAGTGAGAGAATGGCTTCATATAATAAAGTTGTGCTTGCAAAGGAATGGAAGAGAAAGTATTTCCCATTATATAGAGAAGCATTTGCTGATATACAAGATCCATTGGCTAGGATTGAGCAGCTTATTGCTCATATGAATGAAATAGTAAAAGATGTGCCCTCATACATTTTTGATACATCTCATTTGAGTTACACAGGAATGCAGGCTGAGGATGTGGAGCCTTTGGATCACATACCCTCACAACCCACCCCTAATGTATGTTTCTCCACTGACAATAGTGAAGAGGAAGGAGGTTATGAGGAGAGTGATGGAGAGGAGCAACCAGTGGAACAAATAAAGGCCCATGTGATTACACAATATGAGCCCCCTCGAGAACTTGTAAAATTTGAAACATTAGATGAGTTATCTGATGACATTAGGGTCAAGGTTGGTCATGAATTCATTTATGATAATGATTTTCTTAAAACTCTTGAGTTCAAATCATTTGTCTATGAGTATAAGGGGAAGAAAATAAGACAAAAGGAGCAAGACATTACTCTTGAAAAGGAAGTTGATGCCTTAGAAGAATTGAAAAAGGAAGTTGACAGGGAAATGCAATCCATCACTCCTAAAAGAGGTAGAGAATTACTTCAAGAGGCTGGGGTACTACTTCTACCAGGGTGGGATATGAGCTCAACAATTGTGTTTGACATTTTCAGAAAAAGAAGGGATACAACAATGAACTTATCAGAGGAAGCTAGTGATAAGATATATTCAGGGTCTGGATACAATCTAGATGAGGATGCCTTGCTTATTTGGTCACTATAACCTCATGAGAAGAGGCCGATAGTGATTGACAATCTTAATCAAGTATTTGGACACCTTTTGGTCAAAAGAGTTAGGGACACTAATCCCTTAGAAATTGTAGAGCTGAATGCCAATGTGGAAAAATTCACTAGAGCACAAATTGAGAAATTGGTCAAAGAGAATGACAAATTGAAAAAGCAGCTATCGCATCAAATGGAGACGCCATCTTCCTCTTCTACTCCAAAATTGTACGCTCCATGGCTCTAAAAGGATAAGAGAGTGTTAGATGCATTAGCTGATGCAACCTATTGGAAAAATTCCCATTTGAAAGCCCAAGAAAAGTGTAAAACACTAGAAAAGGAGGTGAAAATCATTAAGTACAATACTATGTCTGAGATAATCAAAGAGAGGTTCAATAAGATGATAAAGCAAGCTGATGATTATTGGGGTGTATTTAAGCAAATACAATTAGCACTAGAGGAGAATGTCTAGTTACAAGGAAGAATAATTGATAAAAAGAAGGAACTTTTGGGTAAAAAGATCCTGAAAGACCAAACACTGCAAAGATATAATGACTTGGTGAGATCCCACAACCAATATCAAGAAAGACTCGAAGAAGACCTCGGTTGTTTTAATTTGGTTCCAGCACTCCATGATGATACAGGGAATCTTTGAGAAAAGGATGATTGGAAAGCAGAATTTACAGAGTTTCTAACAATTGCATTGCAGGAGATCAACGATGAGGATATGGTCTTGCAGAATACTCATAAACAAATTGAGAAATTCATGCACATAGAGTATGATATGAAGGAGTTCATATCCAATGCCAAAACTCATGCAGAATAGGGGTACATTGATCACCTCTCAGCTTTCAATCTGTTTATAAATCGAGTTGTGGATAATCCGGGCACAACTGAGCAACAGTCAGAATTAGTCGGTGGTAATGATGTGGACCCTATCATACAGTAAAAGCTTTGAATAGGTCTTAGATGACTATGAGATTTTACTCGAAGATTAACAGATTGGTACACATGTTTATGATTGTGTTAGTTTCTTAAATTAAGTTCAAAATCATGTTTTGTTATCAAGAGTAGTGTTTTTTGGTCTGAAGCTTGTTGCCTCTCATGTATATAAGAGAGACTAGGACCAAAAGAAGGATATAGGAGAAGATAGTAGGAAAATAGGGATAGATAGACAACACAAAGCTTCTATAATGTTTCCATTTCAAAAGACTATGTTGCAGATATAATTTGGTTGTATGGCTTTATATTGGTATCAATTGTTTGTTGAAAATATTCAATTATTTGGCTGTCTCCAGTTTAATATTTCCTTATTATTTAAATTGGTATATCAAGTATATATTCAATTTATCAATGCACATTTGTTGTTCAATGGAGGAGCATCTATTTCCCTCAGACGTGCAAAAATTTTCATGTTGCACTATATTTAGCAATTCTACAAAACTTGACAAAAATGACCTGCAACAAATTTTGATAGTTTACAATTTTACAACTTTTTTGCAACTTTGTCTCTTTTACCCAATTGACTCTAAAATCATCCTAATTCATAGTGAATGGTCTCACAAGACCTAATTAACATAAAATGACCTCCTCAAATGCTAAAATGACCTACTATGATGCAATGGACTTCAAATTTGAAAATGGAAGCTTAGGTGCTCCTACACCAACATGTATGCTAAATGTAGGATCATAGACAAGGAACTTGAAGTGTTCAACAAAATGCCTCAAAGAAATGTGGTCTCATGGACTATAATAATTGTAGGATATACACAAATTAGATCTGTTGAAAAGGCTTTAGAAACTTTAAAGTAAATGCAATTTGCACGTTTAATTGCAATTTGCAAGTTGTTCCAAAACAACCTATGGTGAATTTGGGATATTTTTTAGAAGTCATTAAAGGGTATC
The DNA here is from genome assembly GCA_007258455.2 of Sequoia sempervirens. Classification (NCBI taxonomy): domain Eukaryota; kingdom Viridiplantae; phylum Streptophyta; class Pinopsida; order Cupressales; family Cupressaceae; genus Sequoia; species Sequoia sempervirens. The sequence goes on from VDFB02000007.1 coordinate 2,862,031, forward strand.
TAAAAATGGTTTTATATATTGTCTACAGTGCTTGAGGATTGAAGGAATTGAGATATTGAAGCCTATTTTTTGTGAAATTTGTCTGAGGGAGGTTGAATGGTGCTCTTAATTGCTATCAGGCTCCATGTTGGAGATTCCCATGCTAACAATAGAGACCTTTTTGGCAGATCAATATATGGATATTGAACCCACCATGCCGGTCTACCAAGATTATGGGACCATTATCCAATCATCGAACAAACAAGATCAAATCATTTAAATGAAATATAACCTCCTATAACAAGTAAAAGAAAGAATATAATAGAAAGGTGAAGGCAGAGGCAAATTTCTTGGCCTTCACATAAATTTGATGAACCAATTTTCCATTAACACAACTCAAGAACTCAACCAAGGTAGTAAAGAATTAAAAATCCAATGGGGGCAAGGAGCCAATGCTTTGGAAAAGGATTTAGCCAACCACATAATAGGTGGGAGCACATTGTACTAGATAAAGCTTATGCAAAATAAGGTGGGGGCAGTTAGTTCCATTTTTTGTAATGTGGTAAGAGTCATATAGGTAACGCTATGTCAGGTTGGGGAACTCTTCTTGGAGGTTCTAAATGATTTGCCTCTTTTTTATAAGACTGTGTTGGTAGTGCCACCTGGATCACAGTTGTTTGGTGGGATTCCAAACCTAGACAATGACGTGTAGTTGTGGAAATCTCATAGAGAGAAGCTACAAGCTACCATGATGATTTTGCCGAGCGAATTTATATCAGAGTATTGCTTAGCGTGGCTTAAGACATGTGTAGATGATATTCTCTCTACAGATAGGCTTGGGGGAAAGTATTTGCTTGATCTTGTGAAAAGTGGCAAGGAACTTGTAGAGAATGAGTCATTGATCAGAGAAACATAATAATCACCCCATGTGGTTGTTTTGTCATTTAAACAATTCATCTAGGCAAGTTTCAATGTTCTTCTTTCTTGTTTATTTAGGAACTCGTGGCATTTTGTCATTTAAACAATTCATCGGACCATCGCGGGAACATGAAACCTCGTCCCGCCGATAGAAGATCCTCACACCGATGAAAAAATAGAACCATCAACACATCGCTGGAACCAAAAGACATGTTCGACTGATAGACCGATAAGATGGGGGTAGTTAGTTCCATTTTCTATAATGTGGTAAGAGTCATACAGGTAACCTATGTTAGGTTGGGAAACTCTTCTTGGAGGTTCTAAATGATTTTCCTCTTTTTTATAAGACTGTGTTGGCAGTGCCACCTGAATCACAGTTGTTTGGTGGGATTCCAAACCCAAACAATGAGGTGCAGTTGTGGAAATCTCATAGAGAGAAGCTACAAGCTACCATGATGATTTTTTCAAGCGAATTTATATCAGAGTCTTGCTTAGCGTGGCTTAAGACATGCACAAATGATATTCTCTTTGCGGATAGGCTTGGGGGAAAGTATTTGCTTGATCTTTTGAAAAGTGGAAAGAAACTTGTAGAGAATGAGACATTGATTAGAGAAACATTAGACAATCTGGATGCATTTGAAGGGAGCTTAGAGTGGCTAAAAATGGTTTTTGGTTCAAATGTTGAGTTTCCATGCCAATGCGTGTGTGAGATTGTTTTGAAGCACTCAAAGAGTCTGTGGGATGAACTTTTTGAAAGCATGTTTGTTAGTAGGATGAAATAAATAATAGTTGATGGATTTGCATATCTACGTGAGAGAGTTAAGGTTGGTAAATGCCTTGAAGCCATAATTACATCTCTGGAAAGTTACAAAGATGTTGAAACCCATTTGCACAAATTAACTACTAGTGAGGGTTGGCTTGTCAAGAGAGGGGACCTAAAAAGTGTCAATTTACCTAGGTTGAGTTTTAGATTTATGATGACAAATGATGAAGACTAGTTTGGTCGCCTTAATGCTTATTTTGGAACTGAGGTTAGTCAAATAAAAGATACCATAGATGAGGGGTCCAAGAATATTCTGAAGACCTCCTAAGTTTTCTTCATGCACATAAATCTCCTTCAAGGATAAATGCTTTAGCACCTTATTTGCAAGAGCAATGCTTCCATTTTATCTCAACATTGATTTTTGAGATTGAAGAACATCTTGCACATCTTTTAGAAGCTCTCTATCAAGAAATGAAAAATGAGGAGATGCCAGAAAAAATGAACAAGGAGACACTAGAACCGATAGTTATAGTGGAAAGGGAAATTTTCTTAAGAAGGATTTTAGTTACTCTCAGTTTTCATTCAGCTTCCCTTCCACTAGTTCTTCGCTCGTCTCAGCTCTGGTTTGTCGAGAACAAAGCTTCAGTTTGAGGGAAAGGATCTTCGACTTTCAAATATTCTAGTATTGATTTTGATTACCCTCTTCTAGACAGTTCTGGAAGACAAATACTAGCGAGAGGGGTTGGTTTGAAGCCTGAATCATAGGATAAAAATAATAGCACGAAATTGAATAAACTGAGAAGAACTATACACAATCTTTGTATCAAAGCTCATAGCATGTGGATATTGTGGATAACTAAAGAGCTTTCAGGCATTCTCACAAGAGATCTAAGGGAGGATGATTCTTTATCCATGGCAACTCCTTTGAAGGCATGTATTCTCTTTTGCATTGCATATTTTGTTTGTTGTGGCTTATGGAGTTGGTTTCATTTCCATGATTCATCTAATCACTGATCTCTTCTTGCAGTTTTCATGAGATTTCTTCTAGTTTTGATTTAAGTCATCATGGTTTATATCTGGATATATTAATAACCGAATGAGAATAAAGCATCTAGAGTAAAGAGCTACATTTGATTCTTCCAGTCACTTCAAACTCTTTATTTCCCAATAAATGGAAAAGACTAGCATGTACCCTTTCAACCCTTCCAATCCATATTAATCATGGAGATGTAATTTGTAAGTATGCAGAAAAGTATCAAAGGGGAGCCAAAAAGTTAGAGATTTTCATAGGGCCTATGAATCAACTCTTGTTGTTTTTATATGAAAATATTGTTGTTTGTTTTCTATTTATAATATCTATTGTTGTCATTTGGGAAATCCTATTTTTGGGAATTTAGTAAGAATTCTCAAACAAAGTAGGACGACATCTATTGTACAACTAAACATTTAAATGGAATTTGAAGCATCATTTTATTTAATTTTTAATTTGCTTCCTTAAGGAAGCCTCATAAAATGCCCTTTTCTGATTGTATATCAAGTTGCCTACTGCTTCTTTTCTTTTACTGCTGCAAGTCACAATTTTAATGTTGTATGCTTGCTCCATCTCTTGTAGTTTTTTGTTCCATGATTTCAAGGCTTACCATTTATTAGTATGTGATTTGTAGGGTTGGGAAGAAACTAAATTGAAACATGAGCATGAGGGTGGAGGCCAACTGGAGTTAAGGCTGGTAAATGCCTTGAAGCCATAGTTACATCTCTAGCAAGTTACAAAGATGTTGAAACCCATTTGCACAAATTAACTACTAGTGAGGGTTGGCTTGTCAAGAGAGGGGACCTAAAAAGTGTAAATTTACCTGGGTTGAGTTTTATATTTATGATGACAAATGATGAAGACTAGTTTGGTCGCCTTAACGCTTATTTTGGAACTGAGGTTAGTCAAATACAAGATACCATAGATGAGGGGTCCAAGAATATTCTGGAAGACCTCCTAATTTTTCTTCATGCACATAAATTTCCTTCAAGGATAAATGATTTAGCACCTTATTTGCAAGAGAAATGCTTCCATTTTATCTCAACATTGATTGTTGAGATTGAAGAACATCTTGCACATCTTTCAGAAGCTCTCTATCAAGAAATGAAAAATGAGGAGATGCCAAAAAAAATGAACAAGGAGACACTAGAACCGACAGTTATAGTTGAAAGGGCACTTTTCTTAGGAAGGCTTTTAGTTGCTCTCAGTTTTCATTCAACTTCCCTTCCACTAGTTCTTGGATCGTCTCAACTCTGGTTTGTCGAGAACAAAGCTACAATTTGAGGGAAAGGATCTTCAACTTTTAGATATTCCAATACTGATTTTGATTACCCTCTTCTAGACAGTTTTGGAAGGCAAATACTAATGAGAGGGGCTGGTTTGAAGCCTGAATCACAGGATAAAAATAATAGCATCAAATTGAATAAATTGCGAAGAACTATGCACAATCTTTGTATCAGAGCTCATAGCATGTGGATATTGTGGATAACTGAAGAGATTTTAGGCATTCTCACAAGAGATCTAAGGGAGGAGGATTCTTTATCCATGACAACTCCTTTGAAGGCCTGTATTCTCATTTGCATTGCATATTTTGTTTGTTGTGGCTTATGGAGTTGGTTTCATTTCCATGATTCATCTAATCAATGATCTCTTCTTGTAGTTTTCATGAGATTTCTTCTACTTTTGATTAAAGTCATCATGGTTTATATCTGTATATATTAATAACTGAATGAGAATAAAGCATCTAGAGTAAAGAGCTACATTTGATTCTTTTAGTCACTTCAAACTCTTTATTTCCCAATAAATGGAAAAGACTAACATGTTCCCTTTCAACCCTTCCAGTCCATATTAATCATGGAGATGTAATCTATAAGTATGCAGAAAAGTATCAAAGGGGAGCCAAAAAGTTAGAGATTTTATAGGGCTTGTGAATCAGCGCTTGTTGTTTTTATATGAAAATATTGTTGTTTGTTTTCTATTTATAATATCTATTGGCCTCATTTGGGAACTCCTATTTTTGGGAATTCAGTAAGAGTTCTCAAACAAAGTAGGATGAAATCTACTATTCTACTACACTTTAAATGTTAAACCCCTACCATCCCTGCACTCCTTTCATTATACTCTACGTGGTTGATAGAAGAGCCACTTTTCACTTTATTATTGTTCATCATTTTTCTTTACGTGCTACTCTATTTTTTACACTCAACTTCAAAAGTGATTTGCATGCCCCCTCAGAAAGTGGAAGCTAATTTTAAGAGTTCAAATTCTAAAATTTGTATAGACAACTCAATCTACATGTCCCTTAATATCATTTTTATAGATAAAAGTAAGTTCTCTTGTGAACTATGCAATTTGATAGTGGAAACTTCAAAAAGAAAAGATCACTTTTAACATCTCATAACAGAAAAGAAAAGAATAAACAGACCTCGATTCCAAGTTCTCTATATAAATCCTTAACTTCTGCAACACAAGATGGATCTACTTTTCCATAATTAGCCTAAAAAAGAACATAATCACTATTAGTCAACAAGCAGCTAGTAAAATTATTAGAGATAGCAAGGGAGACAAAAATAGAACGAGCTCTCTTTTTCTCCTCACATTTCTCTACCTCTCTACCTATATATAACTTCCTATCTCTATCTTTCTATCTCTCTTTCTTTCCATCTCCATCTCTATCTCTATCTTCCTCTCTATCCTCTCTCTATTTCTCTCCCTCTCTCTCCATCCATCCCTCTCTATCTATTTATATCTCTATTTCCATATCCCTCACACACACACACAAATTCCTTGTTTCTCCCTCTCTATCTCTCCATATCTTCCTTTTGTATCTATCTCTCTTCTCTCTATTACTTGTTTCTATCGCCCCCTTTATCTCACTCTTTCCCCCTCTATATATCCCTATCTACCTTTCTTTGTATATCACTTGCTATATCTTTATCTTTCTATCTCTCCATCTCGCTCTCTCTCATTGTCTCCCTCTTTTTATCTTTATTTCTCCCTCTCCCTCTTCCTCTCTCCTTCTGTCTTTCTCTCTATGTATTTTTATCTCTCCCTCTTTCTATCCCTATCTATCTCTCTCTCTCTCTCTCCCTCTCTCCCCATCACTCACTCTTTCTATGTCTCTCTACTTATCCTCTCTCCTCTCTTAATTTCTCTCCTTGCTCCCCCCTTCTCTATCTATATATACATATCTATCTCCCTCTATGTCTCTCTCCATATCTCTCTCTCACTCATATACACAGACACTCCATGTTTCTCCCTCCCTATCTCTATTTGTATCTTCATCTCCCTATCATTTCCCTCTCCATCTCTCTATATCTCCCTCTATCTATATCACTCCCTCTCTCCCTCTTTATCTATTAATCACTCTCTCATTCACTCCATCACTCCCTCCATCTCTCCTACTCTATATCTCTATCTCTTTTTTTCTCTCTATTTATCTATCTTTCTACCAAACTCTCTATCTCTATCTCTATCCTTCTCCATCTCTCTATATCACCCTCTATCTATATCTCTCCCTCTCTCCCTCTCCATCTTTATCTCTATATATTGATTTATCTTTCCCTATCTCCCTCATCTACTAATCCTCCTCTACATATCTCTCTCCCTCTCTCTCTTCCAATAAATCTCTAGCTCTCCCTCTCTCCATCTCTATTCATCTCTCTACTTCTCTATGTTTTTCCATCTCTCTATATATCTTTGCCTCCCCCCTCTCTATATCTCCTTATATCTCTAAATCTCTCACCCTCTCCCTCTCCTTCCCCCTCTTCCTCTACACCTACACTATGTTCTCATTGTCAAACACCTACAAACTACTCTACCAAAGGTAACTAATAATTTGTATTGAATTTCAACTTCAACATTGTGTTTTATATTAGTTGTTATTCAAATACTAAATAGATCTATTGTTTATTACAAATACATTGGAGTTAAAAGTGAAAGTGTGACAAAATTGCACACAATATAAAATATATCTATAACCATTGTATTCAATTGCATACATTCTTATAATGGCAACTAAACATTCCATAAAAACACTGTATTTTCAGCATTGTATATATATCCTAATTCTACATTTTCATATCACATAATTTGAAGTTCCATTTTTTTGTATACTATTTCCATTAAAGTTTTTCCATGTTTTTATAAGTTACATGCACATTGTTCTATTTCAACCAATATGTCTACACAAACTTAATTAAGACAAATAATTGTTTGCATTTTATTTATTTATAAAAACAATGGATTCCTCTTGCTAATTGGATGTCTTTAGCTAAGCCTAAGGATGAGAGAAGGGGTCTTAAAAATATTCATCTTTTTGGAGTGGCTCTTGATGTTAAGAGCACTTGGAAGGTTGTAACAATTAGGGGACTATTGTATCAAATTTTATATTAGAAGTATATTGCTCCCAAAACTATTCTTCAATGGATTTTATGTCTAGTTAAACCACTCATAATGCTTCTATTATCTAGAATGCTACGATTATGCCCTTTTTCTATTGTTGGTAATTATTTGATTTAGAAGGTAGGAAATGGAATTCATGATATTAGAATTTATATATATATATATATATATATATATTTATTTATGCACAGGTTGCTAGTACAAAGGTCGTGGAATATGAAGACACATCATTTCATATGATCAAAGTCATTTGACATATTATTCAGTTGATCATGCTCCTTTCTACATAGTCAAATAAAGAGATATACACAAGGGAACTTCTACTTACAAGGGTAGAGATAGAATTCAAGAGATACATCTTCCTCTGGTCTATGCATCAACCATTAGTAGCTCAAGGCATTGCCTTGCTAGCAGCCTTGAACCTAATGTGGTGAAGGGTAAAATCATGTTGTGCAATCAAGGGATCTGCCACGCCTGAGCAAGGAGAAATATGATAAAGTCTGCAAATTATACGTCCTTTTCATCCTCATTCTACTAGCTTGATTTCTCATATTAAGGTCGATCTCCCTCTCTCGCTCATAAGTTATAACCCAACTCAAAAAATCCTTCGATTAATCTCTTTTTATTCATAATATGTTTTAAGCAAATTTATAATTTTGGTTTAAAATATATATGTGTTTAAAGTGGATGAGGTATAAAATTGTTATTAGTTGTTCGATAATTATATTTAATAATGTTTAAGTAGTGTGCAACAATTATACAAGAATTATTTCCTAAAACAACAAATATATTTAGTAGGTTATGATGCAAAGAATTCTCAAATATGCAAGATAAATATGCATACAATTCTCAAATATATACTAAGCTACTTGTAAGTTGTACTCTACATTTACTAGAGGAAAATAATGATATTACAAATAGTTTACAAATATGATTATAGTTTACAAGTATGATTATAATAGAAGAGATAAAGATGTAGATAGAAAAAAATAAAGAGATTGAGACAAAGAAATATAGAGGTAGAGAGATAAAGAGGAATAGAGATATAGATGGAGATAAATATTGAAAGAGAAAGGAATAGACAAAAGAGAGTTAATGCAAGAGAGATAAAAATATAAGAGATAGAAAGGGAAAGAGAGATAGAGAAAAGAAAAACTAACTTTTGATTACTTGTTTCATGCCAAATATCCAAGAATGGAATGTGTCCTTGGGGAGTTATGCTCAAGGTAGCATGACGTTTGAAATAGAGACAAAATTATAAAGAAAGACATAAAAGAGAGGGAGATAGAGATAAGATATAGAGAGAGAAAGACAAAAAATGAAGAGGGAGATATAGATAAGATATAGAGAGGTGGATAGAGAAAAAATAAACTAAACTCATATAAATAAATTTACTATTACAAAATATATAATTTTGTCTAATGAAAAATTATATTTAAAATATATATTTATTGAATAATAAATATTAATATATCCATCTCTCTCTCTCTCAATCTTCCTCTCACTCCCCTCTCTATCTATCTCTTGCTCTATCTCTATCTCATTATCTCTTCATCTCTCTCTACCCCTATATCTCTCCCTCTATCTACCTCTATCTATATATCATTTCCTATCTCTATCTTTATCTTTCTATATCTCCCACTCTCATACTCTCCCTCACTCTCCCTCTAAATATTTATATCTTCCATCTCAATCTATCCCTCTCTCTCTCTCTATCAACCCCTTTACTTTTCTCCATATCCCTCTCCTTTTCTATCTCCATCTCCATATCCATCTTTATCTTCCTCTCTATCTCTATCCCCTATCTCTCTATCTCTCTTGCTCTTCCCCCCTCTATATATCCCTCTTTATATCCATATATGTCTCTCTCTATCTCTCCTCTCTCCCTATTACAAATATAACATGAACATCTTGATAATGGAGCCTAATTATATTCATCATTTAGAGGCTTTTTCCAATCATTTTTTAATCCTTGTAAGTGAATGATAATTGATTTGAAGCTATCACTTCTCCATTGAGACCTTTGTTATATAAACATCATTTGCAAAATGACCTACCAATTGACCTCATGTACTACACATATGTCTGCAAATGATACACCAAAATTTTATCTAATTGACCTTTCATACCTCTTCGGCGTACCCATTGCACACCAAGGTGCAATTGCTAGTTTTACTTTGGTGGAGGACAAGGTAAATAGGGACCACTTAAAGTCATTTTAGGAGACTTTTAAAAATAAACTTTATCTTTCTTAAAATTTTAAGATTTAAACAAAAAAACAAATCAAGCTAAATTAGAAATTTATGTTAATTGATTTTTTTTCAAGTTAAATTAGAAGTTTTTATTAATTGATTTAATTAGTGGAATTTAAGTAAAAACATTATCAATAAAATCCAACAATGGTGTGGGTTAGATTATTGTTTTTTTAAATATTTCATAAACATCGTTTAAACAACAATATTATTATTATTAAGGTTTAAACATTGATATTGATGAGATTGAACAATAATAATTTTATCACCATAAATATTTATATTTGGGGTGATAATTAAAAATATTTTAATGGTTAGATGGTGGATTTAATAACAATGTAATTATCATTTATTTTATTTTATTTTTCCTCTATTCCTTTATTTATAATCATTCGGATATGATTGATTGGTGAGTAAATTAATGAGTAGATAATATATCCTTAATAATAACCTATGAATTGATAAATAAATAATAATGTTACTAAGCATTGAATAAGTATCAACAATAGTAATAATGTTTAATTTGGGATCGAGTATTACTGTTAAATTAGTGATTGAATGTAAGCAACACCATGGTTAATGTATAATGCAATTTTAAACAATAATACTCCTTTATTATGTTAAAAGATGAACAACTAGTAACATATTACTTTCAGTCTAGTTGATTGATTAATAATAGACTTATTATTCTTAATATAAATATTCATTAATGCTAAAATTATTGTGCAACAATGTCAATATGAAAAGTGAGTATACTTCATAAAATTATGGTCATAATGACAAAGATGTTTGAAGCTACCAATCAAGTGTTTATGTATGTACTTGTGAGAGGTGTTCACACCAACATTAATTTTATAAGATGAGTTAGTGCTATATAAAAATAATAAAAATACTTTTGGCTGTGCTTGGAGCTATAGAATTTAGCACATAAAGAGAATATGTATATCTGGGATAGAATAGAGGGTTGAGACCAATCACCTCAACAAGCCATTCCCTAGAGGGATTAAAATGGAATCGAAAATAAATATGAAATCTAAACTTTTATTAAACTCCCTTTTCACACATTTAAGTATTTGAATGCAAGGATAAATGGTAGAGGCAACATTGAAAAGATTTATAAGTGGAACTCACTATAATATTAGATCTAATAATGATATTAAATTATATGCACGAAAATGCCAATCCTAGTCGTCATACATTTAATATCAGTCCAACCCTCGTAGATGAATGATATTACTTATGTGGATACCATGAAAAGTATGGGTTATTGTTACACCATAAGCACTTGAGAGATAAATAACTTAATTAATGTATTTAAAAAAAAAAATTATGGTATCTTATGTGGCATTTCAAAAAAAAAAAATTGTAGGTTGTGTTATTGTTCTGAGTGAAAAATTATGGGCATGACAAAGCACCAATTTATGGAATATTTAAATACATGAAATAGATGCATAAAACCCAAAACAATGAGCTAAAACCACTATCAAATGTGGCACTCAAATTGGGTGGAAAAATCTAATGCTTAAATCATGGGGAATCAAATCCATCATAAAATAATAAATTCCTTACTATCAAATTTTATCATAAAATCCTCAATTATAGTGCTCTAGATTTTTAATTCACAATATCCTCAAATTATGCTTATGAAATACATCATAGTGTTGTTCAATATTCCCAATAACTCCCTCTATTCTTGGATCTTTCACATCATAAGAATCTATCATAGGCTATCATAAATCTCATAAAAGAGGGGCACTCCAAATTTGTTAAGTTTAGGTATTTTAAAATACCTCTTACAACATCAACAAAGTACCAACACATGGTATATATTTCCACCTCAAGTTCCTACATCCAATTTTGATGGACCACACTATTAAATAATAAATAAATTTGGGAAAATATTAAATTAAAAAAAACTTACGAATCGTCAAGGTTGAGACACTTTAATTCCCAACACATTTATCATCACCAAGGATATAATTAAGGTGGAAACAAGACTCTAGGATAAAGGATAGAAACTAAAGAAGGTGGAAAAAAAATTCACAATGGTACTAAGAGGAACAACATTTGATGATTGAACACCTTAATTCCCAACACATTTCTCATCACCAAGGATATAATTAAGGTGGAAACAAGACTCTAGGATAAATGATAGAAACCAAAGAAGGTGGAAAACAAATTCACAATGGTACTAAGAGGAACAACATTTGATGATTGACTATGAATAAAAATTTGCTACCTCGATGTAAGGTATCCCATTGTAAATTGCATCAGCTACAAAATATTTTACAATGGTAGAGAATATTCTACACCAAACACATGTATTCACAATACCTAAGGGCAAGGAATTTTTACTGGCTATATGTCACCATTTGGATTTTTATTTTTTTATTTCTACCCCCAAATTTGGGTATTTTTAGGTTATTTAGAAGTATCCAATTCACCCATATTTGACATTTTCTACCAAATCTTAAAACAAAATCACTTCAAGCTAGAAACTTTAATTATTTAAGATGGATAGATATCACACTATTGTATATAAAAATTTGGACCCTAATTTTCCTAGTTTATTAGGAGTTATTTTTAATTTTTATACTTGCTCCATTTCAACACTTTGTTTAATAATTGTATATTGATAGAAAATTTAGATATTGAATAACCATAAAATTTAATTAAAAATATAAAAAGTTAGTCACTAATTGCAAATGAGATTGTTATAAACATAAAATATTGTTGTCCATTGTAAAATTTGATTTTGAATAAGAACAAAATACCTAGAATATTATGCTTATTTGTGGTGAATTCACGAGGGTTTTTATATAAAATTTAATTAATCATTAAATCTACAAACTGTATGCTTGCCTATAATATGGTAGCAAACAAAAAATATTTTGATGGAGAATTTAGAGAAAATGAAGAATAATTCCCATAATTTTAGGCACAATTCACTCATCCTTTACTTACCTCTTTACTTAATGAGTTAATTACCAAGAATTAGGAAATACATATGGAGGAAAGACACATTAGTGGCCATCCCGATTAAAGACAACATGGATAAATTCCCTAATGATATAGTTTTTAGGTATGGATCCATTTCTTTATTTTTCAAATTCTAAACCAAAATACAACAAAGAGAAAGATAAGGTTATCAAGTGGCAAATAAATTGGAGAATGATATTGTATTCATGGTGGAAAATAAATATATCTACCTATAATTAGTAAAACCTCAAACCTTTTTGGTTCTACCACCACCATATGAATCACACAAACAAGTATTATAAATACAACACAACTCTCGTGACACATTTGTAAAAATCCATTATAAAGAGATTTAGTACATGAGGGGAGAATATTGAAAAGAATGTGAAGAAGGAATCATATGAGAATTTTGATAAGAACATAAAATTTTGTAAAAAAAATAGGAAAAATAGGATTCTCGTCCGCCACACATTAGTGAGGTAATAGAACAATAGGGAATAGATTAAAGGAATGAGATAGTAAATCATATAATAGAGATTAAAATTAGCTAATGAAAATTCCATCACAAAAGGAAAATATAGAAATAAAGGAATAAAAAAGAAATAAATGGTTCAAGAAGAATCACAAAAGGAACCTACATAATATGAAAAGTAAGGAAATAAAGAGAAGAAAAAAGAAGAAAAAAAATCAAATATAATCTATTTCCATGCCACAAATAACACCCATGGAAGAAACCATATAAATCTCACTAAAAATAAGTTTAGAATAGTAAATAAATACATAAACAGTGTGACAAGCCATAGTGGAAAAAGGAAAACACACACAAGGGATTAGTGCAATAAACTAGCACATCAAAATAAGAGGAAGAAACCAAAAACACCCTTATAATGGATCTACCACAGAAAAGAGTAACAAAGAATATAGAAGGAAAAGAGAAACCCCAAGACATCATTCTAGATGCCCATAAATTAATCCAATCTCTTTCCATAATCAGGAAACAACTATAAGTTATAAAAGCATACCATTTTTCCAATACACCAAAAAAAAAAATTATGGCTCAAGAAATGATGGGTTTCCTTTATTCCAACCAATAATAATTAAAGAAAATTATTGAAGGTTTTCTAATATAATTTAGGACTATCCTATAGAACCAAATGACTACATCGAGAAAAAAATCTTGCAAGATTAACATTTTTCTCAAAGTTCAAGTGATGGTAGTGTTGGTTCTCCAACTTGATTTTAGTATTTTCTAAATGATTGTGAATTCTTATTATCAAAACCGCTAAGAGGATGGAAAAATGAGAAAGAGATAATTAGATCTAACCTACACTTTAGGCTCTACAAGACCAAGGGTAGACCTATTAGCATTCATTGGATTACAAATATGAAAAAGGTATCTAACATAATATTAGCAGATAGATTATTCATATATACAAGGAAAAGGTTCTTGAAAGATGAAAAATTCATATAATCCCTTTGTACCATTAATGTTAAGGTATCTAAAAAAGGTTTTATTCATTAAATATTTTTTTCATTTATGGATTATGTATGGCCAACCTTCAACTATTAGACTGGTGCCTACTTCTACAACATAAATTCAAATTTAAATCCTAACTTTAATATAGTTTTAATATACTTGGCTCTATCTTGTAGAGCTTAAATTATCAAATGCTAGTCTATCTTAATGATGTACCTCTACTTAATAATACATCATTAATTTAAATGTCCGCATATTGGCCCTAAAATAATTTTACTTGGCATATCATTGCACAAAGGAAAAAAAATATGACACCTCTTAAATGAAAACTAATACAAACAAACATATAAAGAATAGAAAATGTGAGCTTAAAGATTCCTTGAATCTCATCAAAATTTTAAATAATTATCATGATAAAATGCAAAAATAAAATAGAAGTAATTCCTTATATTGATTTTCTAAAATAGTTCTAGTGGAACAAAGAAAAACAGGTTTGCATCAATAGAAATGAAAGGGAATAGGGTTATGATGCACCTATCTTCCTCTATTTCATTAGGAAATGAGATCCACATAAAGAATTGACTTACAAACCTTAGGTGAGTCAACTCAAGATGTGAATCTTCATATTTCCTTTTTCTGTCAGGGTGGGGGTCCTGGTCAAACAACACTTTGGGGAGAAACACTAAAAATAGTAAATCAACACCAAATTGCAATCTAACACTTGGAACAACAAGATTAAGCTCAATTCTGATAGAACCAAAAAATAGAATGCAGATCGGAGAAGGGAAAAAGCATGTGTACCAGTCACCAAAAGTTAGTTTTTGAAGCTGATCTAAGACTCATCCACCTAGGGGTGAATGGGTCCTGAGTGAGGGTTTTTCTGCAACTTGTGGGAGCCTCTGTTATAGATTTGAGTCTTCTAATTTTCCCAAGTTTTAGGTTTGAAAAGTCAGAAATAATTTCTATAAGTGAGTTTCCATGAGAAGATAGAAACTTTGACAATTTTTGTGACTTTGACAAGCTCTCCAAATTTTATTTTCAAAAAAGTCTTCAAGATTTCTTCCACCTAAATTTACAATCACAAATCAAGAGGGAAAATGTTTTGTTTTTTGTGAATGGGGGTTTGCCTTGGTTAAACCCCATTTTGGTAATTAAACCTTGAAATGAAATGAAGCATGAAAGAGGGAATGAAGAATGAACAAAGCTATGTTACCACTCAACAAACCCTTGAATAAACCTTTGAATGCAAATCTACCACTTACATGAAATGGCTTCAATGGATGTGGGTCTTGAACCTTGAATCTTTCTTGAAATAATGACTTTGAATGCTTGAATGGATCATGAAACCTACATCATCATATTAGCTCCAAAAACATGCATGATGCAAGAATACTTTGACATGACAATTGGATCTTGAATGTTGCAATAAAAATATGATAAATCTCCTATTGAATACCTTTTAAGTTCTCCAAAGTGCTCTTGAAATCTCATAAACTTGCTCCTAAAATTTCTCATAAAAATCTTAGATTGCTTAGATGAAACTTAGTGAAATAACCTTATATTTATAGGTATGTATCCTTAATTTCCCGAAATTCAAATATTAGAAGTTGACATTGAAATATAGATTTAAAAACAATAAAATTCTGCCAAAACAATAATTTAAATTAGGTCCTAGGTCTAAGGGAGGACCCATTCGCCCAAGGGTGAATGGGTCCTATGTCCCTAAACCTAGGACACACATTGCTCAATAATAAGTGTTATATTAAGGCATTAATAAATGTCGGGTTTCCTCTTTGGAAAATGTAATAAAATAGGCTTGGTAAATGAATTAAAGGGAAAATTAAGGAATAATTAAGCTCAATTAATTAAGGGAGACCTAAATAAGTGTGAAAGTGTAAAGGGGTGCACTTAACAACACTAAAATAAGGCACAATTAAGTCCAAATTAACTAAGAGGGCCCAAACAAGTGTGAAAATGTAAAAGGGATACATTTTTCTACACTATAGTTAACCATAATAGATATTTTACAAAAATATATAATTGGTTGCATTCATATACACTAGTATAAAAAATAGTTTATAGATCAACCATATGATATTGCTTAAGAAAATTAACATAGACCAACCCATTATAAATAAAATGTAGACCAATAAATAGATCTACAATTAGGACACATGGCCATGAGAAAAGAAGATGTGGTCTCACCACATTCACAAGGAAGAACCAGCCATCAACATCATAAAATCTAAAACCTGTGCACTAAAATTATCCACTCAAGACATCAAAACGCATATACAAGCATGAAAAATCAATCTCATATGATTTACCATCATGCTAGTCATTAATGTCCTCAAGATCTATGTAAATGGGGTGGAAAGTGGGTTAAACTCACTGGAAAATGGTCCTAAGAAATGATGTGAATGTCAAGTTTTGTACTCTCAATTGCTAAAATAAATTAGGGCATGAACACTACATTGTTTTCTCTTTTAAATTTGTACCAACCCAGATAAGAAAATTATTTTTAGGTTCCTTCAGATTTGATCTAGTGGGTGTAGGGCCATATCAACTCATCAATGGTGTCATGTGTTGTTTTCTCCTCTATCATTGGAAAAATGCATGCAAATATGTACCCAAATGATGAAAAATGTTTTTTGGGTGGGAAAAATATTTTTCTAGAAAGTAATGCATAAAATATGATCATAAATTTCCTTCTAGATGTATAGGGGAGAATGTGGGATAGTATGGGAAAAATTATAGAATTTTTGGACCATCAGTGGTTTGGGGTTAGGAATACCTCAAAACTCATGCTAGTCAAGAAGTTAGAATATTGAGGAATCAAAGGGAATTGGGAATTCATGTTTATGGAGGGAAGTTTTAACAAATATCCTTAATGAGATAAATGAGTATAAAAATGTTGAGGATTAGGGTTTGGAGATGACTCATACCTAGTACCAATTTGAAGGGAAGCTCACATCTTTCTAACTTCAATAGGAATTATAAGGCAAGTTATTGAGTGATAGAGTTTTGGAGAATTACTAGAAAGAATACTGAGGCAAAGGGATGGGAAAATTTCTAAATCTTAAAAAATGAATAAAGGATTTGATGGGTTTTGGGAGTCACACATGATAGGAAACAAGTACTTTCATAGAGGGAAGACTACAACTCTAACTCCAATATAGTACTTAGTAAAAATATTGAGTCAAGAGCCAAGGAGTGAGGATAAATCCAAATGAGGTAATTGGGTAAGGGATATCCCAAAGATTTGGTTTGAAAGGAGGAAGTTTTTATTAGCAAGGGATTGAGAGATTGAGGTTGACAATGACATATGAAAGGTACTTTGGCAAGAAAACTCGAACAAGTCAATGAGAATGAGGAAAATGAATAGTGGGATAAGTAAGTCCAAAAGTATGAATTTTTTGGAAAAATTAAGTGTTGAGTGAGGAATTTTTGAGATTGAAACTCAAGGATGCAAAGAAAATGGTAACTAGGGAAGTACAATTTTGAAACTCTAATGTACAACATAATTCAAGGAAAATGGTTGGGACTTTAGAGTTTGGGGGAGAAAATGATATGATACACTAGTTAATTGATGCTCAATACTTTGGCACCAAAAGGAACTTAATACAAAGGATAAGTATTTTAAGGCTCGAATATATGGTATACGAGTAAGGGGAAGTTAATAGCCTAACAAACATACTAGACAAATTTTATAAGGTTAAGGATTGGATTGTCAAGACTAGGTGGAAAGATATACCAATAGGATGAAGTCTAATAACTTGATAAGGACACCTAAGTAAGAAGAGATGGTTGGAAATTCCTACTAGTATGGATAAATCTAAAATTCTAAAACTCCAATAACTTATCAAAATTACGGAAATGATCCATATAACTCCAAATTTAGAAAATTTTGGACCTTTTGCATACTTTGAATCATTATGAACACATAGGTGGAAACACAAGGTAAAATTAGAAAAAAAATGACAAAGGGAATACCCACTTATACTATATTAGATTAGTTATAGAAGGTGGGATAACATAAATTCACTATAATACATGGGAAAATAAAGAAGAATCTACAAATTTTATGCTTGCATAGTGGGATTCTAATAGGTAAAAGTAGCTTCTCAATTGAACCTCTCATAAAAAATAATTCAAGTTCAATCTCTTCAAGATTAGGAATTGAGAACCAAACATGAAGTAGATAAATTGACTATAACCTACAAATTGAAAAGATGAAATAAAGATTATATGGAGAAATATTACTAGTATCTAACATGCCTATGATATAAGCCTTTAAACTAGACAATCATAGGATCAACCCAAGGATATTATTCTTATGCCATCTCCATTACATAATACACCTTAGCAAACAATTGTAGAAGAATAAATTTAATTAGAGAGATAGCCACAACATGGGAGAGATTACTAGGTGGTACATCCAAGAGCACCACCATAAACATAAGTTCTTGACATTGAGATTAAAGATGGTATCCAAAAATAAATAGACAAAAATATGGTACTAAATAACTAGTCACCTAGGGAGATAATCAATCAATGATACCATAAGCAAGGTATAAGAGTTTACGGAAAGAGGGAAAAAAACTCCAATAGTGAATATGAATCCAAAGATATTTCTCAACACCCCTATAAGACCATAGGTGGATTCTACTTAGATCTCTTTGTTACAGATGGTATAACTTAGTGAGGCGTGGATAAGGTTGTTAAAATATGTCACTTCAAAGGAAAGTATGGAGAAGGTGGTTAAAATCATACAAAAAATAAAATATAACTCCAAAATGATTCTTTAGTAGCCATAACAACACAACTAGGAGTAGTACAAAAATTATTAAAATAAATTGATAATTAGGAACAAGAGAAGAAAAAACTAAAATATCAAGTAGTCAAGGACAATGAAGCATAAAAGCTAGGTTGAATAAAAAATGGTGCAAAAGGGAGTTAGACAAATACGTTTAAAACTTAGAGAATTAAGTTAATGATGTATCAAAACTTGATTAATTCCATATGAATTGGTCATAGAACACCATGCAACAAAAGCTTCAAATTGATAATATGGAGAATCAAATTTTACAAATCGTAGGAATTTATGATATTATGCATGATGTTGACAAATCATAAAGATAGAAACTAAGAAACCTCCAATATCAACATAGTCATATAAGTGAACAAAGAACATAGTTAATTTATTTGATTAAGAAATTAGCTCTACAAGTAAGCATCTATATATATTCTAATTATCAAGGCTTCCTCTAGACACTAAGTAGATAGTTCCTATTTTCGTGGAGCCCACTACTTCAAATTGTATAAAAATATCTCACAATTAAATCTCAATACAATTGAATTATATTAAAAACAATATTATATTAGGAAAATTATTATGAACAAATTCATCATACATAAAAAAAAATTACTACCATAACTAAGAATTTTACCTCTTTTACACTTTTTGCAAACTAAAAGTGGTTTTGTTATACTTTAATGATAGGCATGAGTTTCCATAGTCCTTGATGTTCATGAAATGGTGCTTTTAAATTCAAATAGGCATGATTTTCCATAATCCTTGATGTTCATGAAATGGTGCTTTTAAATTCAAATATATATATTTTTGCATCAACATTATAGATGATGCTTAGTGATCCATTATCAAAATGAGGATACTTATGATTTTGGATTATAAACTTGATAGTTAAAAGGAGGTAGGTTTTGAGAGGTGATAGGATGACAAAAAATAAGGGATAAAAAGGAGGGAGAAGGAAAAATAATAGCAAATGTTGAGTAATATATATAATATAGAATATAATGTGTATGTATAAAATAAAGAAATAAGAAATGGATATGATATGAAATAATAATCTATATAAAAAATAAAAAAGTGAATGAGAACACAATAAATATAAGTAATAAGGCATATATGAAAATATGTAAGAAGAATATATTGATATGAAAGAATAAAATTAGTATTCTATGTGTAGATATGCATAATAAAAATTATTATACATGTTGACAAAGAATGTTACTATATAATATGACCTATAAATATATGTATGAGGAATAAATATTTGTCTATATAGTAAATATATATGATAAGGAAATATTTATGCAATATAATATAGTAATATAGGATGGATATAAACAATATGTAACAAGGAAACCTAATATTATATATAAAGACTTGATAGGCCAAAGTTGGGGTAAAGAATGATAAATATTTAATGTTTAATAATAACATTCAGCTTGGTCTAAGTGTCAATCTGGGGGCATAAAATTGTGAAATATGTTGTGGCTATATGCACAAGGGCTACAAGTTGTGAGGTAAGTGGGGATGAAAATGCATTCCTAAACTCAATCAATTACTTAGTTTGAAAATTAGATTAATTATTTTGTTTTGCTTGTGACAGGGATTGCTACAAAAACTGTAACTAGTTTTGCAGTATTTCTACGACAGGAACAGCAATAGTGTTTGTGACAGGAACTACAATAGGAACTATGCAAAAATTATGGCAATAAATTATGAGACAAAAACTTAATCAATAAATACCAATCACAAAAATCATAGCAATTAATTATGTAGTACAAAAATAAGACTCAAATGAGAAATACACTTAATTTATTAACACCTTTCACACATATCAATCACAAAAAAATAACTGTAACATGCCATTTGATCACTAATAAAATTTCCTAAGTTTTCACTCACAAGTAAATAAACTATGTAATTAAACCATTACCATAAAAATGTTCTTTCTTTTAATTGAGAAAAAATGAACATGAATGTCATAACAATAATCAACATTGATTGTATTTCAATAAAATAATCCACAAATTACAATATTCCAAAGAATGTGTACATATTACATATATAACTCAACTGAAGCTTCAAAGCAATAGATATAGATGGTCCAAGAACCTCCTTTCAAATCTTTGTCTTTTGTCACCTACTGAGGAGGAGAAGCATCACTCAAGCACTTTTTTGTCAACCACAGACTCATATGTGGTCCCTCGCACATCTATCATTCAATAGATGGCCCTACCTTTCGACGAAGAGATTGGTGGAGTAACCTCGTAACGACAACCAATATGAGCTTAGTGTTGTGTCCTACATGACTAGAACTTGTAAACCAACAATCTAGGACTAGCATGCATATAAATGGATCACAGTGAATTGACAGTGGAGCTAAAGGCAATCACACTACTTTGGCAAAAGTGTTCTCACCCAATACTTCGAGTGATAGTCATCCTACTCACATACACTATTCAAGCTCGATTTGACTTAAGGCCATTATAATCTATGCATAGGTTTTTCCTTCAATTGGTATTCTTTCACCCTAGGGACAACCTATTCCCTTTTCCTGTGACTTATTGGCATTTCTACCTACAAATCATAATACAAGTTACCCTCCCTTCAATGGATAACCAAATCCTAGAAGTAACTTACAAGCTATCTAATTCAGTCAAATAACTTAACAATGGATAATCCATAAGCTATCCTTGTTTAATCATATCTAGTATACTTATGACAAACAATCCATCCTATTATGGAGTAAATACAATAACTTTCATAGAAAAGCATACAACAACTTCCTTTTCCTTTCCAAAGCAAATGTTATAATTCCCTAATGTAAGTATTCTCAAGCAGTCCAAACAAAGCATACAAAACTCATTCTTTCATAAGTAAAGACAATTAAGAGAAAACTAGATCCTCATGCCTATAATATGCTTGATCCAATTGACTGACTTGATGCACAGGCTTCCAACAACAACTTACTAGCTCCACTATATCAACTCACAACAATTCTTCACTATAGCCTCTTACCCAAGATAACACTATACTCTCACAAAGTAGCTTTAAACTCTCACAAAATGCAGTTCTCAGAATATTTGCAGCAGAATACATTTGTGCAAAAAGTGTGTCCCAAATGAGAAAACTAGCCTCTCTATTTATACAAAAATTTAAGACATTGCAGCCTGTAGAAAAGGCATGCCAGTTGACACCTTTATTCATGCAAGTAAACTCATTTCATACAGCTAAAATGTGGCAGAAATTTGAATGTAAACTCAGCATAATATACTATAGATCAACCCTTTAAATTGACAGCAGCTAAAGACTGATTCAAATGTGCACATTCCCAAATTATGACATTTGACTTGTAACCAAAATAGAATTCTACAAAATATAGAGTTTTCATATATTGGCGTCATGTTGTAGCCAACTTCCCTATCTCTTTGGCATGGTTTAACTCATTGAAATAGTCTTCTATTTGCAAACTACACACAAGTAAGGTTGACTTGGTCATAGCTTATTTTGTTGCCAGGGAAAAGATGACTTGACTCCCCTTTTATAGCATTCCAATCTTGCTTTGACTTAGCACATTTCATGTTGTTGCTATTCCCATATAATGTGAAAACACTTTACACAGTCGGCTTAATTATTTCCATCGCCTAATATCATTTGGATAATAATCATTCCAATATAAAGTAATGTGCTATCTAATAAACAGCAATGCATCATGCTATGGTATCGATCAAGGGTTATACTTTATATCGACCTCTATTAATTATCATGTATATATAAATATATATTTGTATATATATAAAATGTGCATATATATATCAATGAGTAGCCTTAATGCTATCATATATATATATATATATATTCCATGATAATCAAATACGTATACATTTGATATTCAAATCAAGTTAATATTCATATAGTAATAATAATAATAATATCGACTGTATATATATATATATATTCCTCTATGTACATGTATACGTGTGTATACATATGTTGATATATCCATATGGACATTTCCATTTGTCATACATATGTGTGTATCAACACATGTATGCATATGTATATATGTTTATATATACATATATTTATGTATATATATACATTCGCTTGCACAATCAAGCACGTGCACAATTACTACCTTATTGATGGGAACATAGGTGCGATGCATTTATACTTATACACATACATGTTGCATTGTTTGTTTGATAACACCATGCTCATAAGAAACCCGTTCATAAGCGTGCATAGGTATGTCTACCCATGTATTCTCATGTACATATTCCTTCATGTGTATGGTCTACCGTCGACATGTATATGCATACATATACATATATTCCATGTGTGTTCACCTCTTCAAGTCAAGCATAGTAATATAAGGAAGAACTCATAAGCTCCAAACAGATAAACATCATCCAAGAATGCATTCAACAGTAATCAAGACCCTTACTAATGCAAACACATGATACTAAGGATGACTTACCAATTCCCAACACAATAACTAGACTCAACCATTCTACTGTGTGTGTAAGCTCAATTAGGTTACCTTACTGGTTACCTAACCAAGTTCTTCTCTTGAGTGATACTTCCCCTCCACCTGGAGGATTGAATATATACCTACATCCAACTAACACATTCCCATGGTAGTCAACTGTTCAACAAAATATGATTTCACATAATGTTTCTCTATAGTTAGAATATATAATTCAATAACCATCCATTTCACATATATGCATTCCATCACATAACATTAAATGAAATAACATTCATTCATAATTCATTGGTAACAAAGTGCAAGCACATATATTCTCAATCAAAATTCAAAGTACACTCACACATACAATATTTACCCTAGCACAGTAATAGTAAATAGGTAATTACACAATTGTGTTGTGACAATAACAAGCAAAACGTAATCAATTGAAATCAAAACCCACAAAAACATACCTTGTAGAAAATAAAATATTTACATTCAATTAGCGGTTGAAGAGTGGGTTCCCTACCTCCTATTCAACCGATGAATATGAAGCTAAAAAAAAAATGTATTGCTTCTGGATTCAATTGTGTTCGAAGATTTTTGCATCTACATTTCAGATCACACTCCATGATCCATCATCAGGATGAAAGAGAGCAAGAGGAGAAGAGAATGAAGCTTATGAAATTTCTAAAAAAGACTTCAAAATGTTTCTCGATAATGATACCAAATATATTTTCCTCCTTTGTCTATATTACATATGATTGCTTATATAGTTTTGATGCATAAACAAAAATAAGTTTGTAATTTACAATTCAGAGGTTGAGGTAAATCGATGAGTTAAGAAAGATTTGTATGGCTTGTGGCCAATCTTTCTTAACATACTAAACTAATTTCCTAACAATATACTAATCATGCTTTACTGATATCAAAACAAAATAATATAAAATAACCACAATAATCTTTGCAAAGGATCCCCGCAGCTATAGGAGACTATTATCAGTACATCAGATCCAATAATGTGGAGAGGAAATATGGTGGTGTATAGTTGGTGGTTGAGTTGTCTCAACTAGTGGCATGTGTGTTGTAGCAACTCTTTTTGCATCAACATTGAGTATTAAGCAACATCAAAGTGAGTAGCACAACGTCCATGTCATCTTAGCATAATGTATACAAAGATCTTGTAGCAGCAACAACAGTTCCAATGAGGAGGCATTGGAAATAACTTTCTAGCATGTATGCCACAAGATATATTTTCCAAAGATAACAACGCTTTTTAGTAAAGACAATCTAATAATTAATTTCCATATTTTATCCCAAAACTATATTAAATACAACTTATGTATATTTAATCATATGCAACATAAAAGTGGTAAAATGATATGGAAATGGAATATGAAAGTGGGTATGAAGGAATATGAAAAAGGTATAAAATGAAATGTTAATGGCTCTCATCAAGACCGATTAGATATAACAAGATTATAAATTAATTTGTGGTAATGATCTATATAGATATATGGGTGGTATAAATGTTGCAAGATAATAATGTCATTCGCTTTGAGAATCATGTGCAAGAAATATATTCATGAGAATATCATCTTCAATGACTAGTTACATATTTATTTGTCTCAATATGTCTCTTTTGATAGTAATGCTCTGGTTGGAGGTATTTTCCAAAAAAATGATTCAATCATCTCTAGATATTAAATGTATTTACAACGAAATGGTGGCGAGTCCCAAGAATGACTACCCACTTACATTCAAGAATGTCATATCTTCACATGTAGATCAAATTGAAGAACATATGCTTGAAAACATCAAATTTTTGTTTAAAGCTTTAGGAGTTGTGCTCAAGCATTCACCTCCAATGCTTATTTAGAATGATAAGATTCTTAAGGCCATCAACCTTATATGTAATGAGAGTCTCAGTTCTAAATACTGTAATTATCTTACTTCTAATTCTTAGTATGTACTTATGGTTTATCTTTTTTCTTTTCAAATAGTTGTCTATGCCCTAATTTATGTTTTGTATATCTTCTTCCAGGAGTCTATTGTTACAATCCTCAGTTTAGTATTATGATGGTTGCTAATGTATATGACTAAAAATAGTTTTTGTTCTAATACTCATTTCAACATTTTGATGTTTGATATGTATCTTTCTATTGTTATGGACATATGTACTTCTTCTTATTAGTATATTATGGGGTTATCCCCTTTATCAAAAAAATGTTGCAAGATAATATATATTAACTTAAAATAGTATAATTTATTTATCTCTATATATATAAATATTAGGTTGCCTTGTTATAGATCATTAATATCTATCCTATATAACTCTTGTGTAAGAGGGAAATCGAGATAGCGTTTAGATCATCAATGTTAAACAAATTAAACTAAATCTAATTCAAAACAAGGATTAAGATTCATACCCATTACTCACAAAATGAACGATATTAAAATATTGAATTCAAGAAAGCAATTAAAAAGCAAGAATAATGAATTCAATAAAACATAAAGTTGCCCATCCCGTGTCAAATTGTATTTGCAAAGATGTTGGATTGTTGTTGTATTGATGTGAAGCCTCCATTTGTGAGTTGCAAAAGCTTCAAAGTTGTGCAATGTTGATCGAAGACGTATGTTAAAGTTCTCAAGAAATTGATTAAGGTTTCAATATTGCTTCGTTGTGTAAAAGATGTCCATTCTCTTATCGTTTTTGAGGAAGAAGATGATTGTTATATATATTTTGTGTTTTGAAATGAACGATTCAGATCGTGTAATGATTCAAAACCATTGAGAGGAATTAGATAGGAAGAATCAGTGGATTTTGATTACGTAACCGGTGCGACTAAAGAAATCAATTTGAGTGTTCAGTGGAATTGAAGAAATCATGTTGATCCTTTAGTGGGATTGAAGAATAGACGAATCAAGCAGAAATAGATGAATTAGTCAACCAATTAGAGTGAGCAATCGATGATCGTAATTTTCCCAATCATGAAAGTGGGTGAGGATAATTTATTAATTTATTTAATTAATTAATCCTTTTGAGTTGAATGTGCAAGTCATGTTTGAATTTTGCAAACAAAGTTGTATTTATTTGTTTTTGACCTTTTTGAATGATGTTTTGAATAATTAAAAAAATTATTCAAGTTTAAGGGAAAGTGATTTAATTAAACTATTAAGTGGTAATAATTTAATTGACTTAGGGGAATAGGGTGAATTAGTGACATAATTAAATAATTGATATTTATTTAATTAATTAGGAAGAATAAAGTTAGATTAGGACTTTATTAAATAAATGAAATTTATTTAGTTGGTCAAAAATGACGAAAAAGTGAATTAATTAAATAATGCAATATTGAACCACAGTTGACAATACAGTGACCACTTTTGATTGTTTTTAATGCTTTTGACAATAAAGTCACCACTTTTCATAAAAAGTGAATGCTTTTTCTTTGCATAGAATTTTGAGTCAGTTTGTTTACAATTTGAGGTTCATTTCACATTTTTGTAGAAAATTCTGAACATTGTGGGTTGAATGGTTGCAGGCGATTCTCAAATTGCTTATGTTGAGGGAGTGATGGTTGCATGTGTTGTTTGATTTGCTCACTAGTTTTCATGAGTTGGAGTGAGATATCCTAGATGATGTGGGGTTGCGGCACATATGTTACATGCCCATGGTTAGATTTCATAGAGTTATGATGACTGCCCTTGTGGAGCGATGAGGTTGTTACTCTAACTGTGGAGAGAGACATTGTGAGGCAAGAGCGAGATGGCTTTAGGTAGTAGCGGGATACTGAGGCTAGGCACTATATTGTTGTTGAGGCATAAGTGTAGGTCATTACAGCTGAGAGGGATACCCTCCAGCCAGAGCATGGTGCTCTCAGAGTAGAGCGAGATCAGTATATGAGGGAGGCCACCTACTATCAGACACTATATGAAGTTGTCGTTCCTAGAGCAAAAAAAAATTGTTAGGATATATGGTGGAGTTGTGTTAAAATTTTTTGGACCAGTTACATAGAGAGGTATGAAATGCCTAACTTGTAACTACTACATGACTTGTCTCAAAAAAAAATTCATACACCAAATGCAACAAGTTTTCACCGTGGTAGTATTACAAGAACATCATACAAACATAACTAACAAAAATCGACAATTAATACCACAATTCCTTCTTCTCTAAATCCTTATGGACATCCTCGAGAGATCTTGAGAATATGGTATTATGATAAAACAAAAAGATAAGACTATAAAAAGATAAACAATGTTGCAATATCACTTGCCATATCTATTTTGAGGTTTCAGGTTGTTATCCATTGTTGATGATGTCTAAATTGTAGGAGCGGATCCATTAAGGCATATCTCAAGATGTTGTTTGTGAATTGTCAATAGATAGGTAGTTAACACTTTGGCCTTGTTTTCACTTGATATTTGTCTAATTGTTTCGATCTTTACTTTAGAATTTTTTATTTTGATGTTTGTTTTGTTTGTTTTTTGCATTGTCAAAGGGTGAGTGTGATGATTTGTTTATTATGGATGACAAGTTTATTGCGGTTGGTGATGATGGAGGTAGGACCTTTTTTATTTTATGGGTTCATATGATGTTTTTTGTTGTTTTCAGGGGACTAACCTAGGGACTCATGGGATCATCAAAGATAAGTCTTGCCTACATTGTACATGCAGAGGCTCGTAGTTTGCTTGGTTTGATAAGAACATGTTTATGATATTTTCTATTTTTAAAATGTTTTTTTTTTTTTGTATTTTTTGACTAATTTGAACGAAAGCATGATAGAAACCTAAGGGGACTGGCCTAAGGCCTCAGGGGTTGATAAGCCTTTCCTATGTTGTACATGTAGAGACCACGTAGTTTTACCGTTGTGACTCAAAGCATAACATGTTATTGGGATTTTTATTTTTTTACTTTGTTTCAATTTTTGTTTGTTTTCTGGATGTTTTTTATTTTGATAGTTTTCAACCCTAATGGGATATACAAGGATTCAATTCGCTACTAGTTTTGGGAAGTTTCCCCCAATTCGAGACAAGACTACCTTCTCTAAGGGAGATGAATGTTGATGGTGCAGCAAGGTTCAATACTTAATTAGTCATCAAGCCATAGTTGGACACACTTTTTATTATGGGATGAATGGGTGGATGCTTCAGATAGTGTTGATAGATAATGATGTAAGTCTTATTCAACTGTAGCACCTGTTTGTAAGGTTTTCAGTATGGTACTTGTTCTAAAAGCACCACAAAGTGGTTTTCACTTAAAGAATGTTTTATTTACTATTTTTCTTGCTTTTTGATTTTTTTGCTTTTATATCTAACTTTTTTTTTTGGGGATTTTTACCCTTTTTCCTAGGGTATTCTGACATGTTTCAAGTATATAACTTCTTAAGGTGGCTAGTGTTCAATGGTTCAACTAAGGGTTCCCCTTCAAGAGTAGCCAACTGATAGGCTCCATAACCATAGCTTGATGTGATGATGAATAGAACTAACCAGTTGGGTTCAAACTTACCTTTTCCATCTTGATTCAGTTGTACCTTCAGATTCTCTTTGAGTACCAAGTCACCAATCTAAAATTTTCTATTTTTGATCCTTTTATTGTAGCTTTTTTTTAGCCGATTCTGATAAACCTGAAGATGGTTTAACGTGCTCAAATTCCTTTCATTTAGGAGTTCCAACTCATTTAATCTGCACACCTAATACTCTTCATTGCTGACCATGCCTTTTAGTGATATTCATAGTGAGGTGATTTTGAATTTGATAGGTAAGAAAACTTTAGATCTGTAGACCAAGGAAAATGGTGTGGCACCTGTAGGTGTATGAACATTGGTTCAATAAGCCCATAAGGATAGGTTTAGTTGTAGATGCCAATCATGACCGACATCATTAACAATCTCTTTTAGTATCTTCAGGATGGTTTTGTTAGACACTTCAACCTAACCATTTCCTTGGGGGTAGTAGGGCATGGAGAATCTATGTTGGATAGAGAACTTGGAATAAAACTCTTTAACATCTTGGTTTTTGAACAGGGTCCCATTGTTCATTATGATGGTTTGGGGAATTCCATATTGGCATATCAGATAATTCAAGGCAAACTTGGATATTTGTTTATCGGTGATGTAGGTTAATGAATTTGCTTCTATCCACTTCATGAAGTATTTAATTGCAATAATAATTAACTTATGTCCATTTGATGAAGGGGAGAGATCTTACCTACTAAGTCTAATCCCCACTGTGAAAAAAGGCCATGGTGTTGTGATAGGTCTTAGCTCTTGTATTGGTGTGTGAATGAGGTCATTGTGCTATTGACATTGGCAACATTTTCTAGTGTAGGAAATAGCTTCTCGCTCCATAGAGGGCCAATAGTATCATGTTCTTAGTAACTTTTGTGCTAGGTTAGGTCCACTAGAGTGGGACCCACAAATACCTTCGTGTACCTCTTGTAGGGTGGTTTGTGCTTATTCTACATCAAGACATCAGAGTAAATTACCCTCTAAACTTTGACAATATAAGGTGTCTCCTAGGACTATGAATTGGGAAGTCCTATGGGAAAATGTTTTCTTTTGGGTGGTTGTAAGATGAGGGGGTATGATACCATGTTGGATATAGTCAAATGTATCATGGTACCATGGTGAGTTAGGACCAACAACAACACACACTAGTTTTGATTCTGGGATATTGAACATTGGTATGAACAGTTACTCCACAAGGAATTCATACTTAGAAATGTTTAGTGGGATATCAAGAAGCGAACCTATCATTTCCATAGCATCGACTGCTCTATTGTTGATCTAGTGAACCTTTTCAAAGGTGATAGTGATAAAATATTGCTTGAAATTGTCCACCATCCTTTTATATGGCATGAACTTGTCATCTTTTGTTTGATATTCATCGTTTACTTGCCTGATTACTAGTTGAGAATCTATATAAACTTGCAGTTCTTTTATCCTCCATTTGATTGCCATTTTCAGTCCTATGATTAATGCTTCATACTTTGAGATGTTATTTTCGCATGGTAAATAAATTCTATAAGCCTTAGGTATACTATCTCCTTGTGGTGTGAGAAATAATATACCCGCTTCTATGTTGTGTTGAGTGTGGGAGCCGTCAAAATACAAGGTCCACTGGCTTGTCTGTTCTGTTAGCAATATGCTTTCATTTGGAAAGTCTATTATGAGAGGTTGGTGATCTTCCATTGCTGCTTCTACTAGTTGATCTGCTATGATATGTCCTTTTATGGCTCTCCTGTCTACATACTCTATGTCAAACTCGCTCAATATCATCACCCATTTAGAAATCATGCCTATTAGAGCTACTTTCACCAATAGGTTCTTTAGTGGATCTACTTTTGAGATTAGCTTTACTTGTCTGTTCAAGAGATAGTGTCTCAATTTTGTGTTGCAAAGACGACAAAAATACACGCTCTTTCTATGGAAAAATAGTTTAATATGTAGCCCACCAATGTTCAGCTAATGTAGTAGACTGCTCTTTCCTTTTTATTATCATCTAGCTGTGCTAAGAGAGCTCCTAATGTTTCTTGTGTTGTAGACACATAGAGTATCATTTCTTTATCTAGAATAGGGGGCATTAGTACTGGAGGAGTGAGTAGATACTCCTTAACTTGTTGGAATGCTTGATCACATCTACCATCCCATTTGAATGTGATGTCTTTGTGTAGGATATGGGTAAAGGGGTGACACTTGTCTGCCAATTTGTGATGAATCACTTGATGGACTGTAGTTTCCCTTGTAAACTTCTAAGCTAATTTAATGTCTTTGGAGGGGGCATCTCCTGTATAGCCTTTACATTCGCAGGATTTACTTTGATGCCTCTCCTTGATACTATGTATCCTAGAAGTTTCCCAGATGTTACTCTGAATGCACACTTTCTTGGATTGAGTCTCAATTTATACTATTTGAGCCTACCAAACACTTTTGCAAGGTTGGTTAGATGGTCTTCTTTTTTCATGGACTTTTCTAGTACGTCATCCACATAATCGTCCATAGTTGTATGGAGCATTATCATGAAAGATTGTATTCATTGCTCATTGATAGGTTGCTCTTGTATTCTTTAGGCCAAATGGCATGACATTCCAGCAGAAGGCCCCCCATGCACACATGAAGGTTTTTTTATGTTGATCATCAAGCGATATCTTTATCTGATTATATCCTAAAAATTCATCCATCAGTGACAAAATTTCATGCCCTGCTATTAGATCTACAATCATATCAATGCTTGGAAGAAGGAAGTCATCTTTTGGAAAGCTTTGATTAGATCTTGAAAATCTGTGTAAATTCTTATGCCCCCAGTGGACTTGATACTGGTACTAGGTTCAATATCCATTTTGGATAATCAATTGATCTAATGAAGCCTACATCTAGCAGTTTCTTCAATTCTACCTTTACCAAAAGTGTTATCTGGGGATGCATCTTTCATAGCTTCTCCTTGATGGGTTTAGCTCCAAGAAATACGACTAGGAAATGTATGACCAATGTTGTATCTAGCCCTGGCATGTATACATATGTCCATGCGAAGTTTATCTTCCTTTTATTAATGAATGCTAAGAAGTTCACTTTCTCTTCAGGATCAAGTAATGTTGCATGGTATGCGATCTTGGGTTTTTTCATTGTGCCAACATTTATAGGTTCTGGTTCTTCAACTAGGAGTGTTGACTTCTCTTGATATTCAGAAATAGGGAGATTGAATCCTCCATATTCAAGTGCCTCAGGGAGGTTTTCACCCTTAGATTCATCCTTTATTTTTCTCTTTTTAGGATCTGATAGAGCCACATCATGGTTTTCCCTAGGGGGTCTCATGTTGATTTTTACATTGTCTTTTTCAATTTTATGACTAGAGGACACAATCCCCCCTTTGAAATATGCTTGATGTTCGAGTTCCATGAAAAACCCTACTTTACGATCTCCTAATGGTATATTGGTTCGAAGCCTCATAAACTCTGCAATAGCTTCATCATTTTGGAATTGATCCAAAATAGGTGTATGGTGTTATTGGTCTCAATCTATTAACTATGGGTAACCAAGGGGTAGACTATCATTGTTATCTACAAAGCTTATAGAAGTCAAAATGGTCATTATAGCTCTGGTATCCTTCTCCCATTGGGTATCTAGGCCATTTTCGCTAGAGGTGACAAAGGAAGGAGAATCCCATTCATACTTGTTAGATACTATTTCATAACAATCTTTAAATGTAGGTTTGCTAGTTCATATAGGGAATATAATTATGTTAAAGCTTTCAAATAATTCCTCAATGGTTAAATCATTGTATATAAGATGGTAGATATCTAATGTCTTGACGAAAATAGGAGGACCTCCTTTCTTAAAAGAGGTATGTCCAGTGTTTGGAATAACCACGTTTATCGAACCATAACCTAGTCCCATGTTCTCCTTTCTTTGTTCCACTATAATAGGTTCACATATTCATTTTTTGTGTCGCCCAAGGCCACCTTTTCTAGTGTATCCCATTTGTTTAGCTAACTAATACCCTTTACTGCTAGGATCAATGAGAAGGGGTTGTATTTGTTTTGGTTCTTTTTGATCTTCTTTGTAGATCATTGATGAAAGGTCCTCTTTGAATATTTCATCATCCTTTATATCTTCCCACTTGGTAAAGATCGTGGGTTTGGCCACCATTTTTACTGTTTGAACATGTTTGATCTCCTTCAGCCCTCCATAAACTCTTGGTGTTGGGGGAAGCATTCCAATGTAAAAGGCTTGATTGAAATGATAGTTCTCATTACCTTTGTCAAGTACTTGAATCTTGGAATCATATTTTGGTTTCTCACTTGATGGGGGTTTAACTGAGGTTGATGGTAGTGTTGATGGCTCAAAATATGAGGAGTGAAATGATATAGCATTACTAGGTATAATGTTGTATTTTGTTGTATTTCTCCTCCAATTTTGCACAGTAGTGGAAGGGTTCAAGATCAACATATAATGTAACTTCCTTTCCTTCGTGAGGAAATTTTAGACACTGGTGGAATGTTGAAGGAACCACTTGTAGTGCATGAATCCATGGGAGTCCTAGAAGAAGGTTATATGGTAGGTCAAGGTTCAGTACTTTACATGTTGTTTTTGTTGTTGCTGGTCCTATCTATATAGGTAGCATGATTGTCCCTTCTAAATTTCTTCCTAGGTCATCACAATCCCTTATAGTGATGCTTTTTACTTTTTTAATTACATCATTAGAATACCCCAGCTGTTTAACAAATTTCAAGGTACAAATGTTTAAACCAGCACCGTTACCTATCAATACTCTTTTGACCATATGTTTTTGGATGCCAACCTCTATATAGAGGGCTTGGTTGTGGAACGACTTCTATGGAAGGTCTTTCTCGAAAAATGCTAAATGATGATTGGTCATGATTTTTCCAACCATGGCTTGAAACTGATCAAGATTGAGGTCATTAGGGACCGATGCTTCCAAAGCTTTCTCTATTATTTCCTTATGCGAAGGTGATAATCTCAATAGTTTTAGGATGGAGATCAAATTGGGAGTCTTCTTTAGTTGTTTCACAATACTATAGTCATTGGATGACTTAATTGTGGGTTTAGGTGGGTCTCCTTGTATTATGACTTTCCATTGACGGGTAGTTACATTACATTCGGGGTCCCTTCCTTGTATAGTTAACACATTGACCCTAGTGTCATTTGCTTGGGAGAGGGTTCCTAAGATGGTGTCACCATAGGTGCAGTTGGCATTGTGATAGTCTTGTTCTTTCCCTTTGTCATTTTTCTTACCATGGATGGGAATTGGATTCGTGTATATTTGGAGGTCTTTGTTTCCAGGATGATGTTCAATATCAACTTCTCCTTTTTTGATTAAGTCTTGTATTATATTTTTAAGTCTCATGTAGTTATTTTTCGTATGTTCCTAGATCTTGTGGAACTCACATAAGTCCTTCTCATTGTACCATGGTGTTTTAAAACTTGTCTCTTCATAGTTTAGACACTCGTTGACTTTGATGAGGTTTTTTTGAACTAATTTGCACATGATTGTCTCAAGTGTTTCTCCTAACTAAGTAAATTTCCTCCTTGGTTGGTCATATTTTCTTTGTTATCCTCCATGATTTGTTCGTTGGTTATTCACTTGATTATTTTAGGGATAGGTGAGTTGATTATTTTGTACGTTGTTGGGAGCATAGCTCGTTTGTGCCCCTTGGAGTTTGTTTTGAGGTACATTGGGATTTTGCATGTTCCATACAGCTCTGGAATCAACTACTCCATCATTGTAACATTTTTGTTCTTGGCCCAAATCTTGGGTTTCTCATTCAAACTAGAAGAGTTGTCTTTTGGGTTGTTTAGTTTAATGAATCCCCTTGCTATGAGAACTCTTTCAATGTGTAGTCCCTTTTCAATAGTCTCTTCGAAGTTATTGGGGCATAACATGGCGAGTTGGTAATTGATTTCTACTTGGACATTGGAAACAAGGATATCCACAAGTTCTTTGTTGGGAATAGGCCACTTGCACCTACTAGCTTTATGTCTCCATATTTGTATGTAGGATGTAAAGGATTCTCCTTGGCTTTGTTTAATTTTGTAGAGGTCAGTGATGGTGACATCCTATTCTATGTTGAACGAGAAGTGGTTCACAAAATTTTTAGTCAATTCATCAAAACTCTTAATTCCTGGTGGTAGATGGGAGAACCATTCCATAGCGCGACCCACAAGGCTACATGGAAAAAGTATAATTAGGTAGGAATCATTGTTTTGCACCTTCATTCAAGCCATTCCGAGAAATATCTCACATGTTCTACTGGATCTCCTTTTCCCTTACACTTGTCAAAATTTGGTATTTCAAAATTTTTAGGGAAAGGGAGAATAGTAATAGAGAAATCAAAAGGGAATGGACATATATCCTATAGAGTGTAAGTCTTCTTTGGTTTTCCAATCTAGATGTCCGCTATCCTTTGATTCATTGCTTGTAGTTGCATTCCTACCTCTGTGTTTGGTACATTTGTTTGGGGACCTTGTGCGTAGTAGCCTTGTTTTCCTAAGATGTTTGTTTGGTCATAGGTTGTGTATTGTGTAGGTATAGGACCTTGGTAACCATGTTGGGTGGAAGGAGGTTTAAGTCCTTGTTGTATGAAAGGAGGATTAAATCCTTGTTGAATGTAAGGAGGGTTATGTCCTTGTTGTGTGGAAGGAGTATTAAGTCCTTGTTGAATGTAAGGAGGGTTAAGTCCTTGTTGAATGGAAGGAGGGTTAAGTTTTTGTTGATTTTGTTGAAGAGGGGTACCTTGACAATGCGTCTAGGTGGTACACCTTGCTATGGTTGATTCTACTGAAGGGTACCCTAGTAGTGTGTTGGTGATACACCTTGTTTTTGGGACAAATTGTTTTGAAGGTTACCATAATATTGTGTTGGTGGTACACCTTGTTGTTGGGACAAATTGTATTGAAGATTACCATGGCAATATGTTGGTGGTACACCTTGTCGTTGGGACGAATTGTTTTTAAGGTTACCCTGATAGTGCATTGGTGGTACACCTTGTTGTTGGGATGAATAGTTTTGAAGGTTACCCTAATAGTGTGTTGGTGGTACACCTTGTTGTTGGGATGAATAGTTTTGAAGGTTACCCTAATAGTGCATTGGTGGTACACCTTGTTGGATTGGTATGTTGAAGGATCAATGTATGATGCATTTTGTGACATGTATTGTCCTTGTGGGGGTTGTTACCTTGTACAATGTATTGAGATGGAACTCCTTGATATTGTTGTGCTACTACTGCTTGCTCGATTTGGGACAGTTTCCTAAACAAAGGATTGTCCATTGGTTGTTGTTTAGGTTGGTCATTGTTTTGTGAGAAGATTGGTGACATGTTTGGAATCTCTACTGGTTTGGGTGTCTTTCTAACAACTAAGTGACCCCTACAGGAATAAGGTGAGGATCCTTAAGACCTTCCAGATTAAATTCTATAGGTAACTTAGCACCGCTTTGTGCTAATTTGAAGAAGTGAGCATTTGGATCCTTTCTTAGCAGTTTTTCCATTAGTTTAAGTACCTTGGGACTGTTGGAGTGTTGAAAGAATTCTTCATCATCTTTTTCTTCCTCACTATCCACTTCTTCTATGACCATGTCCTTGGGATTTTGATTTGACCTATCCATTGTTTCTTGTTGTCTACAGATTACTTCCTCCTCACTTGGTGGTTGGTTTGATGTTGCTTTGAATGTTGGTTCCTTTCGAGGAGTTATAAGGTCACTTGGTCTATAACCCCATGGGTTACTTCCCTCATTTTTGGTGTTCGTTGGGGACATACTAGTACTACTTTTTTTTGCTTCCATCTTTTTTCTATGTTGTGATCACGTGGTTGTCATAAACAAGTGCCAAGATTTTGTGAAAGTTGGGTGATTTCTAACTTATGGAAATAAAAGAATGCTTTGTTTTTGGGATTTTTTGTTTTTTGAGTGTTTTTGTATTTTTTGTTCTCAAAGGATGGTATCTATTGCCACATAGGAGGTGGTAATACAGGCCTTCTAGCTACAAGATCTTCTTTTCATTCCTCTTTGTCTAGGATATTAGCTATGTTTCACTACTAGTTTGGTGTTTTGTTTTTCTCAAATATGAACTTCTGAAGCTACTGATAATATCTATTTGTTCACCTTCAATTTTTGTGAGATTTGGTTGTATGATAGGTGTCATACAAATTGGTTGTTGAACTAGAGCAATTGGTCTCCTAATGTTCATAAAGTGAATGGTGTTTTGATATAGTTTTCGTGATACTCAAGATGCTAAAGTTTTGAGTGATGTTTTGGGAATGACACTATTTTTGGAGGACTTAAAATATTGAAAGTCTTGGATCAATATTTCACTTCATTTTTCTAGAGGATATATTGCAGGAAATCTACTTAAACTAGCCTTGAGGTTCAAGAAAATGTTGATAACTTAGAAGTTTGAGTGAAGGAATGATCCAAGTTGTTTGTTTTGATTTTAAATCCTAAAATTAGGTGTGAGTATTTTTTTTGCAAATGGATGATGGGCTGATGTAAATTGTGATGTGTTTTGGGAGTCTAACTGTTTTTCGTTCTCACAATTTTTTTGTAACCGATTTCAAATCAATTTTTGACTTTCACCAAACAATAGAACAAAAGCAACAGTCTTAGAGCAATAGTGGCAATTTATGTCAAAAGCGGCCAGTTTTATGTCAATAGTGGTCAAGTTCTGAAAGCAACTGCAGTAAGGTTTTTCAAGAGTGGCTTATGTTTCAAATTTTCTAACAGGTGAATTTGTGCAAGAAAAAGCAGCTGTTTTGGTCAAGAGTGGCCAGATTTTGGTCAATTGTGGCCAAGAAATTTTTTCAAGTGCAGTAATAATAGGATCAACTCTAGCAGATTCTAAATCAAGTGTGTTCACTTTTTGCAAAAGTGGTAGGTTTTTTATACTGACTGTCAAAATCCAAAGAGAAAAATCGGCTACTTTGAGGTCGACTGTGGCTAGTTTTAGGTCAAATGCGGTAGAAACATAGGCAATAGCGGTATTCTATGCAAAAAAAAATTCTAGTTTTTGTGTTGGTGGTAGTTTGGATAGATTTGTAGATTTGATGTCTCGTTTTGATATGATTTGAGGATTTTAACAAGTGATACAATGCAACACAACAATCAAAACTATTTTACCCT
Source organism: Sequoia sempervirens (assembly GCA_007258455.2). Lineage (NCBI taxonomy): Eukaryota > Viridiplantae > Streptophyta > Pinopsida > Cupressales > Cupressaceae > Sequoia > Sequoia sempervirens. The sequence continues at coordinate 2,899,751 of VDFB02000007.1, forward strand.
AAATTTCTATGACTTTAAGCACGTTTCCTTCCACAAAAGCTTAAAGTTCATGAAATCTGAAATTCTAAAGCCATAGTTTCCAACATTGAATTAGTTCTTAGTGTGACTTGAAATATGAGCCTAAATATCTGCAAACCTTTAGGGATATTGTTTTAATATATCCATAAGGAGTGCAAATATAGGCCTCTTTGATAACCATTTTAAATGCTTGTTTTGATGTGTTCATTTTAATTAAAGCAAATGTTTGATGTTTCAAAGTAACCAAGAGATTTGGAAATTTCGTGAATATAATTTACACCTTAGGGATAGACACGTTCTTTTAGGTGGGCTTACCTCATGCCCTGAAGGGATGATTTTACATGCAACTAATGGAGAGTGTTTTAAGCTCCACCAAAAGTCGGACTTGGTAAGTAACTTCTCAGAAGCAAAGTTTTGATGCACCACTTCAAAAAATGTTTTTGGCTAAAAAGGTGGCTTCTACAACATTGGTTCTTAGTAATGCTCAGGGGATCCAACGCTTGACTAGCGTCTAGCAAGCCACTTAAGGCTTTAACCAACTTACTCAGGGCTCAATATACACAAGGTACCTCCCTTTTCGTGAATGGCACTGATGGCCAAGTAATCGCCGATGCAAGTCATTTGGAATTTAGCCTTGACCATTTATATAGCAGCCTGAGTGAAATATCACTTTGAGTCACCTTTGAGTTCTCCATCATGGGATGTATCTCATAGAAAGTCCCCTCTTAAAGGTAATGTTTGAAATGAAATAAGTGCAAAATTCAAAGTGCTTTTTGTCACCCAAGATCACCAAAAGACAAGAGGGAAGAGGATAGACACTCAATTTGCAAAATACGGAAGACACAATATACACTTCATTGCAATATTCTTTTTAAGCCCCTCGAGTGACACTATCCAAAAAAAGGAAATGAAATGTGTAAAAGATAGCAATTTGTTTTTTATGTGCACCAAAGTGAAGTATTATGGATTTCAAGCAATTTAGATATCATTATGCAAATCAGAAAGTATTTTTCTAGTTTTAAGCCCAAAACTACGTGTTTCACAATCCTTGTCTTAATTGGTCAACAAAATGAAATCGGTCATTTTGTCAACATATTGAAAGCATTGGTAAAAAACGAGCATTTTTTAGAGCACCAAAACAAAGTGTTGTTCTAATCTAGAAAACCTTTGAAAATTTCTTTTTAGAACACCAAACCAAAAGTGTGTGAGTTTGTGGGGTTCATAGCACAAAATTCAAAGTATTTCCGAAACTAGAAAGCTTTTTGAAATGCTCTTTTTAGAGCACCAAATCAAAAACGTGCAAGTTGTGGGGTTCATTTTTAAGCACCAAATTGAAAATTTCCTAAACTATGAAAGCTTCTGAAAGATTATTTTTAAAGCACCAAATCGAAAACGTTTCCTAAACAAGATTTTTTTTTGAAATGTTCTTTTTTAAGCACCAAATTGAAAGTATGAGTTTGTGGGGTTCAATTTTTAAGCACCAATTCAAAGTGTTTTCCTAAACTATGAAAGCTTTTGAAAGTTTACTTTAAAATGTTAAATTGAAATGTGCAAGTTGTGGGGTGCAATTTTATAGCACCAAATTGAAAATGTTTTATTTAAACTAAGAAAGCTTTGTTAGAAAACTTGGACTTGGACCATTCGCCTTCTTTGCAATAAAATGGTTAGTCATTTTCATAAAAAGATGCACCATAAATCCTGCAAGATCTACACAAAAGATGTTAAAAAAAATCCAAACACAACACACAATCAAATGTTAGGGTTAGAAAATTGATTAAGCATAAAAAACCCTACAACCTAGACCAAATTGCGATGTAAGTTAACTGTAGGTGCACCAATGGAAACTTTAACTGTACAAAAACTAAAAATCACCTACACCATTGAAAATATCATGAAATTCTACCCTATTTTTTAAAAAAAGCACTGAAAAATACTTCTGTATGACCAAGATATGGTCATTTTAAAATAGGGTATAAAAGTCTTGATTGCCAGTCAATAGCGACCCTGTTATGTCAAAAGCGACCCAAAAAAGTGCAATAGTAGTTAGAAAAAGTGCAATAGCGGTTGGAAAAAGTGCAATAGCGGCCGTGTCATAATCTTGTAGCTTTTGCATGAAAAAAATTATCAACTGCATTTTTGGAAAATGCAACCACATTCCAGAACCTGCAATTGCTTAGGAAAACTCAAGGAAACATTAATGTTAAGGACTGAAGTCCCACCGGGCGTGCTAGAATGTGTAAGGGGGAAATCGAGATAGTGTTTAGATAATAAATGTTAAATGAATTAAACTAAATCTAATTCAAAACAAGGATTAAGATTCATACCCATTACTCATGAAATGAACGATATTGAAATACTAAATTCAAGAAAGAAATTGAAAAGCAATAACAATGAATTCAATAAAACATAAAGTTACCCATCCCGTGTCGAAGTGTATTCGCAAAGATGTTGGATCATTGTTGTATCAATGTGAAGCCTCCATTTGTGCGTTGCAAAAGCTTCAAATTTGTGCAATATTGATCAAAGATGTATGTTAAAGTTCTCAATAAATTGATTAAGATTTCAACATTACTTTGTTGTGTAAAAGATGTCCATTCTCTGATCATTTTTTAGGACGAAGATGATTGTTATATAGATTTTTTTGTTTCAAAATGAATGCTTGAGATCGCATAGCAGAATTTCATGATCAACGGTTCAAAACCATTGAGAGGAATTAGATAGGAAGAATTAGTGGATTTTGATTACGTAATCAATGCGATTGAAGAAATCAATTTGAGTGTTCAGTGGAATTGAGGAAATATAATGAAAATTTGTGGAATTGAAAAAAACATGTTGAGCCTTCAGTGGGATTGAAGAACAGATGAATCAGTTAGCCAATCAGAGTAAGCAATTGGTGATCATAATTTTTCCAATCATGAAAGTGGGTGAGGATAATTAAATAATTGATTTAATTAATTAATCCTTTTGAGTTGAACATGCAAGTCATGTTTGAATTTTGCAAATAAAGTTGTATTTATTTATTTTTGACCTTTTTGAATGATGTTTTGAATAATTAAATTAATTATTCAACTTTAGGGGAAAGTGATTTAATTAAACTATTAGGTAATAATAATTTAATTGACTTAGGGGAATAGGGTGAATTAGCGACATAATTAAATAATTGATATTTACTTAATTAATCAAGAAGAATAAAGTTAGATTAGGACTTTATTAAATAAATGAAATTTATTTAGTTGGTCAAAAATGATGAAAAAGTGAATTAATTAAATAATGCAATATTATTCAATTAATAGAGGAAATTAGGGTTTTTGATGTAATTGATGTGAAATGCAGTGATATTAAGTGATAATGATACCGATGATGAAAAAATATCATTTAGGATGTGTGATAAGCGTTAGGTCATTTTTTACATTTCTACAACTCTATTATATTGCATACAAATTTTCCTATCATATGTATTTAATATATAATAAATATTTATACCTCATATATATCATTATAAGTCTACGTTATATATCAACATTCTTTATTGACATATATAATAATTCTTATTATGGTTTGTCATTATACATCTCTACATATATAAAACTAATTTCGTTATTTCATATCATTATCTTATTCTACATATATTCTCATATATCTAATTATTATATTTATCTTTTTTCTCATTCATTTGTATATTTTTATAGATTATTATTGCATATATCCTATTTATTTATCATTTCTTTATTTTATACATACACAGTATATTCTAATATATATTTTCATATTAAAATTTTATTGTTATTTTCCTTTCTTCCTCAATTTTTGTTGGGATTAGGGTGTCTCAACCTTTGAGTCATGGCATTAATTAATTGATTATTAGGTGCATATTAATTTATCCTAATGCATTAAACTTCCTAAGTTGTCATTCACTTTGTGTGTCCTATTGTTGAGATGGCATCCTACATGGCAAGTGATGAGATAGGGAAAGATCCCTATTTTTTAGGAAGTTGGCACCCACTCTAAGAGGTCCTATTTTTTAGGAGAATGATGTCACATATTTTCATATTGGTGAAAAAACTATTTTCACAAATTTCTATGTTGACTTAAGAGTCTCGGTCAATAGTTTATATATCAAAATTGAAGAGGAATAAAATATCTTTTGGTTTTATCTCTTTGAGGCACCCAAGATGAGGATAAGGTTGTTTTTGGATTAGTAGTGTTACCTGATTTTTAGTTTTCAGCTGAAATTAGGTAACTTAATGTTTATTCTTTTGGTGTTTTTGTTTAAACATTAAAAAATACATTATATTCTGCTAAGTTCATCAATATGCATGAAAGAGATTGTCAAGAACAGATTGCATTTTATTCCAGTATTGCAATTACAGACAAATAAGAAAGAGAACCATATGTATTGCAAATGTGATATTTATTGATAATCATGAGTATAAATGTCCCTCACAAGCCAAGGGACTATCTATCCTAATGCTAGTAAAGAAGAAATCATACACATATGGATAACAAAAGTAAATTGCATATAACATGAAAAGGGACCCGTCATTTCTTGGTGGAATGACGAATCCCGTTGACTTGGCCTCACATCATCTTGATCCTGCTCTACTGCTCTGCTTATGTTTGACACCCTCCTCGCTGCTCCTAGGTTTCCTACATTGGATTAAAACAGTGTTGTTAGAGCAATGAAAGATCCTTGATCAAAATTATATGCAAAACATCCATAAACGTATGATTGAATGTCTACAAGCATTAAAATAGAAACATACCTTAAGTGTCCCTGAAAACAAGAAAAGAGTGATCAAACACACCTATGATATGGTTTGTTTATCTAACTGTTTGTTCCTTGTGCAGATTTAGGACAAGTCTTGTTACTGTTCTAATTCAACTAATTACAACATGTGGGGTAAATATGGCTCCCACGAGGGTAGAGATCAACATGCTGCCTCTGATGTTTTAAGAGGGATAAGAAATTGAGCAACTTGATCAAATATAGAATGCTATTAATGCATTAAATCAACATGGATGATCAACTTTCATTATCATATTCAAAAGATGCAACATAGAATTTGAGCTGACAAGAGTTTATACTTCATCTTTTCATAATGAATCAATTATATGGCTGCCATCATGTCAAAAGGAAGGTACATTTTGTTGGATATGTCGTTCAATCTTCTTAAGTGGATCCAAGATCCAATTTATTAAAAGAAGTAAGTGATTTTAGAGATGCATCAAGTTCAATTATGCATCTCTTAAATAATGAAGGAGAAATCAAGGCATGCCTGAAGCCATCATGAAGCATATGGGGCAATAAGAAGTAACAATCCAAGGTACTGTCAAGTCCCTCTCACCTTAACCCTATTGGACATCCACACATCACATAGTGTAAGACCCTAACGTTAATACAATAATTACTTCTCTTGTGCTTCTTTTAGTAAGTGTCATTATTGTCGATTAGCCGAGTGGATTGATGAATTATGCAACTTGATCTGATATTTATAATTGATAATTGAATGTGGGCAAATAATGCTCATAATATTAATAATAGTACATGACTATAAGTATCAATAATAATTTCATCATTTTAATAATTTTATTGATATTAATAATGATAATATGTAAATTAATATCGTTATCAATTCTATTACTACTATTAATATAAGGATTTAAACTATATATCGTTGCTCACATTATTGTTACACACATTATGGATTTCACCATGAATAATACCAATTCACACTCTTGTGCTAGTATTATTATTAATCAAGTAGTATTAACATGAATGTTAGAATTAATATAAATGTGTTTATTGATCAAAATGACAATAATACTAACTTCAACTACAAGTTCACGTTTAATATTATGGTTGTAGTACTTTCTGCTAAATCCATTGTAGCAATACATAATAAGGTGATTTTGGAATATCATGTTTGTGGGAACATAAATACAACATACCTATGAATCATAAGCGTTTCAAATTATTTCTTTCAAAACGAAAATGGTTTAAAACAACCAACATAGTAAATGAAGGCTACATATAAAATTATGGTGCAATTCTAAGTAGAGTGGAAATCCCAAAATGACACTAGATTCTTTTGAGAGTTAGCAATATAATATTTTCATTATAAAACATAAGGTGCATATTCTAACATATGCCCTCATTCATGAAACACTTATATTATTCAAAAAATTTACGCCATCAAATAAGCATGAACTTAATTTGAGCTTTTATTTCAAGCTTAAGGTGCCAAGGGAAAATTCTCATACTCTAGTTAATAAAATGAGGAAGTGTAGCAGTGCAGGAGGGTAGATAGAAGTTTGAATGAAACTTATTATACTCGCAGTGGGTTAATTACATTCATGCCTATCCCGCAAGTGCCAGAGGGGTCATTTATGGCACCAATCACCCAAGAAGATATCTGACTAGATTTCCTTGGCTAGGACGCTGCCTAAACTCAGCGAATTATTGCAGCTTCTTAATGTCTTGTCAGATAATGTTATGAATTTTGTTACCTTTCACCCTCACCACCAAGGATCTAAATTGCGTGATTTGTTTTGTATTGGTATTCACACTATTGCAGTAGTCTGAATTAAGTATCAGCCCTTGAGTAAATCCTTGCCTACCATTCATGTTTGGGGGTCACAAATTAGTGTATAAGAGTTTGCTGATAGATTTTAATGGGGGGATATGTAGGCTTGATAGGACAGATGGACCCTAATCCTTTCCCACGCTAGTAGAAGGTTCTAGCTAGATGAGAGGAATGAGGGGCAAGTCTACAAGGGAGCGAACATTTTTGGTAGAGATAAAAAAGTGCAAGAGAGAGAAAATCACTGCTATCTCTTCTAGAATGGGACTCTTAGTCTTTTTTTTCTAAATTTGATAATGGGAAGATACTCCAACAAATGAGAATGCCATTGTAGAGACAAAATAACAATTAGGCTGGCAGGGAACATGCCAAATGTGGAGCCAAGTTTAAGAATTTTACGCCTGTCTGGAAGATGTGCACAATTTCCTTTAGAGAAGGTGTCCTAGAATAGGACCCGGTTAGCATATGCTTTATGAGGTAGTTATTTTGACTCAAAACATCAACTTAATTTCTATATGAAATGATAATAATTTAATCATATGATCTCTAAGACTAAATTGGTAGCAACATGATCATTTTAATAAAAATCAAGATAATAACTCTATTGTTGACTCAATCCTCTAATGATATTTGTATTTATTAACTACAAGTGAAATAATAGATTGTAAAGTAGGGAAAGAGAATAAAAAAAAGATATGATGAAATATAATAGTAGATTTTATACAGCAAGGTAAATAAATCATTTATCCTTATAAATAAGAAATAAACAAATAAAATCCACTCTTTTCCTTCTACTCTATTTAGTGTCCATAACTAATTTTATTAGACAGAAACTCAACATTAAAAGGAAAACAGAGAGAGTTATTGTTGTGACTATGAATAGGAGGCAATGAATTCTGGATTGGTCTGTTGTTGCTCAAAGTCAATGTATTTCCTTTTATTAAAATTGTTTTCCTTGGTTTTATGGTGACATTGCTTTACATTCTGAAATCATAATTTAAATCTGATTTTTTGTTTTAATCTCCCATTCACAAGAACATTCCATGAACACAGGGATGTTGCTCTAGCAGTAGATATTTAAGGCAATTCATGAAATGAAATATTAGCCATTTTATCATAATATTAGTTTCAAAGTTGAAAGCAATGCAAAATAATGCAAGAGATGCATATTTTTGACAGGTCAACGAGACTCCTAAACAAGTGTATATTTTATGAACTGTTTGCATTCATGTTATTACATCACTGTGCATAAACTTTCTCAATTATTTCCAATAGACAATAAAATTGGAATAAGTATTATTATTATTATTATTATTTTAACAGATCTTCACTAATGTTTCATTCTTCTAACTAATTAGTACAAAAGAAATGATCACATACATCTTAAGTTTGTTACTATCTGCTCATTGTTTTATTAGTAGTATCATTGATAGCACAACACATTCTATGTAGAATCTTGACTTCCTATTTTGGCATGGCAAGGAGGATGCTACAAAGTATGAGAGATATGGCTTCCAGATTTATTAACTTAAATCTTATTTTTCTGCACTTATTTTAGATTGCTAGGAACGTAAACATAATATAACTGTCTTGCAAGGTGGGATTTATTCAAATTTCCAATCTCTCACTAACATTTCTATGGAAAGAGAAATGATTCCAAATAATGAACGATTGAGAGGAAAGAATTAAACCTTGAAATATCTTCTCCTTGCATAGGGCACCCTTTAGCTCCATGCCTGCCTGACTTTGTCTGCCTATGTGCGCGCCTCCATGGCTGCCACTTGAACTTGGAATGGGTGAATCACATCACAACCACCGATTTTTTTTAAAATTGAAAAACTTCTTGAAGGATTTTGATGGTACTGTCTTAGATTTTCATCAAGGCTTTAGAAAGACAAAGAGACTCTTTTCATTTGCTTCTTTACTTGCTATTGCAATAGACAATCAATTTTGATTAACAACATTCTTCTTAATACAGTTGCCAATATTATTTCATACTATTCTCGGATATCCAAGAATGGCCTCTTCCCCATTTTGGACATGATATTATCATTCTTCTGGCTATTAGTATGTTTATTAATTAAGATATAGATATATTTTAAATATATATTTATGGGTTTTCTAATCATTATTGTTCCCTACTTATTGATTTGACAATTATCGATATGATATTTAGATAGGAAAAAAAAAATAGTGACTGATTGCAAAGAAAACTGCTCTCACATTTCTTAGAATATTATTAAATACTTTCAGGGTTTTATTTTATTAGCTTTCACCTTTCCAAAACATTTTGAATTTTAAAATTTGGATAAGTTATGTAAAAGTTATGTTTATTTTACTGATACCTTGTTTGGCTGGAAATCAGCATATTGGAAATTTAATAAATAAATAAACATATATAAAAAAATGCATTCCTCCTAGATTCGAGCTATATCTCTTTCATGTCATTAAATTTGGTAGCTTGATTAGTACATATAGTATAGTGGTTCCCACTTCAAATTATTTAGTAAATTAGTATTGTATTATAAAATAGTAATGCCAACTTTCCATAGCTCGTTGTGAGCATAAGCATTTCCACAATTATATTACCTTGAGTTTATTCCATTTTGTCTTAGTTAACAATATTAAAGTTATCTTGAATAATTGAATAAAATTAAATCAATGTGTTGTTATAATTTCCCTAGTTGTCAAAATGGGTTTCTCATTAGTGTTTATACTATATCTAAGGATTCTCTAATCATTATTGTTCCACCTTATTGATCTGATAAGTATTACTAAACAATGATTGTTAGATATGAAAAACCAAATAGAAAAATGTTCCACAAATGTAATAGGGTCTTATGTGTCAATGGTAACTCCTGCTACAGGGAAATATTATGATTTGTGTGTATTTAAAACTGCCTTTAATGTATTATTTATTAAATATTACTTAAGGTATGGTTAATTGGGAAGTCATCCATTGGCGTTTAGCCCAATATTTATAATCAAAGCCTATTTTTTTAAGAGTCTCTCTTTGAGTTGTTAACATTATCATTGTTGTGTGAATTGATGTTATGAATAAGATTGATGTTAGGACATCTTTTTAACCTAGTGGTTTATATCCCTTGCTATCCAACCATGTGTGAGATGGTTGAAGTCCAGTTGTTGAACTACGATTCCTCTGTAAAGTATATACGTAGGCAAGGTCGTCTGAGACGAGCCCCCGAGGAATTAGGTCTGCCCCCTAGGCTTGTTCTTTTATTATTATTTAAAGATACCATTGATATATAAATTCTATTTGCATAACTCATGACTTGAACCAAGTATGGGATTATTGATGTTTTCGTGGAACTAATCAAGCCTACCTTGGTGATGTGGATCCCATATCTCCATTTGAAACTCAACCATGATTGTCAAAACAAGTGTAGATGGTTGAGTTCTTCTAATTTATTGGTCAGATATTGTTATGGTTTTTATTAATTGTGTTTTGGAAACAAAATTGTGTGAGTTAGTCACGTGTTGTAAGCAAAATTTGAAAACTGTGTTTTGTCCTTAACTCTATTGTGGTAGAAATTTTCGGGCATTACACATAGGATGGTGAGCTTTCAGGTCACCAACATAGGTGACATGTGTCTGCCCACTAGAATTGAAGTGAGGACATGGTGTTATTTGTTGCACATGATCAAAAGGCAAGAAATTGTTGTGGAAGCCAGGTTACAAACCTAATGGGGCAACAAGCAGCTGTGATGGAAACCATGAAGATTGGGGCAAGCCTAAAAGAAAAAATATATGTTACCTTTCATGCTATAGGACAGTAATAATCAATGAAGCATTTGGGGCAGCAGGAATCAATGGGAAATAACAATCTTGTGTGCCACACATCACATAGGATGGAGAGCTTTCAGGTCACCAACATAGGTGACATGTGTCTGCCGACTAGAATTGAAGTGAGGACATGGTGTTATTTGTTGCACATGATCAAAAGGCAAGCAATTGTTGTGGAAACCAGTTACAAACCTAATGGGGCAGCAAGCAGCTGCGATGGAAACCATGAAGATTGGGGCAGGCCTAAAAGAAAAAATATATGTTACCTTTCATGCTACATGACAGTAATAATCAATGAAGCATGTGGGGTAGCAAGAATTAATGGGAAATAACAATCTTGTGTGCCAATAACAAAGTAAAGCAAAAGAACATGGTGAAAGACACATTGAAGCCTACATGAACTCAAAGAACTATACACTATTCACATGGAACAAATCAATGCACATCTTCACTCAAGTTGAGGATAGACTGCATTCAAGTCACCAAGAGGAAGTCAACATACAGGAGCACAATCATATTGGAGCAGTCATAAAGGAACAATAAGCAATGCAAGGTTGGCATGGTGGTTTTTTAGACTTGTGGGTCTTCCAGATGACAAGTGGATATGGATTTGCATGTGTGTTACTAAAAACAATGGTTTTGTAGGTTTTACATGGTTAATCAAAGCTTGTAGTTTTGTAGATCTGTAGATAAACTATTTTATAGATTATGATTCTGGGGTATTTTGGATGTAATATAGTTGTAGTTTTGCATGTGTGCTTCATGCATGATGTGAGGAGGTTTGTAGCTTTCTTGGTGATGAAATGTTGGTATATATTTTACCACTGGTTATTTATGGGTTGTGAAGTTGGTATGTATTTCATATTTTATAATCTTCTGGACAACTTGTTTCCTTTGAAGGATTTGCAGTTTTCATTTCTTTTAAAAAATTATGGGTTTGTGTAGACCTAGGAAATTCAATTGTTTTAGATGAAATATGTGATGATCTATTTTTCTAGATGTTTAAAGTGGATTTAGATTTACAAGAGGATGATTTTTAGGTTTTACATGTTAATAAAAAATTGTGGCTTGTAGATCAATGGAGAGATTGTGTTCAAAATCTTAGAGTTTTTTGGATGAAAACAATTGCAGATTTACATGAATACTTGATTAGTTCCTTGAATATAATACTCAGTTACATGGATTTGTTTGGAAATTTTTTGGTGATCTAGTGTTTGAGTCTTGAAATCTACATGTTATCTTCTTTGGTATCTCATTTTTGTATGTTATTGATGTGATAATGAGTTTGTATATTTTATTGGTTATGGATCTACAAGTTATGTACTTTGTGGACTAGATACCCATTGGCTACAGTGAGATGAATTGGATACAAATTGCCTATATCCACAAGATTGATTCAATGTTGATGCAAACTTTATTAGTTGGCCTTGTTTGTGGTCATCTGTGCATTGGTGTGTTGCATTGAGATGAGAGTATGGATGATGTTTAGTATATGGATAGTAAATTATAAGACTTGTAGCATGTTGTTTATCTTCTCAACTTGGAGATCTTGGTTATATTTATTATTTTGTGTTGCTAATACTTCAAGTGAAATATTTGATTATGTTAGAGCCATGGTGAATCTTTATTTAGGATATTATTATCATGATTCTATGGAGAGCTTAGTATCACGATTTAGTGGGAGATTTGTTGGTGATGTGGATTCATCACTTGGTGATGGATGATCTTCTACAATAATTTTTGGTGTTATGGAGGAGCTCTTGGATCTTGTTGTTGCAATAAGATTTCTTTGATATTTTCAATCTTATTTTCAAGAGATGGTTATGTTTATGTGAATGAAGATGTTGACATCTTGGTTGACCATGGCGATTTTTTTGTGTCTTTGGTTAAGGTGTTATTTTTTATGACTTGTCAATTTTTGACAGTGGTCTGGTGAGTTCTCTTAGTATTGAGTATATCAGCCATGTGCTTGAGAGCTTCATGAGAGTGCAGTGTTGCATTTGGAGTTTAGTATGAGTTGATCAATTGCATATGCTCATGGATACTTGGAGAATTGGGTGAGGTAATTGTTGAGATGGTTACTCTTTGGAGGTTTCAACAAAAAGTTTGAGAAGCCTTCACTTGAACATGAATGTGAGTTCATGATGGACCTATAGAGGAGATTGTTCTTGGAGTGAGTCATGATGACTTGGTTATCCTGGAGGGTCATTCTCATTCCCCACTCTTGTTCTACTTAGAAGATAATCATTTGAAAGGTAGTCCATTTTGTTTTCATATGCATTATGTTTTATGCTTTGTCTTCTCATAAATATGGACCTTGAGCCATGCTTTCTAGTTCTGGAGGGTTCCTTTGAGGAGTGTTTGGCATGATTATCTCCTTGGGTATATGTTTTTTACTTACAAGAAGTTTAGTATTGGTTTTATTCCTATTTTTGCAATGGTTTTGAGTTTGGTATTCCTAGTTTAGAGAAGCTTACATTCATGTGGTGATATATATATGTTATGTTTGATCTAATAAGATTGGATATTTTGGGTATCATTGAGGCTTTTCATATGGGGTTGTGAAGGAGATCTTACTTGGCATAGCTTAACACTTTGAGGTGTTGGTAGAAGGACATGATTGGGATGTGATTTACAAGTTTTCTCTTTATTCTATGGCTTCTTCCTCGAGGTTTATGTTCACATGGTTCATTGTTTTGGACTTGGGAGAGTTATGATGATATGTTATCAAAGACGATGCAATGGTTTGTGTTAAATGTGTGGATCATTGTGATTTTTTTTTGTTACTACATGTTTGAATTATTAGCCAAACCTTAGTATAAGTGTTGATTGGTAGACTTGATATTCCATGATCTATTTTCAAATTTGATATTAGCCATGCAGTGGGAGTCATGGATGTGTATATGACAGGCTTTATACAAGGAGATTTTGATTGTATTTTATTGGTTGGATATGTTGTTGGCATGAGTTCTACTGATGTTTTAGATACTTTTTGAGGTATGGATGATTGCATGAATTAGCGTTTGTTGTGGTTTCTATTTATAGTCATGTGGGTTTTTTAGTTGGATGTTAACAATCAATTGTGGTTGTTATTCTAACTACTTTGGATCATTTAAATGTACGATCTTGTTCTTGGGGGATGTTTGGACTTCAGAGTTGTGTTATGGTAATGGGTTTGAAGTTGGGTACACTGGTGCTTCTATAAAGCTTGTAAACACATTGGAGTTGTGACAATAACCTGTAGCCTTTGTTATCACTTCGTTTGATGCTTGTGTTCTTTGGATTAGTGCATCTTCATCTTGGCTTGTTCCTTTTCTTCCATAGGTGAAATGTTGGAGGATGACAAGAGTTCTTTCTTGATATGGTGGACATCTTGGATGTTGTTGCAAGTATATTTTTAGTGCACAAGAGCATGTTGGATATTCATGTGGTTTCATGGATGGACATGATGATGTTGTTTTATTGTTTTGCTCCTAGCAGTTGAAATCCTGATGTTTCCCTTGGCTCTTCAAGGGTGTTTGATAAGTGGGAGAATGTTGGGATTAAGGTGTATCAACCTTTGAGTCCTAACATTAATTAATTTTTTATTAGGTGTGTATTAATTTATCCTAATGTATTAAACTTCCTATGTTATCATTCACTTTACACCCGATCGTGCTATTTGTCTTATCTACCTGTATCAAGACATTTTCACATGATTTGCACAAAACTAAATGTTAAATGGCATAGGTGTGCAAATTTCACCATTGCACTTCTATTGGAATAGGGTTGTGGGTGTGACGGTGCAAATCTCCTCTGGTTTTTCTGAGTGAGGAAGAATCCCTTATTTTGCTTCATCAGTTTCGCTCAAGAGAAAGAGGCGATACCAAGTAGATCGCAGCGACAGCTAGAGGCTTCAATGATTATCAACTTGGTTCAGGTATTTATAAACTAAAATCTGATCTCACCATGCAGGTTACTTTTTGTTCAAACAGACTTAACTTGAAACATTGTTTTATTTTTCTATGGAGGGGTTTTCCAGGCGGACAGAGCATTGTGGACGCGAATATGATCATTCTGAGGAAACGGATATACGAAGTGATAATTGTACTGATCACATAGACCAAAGATATACTTGCAGCTAAACAGGCGCAGGCACAATAGAGAATATATAATAGAAAATAGAAGAGAAAAGATTTGAAGTTAGCCGACACAACTAAGCGGTCCATTACTACCACAGCACCTCTTGCACGATTAGTGGAGCAAAGTGAATGACAATTTGAAGGGGTAAAATCGTTAAGTAATACCAATTTGGGTTGCAAAGAGGCAAAAATGGCTTTCGGACAAGTGGTGATCGGCCCGCCTGGCTCGGGGAAGACCACCTATTGCAACGGCATGTCTCACTTTCTCTCTCTCATTGGCAGGTACCCCACATCTTTCTCGTCTATTTTCTATTCTCTATTCTCTACTATTCTGCGCCTAATTAGCTGCAAACATCTGTTTGCTCTCTCTGCTACTTAATTTTTCCAATTATGTTTTTAGTTAGGTTAATGGAGGTTGTCAAATGTAGAACAATAGAAAAACACACATTCTGTTAATCATAAGGATTCAACACACCCTATCTTGATCCAAAAGCACTAGATTCTAAAATATGTCGATGGCTATGTCAGGGACGGTGAAAAGGACATGTAAAGCTACTGTTGTTTAATATATCTCCATGATTGATGATTGATTATGGAGTGTGATCTAAAACATTGATATAAATAAATTCCACACAGTTTATACCAAAAGTTTTTTATATTCAAAATTAAACTACTCAAAGCATCTCTTCTCTTTGAAAGATCGGCAGTATAAGAGTAATTCCCGTCAAAACTATGATCCCTCCCAAATCCCAGGAAACAGATAAAGCTATAAAAATTGTCTGGAATGCAGGTTTTTGTACCATGATTCAGCTTGTATAGTCACTGCAGAGATGTAAATAGCTGTTTTGACAGACAGCCCACACGGCTTAATCAGGGGCTGTAACTAAGGGTGGGACTTATTACTAGCAACTTGCGTCTATTCCAATATCTCAAGTTTTTCGTTTGACTGTGGTCATATTCATAGTGATAGACCCCTCCATGGTTCTAACTCAAGAACATGCTCCGTACCATGATCTTAAGGAAGAAGAGTGTCGATAAATATATATTTTTATATTGTTAATTGTTCACAAATAAAAGTATGAAATTTCTACAGTCCATGGTAGTAATGTAATATGATTTCTGGAATAAAACTGTCTCCCAATTTTTACATCAATGTTTCGGATCATACTCCATGATCCATCATCAGGATGCACTCTCTCTATTTGCATTGCATCCTGATGATGGATCATGGAGTATGTTCCGGAACGTTGATGTAAAAATCGGCACACGGTTTTAATCCAGAAATCATATTACATTGTTCACAAATATTCTATTCATACAAGCATCAACATGAGTCCAATACAAGTTCTTGTGAGCATAATCACGAGACTAATATTAACTCCCTTCAAACAACCATACTAGAAATCAACTATGGAAGACCAAGAGCCACAACTTAGAAATCACTTAATTAATCGCCTCCACACTACAAGCCAACTATGGAAGGCCAAGAGCCACAACTTAGAATTCCATATTAGATATCCCTTTGAGATTTGAACTTAGGTCTCCACAATGAGAATTCAATGCTTTAACCAATTAAGCTCAACCCCTTAGACAATGTCAATAAATCTTAGAAAATGAACTTATATTATTGTTGCAAGTGTTGGGAATAAAAGGTAAACAACTATTAGATGGAAATTTGAAAATTAGTTTTACAAATCTGAAGTTAAGTTCTTTTAATCATGAAAAAAGTTGTTCGACCCTAACTGTAGTATACCATATGGAGTTTAATGAAACAAATCAGCAACAAAAGAAATTAGCAAACCACATTAAAACATCACACAAAAATTGAATGTGGAGAAACCCTTGCGAGAGAAAACTCCACCAAGAAGAGAGGCCAATTATGTATTATCTTCATCTACAGGATTAGAATACAACTCACTTCCTTTATCCTTCCTTTGTCTTCAATCTGGCAGCTCTTATGAGCCTATAAAAATTCAATGTATCTTATTAAACCTTCATCCATGGCTCCAACCTATAGAGTTTCCCACAACAAGAGGAGCACAAAAAGCCCACTTGCAAAAACCAAACGCCCTATCCCTTGTATTCTTCGTTGAAAGCATAAGAGTCATCAAACATGGTGCCCAAAATGACTTGCCCTCCAAAACAAAGAGTCACCTTCGTGAACACCAATGGACACTCCTTTCCAAGTGCCCCACTTGAGGAGTTAATTAATACTAGGTACAAATAATTAATTTTTGTTGTCAATGAACCCCTTCATCCCTTATGAATGCAATAGGTGGAAAATTACACTAATAACACCCTAGGCACCTATACATACCTTGACAAGGATGCTGGAACAATAAATGACTTAGGATAAATAAGGTTGGTGGCACCTTAATCCTAATATTTTCTCATTTGACAACATACATTGTGAATACATCCAAAGGAACATAAATTGTAATTAAGTACAAGAAATGAGGCCCATGGCCTCTTTGCACCAAGAGATTTTTTTCGTGCTTAAGAGAATCTGCAACATTTTTTCAAGTGTTAACCTTCCTCAACATACTTGTTCATTTGCAATAATTTCTCAAACAAAGTGATACTGAACATTTGCATGCTTCATCCGAGCATGGAACATCAGATTCTTTGCTAAACAATTTGCATTCTGATTGTCACAACCAATCTGAATTGTCCTACAATCAAAACCAATATCTGCACACAATTTTGGAACCAAACTACCTCCTTGGAGACATGGGTAGCAACCATATACTCAATCTCAATGGTGGATAAAGCAATTGTTGCCTCTTACTCATCCAACTCATTGCGCAACCAAACAAAGTAAAAACATAGCCATAGGTGGACCTTTGACTATCCAAATCACTAACCCAATCTACATCAACAAAACCCTGTATGTCCAATGTCTTATCCACATTGTCAGTAATAGAATAAACTAAACAATAATTAGAAGTACCACACAAATATCAAACACCCTCTTCACATAATTCCAAAGCTCTCTACTAGGATTAGACATAAACTTGTTCAATGCTCTCACTGCTTGGACAATATTTGACCTAGTGCAAACCATTGCATACATCAAGCTACCAATAGCACTAACATATGGCATGTTAGACATATCCTCAAAATCATCATCGCATTTGGGGACACATCCAAAGTAAGTTTAGTGCCAACTATTAAAGGAATTCTATTGGTTTATAGTATTGCATATTAAACCTATACAAAATAGTGTTCATATATTTACTCTGAGACAGCTTTCTATGCTCACAATTCCTCTTGATTTTCATACTCAATATGTATCTTGTTGCCCCCAGATCTTTCATCTCAAATGCACTTGAAAGATGAGTTTTCAACTTGTTAATCATACCCTTGGTGTTACTGAAAATATGTCATTCAGATACAATACAATAATTAGTTTATGATTATGAATACATCTAATGTAAATACAATGATCTTTCTTGCTTCTTACAAAACCCAATTTCAACACACTTTTCATACCACATTTGGGGTGATTGTTTCAAACCATAAAGAGATCATTTCAACTTATAAATCAATCATTCCTTCTTTTTTACCTCAAAACTTTCAGGCTATTGCATATAAATTTTCTCTTACAATTCTCTACGCAAAAATGCAATTCTAGCATCCATTTGCTTAATTTCAAAATCATAAGTAGCAATTGTGTTCTCTTTTACCTCAAAACCTTTAGGCTATTGCATATAATTTTTTTCATCCAAATCCCCATGCAAAAATGCAATTTTAACATCCATTTGCTTGATTTAAAAATCATAAGCAAGAATTATGTATAAAAGAAATCTAATCGAGAATAATTTAGCAACATAAGAGAATATTACATCAAAATCAACTCCTCTTTGGGAGTAGCCTTTTGGCAATCAATCTAGCCTCGTATCTTTCCAATGAACTTTCTGCTCCAAATTTTTTCTTATAGACCCATTTACAACCAATGGCTTTCCTTCCTTTGAGAAAATGAACAAGATCCTAGGTGTCACACGAGTTTTAGGCCATTATCTCTTTTTGCATGGCTTGTTGCAAGACTCATTATCATCTAAAAAAATAGATTCTATGTAGGATCTAGGCTCATCATCAATACTTAACAAAACAAAAATCTTGTGGACTATACTTGACAATTGGATTCCATTGTCTTGTGGATCTTCTCAAAGGAATACACGATTCTTCCTCTTATTCTTCTGCATGCTCAACTTCTTCCGGGTCTTCTTGCTTAGAACTCTCACTTGAACCCTCTTCTTCTTCTCCATCCTACAATCCATTATTCTATTTTTCCACATGTACGTCTTCTTGCTTTAATTCAAAATGCAGTCTTTTTCTCTTATTTTTCTTTTGGCTGTTCAAGAATGGGAATAGCTCTAAACTCCTTGAAAATCACATCTCCAAAATAGACAACTTTCAAGGTTAGAGGATTTCAAAGCTTATAATTCTTTAACATTCTCACCATATTTAATGAATTTGCATTTCTATGTTTTTGGATCTAGTTTAGATCATTTTTCTTTAGGCGCATGAACAAAAGCCTTGTAGCCAAACACTTTTAAATGTGAGACCAGAAGGTTTCTTACTTATCCATACTTCATAAGGTGTCGAATCAAGAGTTTTACAAGCAAATATGTTTATCAAGTAACAAGCAGCACTCTCAACTTCTGCCCAAAAGTATCTATCCAATTGTGCACCACTTAAACATACTTTTGGCTCTTTCTATCAAGGTTCAGTTCATCTTTTCTGCCACTCCATTTTGTTGTGGTGTGTATGGAGTAATTTTTTACCTTATAATACTTGCATGTCTACAAAACTCATCAAAATCCTTAGAACAATAGTCTTCTCCATTGTCAAATCTCAAAACCTTTATCTTACATTTTGATTGTTTTTCTACAAAGGCTTTAAATTCTTTAAATCTAGTGAGAACTTCAAATTTATGTCACATAAAATAAATCCTAGTGAATCTTGAAGCATCATGAATGAAGGTCACAAAATATTGAGATTTCTCAATAGAACCAAGATCCATAGGACCAAATACATCTATATGAATGATTTCTAATTTTCTATTTGCTTTATAATGTTTTGAAGGAAATGATGATCTATTTTGTCTACCAAAGACAACTCTCATAAAAATTAAAATGCTCATGAAAAGAGAAAAAAATGTCAACCAACTTTTTATTCATAATAATCAATAAACCCTTTTCACTTATGTGGCCTAATCTACGATGCCACAACATACATGTATTTTTAAATTTTTCAGTTACTTAGGTGAAATTACAAATAGTAGTGGCATTCAACCTAAACAAGATTTTTACTCTAGACCCTTTCATTGCCACTAAGTTTCCTCTTACCGTGCAACCGGTCTTATCAAATGTTGCATGCATCCCAAATCATTCACTTTTGATACTAAAATTAAATTTCTTGTTAATCTAGGAATATGTAAAACACCTAGAAGAGTTTTTATCCTTCCATCACTGGAACACAACTTTACCTTTTTCTGTCCAACAATTGGATATGAATTATTGTCCCCAAGGTATACCTCCCCACCATCAAATTCTTGATATGAGGAGAACCACTCCTTATGCGGAGTCATGTGATACCAGCATCCCAAGTCAAGCAACCAATGTTCATTTGACATAATATTGCAAAAAGAAATAAAGCTTCATTGGTTTCGAGTAATTTTTTGTGGAGGAATCCCATTGTTTCTTCTTATTTCTGCTTTCCTTTTTCACATGCCCCCTTTTATTGCAATTCCAACACTTCATTTTGTTCTTTCTAGGAGTTTTAGATTGGCCTCAAGACTTAGACCTCTCTTTAGACCCCTTTTGGTCTCCCTTATATCCTCCTCTTTTTTGGACCTTCCCCTGACATGAAGAGCACCCTTAGAGCTATCCACAATGGCTTTCTTCCGCATTTCCTTTTTCAGCAAAGTTGCAACAAGGGCATCCAACTTGGGATTTGATAATTAGCACTACTAATGAGAATCATACTTTCCCATAACTTACTCAAAGAACATAGAAACGTAATACACTTATCATCCTCTTATGTCTTTACATCTACAAAGGCTAATTAACTCAAAACCAAATTAAATGAATTTAAATGCTCAACTATTGATTCACCTTCCTTCATTTTTAGAGAAAACAACTTACTTTTCAAATATAATTTATTCACAAGACTTTTAGATTGATAAATCTCACCCAACCTTTTCCATAGGGAATAAGCAATGGAATCTTCTGCTACATATAATAGGACAAAACTTGCAAGGAAAAGTTAGATTGTCCTCCATGCTTTCTTATTCATATTGTCCCACAAGTCTTGGGCAATACTTTCAGGCTTAGATTCCTTTATTGCCACTATCCATTGATCTCTCTCTTCTAGGAGATCCTATATCTTTAGCTTCCACAACTCATAATTAGTTCCATTGAACTTCTCAATATCTAACTATGATGTAGATGAAACCATGGCTTCCATACACAAATCTACAAAACAAAATTATTAGAACTCCCACTGCAGCCCAAAAAATCTTTCCACCCAGAGGAACCAAAGTTGACCAAGTTCTAATACCAAACGTTGGGAATAAAAAGTAAACAACTTCTAGATGGAAATCTGAAAATGAGTTTTACAAATCTGAACATAAGTTCTTTTACTCATGAATATCCATTCAACCTTAAATGTAAAACATCATATCAAGTTTAATGAAATAAATCAGCAAATTACATGAAAACATCATAACATAAATTTAACGCGGAGGAACCCTTGCCGAGAAAAACTACACCAAGAAGAGAGGCCAAGTATGTATTATCTTCAAAAGCAAGATTAGAATACAACACACTTCTTTTTTCCTTCCTTTGTTTTCAACTTGACAACTCCTATGAACTTGTGAAAATTCAATATATATAATTAAACCTTCACCCCAAGGCTCCAATTTATAAAGTTATGGGAGGAGGGAAACCAATAGATAGTTTCCACAACAAGAGGATAGCCAAAAACCTTCTTGCAAAACCCAAACGCCCTATCTCTTGGATTCTCCCTCATAAGCATAGGAGTCATCAAACATGGTGTCCAAAATGACTTTCCCTCCAAAACAAAGAGTCACCTTCATGAACACCAATGGACACTCCTTTCCAAGTGCTCCATTTGAGGAGTTAATTAGATACAAATAATTAATTTTTTTTCTCAGTGAACCCTTTCATCCCTTACGAATGCATTTACAAACTATAGGTGGAAAATTATTACACCAAAAACATCTTAGGCACCTAGAGATGCCTTGATAAAGATGTTGGAACAATTAATGACATAGAATTTACAAGGTTGGTAGCACCTTAATCCTAACAAAAAGGTGGAG
This sequence comes from Sequoia sempervirens, assembly GCA_007258455.2. Taxonomy (NCBI): domain Eukaryota; kingdom Viridiplantae; phylum Streptophyta; class Pinopsida; order Cupressales; family Cupressaceae; genus Sequoia; species Sequoia sempervirens. The sequence continues at coordinate 2,921,620 of VDFB02000007.1, forward strand.
ATGCCTTGTTCAGTAAAGTTTGATTGAAAACAACTCCATACAGTAAATTTGGGCCATGAAGGTAGAATAGCCTTTCCTAAGATGTTTGGAATTAATAGTCTGAGTATTCGGAAGAGAGCTTCTCTCTAGTAATATGTTCTGACCATTCTGTGTTAGAAGGATAACAATTTCTTTGTAAATTGCGGTATATGGCATGAAATAAATTGTAGCACAACCATTAGATTCTCAAATCAACATCAACCCCACGAATGTCAGTCACATAGAACATCTCTTTGGGCATATAGCTCCCTATCTGGAGCTCAAGTTTTAGGCAGCTACTACACTTTGATTGTGCTGATGGCTCTAGATTACAGGTTATGATCTATCATGTAGAGAGTACTTCCATGGTAAACCATAGCTATAATGTTTGCTTTGGGCCGGTGTTGGTGGCCATTGGAGGCTTTTTGCTTGAATGGTTGCAAAGGCCAGCAAGTAGGTGGTCCTAGGTGGATGGCCAACTTGGGATGGTAGTGGGACCCATCGTTTGGGCCACATCTAACACCATTTTTTCCCCCAACCCTCCAAAATAAAATTAAAAAATGAAGTTGTGAACTGAGAAGAAAGCAAAATCACTATTGCTCCCAATGTCTGTTGTGGCCTTGGTTAGCACCGGCAGGTTTCTATCTTGAGAGATCTGATATCAATGATCAAAATATGAAAAAGAAAAACAGTCTATTGGCAAAATTTTAATTAATATCACTCAAGAATGACTGTAATCAGTAATGCATAAGAGTAGAGATATGGCCTGTCGACCTCCTCCATTCAATGTTCCTCTTTAACAGGCCATCCTGCAACTGCAAGATAGTTGATGCTGTGAACCTCCAAAATGAACTCCTTAAGTTAATCTAGGATTAAGGCTTTGCATAATCCACTATTGCATTTTTAATAATTTAACTTCAAATATATGACTTTCTGATGTTATAAGTTTTAGGATGACAATTAATTTAGTAAACCCTAGGGATAACCATGCTGCTCTTGACTGCTCATGACATGTGTTAAATAAATAGTCAGGGCTTAAAAGTCCTTTTCTGTATGGGCAGTCTCTTTTGAACTGAGCAGAAACAATTATTAACTGGCATATTCAATCTGCACATCCAGAAGTTGAAGATCTGCCACACCAACTGTAATGGAGCTATTTACAATTAAAAGCAAGGGTCCAAAATCTCAGAAACCATTTACTTGTGTCATATCTAATCATATTCAATGCCACTAATCATTCACTGATCATTGGTTTAATATGGTAGTCACCTATTGACTGGCTATTTATTGGTCAGTGAACGAACATAATTTCAATTCTTTTTGCACCTACACTCAATATGGAGTGCTTTAGCAAAGGATATCCTAATTTGATTGTTTTTTCTTTATTGGTCCCAAGTTCCAATTAATATATCAGAATTCCACCATCTATATTTGTTTTGACATTCTATCAGCTTTGTAATTTTAAGATCTCTCTTTTTCCTTTCGTATTGAACATATTCCTCCAACTAGCCAACATGAAATGCAGTTGATTGCTTTCATCTTTATGTACCTGATGAATTGAAGTGTTGCTATGGAATCCTATATTGAGGAAAAAAATATGCAATTCTGGTAGTTTTGCAGTCAACTTAGTGGATTCTATTTTGCAGCTGCAATCCTCTGTTATCTCCAGAATTCGGAAACCACCTGAGGCAGATAAAATGTTTACAATGTATCCACTTTTCTCTACTCAGTGTGCAGTCAAGCTATAGCTGCCTTCAATCGGCATATCAATATCAAGTTTGTAGCATCAGAAAGGAGATTTTCTGGCAGCAATACATCTACAAGTGAAAGAAGCAAAATATAATTGAATGAATACTGAGCAAATTGATGATTTTTAATGATTGCTTGTCTACCACACAGTCACTTTTGCCAACATGTAGGTCACTCGTGTCCCGAGAATTGCCCTTCCTGCTCTATTATAGAAGTATTCCAACCTTATTTTTTCAGGTGTACATTATATAAAAAGTGACCCTCCATACAGAGTTAGCCTCTTGCACAACAATTGCAATAATATCAGAGGCAGTAGGATGCTTAGAATTAGATCATCTTGCAGAACAAGTCCAACTGATCCAGAAGCATCTTGGCCAGCTCAAAACTTAACCAATTCAAGGAAATGGGTGTATTTGCTGGATTTGGGTTCATTCTTTGTGTTTACAATAGATTTTATTGATAATTACTTGCACCAGATACTGAAATTGCTAGCAATGGTTTGTTCCATGATCCTTTTTACTTCGTAGTATTACAGATGTACTCTTGTGGAGCAAATTTGAACTTTGTCTGAACTTTCATCCACTATCATAAAAAAGTAAAAACTAAAAAGAGAACTTTTTCTGAGCAAAATAAGAAATTACACTTATAACATAGTATTACAGATGTTCTTGTTGATGATATTACAGCGTCGGATCTCTCTTCCAGCCCAATCTCATTGGCATTTGAAGATAAATTAAATTATAGCCTTCGGCTATTTAATTTATAATGTCATCGATTATGAGGAGGCGCTTCACTTGAAACATTATTTAATATTTAATTAAATGCTTTGGGCCGACTTATGTTCATCCGCCACCTTCTTGAAGAGTCACGTCTTATTTGAGGCCAACCTCCTTGCTTTGAAAGGGCGCGATCTTTCCTCATCATGTGTATATATATTCGATGCTTCCTCATTGTAACACATCGATTATCATTTGTGCGAATTCATTCATTGCATTGGTTGTGAGTTTCAAGTGCGATTTACTTCAAGGGCAGATCGATATATTGAAGAAGGCAGCTCGTAGCATTGAAGGAGGTTGAGTTTATTATCAGCAAGAAGCATTATATTAATTCTGTGTTAGCATCAGATTGTGGTGCGATTACTTGGCCTCATAATTGGCCTCATTGTAAAGAAGACATTTGTTCTATATTCAATATATAAGTGATATATTGTTGCTGGGTTTTTCTCCCTCAAGAGGAGGGTTTTCCCAGGGTATATGCTGTGTTATTGTGTCTGATTTTGAATTAAATTCTGATTTTTATATCTGATCATAAAATCTAACAGTTCTCTTGTGGAGCAAATTTGTAACTTTGTCTGAACTTTCATCCACTATCATAAAATACTAAAAAGAGAACTTTTTCTCAGCAAAATAAGGAATTGCGCTTATAACTTATTTTAGGTATCACATTTCAAGCTCTGGAATAGAAATTAGAATTGAATGCCATTAAATTTAAATTTATATAAATTTCATTTATATGATTATATCCTATGGGATTCAGGTATTTGATGTTACTAGAAATTTGCTGATTCTTCTTACAGGAAGGTAGCATTTGTCAACTTGGATCCAGCAAATGATGCCTTGCCGTATCCTCCTTTTTCTTTTAATAGATATGGCTGCATTTCATTCTCCTCCAAGATTTATATCATGATAGCAAAGAGGTTAGTGAAAATAGTATCATTTTCTTCACCTTTTGATTTTCGGAGTAAATGAGATTGGATATGGTTAGTGAGAAACTGTTTGACCATCATTTTAATAGGAAATAAAAGCTAAAAGATTAAATATTGATATGTTACTTGCCAGAAGTTTCCTTTCTAATTTTCAATACAATAAGCTTGTTCGATAAACCTATTTAAATGATATTAATATAATATTATCCTTTGAGCATGAGATGAACAAACAGCCCCATGGACAACCACACATGAATAAGCACATATGCATGTCTAGTCCCTGTTTTTTCCCCTTTTTCAGTTGAATATGGCTACAATTGTTTCAATTCATCCACTCTGCAGGTCTCAGTTTTGTAAATACTAGGAATGAGGTTTATTTCTTTGGTTTGAATCACAGATACTGCTGAAATTACCCATGTCTCCTTAACACATGTTAGCTGTGAATGTGCTGTAAATATTGAGGATCTAATCAAGCTTGAGGATGTTATGGCTGAGCATGGGCTTGGTCCTAATGGAGGTAGAGTTGTTAGAAAAGAGGCATGCACTAGATAAAGCATGCCACCTGACTTTTTACTAATATTGAGATCTTTCTCTTACTAAAGAAACCATTTTTTTGGAGATATAAAGTAAAGGTTTATGTCTTGAGAATTTGAGATAGGACGCCGACATTCATTAACATCTGTTTTTGTGTGAGCAAGGCCTGGTTTACTGCATGGATTACCTGGAGAAGAACATGGACTGGTTGCAGTCAAAACTGGAGCCTCTTGCAAAGGGTGAGTGAAATTTAAACATGGTATATTTCTTGATTTGCTCCTCTCCAAATGGGAGTGCATAATACTAACATATGAAGAATTTGATTACGTTTAGTTTATATGCAGCTTTTTGGGAAGATTTGCATGTTGAACTTATGTCTTGAGGTGTTTTTGCTTTCTCTCCTCTCCAATGTTTCTTTAATCCTGTCAAAACATAGCCGTATAGGGTTTCAGTATATTTTGTTGTTTATGGTGGGAAGGTCTGTCAGTTCCAATCTAACATTTAAAAATAAATACAAATTATTACAATATATAAAGTTAAATCGAATGGCAGAGTTTCACAGTGTTGGCTAGTATGATATTTACTGAATCTACTGTAGCCATATATTTTTCACTCAAATGGCAGAGTTTTATGGTGCTGGCAAGTAGTATAATAAGTTACCTTTATAAATCAGGAGCTCATATAATATTCATGTTGACGTATGGATGTATATAGCTCTTTTTCTATTGGTTAATTATCCTAAAGTCATTTTTATAGGATTTGAAATATTCCATAAAATTAAATCTAATTTCAAGGAATCTCATCTTTTGCTCAGAATAATTCAAATTCAAAATTAATCGTTATTTTATTCGAATGTTTATATTGCATCTTGTCTTCAATAGTTTAATTAATGACGTAATAGTGAAAATCTGCAAAAAGCTTTCTTGAATCTTATATGATTGAGAGGACCTTTAGCCATGTACAATATGCAAGATAGTTAGCATCCCTGCCTACTTGCTCTGGTCTTTGGTCTTCCAAGAAGCAATTCTTGACTTCTGTTTTCGCTCGAGACATAAAATGGACAATATCTGTATGTTCTACAGCTTAGTTGCTGCTGTCCATGCTTCACATAAAAAGGTTGTGATTTTCTTTTTCTTTTTAATCAATGATTGTTGCTCAGAAGATTAGATTAATCTTTCAGTTTGTGTTTCTGTTCCACTAAATGACTTATTAAATTGTAGCACTCAGATTGACATATTAGGGTACTATATTCATGATCACTGTGATCTGTATTCTTTGTTACATATTTGCAGATCACTATTTTCTCTTCGACTTTCCTGGGCAGGTTGAGCTATTCACTCTTCATTCAAATGCCAAGAATGTCATCCTTGGATTGACAAAAAAAATGGACTTAAGGGTATGTGTAGTTGAGGCCTAAGTAATAGGTTATTTATATACAAAATTTATTGCCATATTGTAGAGGGGCTAGTCTTAAGATCTGTTGCTGAAACTTGAATTTCTTAGTTCATTGTCAGCAACATCTATAACAAGATTTCAATGCTGGAAATAAATGACAGGACAACTTCTAGATGCATTTCCTTATTGGCTTACACAGGCTCTTGTCTATGCAGCTTGCAGCTGTACACTTAATTGATGCTCATCTATGCAGTGATCCTGGGAAATACATTAGTGCCTTGCTGCTCTCCTTGACAACAATGTTACATTTGGAACTGCCACATATTAATGTGTTGTCAAAGATGGATCTTATTGAAAGTTATGGCAAGCTTGGTATTAAACATATCCTTTCTTTGTTTGAGCAGTATGGTCATGGTCCATTATATATGATAAAATTGGGAGAAAGGTTATGGGTGCAAGTGGAACTTGTATTCATCATAATGGAGAGCTTTGGCTTTGTTCAACTTCAAAATTAAAATCAATTTATTTCATCATTATATCTGTGTTCAGAAGCCATATAGAAAAACTGTATTCATGATGTTTGTTTGGCAAGTGCTTTATGAAATAACCCTAAATGATATTTGTGTTGTTATTTACATGCTCTCAACATGGTACTGAAAGAGCATTATTTGGTGCAGCTTTCAATTTAGAGTTCTACACAGATGTGCAGGATTTATCTTACTTACAGTGTCATCTTGATGAGGATCCCCGTTCTTCCAAATACAGGTTATAAACTTCTTACATGTAATAATTTATAACGTTAGCATTGCTAAGGTCCATTAGCAGTTATTTTTGGCAGTGAAACTTAGTGTTACTTTTTATGACAGAAAACTCACCAAGGCACTCTGTGAGGTGGTGGAAGACTTTTCTTTAGTTAGTTTTACACCATTGGACATCCAGGTATGTACCTGAGTACCAATGTGTGTATAATGTTGTATGTGCGAGTTCATGTGATCACGGGTTAACTGTTGAGAGTAGGTTGTCATAATTGTTAAATTACATTGGATACAGATTGCTTTTTGTTTAAATTTTAATGTAGTTACATCCGTTGTCCTGAGTGCTTAGGTTGTTTCCTTTTTCAGGAGGTAGGTTGCCTATGTGTAATTTCATTGAATACATTTTTTGTTTTTGTGTAAATTTCAATATAGTTACTTTCATTGTTCTGAATGTTTAGTTTTCTTTTTTAAACTTTTGCAGGACAAGGAGAGTGTTGGATATCTTGTTAAATTGATCGATAAAGCAAATGGGTATGTGTTTGCTGGCATTGAAGGCAACGTTGTTGAATTCAGCAAAATCGCAGCTGGACCTGTAGATTGGGATTATTATAGATATCCTTTTTTTGATCATGTCATGCACACTTATGCCTATTGTTTATTTGAGATCATATTTCCATCCCATTGCAGTGAATTGCCTCCCTTGACAGCCTAGTTTACAAATGCAGCAGTACAAGAGAAGTACATAAAGAATGAGGACGGCTGATGTTAATCAAGGGTGCTCTGAGATGCTTCTTTGAGATGTACTACTGTGATTCTTAGCGGGTCAGGCTAGAGAAATTGTAGGTATTCTGGGGATAAATTTCATCAGATGGTAACCTAAATTATAAAGCATCCAAGAAATATTTTCTCAGATTCATCCAGAGAAATGGTAGACAAGTAGGGAAGAAATAGGGAAGAAGACTTGCCAATTCTATTCTGAAGTAACTGTATTTAATTATCATGCTAATATATATGATGGGAACGATTTTGTGGAAATACTTTTGATTGATTACCATTGCAGAGATTAGAAAGATAGATCATATGTTCAAGTAAACAAAATATCTTGTCTGTAAACCTTATTTTGTACTTCTCTTAAAACTTTTTTTTTTTCATTATATTGGAACTTGAAGATTTTGCATGTTAATATTTTCAATTGCTGGGATAGTGAATAACATTGAGTGTAATGTCCCCAAAATTTGGACAAAGTGACTTAATTATTTAATATCACCTAAATCTTAAATTATTTTTAAATGAGGGATATTAAATAATTAATAAATTAAGTTATAAAGTGACTCCTTGAAATATTTAAAGAGTGAACATTATAAAGTCACTTTTATGATTTTGAATGGGAAAATATAAAAGAGAAAAATGAGAGATCATTCGACACTTTTTGGAAATGAACATTTTTTCTCACGGGAATGGTCGAGGCTCTCTGGTTTGGGTTTGGAAACCCTTACAGCTGCAGTTTCGGGTTTGAAACTATCACCCCTAGCTGTGAATGGTCGAAGGTTTGAGGAAGAACATAAAGATATAACCAGACTTTCATGAGTTTTGATTTTTGAGGTTTGCTTCTTCTTGGAGACGAATTTTGGAGTTTAATGCTCAGATTTGAAGGCGTGCCTCCTTGAGGAAACCCTAGACGCCTCTTCTACAAGCAAATGACACAAGCTAGGGCCGAGTTTTGAAGAAATCTGGGCAGTATATTAAAAAACGTGGTTATTGGTGAATCGAAAATAGGGTCTCCCTTCAGATTTTCGAAGTTACATTACATTGGGTTTTTGCACCTCTAGAGAAACGAGTTTTGGAATGTAATCTTCAGATTTGAGGACGTGGGTTTGTAGTAAAGGCTTGGGCGCATCATTTCTCCAACAACTGGACTTTACCAAGTCGTGTAGTTGAGAATACTGAGCAGGACAAGTAAAAACGTGATTCTCTGCTGAAGCGACTATTGCAGTAGTTGTAAGCTGGGTCGTGGTTCTTATTTGAGGTATAAAGAGGCAAGAGGGTGATCTCTGTACCAGCACAACATTACTCTGGAGAAACGCCTGTCAAAGAGGTATTTATGGTTGCTGTGAAAGGTTTCTGAGCACTGTGAGATCGTCCCACACACTCCCAGGCTGAGTTCATTGGGTATATCCAGGTCAGAATAATTTACTGCTTATATCCAGCAGTTAAATGCCTGCAAATTGTATTCTCTGTTATAGAGAAGGGCCTTTGGTTGATGTGTAAAAATCTAAACTGTAGAGAATTTCAGTCATTGCTAACTCAGAAAACCATAGTATGCACTGCTGTATGTTTCTGGGTTGTAATCTACGGTTATAATCTGCATATCATTGTCATTTCAAGCCACTGTGATCAGAAATTCTAGTTATTATTGCTTCATTCTGTTTGTATGGATCCCTTGGATGTTGTAAACTCATCTCAGCTTAAGGATGTCCCTTCTTGAACTGCTGTTATGCCTGGAGCTGTATATTCTTTAAAACAGCAATGTATTTCTCTGGAGGGTGGTCGATTTAGGGGTCTGAAATTGTTGTTCTGTCATGCTCAGTTAAAGTATATTCTGTATGATAGACTAGCTTTTGTGATTAAGTTTCATGGTTGATATTATTGCATATTATGTCATCACATAAGGAAGGAATATCATCTTCAAAACATTAGGAAACAAAATCAGAAATAAGTTCTTCACAGCATGAAAGGAATCTGCACACAAAATGATTGACGAAATGACAAACCCTCAAACTGAAAAATTCAAGGCAAAATTGTCAAGGGTCTTTACATTGAGATATTCAGGAAGTATGATAAGTTTCATGTGTATAACGTATTGAAAGGAGGAAACCAGAAATCAAAGTGAAAGAAAAATCAAACTACCACTAAAAGAAAAGAACATTACTGTATCAGTTAGAATTTATGAAAATTAAACTTCTGCAATGCCATATAAAGAATTGTCTACGAAGCAAGTTACAAGTAAAATTTCATGAGTCAAATGTTTGTAATCTCAAGAAGATTAATATATTATTGCAGTGACAAGTGAACACGTCAACTTCTGCAAATCAATTACAAGTTTTATTGCTTTAAGAATGATTCTTGCAATGTTTCGATTATGCTTTAAGAATAAGTCTTACAACATTTTCTTCTCTTTATCTGTAAAACATCCTGATGTTGGATTATGGAGCATAATCCGAAAAGTTGATGCAAAAAATCGCACACAGTTTCAATCCAAAAATCTCTACACTCTATTTAATCATGGACTTTAGAAACTGATGGCTATACATTAAGAATAAATTTCAGTAAAGTTAATGGATTGGTAACAAGTATTGTTGTTGTAAATTAATGTCTGGGATGTAACAAGAGAAATGATTGTGGAGTTCGTCAGAGAAAATAATATTGGAATAAGCAGTGTTGGTGAAAAGATGTCATAATGGGTTGGCCTCTTCCAGCTTCTTTTGATGTGCTGCGGTTAACAAGTCAAAACTTCAAGATGGTATGTCCTTAGAAGAAAACCTTTATCTGCATAAAATTAAACCTCAGCATCATATATGATATATTATTGATAACATTTGGACCAGAATTCTGCAATGAAGTCAAATTCATGACTTTCTAAAGATACATCTACGATGAAACCAGCAGAGATGCCAAAGATACAACCGTCATCGCATTTGAGTTGATATATTAATTGGACATGGAATTTTTTAAGTTATGTGAACAGATTAATGGAACAGGTGCCATCTGGATTCTGAACAGACCAACGGAACATGCTAAAACATCTATTATGTTGTCAGCCTTCAAATATAGCATATTTGTAATTGATGGACTTGAATTGATTTCAAGAAAGTTACATTTACAAACCAATGGAACAGGTGCGGATCCACTAGCTTGTGCTAGAAAGGTATAGCTTATAAAGGCATCCTTTGCGACTTTAAAGCCAGCAGTAGCATTGGTATTTTGTGTTGTCTGCCCTGAATTCACACCGATTACTGGTTTGACCTGTGACCTACCAATTTTATGCAGCTTACTTTTTGTATCGTGCCTTTGTAAAAGACTACTTAGTATATTATATATCTGTGCTGTTTCAATCACGCACTATTTGTTGATTGTAATTTTTGTAAATGCGAGGAAATGGATGACTCGAACAGAAACTTGGCAAATATTCGCCAAGCCAAGGAGTCAAGATTGACTAGCAAGTTGGGCAAGAACCTGAAAAAATGTGATAAACGGAAAAGCTGTATTATATTCAAAATTTGACAACAAAATACATGTAATTCCATACATAAGAAATCGTTCATCTGGGTAATAAAAGAGATTAAGACGATTGTCTTGTTTACTGATGCTATTTTGCCTGCTCATGTCCCAATGATGAAACTGCTAGATAAGACAAGGCGGAATCATAACTTATGGAAAAACCACCACTTAACACTCCGAACTGCAATTTGATAAATGTGAAACCATCACCTGCAAAACTGCTAGTTGGCATTGTATACCTCCGCAAAAGAAAGTGCACCTAAATATTAGAAAAAAATAAAATTGCTTCATGCCTCGTTTTCTGCTTGCCCGGAATTAAATCACATTTTGTTGAATCAATTACACCAACACACGAATAATCATGTCTATGCTTAAATACATGAAATCTGTAGAGATGCTTTCATATGGTCTACTAGAGGCAAGTACAACCTTCTTTCCTAATGATGTTCTTGCTTGTATAACATAATTTACACCATTAACCCTCTACTTGATTTGGTTTTCCATTTGCATTTTAGGCCAATACACACACTTCTACAAATGAGGCATGGTTTTACCATTGCCAAAATGATCAAAATTTTGGAAATATGCGTTTCTCTCATCAATATAAATATTTTTTCTTTTGACACAGTTGAACTTGCAGAGTAGTCTAAACTTGAGGTAGAAATCAATTTAGTCTATAACATCTATTCTTCTTGTCTTCAACTTTTGACATATCTCCTCAAAATTTGCATTTTGTTGACATGCTTCCTTATATGTTCCTTTTGTCAAAGGTTCAAGTTGTGAAACTTACTAGAAATTTGGTGGCTCAGACAACATACCAAACACACATTTGTACTTCTTTTATTGTATTCAACTAATTTGTTGAAGAAACTCTATCCATTTGTAGTGCCTTTCTTTTTATAATTTCTTTTATGCTTGTATATATTGAGTAGATTTGTTGTTAGTATGAACAAGTGTTTCCTTGCCCAACAAATTGTGTTTCCATTTCTTAATTGCATGAAAGGGTGCATATTTTTCTCTCGTAAATGGGGAATGCACACATTTTTCTCTCATAAATGGGATGTGCAGGCATTTTTCTCTCATAAATAGGGCAATCTCAAGTAGTTCAAAAAATACATTCTCAAGTAGTTCAAAAAGTACATATGGATAATAACAAATAAACTTAGCTCCTTGCAATAAAACAACACCTTAGGAAACTCACATTTGTTTCAATATTGAATGGTTTTTGCAAATTATGAAGAACAAAAACTAGTGCATCATTGACATCGTAATTCAAAGAGTCAAAAGCATTACCATTTATTACACTCCGTTGTGTTATTACCTATTTATTTTTACCTTGATGGGTTAAAAATGCTTTAATATATATATTTATGATTATCTTTTATATGAATCTTGATGGAATTTGATAAATGAATGTTTAATTCAAATTGATATTTTATAATGATTTTGACAATGAAATATATGATGCATATGATTATATTGTTATCAGCTAACTATTGTTATGATGTACTAAGTTGGATGTGGGAACAATCTCGAACCTTCAGAAGAGAAGGGGAGTATCACTCAGGAGAAGAACTTGGTGTGGTAACCCTGATGAATGTAGTTGAGCATACACACACACCGTAGTTGGTCTAAGTTGAGTCAAGTCAATTTGGGTGAATAGTAAGTACCTTATATCTTGGTTGTGAATGTTTTGTTACTGGTTATGATCTTGTTCTATGAGTATTTTGACTAGGGTTATATGATAGAATCTTTATATCAAAAGAGAGTTCTTCTTATGTGTTTCTCATTGGAATATGTGGGTCGATGAAGTATATACATAGAATGTATATATGTGTGTGTGTGATTACTTAATATATATATATATAGTTGAAAGTGTTTATATTGATGTGATTAGATTGTGCATAAAACAAGAGGAGACCAAGTCAAATATAGACTTAGTTACCACGCATAAATAAAGGAAGAGAGTTTATACGTTGCATAAGATTAAATGCAAATTTTAGCAAATAGGAATAAGTCTTAGTTGTGATATCTTAAAGGGCCTAAGTATATGAATATGTGGCACCAATGTTGAAGTATATGAAATGCATAAGAAGTCTTTTTACTACACTTGAGTTTGGAAAAGCCATATCATGACCATGAGACTCGGTCAATGTAAGCTTGGCAAAAATATAAGAAGGAATTTGACTTGCAAACCAAGAAAGAAACTTCTTGTTAAGAGTCGCTATCCCTTGGCTCAGTAAAAGAGTCATGTTGTCTCTCATGACTCTATCTTAGCGCATAATATAAAGCGTTGCATATGTATTATGTAATGCACATAAGTTAACATTGTTGTTAACACATTTAAATGCAAATGAATATAGTGAAGCAAAGCGCATATATATATAGCGTTGAAAGTGCTTATATTGATGTGCTTAGATTGTGCATAAAACAAGAGGAGACCAAGTCAAATATATACTTAGTTACCACACATGAATAAAGGAAGAGAGTTTATACGTTGCATAAGATTAAATGCAAATTTTAGCAAATAGGAATAAGTCTTAGCCGCGCTATCTTAAAGGGCACCGATATATGAATATGTGGCACCAATGTTGAAGTATATGAAATGCATAACTGTCATTTTACTACGCTTAAGTTTGGAAAAGCCATATCATGACCATGAGACTCGGTCAATGTAAACTTGGCAAAAATATAAGAAGGAATTCAACTTGTAAACCAAGAAGGAAACTTCCTATTAAGAGTCATTGTCCCTTGACTCGGTAAAAGAGTCATGTTGTCTCTCATGAAGGAGCTGACTCAACCATTAGAAAATTATGGACTGTTATGTGTTGCAAAGTTGTGATTTGATCAACTGAGTCGTTGCATGTGATTAGGAAGGTGGCAGAATTGCTAGCTAGTTTGTAGCCTTTGGTTGCTCAAATTTTAGTATATATAGAGGTGCTCTTCATATCATTTGTTACTCTTCTCATTGTTATTCTATTGTATTTTCTGTGCAAGTGAGTTAGTGAGCTTGAGAGTTAGTGAGTTGCTTTATTACTTTGCAATTGTTTTGTTGAGAGAATTTGTGAGAAGCTAGTTGTTCTTTGGAGAAGTAGCGTTTGTGAAGGAATAGGCTAAGGTTGGAAGGCAACATTTTCAAGTTGGAACTTATATCTAGGCACGTTAAATTCTATTCTTCCTTTGTTTATATTTGAAATGGTTATTTGATTATATTGCCTTCATTTGGAAAGATTGTTTGAATGCATGATATGCTTGTTCTTATGAACCTAGTTATTTCCTAGCTTTGGAATATTCTATGTATGCATGGTATGCATGTTGTTATATATTTAGTTAATTCCTAGAAAGGAATATGCTTATGTGATTCTTGATTAAGTCTCGAATTAGTGAACCCTATCATTGGGATTATGTTTATATATTATTGAATATGTGTGGCTTAAAATGCTATTAGAACTATATTAGTTCGTTAAGTCTATTTAGATAATGCATGAGATGGAATATGTTGCTATCTTATAGTACTTTTATGATTATTCCAAACGTAAAAGGTTAGTGTGGTTATTCTTAGGGTTAGTGAAATCCATAGGAAAGGGGGTAACGTAGCTAAACACTAGTTTGTATATATGTGCAGGTTAGTGTGGTTATACTTGGGGTTAGTGAAAATCATGGATAAGGGTGTAACATAGATAATCAATTTATTATTGTAGACACTTAAAAATGTCTTAAATGATACTACACATTGGCATGTGATATACTAACATCATTTCATCCTAAAATCTGTCCTCTTTTCGCTTAATTGATTAAATTAGCCTAACTATTTACTTAATTGCATCATTTTCATCTATTAACTTGATTAATCTAATTAGATTAATTCCCACCCCTTTCATGCTAACCTTTCATCCTGTTAAATTAGATAAATCAAAATATTTAATTTAACACCCTAAATCCTCCACTTTAAATTAAATAATCTTAATTCTTTAATTAAATGTCATTTTGACCCCCTTTCATTAAATAAGTTAATTATTTAATGAATATCCTAAATTCCCCTAATTTGCATAATTGAAACTTTGTTTTAATTATCAAATTACTAATTAATTCTAACTTTCCCACTTGCAAGGGAATATTCCTTGAGAATATTCCTCCTTTGCACATTCCTCCAAAAAGGGAATATTATTTTCCCTCTTCACTCATTTGAAAAAAGGAATATTCTTCCTTGTAACAAACTTTCAACAAACTTCTTGTGGTGCAAGTTTTGAAAGTGTGCTTCTTTGCATGATTGCGAGCCTTTGAATAAATCTCAACTTGCATTATCAACCCTTGATGGGAATCCATGATCCATGCCTCCATTTTTTTTCCATCCTAACCATTGATTGATTCTTTCAATCTTGACCATCAGTTCCTTTTTGCCTATTTTATAAATAGACCTTGCATCTATTGAATAGGGATCCATTTTTTAATAGTAAACTTATGCTGTTAAAATCACTCTCATTTGCATCCATATTTAGCTTTTTTAGTTTACAATCTTGATCATAGTAGCTTAAAGCATCCCTTAATGGCTTCCATGGTAACTTAGTTGCATTAATTTAGCATATTTTGGAATTAGGGTTTGCATCTTTAAATCTTGCATACATTTAGAATAGCTTTGCATACACTTACGTCGACCATCTTAGCTTTCATCGTGTTAATCTAGCTTTCACCATGCTTTTATTCATCTTTTTCACCAGTTTCCATCGATTTTAATCAATAAAATCGATTGGAAAAGGCTCATTATCTAAGGTATTGGGAAAGGGTCACTATTCCACATCAATGCGACACCATTCCCTCAATAGGATAAGTTTCAATATCTTAGAGTAGATGTTTATCAAGCTTTCATGTTTTAGAATGATAGTTTTAATGGCTTCTTCGCTTTGTTTAAATTGAATGATCTTATTGGGGTTGATGCTTAGTGGTTTAAATATACTTTGAATCCATATGGATCAAGTGTAGTTAACCTATACTATGTCATTGGTCACAATTACAAACTTGGGTATTCCTAGGGTTAGGGTAATCCATGGTTAAGGGAATTACCTTGTTGAATATTATATTATGTTATCATCATAGGGTAAATGTGTGTTATGTTTATGGTCAATACCAAATCGAGCTTTTGAAGTGGTTGGACAAATGACTCTCACTCGAAGTACTAGGTGTTGAATTCTTTGGCCACAGTAGTGTAAGTAGCCACTGTTTACATTGTCAATTCACTATAGTCGATGATTGCAAACTAGGTAGGGAAACCAAGGTATGGTAGCTCTAGATTTGTAGGACACAACACTATGCTCATGAAGGTCATGATTATGGGGTTACCAAACCAATCTCTTCATCAAAGGGTAGGGCCATCTTACCAAGTTTGGCAGATGTGCGGGGGACCACAATAATTCCATGGTTGGCAAAAAAGCACTTGAGTGATGCTCTCCCTCATACAGTTGACGAACAATATTTGAGGATATAGCGCCAGTTTGGGTACACCTAGAATGTATGCATCAAGTGATGGGAACATCTAGGAAGTACACCTGTTGGAGCTAAAAAATACACCTTGGTTTTTACATGCCTCTATTTTATTTATCATCCCATTCCCACCGTAAGCCTCTGTTGCCCTTGATTTTTACTGTATTTGATGTTAAACATAAAATTTCCTAGTGTACATAGTTCATAAAATAAAGCCTCTAATTGCCACTTTGAAATAATTCCCCTTCGTAAGGAGCTTCCTTGGCAATACAAGGTATGTTGCCAAGACAATACCATAGCGAAGAAAGTTGCACCATTGTCTCTTCGACGAGATCAATAAAAGGCCAATGCAAATATCGATGAGACCCTTGTGCTTTGAAGTGACTTATTCAAATGTTTCCCCAATAGTCTAAAGAGCAATATATCGAAGAGACAGATGCTTCGGAGTGACAAATTAGCTTGTCTCTCTGACAAGATACTCTAAGGATACATGATCATTTTGCATTTAAGAAACATAAAAACATCTCTCGAACATCGAGATATTACTATAAAATAAATAGTAAATTACTGGCAGAACACGGTCGGGTGAGAACAATGACAATATCGAAGAGACATCAGTGTGTCAGACTGAGAAATGAAGAAATCTCTTAGATACCGTAGGAACAAGTAAGAACAAGATTGTCGAAGAGACACAACGGCATTGAACAAACATTAAAAAAAAGTCTCTTTGACTTTCTAACAATAGGAACACAACTATAAGCACGTATTGTCGATGAGACTATAGGACATCGAAGGGAGATAACCATAGGTCTCTTCGACATTTTAAAGACACAAAAGAGGTCATTTGAAGAAACACTATTGAAAGAAGGAACACTGGTATGTCGAGGAGACATAAGCTTATTAGAAAGAAATATTCACCAGTCTCATCAACATTCTGATGTCAAAATTACAAGGAAAACTTGAGGTACAACCATCAAAGAGACTTTGTGAGATCGGAGAGAAAAACTCAAATGTCTCTTCGACATTTTTGAAAAGCTATCAGAGACATATCAAAGAAAGAAAATGACATCTTTTCAGGGTCTCTTCGACACGATGAAATGATTTCTTACTTGGTTGACATGACTAATAAAGACATCGAGGAGATACCTACCATTAATATTGCAAGTGATTAGAAAGGTGGCGCGAGCTTCATTTATGAACCAGAACAGTTCAAGCATGCCAAATCTCGATATCTCTAACTCCTGAGAAATCAAAATCACGACAAATTGTTGTTGAATATTGAGGAGGTGGAGTTGGATGATAGCAAGCAGTTCAGAGATCATGACATTAGTTCAAGTAAGTGTTCTTGGCTCAGCTGAACGTGTTCTAGAAAAAATTGCTTGAAGTACTGTGCAAGTAGGGTTAGAGATGGGTAGAACCCCAGAAAAACCAAAGGCAAGGAGGCAAAAAACAGAGGCCAAACTGCTAAACCAAGAATTAATAGATCAATTTCCTGGGTCTGGACAAAAATCTAGGAGAGCAACTCAATTAAATCCTTCATGTGAAAAATTGGAAGATAAACATAAAAATATTGGAGATGTGTGGACTCCGCAAAGGGGCTATGATTTATTTATATATCACTACAGGAAGAAGTACAGATACAAATCCGTCTCTAATACTTGGAACATGAATTTGGAAAAGCTTGTCATGCCTAATGTGTTTGTCAATGTAGAACTGATTAAGGCATTGGCTAGAAACTACAACCCTAAAACGAGGGCAATCTATTCCCACGATAGTTCACAATTTATCATCATAACACTAGATTATATCTACATGGTTTTTCAACTTGACAACCATTGAAACAAAATTGAAGATAGGAGACTTGTGGGAAGAGTATCGGACCATGGATACAAGCTATAAAAGGTGGAAGTTACCTTTGCATAGACCCAAGGGCCCAGAAAAAAGCTTAGAAGATTCTCTCACTGATACATTTTGAACCATTTTTCGACGACAGCTCGTCAGAATTCTGACGGCTGTTTGTCGCTATTTTTGCATCGGAATTTCGACGGCATTTGAAACGTCGAAATTCTGGGCCGGCATCCCAGTTGGAATTCCGACAAGTTGTCGTCGAAAAATGGTTCAAAATGTATCAGTGTCTAGTGATGAGAAACCCCCATTTCCTGTGGACTCATTTGAAGAATACTACTAGTACACCTACTATTGAACTGTCCAAGTCCTAGGAATTGATGCCCCTACCGCGATGGCTATAGCTCCCATGGTTTTAGCCCCAAATATCCAAAGCCAAGATCCTAGGCCTTATGATTATGCAGAATATTTGTCTAAGGTCATTAATGCCTCGCTTGTAGCCATTAAGAATAATAGTGATGCCATCAACTTCAAGCATTACTCACTACTTATGCACATGATATTATATGAAGGATAAGCAATGGGAATGTGGGGAGAGGAGTTAAGAATCAAAGATTTGGATAGTGATGAGAACTATAGACCAGTACAGATGTGGACGTCCATATGGGACAGTAGATGGGCGATCCCACTATTTATATTTTGAAGAATATTTTTTCAAACCCTTGTATAAGTTGCTTGGTCATAATGTGATTACAATTTGTCCCCAGAGATACAAAGGTTCCTCGGACCAAAGGAGAAAAACCCTAAGGGAAGGATAAATCATAATTGGGGGGACTAGTATGCCTTTGAAGATTGTACTGTGATACGAGTATATGGATTTGAGGTAGCCCCATTTCTACTGCCTAAGACTATACCTGATAGGGTTGCATACCTAAAGATTGTGAGGAAATTG
This sequence comes from Sequoia sempervirens, assembly GCA_007258455.2. NCBI lineage: Eukaryota > Viridiplantae > Streptophyta > Pinopsida > Cupressales > Cupressaceae > Sequoia > Sequoia sempervirens. The sequence continues at coordinate 2,940,329 of VDFB02000007.1, forward strand.
GGATTTTCATACTTCATGCACCTCAAGAGCTATGGAAGGAAATCTCTCATGCCTTCTACCTTGTGTTTTGGTGACTTTACCATTATTGTTGATCAAGGGTATGAATCAATTAACAAAAAAATAGGTTATTATGGCATGCCATTAGGAAACAAGAGAAAGAAGTTTGACCCTGAGCACTTCATTCATGATGCCAAGATGTCATAGATATTGAAAAGATGTGAACATGAGTTCTTCATGGATGATGTCATTAGAAATTGTGATGAAAATCAAGTAATGATGAGAAAGCTTGCATACAATAGAATAGTTATGGCAGAGGCCTGGAGGAGAAGCAATAATCCATTATATGTAGAAGCTTTTCATGAAATAGAAGATCCTATGGAGAGGGTTGAACAATTGATCCTACATGAAGAAGAACTAACTAAGGATGTACCTCTCATAGCTTTTGAAAGAAGAAGAGATACTGGTTTTAGGAAACAAGCTGAGAATGTGGTACCCTTAAGTCATTTATCACCTCAACCTACTCCAGCTCGGTAAGCTTCTCAGTTGATACTCCTATTATTATTGAGGATGACATTGAGGAAAAGAACGAGGTTACACAGATTACCATCCCTATTGTTCCCCTGTACGAAGTGCCACCGGAGAGGAATGTGATCACCTTTGAAGCTTCTAATGAGTTGTCTGATGATGTGAGACATCGGGCTAGCCAAGAATTCATTGCAGATGATACATTTGTTCAAACCTTTGAGTTTAAAGCTTTCATTTATGAATACAAAGGTAGAATGATGAGGGAAAAACTAAAGAAATCAACCCTGAGCAAGAAGCGGATGCCTTGAAAGAACTCCAGTATGAGGTTGATAACGAAATGGATAACGTGACCCAAGAAAGAGGAAGAGCACTATTACAAGAGGTTGGGGTTATACTTCTTCCAGGGTGGGACATCAGCTCATCCATAGTGTTTGATAGTTTCCTGAAAAGAGGAAATAAGGCCTTGGAATTGACAGATGAGGCCAGCGATAAGATATACACTAGATCAGGGTATAACCCTAACAACACTACTTTGCAAATTTGGGCCCTTTACCCACTAGGAAAGAGGTCTCCCCTTATCAATAATCATGATCAGATCTTTTGTCACCTTCTAGTACAGAGAGTAGGGGATACAAACCCTATTGAGTCTGTTGATCTAAATGTGAATGTGGCCAAATTTACCAAAGCTCAAATTCAAAAATTGGTCAGAGATAATAAGGGGTTGACTAATGAAAATGATAGGTTGAAGCAAGAAGTGATCAACTATAGAGATAGACTACCCTCCTCCTTAGGACCTTACTCACCATTAATTGAACATGAAAGGAAAGTACTTGAAGCAATTTCTGAGATCACCTATTGGAGGTGTAAATATGAAATAATCCAGAAAGGGCAAGAGGAACTAAAGAAGAAACTAAAAAGTACTATATTTGAAATAGCATCAGAGCTGGTGTGTAAGAGGTTTGATGATATGATCAAGCTTGCTGATAAAGTTTGGGTTATCCATGATAAGACATGCAACTTTACAAGAACACGATAGATTATGTGACAGAATGAAGGAGGTGGGACTACAGATAAAGGAAAAGAAAGGTGATAACAAAAGTGTAATTCAGGAATATCAAGAGCTTATGAACACACATGATAGCTTCCATAACATCTTAACACAATAATTAACTGACTTCAATCAATCACTAAGTATGGCTCTGCCAAATTTCTTTGAAGAAATAGACTTAAAAGACCAAGATGTATGGAAGGATGAGATAGCTTGGTATTTGTTGATGGCCCTTGATGAAATTAACGATGAAGATGAGGTGCTCGAAAAAACACATGTGTAGTTGGGATGGATATTTGAACTTGAATATGCAATGAAAGATATCATAAACAATGTTGACACTTATGCAAAGACAAGATATATCGAGCATGTGTCGAAGATCAATTTGTTCATCGCACTGGTCAAGTAAGGGATGACAAGATAATGACATTTTGCAGTCGTGAGTGCATTATCATGGAGCATGAGCCTTGAATAGTTCTTAAGTGATCATGGGCGCTTGCTGGAGACTAACGGATCATGGTGCATCCACCGAAAAATCACTAAGTTTTATGTTTATGTTAATCAAGTTTTGTTACCAAACGATGTAACTTTTTGTGAATGGTTCTATAGCTTGTTGCTTCCATATAAAAAGGAAACCAAGGCCCAGTTTTGAATCATCATCATCATCATCATCAGTAGTAGTAGATAGGTTACATTAGTATAGCGTATTTCATTCATCCATTTCCATATTTCAGAGACTTTTGTTATTAATGTATATCTTTTGAAGCAATATAATGGAGAAGACTGTTTATAATCAGTAATTTACTTCTAGTGTTCAACTGTTGTGTTGGTATTCATTCTTATGTGTTGTTGTGCTATCTCCAAAGTATTTCTCTTAAGTTATTCAAATTTATGCAATCTTTTAGGACATATTTTCTATTGTTGTGTGATTGTTTTGATTGGGTTCTAGTTAGAGTGAATTAAAATCCTTTCAGATAATTCATTTTTAATTGATTCCTGCTAGGGATTGAAATCCTTTTATAGTGGTTATTATGATTGGTTTCCCTCAAGCTAAGAATTAAAAATCCTTTCCTGCTATCACAATAATTTGGGAGGATAACACTGAGATTTATAAAGAAGAGTACAGTAACTAACAAACATGCACGTTTGTACAAGGTGCAAACATTTAAAGTACCCAACAGTTAGAGTTAAGCTGAGGAGTAGATCTACCAATCTTACAAATTTGTCTCCATCATCACCATCCACCTCTCGACTCCATTTACCCAATAGATTAGACACTGTTAAACTTTAGAACAACTTTATACAAACTTTACTCTCACTCTTGATTATTGAAAACACCTTCAATAGGAATTAGTCATTAAGCTTTGCATCTACTTCACACCCGCATGCCATTGTGAGTAGATTTCCCAAATCAAAAATCATATTCAAACCTTCGAATCTACCTTATCACTCAGGTACACCCACCTAGGTTTAGAAAAGCCTAAAGAGCAGGGGGTGATCAATCATATTTGCCCTGTTCATTAGCCAAAAACGTACTAAGAGACTAGCACCCTCTTAAGGTTCAAAACCTACATTTTTGAGACCTAACAAAACCAACATTGGGGACATCTAGATTGTTGTATTCTGTTTATATTTCTTTATTATTAAGCTCATAGAATCTATGTATGTAATCATGTAACTCTATTCTTATTGAGCATTTGTAAATGAGAAATAGTATCATCCAATTATATGATGTGAAATCGTTGCTTTAGTTATTGAAATGATTCTACGATATGTAATGGGAAAGTTTGGAATGATTATGTTTCAAATGTGCATATATTTATTCATGTGAAAATGAATTTTTTTTATAGCTCATAATGTTAGTAGCTTAAACTTTAACTTGTGAGTAAAACATAGTAAAAACAATGGGTAGAACAATGGGCATGTTACTTATAGTATTAGAGCTACCAAGTTCAGCTCTAGATCCTATGTGCTCACTAAGTTTCCAAACCAATATTCTATGACTCTAATGTTTGGAAATTCTTGTGCCAGGATGGTACATCTCAAAATGATTTCAAGGAAGTCAGTAATAAAAAATTAGTGCTACCTATGGGCCAAGATGGAAAGGGAATCCATTGTTTGAACCATAGAGGGAACCAACTATGACAACACCATTTGGTTGAGCGATAATGAGACTTTCAGTCATGCCCTTTCGTGAATTAATCAAGAAAGGAGAAGGATGAGAGAGGCTATCGACTTCAACTTTTTACCTTCTATCTCTCCTACCAAGTCAGACTCTTTATCACTTTCCAGGGATATGCCCTCGAAATGTAGTATTAATCCTTACATGTTATTTAGGGACCCTTGTGTTATTCCTATGGCAGAATTTATTGTAATAGCCTCTAGAGGTGAATCAAAGGGATATGTTCCCCATAATTATGTATTTGAGGATAGGTCTAAGGGATATTTCCCTTTTGACAATATATTTGAGCAAAAATGTGAGGGGTGTACTCCACATAGTTATGTATCAGAGAGTGAATATGAGGGATACTCTCCCCTTGACTATTTGAAGTCATTCCATGTAAATGCTAGGATATTGAAATCCTATTAAAATAAATGAAATGCTAGGATATTGTGTATATGCTCTTTGTGAAATTTATTATATGAATGTTTCTTCTTTGGAAATGTTTTAAGAGATATGTAAACATTTATAGAATCTAATTAGAAATGAAACCTCCAGGTGCAAAATTTCTTTTTGAAAATGGTAATGACTACAACTAAATTTGGGGAAAGCCAAGAAGTTGGCCAAGGAGCCAAAAATTCTAGGGCTAAGTTGGACTATCTTTTAGCCATGATGGATGAAACCAAAGCAATAATAGGAAACCTCGAGAAAGAGGTAAGGGGAAAAGAAAGGGTGGAACAAGAGGTTCCTAATAATGAAGAGGAAGTTCCTAATAATGATGAAGAAGGGGAAAATTCCCATGAACGTACTCAATCTACCAAACATGGAGATGATGAATCTAGGTCTAGGTTGGAAGGAAGCAAGTGGAAATGAATTGCTAGTGAGTTATCAAGGGACATGAGAAAGATCACTCCTCTGAAGTTTGAAGGAAGTACTAGTGGGGATGTGGCTAAGGCATGGCTCACCGAGATGGAGAAGTATTTTGAGATCAAAAATTACTTTGAGGTCACTAAAGTTGTTTGGGGAGCTTTCCAATTATCTAATGAAGCATCCAACTAGTGGATGAATAAGAAGATGGAGCTTGGGTTAATTTCCCTAAGGCTCACATGGAGTGAATTTGTGGAGATTTTACAAAAACAATGGTTGCTTCAACTCTTCTTTGATCTAAAGCTTACCGACTTCCAAAACCTGAGGCAAGGGAATTTCTCAATCGACAAATACTAGGAGAAATTCATTCGAATCCTGAGGTACGTACCTATGTACCAAAAGGATGAGTGATATCATATTAGGAAGTTTATCATGGGTTGAAATGCTCAGATAGGTGGTGAGGTAGACATACACAGTCCAACTACCATGGACTTGGTGCACAAGAAAGCAATTAAGCAAGAACAAAGGCTTAAGTCTAGCTCGAACTACCATGAGAAGAACAATAAGAAGTTCAATTGGTCATGAACCAATCAAGCTTAAAGAAATCCTAGTGAAGGGCATGAATACCAAAGGAAACGGGAAAAAGGATCTTGAAATAAGCGAAATAATCTGAGAAGGGATCATAGGGGGAACAACAACAATAACAATAATGCTGGAAGGAATGAAAGTAGTTTGGGAAGACTTGCGATAAGGATCAGACCATTGAGAGGGTGTTATACTTCTAGTGGAGATCACTTTGCTAACCGTTGTCCCAAAAAACTGCTAAGGACACGGCCACAAGGAAATCCACTACCTTCTCAATGAGAAACATTCCAATAGAGGATTCATGCTACATCAAACAACTGACAAGCTGAGTAGAAAATCACTATGGTGGAAATATCAGGTACTTTTTTTGGTACACTTGTTTCCATTCTTATTGATACTGGTGCCACTAAATATTTTGTTTCACCTAGAATAGCTAGTAGTATATCTAGAAAAGTTGGCTATATGGAAAAGAATAGGATGGTTGAATATGCCAATCAAACAAGAGCTAAGGTGGAGCAACGTCTATTCAAAGCAAGGGTTGAACTTCTGAGTTTCTCCTCAAAAGTGAATCTATATGTAGCACCCCTGGGATCCTATGATGTCATTTTAGGGATGAACTAGATATGGAAACACAAGGCCAAAGTAGATTCTCATGCTAAAACAATAGAATGTTTGGACGATCTAGGTAACAAGGTGTTCTTGCAAGGAATGCCAAGAGAAGTTATGTTCCGACAGGTATTCACCATGCAAATGCATAGGGTGAAGAAGAAATGTTGTCAACTTTTCGTCGTAAAGATGGAGAAACTTGAGGAATGTAATGAGTTCATTACTCGAGATGATGTTGTATATTTGAAATGGAGGGAAATATGGTTGGGATTTGTTTAAATGGGGGTTCATCAATAACTTACTATAAATAGAAAGGGAAAATGGGGTATAATGCACCTATTTCCCTTTATCTCATTAGGAAAAAGAGATCCCTTAAGCCAATGTTGACTTCAACCCTTAGGTGAGTCAAATTTGAAGGAGATCTTGTTGTTTTCCTTACGATCTAGGATGGGGAAAATCTACTAAAACAACACTTTTGGGAGAAAGACTAAAAATAGTAAATAAACCCAAAAATGTAAAATAACACTTGAAATTAGAAGATTAAGACTTTCAGACAGATCTAAGAAGGTTAAGTATTTTTTCACTTGTCATCAAAATGTTGTTGTGTCCTTTGGGACTCATTCGCCCAAGGGCGAATGATTCTTTATAGGGATTTCTGAAATCACTTTCTGGGTCCTCTACTCCAATGTCTGCACTCCTAAATTCTCTAGATTTCTTAGTCGAAAGTTTGGGAATAAATTCTAAAAATGAGTTTTTGTGGCTTGACGATAATTTTGACAACTTTTACAACTTTGACAACTTTTCCAATTTTTCTCTTTGATAGATCTTCAATCCTTCTTCAACCTAAGATATGCAAAACAAACAAGAGGGAAAAATTGTTTGTTTTTGGTGAATGGGGGTTTGCCTTGGTCAAACCCCGTTTGGTAATTAAGCCTTGAATTGAAACAATGAAACATGAAATAAATGATGAATGAACAAATGCTATGTTGCAACTCATCAAACCCTTGAAGGACTGAAACTTAGTATATCTCTCCTTCAAAGTGCTATCAAATATTTTTCTCTTTGATAGATCTTCAATCCTTCTTCAACCTAAGATATACAAAACACACAAGAGGGAAAAATTGTATGTTTTTGGTGAATGGGGGTTTTCCTTGGTCAAAACCCGTTTGGTAATTAAACCTTGAATTGAAACAATGAAACATGAAAGAAATGATGAATGAACAAGTGCTATGTTTCAACTAATCAAACCCTTTATTTGAAACCCTTGAAGGACTGAAACTCAATAGATCTCTCCTTCAAAGTGCTATCAAATATTTTTCTCTTTGCTAGATCTTAAATCCTTCTTCAACCTAACATATGCAAAACACACAAGAGGGAAAAATTGTTTATTTTTGGTGAATGGGGGTTTGCATTGGTCAAACCCCGTTTGGTAATTAAACCTTGAATTGAAACAATGAAACATGAAAGAAATGATGAATGAACTAGTGCTATGTTGCAACTCACCAAACCCTTTATTTGAAACCCTTGAAGGACTAAAACTTAATAGATCTCTCCAAGGTCTTGATCTTGCATGAAATGGCTTGATTGATGATGTGATCTTGATGCTTGAATCTTGATTTGAATGCCTAAAACCTACATCATAATTTTATCTCCAAAAACATGCATGAATGCAAATAACTTTGACATGAGCTTGAGATCTTGATTGTTGCAACAAATGCTTGATAAATTTTCTCTTGAACACCTTTGAAAATAATCTTAGCTCTTGTAAAGTTCACCTCTTTCTAGATAGATTTGAATTCATAAAAATACCTTGCTTTATAGACATTTTTCTAATTTCTCAAAAATTAAACATTATAAGCCGACACTTAAAACTTGAATTTAGGACCTTAAGATTCCACCAAAAACATGCTTAAAATTTAAAATTATGACCTTAAGGGGGACCCATTCGCCCAAGGGTGAATAGGTCCTTACCTAAATAATCAAGACCTATTCATTTTGGGGTGTTAAAAATGATAATTGCATTAACTAAATCATAATTCCCCTTTTGGAAATTATAACTAATTAGGCTTGTAAATGAAAAATTTAGGAAATTAGAGGCTTAATTAAGTCCATTTAATTAAGGGACCCAAACATAGTGTGAAAATGTAAAGGAGTACATTTTTCAACACTACATTTAGCCCCCACTTTAGTGAGAGGATGATCCCTAGCTCAAACTGACACTAAAGTAGTCAAACTAGTGTCAAGAGAAGTCTAATTGTACAATTGTTGAAAAGATAATACAATAAAGGTCTAGGAGGATGATCAAGCCCCCAAGATCTCATGGAAAACCAACAAAGGCACAAAGAGACACCTACCTATGTTAACCTATTGTCCACTATGCAAATAAAATGCACTCACATGGGCTAGTGAAATCTGTTGTACACTAGGTGAGCCCCAAAAAATGGCTAATGGGAAGTCGTGCTAGGTCTAGGCTCCCATTGTACTACCATACCAAAGTTATACCTCCTGATAACTTTGATAAGGCACCACACAAATGGTCACAAGGCTTAGCAAGTTGCGTTATGCTAAGCACTCATGAAAAAGGCTCCACTAGCAAGCAAGTTGTGTTATTGTTGGTGGCATTGAAAAACATAAAGGCTCCATTGGAAAGAAATTTGTGTTGTGCTTGGTGGCCTTGATACATACAATAGGATATTCAAAGGGGATTTTCTTAGTTCATGAAAGGTCTCACCTTAGGGAACATTGTGCCTAATGTCTCCAAGAGAAGACTAGTCGAGGGTAAAAGATTCACAACTTAGGGAATGCAATCCGTAGCATCACCACTAAGAGGAATTCCATATGCCTTTGCGTTATGCTAAGCACTCATGAAAAAGGCTCCACTAGCAAGCAAGTTGTGTTATTGTTGGTGGCATTGAAAAACATAAAGGCTCCATTGGAAAGCAATTTGTGTTGTGCTTGGTGGCCTTGATACATACAATAGGATATTCAAAGGGGATTTTCTTAGTTCATGAAAGGTCTCACCTTAGGGAACATTGTGCCTAATGTCTCCAAGAGAAGACTAGTCGAGGGTAAAAGATTCACAACTTAGGGAATGCAATCCGTAGCATCACCACTAAGAGGAATGCCATATGCCATAAAAGGCCGTAATCTTGAAGGACATCAAACCCAATGACACCACCAAGAAGACACATCACACAAAGTAAGAAGACCATACTTTGAAGCGAACAATGAGTAGGGATGTGTATGCCCCCACTTCAGAGAAATTGCTAAACACCATGTTGTGAGAAATTACTTTAAAGTAAAATTTGATTAATGCCAATATATTAGAGCTTTATTTGGAAAGCCCTATGTAAAACATATGTTTCCGAGATAGAGCTATGTCATGAAAGAAGATTTCCCCCCATATGCAATCCTAAAATAACACATAAGGGATCCATGGATTTGGGGTCAATGTTTGTCATTGTTGCAATGATATAATCGAGCTCGAAACCGTCGTCAGTCCCCAAATGACTCATGAAACAACGAGCACAAAGGAAGAATGAAAAATAAAGAGAGAGAGAAAAAAAAGGAAATATTTTGGGTCAACATAGATGAGACCTAGATGTCTCGATGCCTTGCCTCATCCCCAAAAGGAAAACACAAGACAATGGTTATGACATATAGAAGAATGTAGATACAAATAGAAGAATGTCACAATAGATTTGATTCCTTTGTATCCTTGAACCAACGGGCTGACAAGGGTCATCAAAGTACTTTCACAAACATATAAAGACATGCCTATAAGAGATGAAGATTAGCTCAACACCTAAGAAAACTTGCAAAAAAAGTGATAAACCTTCCACAAGAGGATATGTAAGAATGAGCTTGCTTGATATTAAGACCTCTCAAATGATGAGGTATGAAGTATGATACAAATGATACAATAACCCTCCTATATAGGCAAGGTTGAGATGTAGTAAGCTATATGATGTTTCCATGTGTCTTGATCTAACATGTGACAACATGTAAACCCTAACTAACTACCTAGGGAATGATGAACTAATTGAGATAACTTCTAGATGATATTCTAGAAGGAATCTTATCTCCTAAATACATGGAAAGGGAGATGACCCCATTATTAATGATTTTCCTAATAATGCAACCTAGGACTTAATTAATTAAATAAAAGACATAAGTAAACTTATTCTAGTGTAATTAAATAATAATTACACCAACAATGCCAAGCAACACGGTACGGGGGGATCATATTACACATGCAATCACAAAGAACACAAAGAGAAGACTAGTATGGCACATGTGAGTTGACCTATATCAAGTCATCCACATTCCAATCTTGATCATCATATACGAAAGGTGGGAAACTAGCCAAAGGTACAAGAAAAAGTGTTAAACTAGGACAAGGCTATCCAACCCCTTGTCCCCACTAGGTGCAGGACAAGGATGAGTCAAGGTTGGTGATGAGAATGGGCTCCTTGAAATATAAAAATGATTTGCAATAAATGTAAAATATGCAATAGTGAGTACGCGATGTTCCTTCAACTATCACATGGAAAGTAGAAAAGTGCATGAATTTTAGTCAAGTTGGATCCCTAGGGGGTCCAAAAACTATAAACCATGACAATTATCAGTGTGATGTACAAATAGTCTATGATAAGCACAATATGATCCATTTTAATCACTTTTTTTGTGCTAATTGTTTAGGTTTAGGAGGTAACTCAATTATTCCCCAATGTAAAAGTGTATAGGATTCATTCTCAATCTTGGATATCTTTAAAAGATCATTCAAATATTCAAGAGGCTCATTGATCTTATGTTTCTGGAACATAGATTTTTAGGACCTTAATCCTTTCTAACACTTCTATGGTTTTTCACCTAGAAAGAGAAAGATGGGCCAAAAATGCTTATGTTCTACATTCAAATTCAATGAAATATGCCTATATGTAATGTTTGAATGCAAGAAACTAATAATATTGATTGACTAATGAATAGGAACTAAAGGAAAACAACTTGTTTGAAAACACATTGTGTAATCTAAAAACAAATGGTAAATTGCAAAAGAAATGAATAAAATTGAAAGTATGCACCTGAGATATTGAAGGAGGCTGGAAATGAAATTTGAAATGTTGCTGATGCTGATTTTCAAACCTGGTGGGACTCATTCACCATTTTGGGCGAACCAGTCCCAATTCTACAAAACTGAGCCAAAACCCATTTCGAACAAAAGGGTATCTAAAAATACAGAAAACACAAGACTGACCTTGGAGTGGGACTCATTCACCACCCATAGCAAATAAGTCCACTTTTGAATTTCTGAATTTTCAAAAGTGGAATTTGAAGCTTCCAATTTGCACTTTGACTTCCTATAGGTGTTTGCTTCTGAAACTCTGATTTACGGGTTTGAAAATGAGTTTTTGTTGATATTTTGACTTATTGAATGAAGAGAAGACCTAAACAACTTTGCAACTTGATTCTTGATGATTTCCAAGCTTTCAAGAGACCTAAATCTACAAACACACAAGGCAAGAGAGAGAAAAGTTGGATGTTAGGGCATGGGGGTTTGCCTTGGTCAAACCCCTTTTAGGTAATTAAACCAAAATGATGAAAGAATGGAATGAAACATGAAATAATGGAGTTGATTACCTTGCCATGAAGATTGATCTTGAAAATCTGCAGCAAACCATGAAGAATCTGCCCTTGAATGTCTGAAAATTGATATCTCAATGCCTTGAAATGATAAAACCCTAGCTTGCTTGACTTGAGATGGAAGAATGATAGATGAATAATGAAGAATGGTTTAGGTGAATGTGAAATATGTAAAATGAGGAGAAAAACACTTATTTATACACAATTGTGCCTTAGTAACCCAATGATACCTCATCATAGGCCGGCATCAAGTAATTTTGAATAAAAACCCAAAAGGAAATTTGAAAAAAATTGAATTTGGAGCCAAGGGGGACTCATTTGCCACCCATGGCGAATGGGTCCCACCTTGGACCTGAAAGTGGGTGTCGGGAATTAAGTCACATTTAATGTTGTTTGTCGGGTTTACATTAAAAAATACACTTAATTAAGGCTTATAAGGACATAAAGGGGTCAAATAAAGCATAAGAAAGGTGTAAATAGAGAAATCAAGCCTAGAAAAGCATGAAATCTTGTTACAAGACTTTACAACACTTCAAAACATGACTTGATAAGTGATGAAAAGGTGATTTTTAGGCGAATTGTAATGAAGAGTCTAGAAAAGTATAGAAATGTTTTACAACACTTCACAACACCTTCACAAGACATCATTAAAAGCATGTTATTTAATTTGCAAGGGTCCAAGACCTAGTGTGGATGCATCAAATGCCTCACAACACTTGAATCAAGGCCTCATTAAGTCCAATTTATCATAAATTATTCCCATGTCAAGCAAGAGACCCTTTTTTCTACGACACATTTAGCCCTCACTTTAGTGAGAGGATGAATTTTCTTCAAACTAACACTAAAGTAGACATTCAAGAGGGATCCAAGTGTACAGATGCAGATGAAAAAAAATGGAAAAGATCAAAGGAGGTGGCCAAGCCCCCAGGATCCAAGATCCTAAGTTAAACTATCAAGATACATAATCATGCAACACTAACTCATTTGACTGCAAAATATGACGAAAATGTCCGACGAAATATGTATAATTTGATGTATCATCTGGTGCTTGTAAAATTTGATGTGTAATTTTCAAATTTTTAAAAGTTTATCCCCAATGTTAGTCAAAATTTTGATGAACCTGGGTTTCGTCGAAATTTCGACTATCAGTTTCGTCGAAATTTCGACAAACATGAAAACATGAAAAATA